>JAZBNJ010000047.1:5000-1205000 GCA_037349165.1 Choristoneura rosaceana | reverse complement strand
GACCGATTTGAATGCGGTTTTTTTTATTTGAAAGCTGGTTTTCTAGCGATGGTTCTTAGACATGTTTCATCAAAATCGGTTCAGCCGTTTCAAGATCATCAGCTCTTTTGTTCGCTGCGGTAGGAATCTTAGACGCATAATGGGTATTTACTTTACTTTCAAGCATATTTGGGACCTAAAACTTGAAACACCCATGTATGCTACGTAACTATGCAAGATTATGCAGTTCTCGGCCTGATGCTGCAGCCAGGATATCCAGAACACTAGTAGATCCCTACACTCTTGATAAAACCATAGCAGATATATCGTGTTTGGATTCGTTTCGATCAGTATTTGATTCTACATACAATGCAAAAGTGGCAACAGGATGAGCTGATGCTGCAGCCAAGATATCCAGCACATTAGTACACTATAAAAAATAATAGCACATATGTCGTGTTTGGATTCGTTTTGATCAGTAATTGATTCTACATACAATGCAGTGATAGCAACATGACGAGCTGTTTAAAAAACATGAAATAAAAAAAATAAAATTGAAAATTTTAAAAACCCCCGACAAAAAAAGCCGCCAAAAAACGACAACTAAAAAGTAAAAAATAATTATGCACTACCTAGCTGATGCCCGCGACTTCATCTGCGAACAATTCGTCAATCCCTATCCCGCTGGGACTATTATGCTGATTTCCCGCAAAATTAGCCTAAGTTAATTTACTACAAGTACCTAGTAATATTCTTTTTATCTAAGCGTCGTCGATGTCGGGGGACCGCTAAGGTTAATACTTAAAAAAATACAACATATGTACTTTAGTTTCTGTTAACCTTAGCGGTCCCCCGACACCGACGACGCTTAGATAAAAAGAATATTACTAGGTACTTGTACTAAATTAACTTAGGCTAATTTTGCGGGAAATCAGCATAATAGTCCCAGCGGGATAGGGATAAACGAATTGTTCGCAGATGAAGTCGCGGGCAACAGCTAGGTAGTGCATAATTATTTTTTACTTTTTATTATCTAAGCGTCGTCGATGTCGGGGGACCGCTAAGGTTAATACTTAAAAAAATACAACATATGTACTTTAGTTTCTGTTAACCTTAGCGGTCCCCCGACACCGACGACGCTTAGATAAAAAAACCCCCGACAAAAAAACGCCCGCAAAAATAAAAAAAAACGAAAAAAAGGCGCCAAAAAAGAACAACTAAAAAGTAAAAAATAATTATGCACTACCTAGCTGTTGCCCGCGACTTCATCTGCGAAGAATTCATTTATCCCTATCCCGCGGGGACTATGGTGATTTCCCGCAAAGTTAGCCCAAGTTAATTTAGTATAAGTACCTAGTAATATTTTTTTTATCTAAGCGTCGTCGGTGTCGGGGGACCGCTAAGGTTAACAGAAAACTAAAGTGCATATGTTGTATTTTTAAAGTAGGTATTAACCTTAGCGGTCCCCCGACACCGACTACGCTTAGATAAAAAAAATATTACTAGGTACTTATACTAAATTAACTTGGGCTAACTTTGCGGGAAATCACCATAGTCCCCGCGGGATAGGGATAAATGAATTCTTCGCAGATGAAGTCGCGGGCAACAGCTAGGTAGTGCATAATTATTTTTTACTTTTTAGTTGTTCTTTTTTGGCGCCTTTTTTTCGTTTTTTTTTATTTTTGCGGGCGTTTTTTTGTCGGGGGTTTTTAAAATTTTTAATTTTAGTTTTTTTATTTCATGCTTTTTAAACTTTGTTTGTATATATTTTAAAGTGTACTAGTGTATTGAATATCCTGGCTGCAGCTCAGCTCGTGTTGCCATCATTGCATTGCAATGTAGAATCAAATACTGATCAAAAGGAATCAAACACGACATGTCTGCTATTTTTTTTGAAGAGTAGGTATACTGGTGTGCTGGATATAACCTGGCTGCAGCATCAGCTCGCCGTGTTGCCACCACTGCATTGTATGTAGAATCAATTACTGATCAAAACTAATCCAAACACGACATATGTGCTATTATTTTTTCTAGTGTTCAAGTGTGCTGGATATCTTGGCTGCAGCATCAGCTCATCTTGTTGCCACCATTGCATTGTATATAGAATCAAAAACCGATCGAAACGAATCCAAACACGATATATCTGCTATGGATTTATCAAGAGTGTACCTACTGGTGTTCTGGATATCCTGGCTGCAGCATCAGGTCGAGAATTGCATAATCTTGCATAGTTATATAGCATACATGGGTGTTTCAAATTTTACGTCCCAAATATGCTTGAAAGTAAAGTAAATACCCATTATGCATATAAAATTCCTACTGCAGCGAACAAAAGAGCTGATGATCTTCAAACGGCTGAACCGATTTTGATAAAACATGTCTAAGAACCATCGCCAAGAAACCAGCTTTCAAAAAAAAAAACCGCATTCAAATCAGTCCACCCGCTTAAGAGCTACAGTGCCACAGACAGACACACAGACAGACAGACACACAGACAGACACACAGACACACATAGCGGTCAAACTTATAACACCCCTTTTTTTGCGTCGGGGGTTAAAAAGAATATTACTAGGTACTTGTACTAAATTAACTTAGGCTAATTTTGCGGGAAATCAGCATAATAGTCCCAGCGGGATAGGGATTGACGAATTGTTCGCAGATGAAGTCGCGGGCAACAGCTAGGTAGTGCATAATTATTTTTTACTTTTTAGTTGTCGTTTTTTGGCGGCTTTTTTTGTCGGGGGTTTTTAAATTTTTAAATTTTAGTTTTTTTAATGCACAAGTTGTCTCCACGTGGTTTCTGGAATTTGACTATCAAGTTATAAAAAAGCCGCCAAAAAACGACCACTAAAAAGTAAAAAATAATTATGCACTACCTAGCTGTTGCCCGCGACTTATCTGCGAACAATTCGTTTATCCCTATCCCGCTGGGACTATGCTGATTTCCCGCAAAATTAGCCTAAGTTAATTTAGTATAAGTACCTAGTAATATTCTTTTTATCTAAGCGTCGTCGGTGTCGGGGGACCGCTAAGGTTAACAGAAACTAAAGTACATATGTTGTATTTTTTAAAGTATTAACCTTAACGGTCCCCCGACATCGACGACGCTTAGATAAAAAGAATATTACTAGGTACTTATACTAAATTAACTTAGGCTAATTTTGCGGGAAATCAGCATAGTCCCAGCGGGATAGGGATAAACGAATTGTTCGCAGATAAGTCGCGGGCAACAGCTAGGTAGTGCATAATTATTTTTTACTTTTTAGTGGTCGTTTTTTGGCGGCTTTTCTTGTCGGGGGTTTTTAAAATTTTTAATTTTAGTTTTTTTTATTTCATGTTTTTTAAACAGCTCGTCGTGTTGCTACCACTGCATTGTATGTAGAATCAATTACTGATCAAAACGAATCCAAACACGACATACGAGCTATTATTTTTTATAGTGTATTAATGTGCTGGATATCTTGGCTGCAGCATCAGCTCATCCTGTTGCCACTTTTGCCTTGTATGTAGAATCAAATACTGATCGAAACGAATCCAAACACGATATATCTGCTATGGTTTTATATCAAGAGTGTATCTACTAGTGTTCGGGATATCCTGGCTGCAGCATCAGGCCGAGAACTGTATAATCTTGCATAGTTACATAGCATACATGGGTGTTTCAAGTTTTAGGTCCGAAATATGCTTGAAAGTAAAGTAAATACCCATTATGCGTCTAAGATTCCTACCGCAGCGAACAAAAGAGCTGATGATCTTGAAACTGCTGAACCGATTTTGATAAAACATGTCTAAGAACCATCGCTAGAAAACCAGCTTTTAAATAAAAAAAACCGCATTCAAATCGGTCCACCCGCTTAAGAGCTACGGTGCCACAGACAGACACACAGACAGACAGACAGACACACAGACACACATAGCGGTCAAACTTATAACACCCCTCTTTTTGCGTCGGGGGTTAAAAACTACAATCACCATACAACGTTGCCTCTCGAAAGAGAATACTTTGACACTGGCGAAATTGTCCTATTAATTAGGACAGAAGCCATATTTTAAAAGAGAAGAAGATTGTTTAGAATCCTTTTAAAATAAACCCAACCTAACCTATAATTTTCTATAGGATGGCCATTTATTAGAAAAATATAAGGTTTCAGTGCGAAAAAAATTCGGACAAACGATGATTCGGACAAAATTACGGTATGACTAGAGAAGAGTATGCGACTTTGGTGCTCCCGAATATATGTTTCTGTTAACTAGAATTCACTCGCTCGATGTTTTTACTCCAGACGTAAAAAGGGGTGTTATAAAAAAGTTCAGTATCTCAAAAACGGCTAAACCGATTTTGATGAAACATGTCGCCAGAAAAACCTGATTTCAAATAATTTAGTTTCATCAAAAGGGGTTCAGCTGTTTCGAGATATTGAACTTTGAAGTGACAAAGTCGGGGGTTTTCCTACTTTTTGTTTGTTAGGTTATTATTCCTCTACAGGCCACTTGCACTTGCTTGCTAATTTTATTGGTGGCCAGTTGCTATACAATAAAATAAATAAATATCACGGGACAATTCACACCAATTGCCCTAGTCCCAAAGTAAGCTTAGCAAAGCTTGTGTTATGGACACTAGGCAACGGATAAACGTAATTATATAGATAGATACATACTTAAATACATATTAAACACCCAAGACCCGAGAACAAACATTCGTATTTTTCATACAAATATCTGCCCCGACACGGGAATCGAACCTGGGACCTCAAGCTTCGTAGTCAGGTTCTCTAACCACTTGGCCATCTGGTCATCTAATGCAAACTTTGATACATTTAGTACCTACTTTGCAGTGGAGCTATGTTCGATAAAATAATCAGTTCAGCCGATTTTGAAGTGAACTTTGTAATGACAATGTCGGAAATTTCCAATCGTTCTAAATTGGTTAGGTTATAAAATTATCATAGTGGTGTGGTCACCCCTTCTGTCAAAAACACTGGCAACCCCACGTATTGATCTAAGGGTGCGGCCACACCGCGGGCGCGCCCCTGACACTGCACCTTTAAAGTTCGTTCAACTTTAACATTGCATGATGATTCACCGTTCATGTTGTAATATTTGTAATTAACCGACTTCAAAATTGTCGCTCTCTTCTTCTTCTCTTTTAAGATATAAATAAATAAAATATCATGGGACCCTTGACACTAATTGACCTGGTCCCAAACTAAGCAAAGCTAGTATTATGGACACTAGGCAACGGATAAACATACTTATATAGATAAATACAGCGAGGAAATGCTGCCAGCATTCTTGGAACCATGCCACAGGGGCCTTTTTTAGAGTTATATTAGTTTTAAATTATTACTATTAAGTTTTTACTGTTTCAATTATTTGTAAATGATAAATACATACTTAAATACATATTAAACATCCAAGACCTGAGAACAAACATTCATATTATTCATATGGCTTTTCTGTGCTAATTAATAGGACAATTTCGCCAGTGTCAAAGTACTCTCTTTGAGAGGCACGTTGTACGGTGATTGTAGTTTTTCTAACTTGATAGTAAAATTCCAGAAACCACGTGGAGACAACTTGCGCATTAAAAAATGTGAGACACGAGAGCAATATAGAATTTTGTGATCACTGTTCACTGTTAAGGTTAATCGCCGCATAAAACACTATCAAAATTATACTTCAACTAGCCAAAGAAACAGAAATAGCAAAATTAGATATTGTCTACATCCGCCATGTTCGAATGCCACAAATCGAATCTAGTCGCTCTCTATGCACAGTAGAGATCTGGACAGGTGGAAATAAATAACACACAAAAGTACCGTGACACTCACTCATATCTCATATTAAATGATATTGTAACGTCTCTCACGTCTTAATTCGAGTTTAGCTTGACATGTTTCGGGCTATTTCGTAGCCCTTCTTTTAAGGAATAAAAATACGATTAAAAAGGTGGGTAGTTGTGCGCCCGTGTTAGTTTCGTCGGATAGTTTGTATTTTCTGGTATTTTCGATATGGCTTGCAAAATAGTTACTAATGATATAGGTATCGTATACTTGCATCGAATCGCTGGAATTGCAGGTAAATTCCCTGTGAAATAACTGAAAATAACCCGAGGCTTCAGCGCTCCGCGAAATTGAAACGTAAGTGACGTAACGAGATAGAAGCAGATCTTGTAAAGTGCTCAGAAAATGAGGCGGGAATTCGACAAGCTCATTTTTTAGGGGTCCGTAGCCGAAATGGCAAAAACGGAACCCTTATAGTTTCGCCATGTCTCTGTCTGTCCGTCCGCGGCTTTGCTCAGGGACTATCAATGCTAGAAAGCTGTAATTTTGCACGGATTTATAATGTAACTTTAAATTATAGTTTTCCTTGAAAGTTTGATATACTTACTACCATCCTGAATTTTTTCGAATTTTTCCACCCACCAGGTTAGATTTTAGAGTGGGGGACGCTCGACTTTAATGAAAATTTGTACTTTCAAGTCAATTGGTGTCAAGTGTCCCATGATATTTATTTATTTTATTTATTTATTTAATATTTCGCAACAGATCATTGAATAAAAAAGTCTTAGCTCTTTATTGATTCATTTTATTTTACCACTTTTGACTGATATCATAGAAGTGAAAGTCAAAGTCAAAATATCTTTATTCAATTTAGGCTATACCAAGCACTTATGAATGTCGAAAAAATTTACCACCGGTTTGGAAAAAACCTCTGTTGAGATGAATCCTGCAAGAAATTCGGTATTTTTTTTTTTAACAGATTCACAATATTATAAATAATATCTATCAATCACAAGTATTTACCATAACTTTATTTTTAACACAGTAGGTTCGCTATTTGAAGGGATCGCTAATGCAGATCGGAATTATTTCCAAATATCCCTGTCCATTATATTATTATATATGTATGTGAGATAAGCGACTATAGTTCGACTCCTGCTGGTTCATGGTTTTTGTAATCGGTATAGGCCAATCGAACAATATAAATGCTGAGGTCTAATGTGATGTTTATGGCATTATATTAAATATTTTACACCAATTTTACTATACCAATTTTACTAGCGCCATCTATCTAACAACTTTAACAACTTCCAGATGCGCCGTGGTGCTCTACAACGTCCGCAAGAACCGGCAGTCGCACGTGTTGAACGCGTCGCGGAAGAGCGTTACGTGCGTCACTTTCTCGCCGGACGGCCGGTATCTGGCTACGGGGGAGTGTGGGCACGCGCCCGCTGTCAGAGTATGGGATCTACAGGTGAGAAGTTTAACATAGCTAAGTAATTTTAAGTAATAATCATAGCAAAGGTAAGGACTGCTAGTGCCATCTATTGTCTGATAGCGCACTCACGTTTTGTACTGTTCGAATTGAGGTATCTGGCGCCATCTATTGTCGAGTAGCAGTAAACATGATGATATTACCTAGGTGCCGCCTTTTTCAAGGTTCACAATGAGGGCTATCGCGTACGAATTCGCCGCTAGAGGCGCTAGTGTAGCGTGAGGTCTCCGAAATACCAAAATACAATCCATACTAATATTATAAATGCGAAAGTGTGTTTGTATGTTTGTGTGTTTGTATGTTTGTCCCTCTTTCACGCCGTAACGGAGCGACGGATCGACGTGATTTTTGGCATAGAGATGGTTTGTGGGCTCGAGAGTGACATAGGCTACTTTTTATCCCGGAAAAATGCACAGTTCCCGAGGGAACAGCGCGCGATAACCGAATACCGCGCGGGCGGAGCCGCGGGCAAAAGCTAGTACAATCAATATCATCATCAAACAAAAGCTGCAAGAAAAACCATGGCTTAGCAGCTAGCAGTCTTAGTCCAAGACTAATAATTCAGTACGGGAATTCTTTCATGATACAAATATGATCTAAATAACTGCAAATATAATTTGACTACCTACTATTTTATTGTTTATTTTATTTTGTACTTACTTTCATGACATTATTATGAAATTTTAATTTAATTTGGCCTATTTTAATAATAAATTCAAATATACCTACTGTATAATATTATATTTAGTTTGACATGTTTCATTTTTTAAATTTTATCAATGTATTTTTTCCAGATTTCAACTAGTTTCATTTTATTATTATTTTTTTTGACGATTTTAATGAGTTTTAAACTTGCAAATTATTTGTATGCCTGTGGGCGAAACATAGTGATACCAATGAGGGCTTTCGTTTTTTACCTCACTAGATGGCGCCACTGTTGCGTGAGGTTTTTAAGTGTTATAACGGGCGTGAAAACAAAGTTTAGATTAAAATCATATTTAATACATCCTACCATAAAAATATCGAGCAACCACAGTATTGCGTAATCCCATTTGGTTCGGAAAAAAGGGATGACAAAAGTTTTCGAAAGACAAAACTGTCTCAAATTACAGACGTTCATTGCCCCTTATCGCATAATTGTCATAATTAATTTCAGGTATTGCAGAATATTCACAAAATTATTCTAATTATAAATAAACCCGCGTAGCTCACCCAAAAACTAAGATTTGACATTTCGGGGACCTCACGCTACACTAGCGCCTCTAGCGGCGAATTCATACGCGATAGCCCTCATTGCGCTGTAACACCTTGTGTATATTGTAACCACCCATGTTGAGCAATAAAGATACTTCGACTTTGACTTCCGATCTCGATTCCCAGCTCGATTTCCAGCGGATGATATTTTTTGTTATTTTGTTTTTTTTTTAAGCAGAAAATCTTATATTTTTTATAATTCTAGGACCCGACGGCGTCCGGCGCCGTGCAGATCGCGGAGTTCCCCGGACACACGCACGGCGTCAACTGCATCGTGAGTATAGTGCACTCGAAAATGAGCCAATCAACTATTTTACCGACACTTTGAGCGTCTACACACACACCAGCGTAACACAGGTTACCAAAATTGTTTCTGGCGTTACCAAAAAATTGAACTTTCAACAACATATTTATTATAAATGCGAAAGTGTGTTTGTATGTTTGTGTGTTTGACCGTCTTTCACGCCGTAACGGATCGACGGATCGACGTGATTTTTGGCACAGAGATAGTTTATGGGCCTGAGAGTGACTCGGCTACTTTTTATTCCGGAAAAATGCACAGTTCCCGAGGGAACAGCGCGCGATAACCGAATACCACGCGGGCAAAAGCTAGTAAATGTATAGTATTAAATGTGGTTAACAAAAGGTCTTAAATGTGTTTTCTAATTGGAAGGACTTAGCTGAATCTTCTTTTTAACCCCCGACGCAAAAAAAGGGGTGTTATAAGTTTGGCGCTATGTTTGTCTGTCTGTGGCACCGTAGCTTTTAAACGGGTGGACCGATTTGAATGCGGTTTAAAGTGACAAAGTCGGGGGTTTTCCAACTTTTTGTTGGTTAATTTTTTTTTCCGACTGCCGACTTGTATTGTTTGCCGATGCTTCTTTGCCGCTCTTGTCAGCTTTGTATCCACGTGGCACTAACGTGATGGTGTGTCGACAGGCGTTCTCGACGTCCTCCAAGTACCTGGTGTCGGTGGGCTCTCAGCACGACATGATCGTCAACGTGTGGGACTGGCGGTCCAACCTCAAGCTCGCCAGCAACAAGGTAAACTAATAATAATAATAACAAAAATCATTTATTTTCTCCTCACTAAAGTGCATAGGTACATACAGCAATAGTTATGATAACAATAGATTAAATGTAGTTTTAGATTAAGTAGGTACTGGTACCATGGATATTGTACTGGTGCATGGGAGACGAGTTGTCGGTGCCTCCAACAAGATAATAAATAATAATAAATAAATAAATATCATGGGACACTTAACACCAATTGACCTAGTCCCAAACTAAGCAAAGCTTGTACTATGGGCACTAGGCAACGGATAAACATACTTATATAGATAAATACATACTTAAATACATATTAAACATCCAAGACCCGAGAACAAATATTCGTATTATTCATACAAATATCTGCCCCGGCCGGGATTCGAACCCGGGACCTCAAGCTTCGTAGTCAGGTTCTCTAACCACTCGGCCATCCGGTCGTCCGACCATTGAGATGGAGCGACGACCTGGCTAAGATCGCGGGATCGCGGTGGATGCGAAAAGCACAAGACCGGTCTGAGTGGAGAGCCTTGGGGGAGGCCTATGTCCAGCAGTGGACGTCTTTCGGCTGACATGATGATGATATACTGGTAACTTTTGTGAGGGAAGGAGTCTGAACTAGGTAAGACCTATATACCGTCGAGCGACTTAGGCACACACCCGTATATTACACTAAGGGTACTGAAGAAAGGTGGGGTCAGGAGTACTCTAAACCGACGTGCATGCATGAAAAGATTGATGCATGTAGAGGAAGCGAGAGTTGTATGCCAGAACCGTAGCAAGTGGAAGGATGTAGTCTCTGCCTACCCCGTTGGGAAAGAGGCGTGATTGTATGTATGTATAAATAAATAAATAAATATATATCATGGGACACTTGACACCAATTGACCTAGTCCCAAACTAAGCAAAGCTTGTACTGTGGACACTAGGCAACGGATAAACATACTTATATAGATAAATACATACTTAAATACATATTAAACATCCAAGTCCCGAGAACAAACATTCGTATTATTCATACAAATATCTGCCCCGGCCGGGATTCGAACCCGGGACCTCAAGCTTCGTAGTCAGATTCTCTAACAACTCGGCCATCCGGTCGTCAATATGTATAGTGACTTTAAAATAAACTAACTGCTGCCCCCCGCCAGGTGTCGTCCCGCGTGAAGGCGGTCAGTTTCGCGGAGAACGGCAACTACTTCGTGACGGTCGGCTTCCGGCACGTCAAGTTCTGGTACCTCGAGTACTCAAGGAACGCCAAGGTGAGTGCTTAACAGTTTTTTTATATAATTAAAAAAAAAATGCAATTAAATGTTGTAATAAGTATTTGTTTAAAAATTAAATTTTTAATACAACCTTTTTTGCTGACTGTACTTTTTGTTGACTGTACTTTTTATTTCTGTACCAAATTTAAAGTCGATGTCATTAACCGTTGAGGAGTCCCATTCTGCGGAGACGATCCTGGCCGGTCTACCGGGATGTCACTACCAGATTATTGTTTTGTCATCAGATTTACATAAATATGCCAAATTTCAAGTCAATCGTATCACTGGAAATGGGGCAAATTTAGATTCCAAAATTGCCTTCCTAAAAAAAAAACTAACAGCAGGGCTACTACGAAACTAGAAACTCGCAAGTTCGTATAGTACCGTCCCTCTTGCACTCGTATTAAATAGCATAAGTGTCAGAGGGACCGCACGACACGAACTTCGAGAAAATATAAGGTCGCTTCACGAAAGCTGGCACGTTTGGAGTAAGTGTGTGTGTTATGTGTTTCTTATTTGAATACACTTCACACAAATTTATGAAAATGTCATGCATTTTCCTAGAAAAATTTCTTAAGAACCTTACTTCGTTCAACCCATTTCGTGTCAGCTCTGTAAATCGACCTGGTACGATTGGGAAATCAGGAAATTGAACGAACTATAATCCGAGAAATCATAGCCTCGGGAGCTACTACGAAATTCGGAAATCGAAGTTCGTATCGCACCGTTCCTCTCACTCTCGTATTAAATAATATAAGCGTCAGCGGGAAGGAAAGATACGAAGTACTGTACAAACTTTCTTGGTATTATAAACAGAGTCATTTAGACTAATCCTACTAAATAATCATGAATGTTTGTGAGGATGGATGGACGTATGGATAGGATTTCGTGAGAGTATTTTTAAAAACATTCGAATGTAATTTTGTATCATTCAAAGAGAGAGACAATTATTGAGATTTGCACTTTATAGAAAAACCGGACATCCAAAAACATTATGTCCGAGCTGAAACGGAGGCGCTTCGCTCGGTCAGAAAGAGGCGACTGGCAATTGGCAGCAAGTTGTCAGGGAATCTAATTGCAATGCTCAATAAACCTTGGTTTTAAAAAATTTTTTATATGAGAGGGGGAGGAAACGAGCAAGCGGTTATCAATCAGTCTGATGGGAAATAATCACCGCCGCCCTGAATACCAACAACTTGACTGGTCTTTGAAGAAAATAAATAAACTATTTTTTTAAAGCTCCGGTTAATTTTTGCAGTTTAAAGAGCCTGTGCCGCTCATGGGCCGCTCCGCGATACTAGGCGAGCAGAAAGACAACGAGTTCTGCGACGTGGTCTGCGGCCGCGGCGAGGCGGCCGACAGCACGTATGCCATCACGCGCAGCGGGCTGCTCTGCGAGTTCAACAGTAGAAGGCTGCTAGACAAATGGGTCGAGTTGCGGGTAAGGTACCAGGAGGACATGGAGATGTTGAAGGTTTCGGGAATTATCAAGCTGAGGAATAGTGTTCAGAAGCTTTGGTTTCCTAGGATCAACGGTGCCGTCATACAAGGTGACCTTAGCCTCTGGTTAATAATGAAACCACGGATAAGAATGATACTGTTTTTTTTTTGCTTAATTAGACAAGAAAAAAAAATCTATGAAATCAGATCGTCCAAATACACAGGCTGCTCCAAAGTGGTACACTGAAAACCGTTAGTTTTTCGGTAAATATTGGACTGATTGTTATGATACTTTGCAGTTTGGTTTTAAATATCTTGCTAAGCCAAGTAGTATTCGTATTTGTGTACAGAGGCTAAGGTCACCCAGTACGTAAGGTACCCAGTACATCCGTATCCGGTGGACTGCCTGGCAGTTATGCTATACAAAATATTTTGAATTTAGAGTAGATTTCTCTGCGAGTTCAACAGTAGGTGTCATCATCCCTATTCTACATATGTATACAATACAATACAACCTAAGTTACCTCCTTCCAGACGCCGTCAGCGAACTGCATGTCGATCGGCGCGGGCTACATCTTCGTGGGCTGCGCGGAGGGGCTGGTGCGCTGCTTCGCGCCCGACAGCCTGCGGTACGTCACCACGCTGCCGCGGACGCACTACCTCGGCGTCGACGTCGCACAAGGACTCAATATCAAGTGAGCACTGCGCTTTACTTAATTTTTACCATACTCATCCTCATCCTCATCTTCATACTCATCTTCATATTCATACTCATACTCATCCTCATACACTTACTGATACTCATCCTCATACTCATCCTCATCCTCATAGTCATTCTCATCCTCACCTAAAGTCATTCTCGCTGCTTCGCGCCCGACAGCCTCCGCTACGTCACCACGCTGCCGCGCACGCACTACCTGGGCGTCGACGTCGCACAAGGACTCAATATCAAGTGAGGAAGATTTACTTATAGCTGTGCTCGTTAGCCATACTCATCCTCATCCTCATACTCAACCTCATACTCATCCTCATCTGCATCCTAATCCTCATCCTCATAATCATCATCTCATCCTCATCCTCACCTAAAGTCATTCTCGCTGCTTCGCGCCCGACAGCCTGCGCTACCTCGGGACTCAATATCAAGTGAGCACTGCGCTTTACTTAATTTTTACCATACTCATAATCATCTTCATACTCATACTCACACTCTTCCTCATACTCACACTCTTCCTCATACTCATCCTCATACTCATCCTCATACTCATCCTCATCCTCACCTTAAGTCATTCTCTACAATGCTCGAACTCGTACCCATACTCATATTTATACTCATCCTCGTCCTCACCTAAAGTCATTCTCTACAATGGTCATACTCGTACCCATACTCATTATACTCATACTCATCCTCACCTAAAGTCATTCTCTACAATGCTGATACTCGTACCCATACTCATATTTAGACTCATCCTCACCTAAAGTCATTCTCAACAATGCTCATACTCGTACCCATACTCATATTTCTACTCATCCTCATCCTCACCTAAATTCATTCTCAACAATGTTCGTACTCGTACCCATACTCATATATCAAAAAATCAAAATCAAAATCATTTATTCGGTAAATAGGCCGCAATGGGCACTTTTACATGTCATTATTTAAACTACTAGCGCTTTCGAAAAGACTATGATTGCCAAGAAGAATCCGCCGCAAGAAACTTGGCAGAATGTTATTTTTTTTTCAAAATAAAAAAGACAAATAAAATACTTAAAACTACAGTAAAGAAAAAATTACATATAAAAATAATAATAATACAGGGATATTTCATTTACACTCATTCTCACTATATACTTACTACTTTATAAGTAGATTCATTCACGATGACGCGTGCCGTGGTTCTTATTACAATGTTATTAAAGGCTGATTTTGTCAAAATAACGCGTCTTCGTGGATGGCACTAGATATATATTCATACTCATATCCATCTTCATTATACATACTCATCTTCATAACCAGTCTACTCATACCCATCCTCATTCATACTCATTCTTATTATCCTACTTATACTCATCCTCATACTACACTACTTGAACTTAAAACACTAGGCTATCATAACACTAATGGTATTTAACCAGGGATTCTATTCCCAAATTCAAAAGAAGTTGTTACGAGATTCTTTACCATCTCTCTCACTCTCCTATTAGTTAAATAACGTACAATTCAATAGAATCTGACAATTTTCTACACTTTTAACACACCCTAACGTGGGCACACTTGATTATATATGTCCCTGTTGTTGCAATTATCATCTAAAAGGAATAAAAAAAGAATAATAGTCACATCACAAAGCCCTAGGCAGCCCGGTGTTCATATTAGTGGGCTGGAAGTGTCTGCAGGATTGACAGATTCTATTGAATTGGAGTATACGCGTAAAATTAACGTGAGCGGGACGGCACCATACGAAGTTCGAATTTCAAACAACGGAATATAAAGCCCGGTTTAGACTTTCAAGAAAAACTATGCTAGTTTAATAAATTTTCCGTAAAGCCAAGGAATCTGTAGTAAATCGAGCCACATCGAGCGCCGCAATATTCGACCGCTAACTTTTTCACCCTCGTATCTGGCCACATTAAATAGCTTTAAAATCATCTTTATGTTAAACGTGATAGTGTTGATTTGTTGTACACAATTCGGGTAGATACGAGGTTGCGAAAGTATGGTCGACATGCAACTTTCACGATTTTTCTTGCAGATCTAAACTGTTCTTAGACGAAACCTTTAAGGGCAATGGATTAAATTTTATTAAATCACAATGTATGTTGTTTCAGCCACATGTTCACGCAACCTCCGAACGCGCGGTATCCCGACGCAGTCGCTCTAACTTACGACGATCGCAACCACAAACTCACCTGTGTGTACAACGACCACAGTCTGTATGTGTGGGATGTGCGCGACATCAAGCGGGTAAGAGCCTTTAGTTTATGATAGCCTGGTACTGCGACTGACTTGTTTGAACCACCCCCTCCATGAATTTATGTCTCAGGGGGGGAGGAGTCAGGCAATTTGTAACAAGGGGGGAGGGCGTATAAATAAATAAATATAAGGGAAGTGGAGGCCGCGGATCGGCAAGCGCAGCGTAGGACGTCCACCAACGAGATGGACGGATGACCTGGTTAAAGCCGCGGGTTCACGGTGGATGCAGGCCGCTGCCAACCGAAGCAACTGGAGGTTTATAGGGGAGGCCTATGTCCAACTGTGGACGTCCTACGGCTGAGCTGATGATGATGATGAAACGCATTTTCTTTCTTTTTGATGGCACTAGGGGCTCCCACACAAAATGGCGAATCTAGAAATTTGTAAAAAGTTATGATTTTGATTCGCATCGCTCTTATCTGCGATATTTTTGTATTCACCTGAACGAAATGTTTGCCCATGTGTGTATCGCAGCAATACGGTATTTGACAACTTCTGAATTTGCCATATCTTAATATTATTATGAAAATATAGATATACAGATTTCGCGAATAGAAAACGTAAATTGGTTGAAAATTGGATTTATAGCGATTTTTTGAAAAATCTATATACCTGTCTCTTTTTCAAACGCTTTTCTCTATGCAGCAAGTATGGCGGTACTGGCTTGTGACGTCACATGACAGTATTTCTCTGTCTAATTTTGAAATTCAAACCTTTATTACTTTGTAATTTGTAAAGGTAGCTTAAAAATTGTTTCTCTATTCGATAACAGACATTGTGTAGTTTTAATTTATAAAACACTGACAAAATAGTCAAATACTGTATTGTAACACACGTTTCTCGGTATTTCGAACACAAATTGACTAATATTAGCGGTATTTATTATATTTTTAGTGTAGAGTTAACACAAATTTAAATAGTTTCTTTGTTTCATTTAAAAACGTGTGCAAATTTCACCGTTAAGTTTCAAATCCTTACTATAATAAAGGGGAAAGTGAGTTTGTTTGTTTCTTACGCTTTCACGCCGTAACGGAGCGACGGATCGTCGTGATTTTTGGCATAGATATAGTTTATGGTCCCGAGAGTGACATAGTCTACTTTTCATCCCGTAAAAAATGCACAGTTCCCGAGGGAACGGCGCGCGATAAGCGAATACCGCGGGCGGAGCCGCGGGAAAAAGCTAGTGTTAAAATAAATGGAGTATACATCACAACAAAAACAGTAAAAACATAAATAGGACAAAAGAGAACAATTAGAGACGTGCTGTAGTGTGATGCCAAAACTCAGCTCAGCATGTCGTCGGCCTAAATCGTTAACCTTCTAAGTCCATTTTGAGTAACTTTACAGGACATTGAAAAAACTGCATAAAATCTTCAATCGTTGACTAATCAAAATTTTGAAAATCCCGTTGGTAGCTATGACTAAACTTGATATTTTAAAGATATAATTAACAGCATATCTTACACAAATCACAGGAAATTAATAAAAATGAGTATTTAGCAGGTTTTCGTCTCGAAGGTTAAATTGAATGTAGGACTTAGCAGTTATTAGACTTAAATTGAGTATGCTGGAGAAAATATCCATAGTATTTTGTTTATTATTATTTTACAATAAAACCAATTCAGCCAGTAATAAAAATTGTATTTAGTGTTAATCAATCACTCTAATAATTATGAGATGTACTTACACCTAAAATTGACTCTTTTTACTAAACAATCTGCAATAGGTAATTAACGAGCAAATAATGATTAAAATATATGTTTTCGATGTTAAATAATACATAGAAATATGAGAAATAACACAATAAATTTACCCTGTTGATAATTTTCTGTTGTCATACTCAAATAAACCGCATTTTCAGTAAAACATCGCATGACGCAACAGCACGTGGCATCGCAAATAACTGTCAGTGCAAAACTAAGGCCCGAAGTGGACTTAGCAGATTTTCTGTGTTCATTTCCACACAGCAGTTTTTCGGGCATAAGATTTGACACTTACTTTATGCTGATATCGCCGTCATTCCTTTACCAAACGGTAGAGAATGGTGTGCACTTTTTGACAAGTATGAAAAGTCATTTTTGCCTAAAAGTGGACTTAGCAGGTTAACGATTTAGGCCGACGATGTCTTCCATCTTACAGACTGGATAAAACCAAAAAGTCCTTTTTGGGAAGTTGCATACGTTTTTATAATAAAATTCCAAAAAATATTACTGAAGAAACTGATAAAAAATTTAAATCTACTGTCAAAAAGACGTTAATATCTAAGGCTTATAAAGTCAACGATTATATCATGGACAGGGATATTTGGAAATAATTCCGATCCGCACTAGCGATCCCTTCAAATAGTGAACCTACTGCGTTAAAAATAAAATTGTGTTAAATACTTGTAATGTATAGTATAGATATCATTTACAAATATTGTGAATCTGTTTTTTTTTAAAAAATACCTCGTTGAGTTTCTTGCCGGATTCTTCTCAACAGAGGTTTTTTCCGAACCGGTGGTAGATTTTTTGACGTTCATAAGTGCTTATCATAGCCTAAATTGAATAAAGAGATTTTGACTTTGACTTTGACTTTGGGTGAATATTCGAGCGTTTCAACCGGTCGGTTAAACGTCATTACCATCCCACGTTTATTAGCACAACGAAAGGAGAAGCTGCAAAAATTTAGATCACGCGAGATTTAGGATCGGTATTGTATTTAATTGTGACAAAAAAATAACCACGACAATTCCTTCTTTCAATAGTAATTGCCGAAACGGTAATGACGAAAAAAAACGCCGCAAAAACGCTGAATATTTACCCCTTTTCAACGCCGACAACGCAACGTAGCACTGATTTGTCGCTGTGCCCACAGGTGGGCAAGTCCCACTCGGCGCTGTACCACTCCGCGTGCATCTGGGGCGTGGACATGGCGCCCGGCGGCGCCCTCCCGCCCGGGACCTTCGCGACATGCTCTAGCGACGACAGCGTGCGGCTCTGGACGCTGCACGGGCGGGCTCCCAACATCTATAGCAATGTGAGTAACAGTTACGACCCGTTGTTTACAATACAATACAATACAATACAAATACTCTTTATTGTACACCAGAAATAATAAGCGATACAGAAAAACAGGTACACAGATAAAATTACAAGGTAAGCAATAAAAAAAAAATAAAAAAAATAGGTAAGGTATGTTTAAAGAAAGAAAGAAAGAAAGAAAGAAAGAAGACATTTATTCACTAACACAAAAGACACATTTACAGCAAAATCAGCAGTGAAAGTTATTATAATTAAATTTCCGTTGAAATGTGTTAACTATTGTTATTTTTGCCATACATTTTAAATTAGTTAGTTTAACTAATGATCAAACAACAGGCTCTAAGGGGCTGTTTCACCCTCCATTAACTGACTAACTGATAAATAATGTGAATCTGTTTAAAAAAAAATACCTCGTTGAGTTTCTTGCCGGATTCTTCTCAACAGAGGTTTTTTTCCCAACCGGTGGTAGATTTTTTTTTGACGTTCATAAGTGCTTGTTATAGCCTAAATTGAACAAAGAGATTTTGACTTTGACTTTGACGGTTAAATGTGATGCCGTCTCCGTCTACTCGGACAAAACAAATAGAGACGGCATCACATTTAACCGTCAGTAAACACTAATCAATGGATGGTGAAACAGCCCCTAAATATATAATTAATAACCTAACTTAACCTAACAAAAACTTGGAAAACCCCCGACTTTGTCACTTCAAAGTTCAATATCTCCAAAACGACTGAACCGATTGTGATAAAACATATCTAAGAACCATGCTAGAAAACCTGATTTCAATTAAAAAAAAAATCGCAGTCTAATCGGTCCACCCGTTTAAGAGCAACGGTGGCACAGACAGACAGACACACATAGACATACAGACACACACATAGCGCGCAAACTTATAACACCCCTCTTTTTGCGTCGGGGGTTAAAAAAGTAGGTAATTGGTAGTTCCTGTGTAAAAAAAATGTCCTGTTTATTTCTTTTTGCTTCAAAAAATGTAGTTCGGGAGTGGAAGGCTCATGACGTCACTCCGTGCTAAATTGTCGTTTAACTGGCTTTATCATTTTTAACCAACTCCAAAAAAGGAGGAAGTTCCGTATTCGACTATATGTATTTTTTTATACCTATGAACTCCATTTTTAAAGTATTACGAAAATTACACTTAATTATTAATTGTCAACGTACTAATGATTTTATCGCAGTTTATTTTGATTTACATTGCTGCTTGTCAAACTGATTTTAATTCATAATTCATTTATTGCATAGTAATCATGTCGTACATTAGGTCTTACATATTATAATTAGGTTCAAGACATGAACCCTGTCAGGGCACAGCAATTTATACATAATATATAATAAGAATTAAAATTAAAATTATCTTACATGAATACATTATCATTATCACATTATCATTAATTAATACAGTCACAATTTTATTTATTTGCAGTTACAAAATTTATTTATTGGTTTTTGTTATTTTATATAAGTATACATAATATTGTATAATATTATTATTATTTAAGTGTTGCTAGAACTAGTTGATCTTACTGCTTTCAACTTCTTAAAATTCCAGGAACTTAATAAAGTGATCTACATCGATCCAGATCTGAAATTCCTGAAGGATGCCGACTTGAGCGCTGACAAGGACAAAACGAAATCATACGACGACAAAACTGGCGTCCGGTAAATAAATATTTCTTAGTATAATATTTAGTTGCCTACACTTCGTGGTTTGGTCGGGAGTTCGTATCTGACACTCTCCTATTACATACTATATAAGTTTAAGCGCGACGACACGATAAGTGCTAGTGAGCTTGTTCATTTTTATTTGACTTATTTGAAAGTACAAAGTTCAATATCTCAAAAACCGGCTGAACCGATTTTGATAAAAAAAAATCTAAGAACCATCGCTCGAAAATCTGCTTTCGAATAAAGAAAACGCATTCAAATCGGTCCACTTGTTTAAGAGCTACGGTGCCACAGACACACAGACACATACCGGTCAAACTTATAACAAACACCCCTCTTTTTTGCGTTTTTGCGAAACTGGAACGTCTGTTACTATTAGCATCGTAGTAAAGTGCTATGTTTGTTCCAGTTGCATCCGCATAAGTCCCGATGGCGCTCACATCGCGGCCGGCGACCGCGCCGGCAACGTGTGGATACACTCTGCCGCGGGATCGCTTCTGCACAGGTATTGCAGCGCCAACTATTGTTGAGTAGATGAACTAACTGGGTCCCTTTTACAAGTGTTGTAACGTCATCTGTTGTTGAGTAGCCGAACTACTGATGTTGTTACGCCATCTATTGTCGAGTTTACGTACTAATTCAGTTAGCGCCATCTATTGTCTAGTAATTGACCTACACGACTTACTTACACTTGTATCGTTACGCGACATCTATTGTTGAGTAGATGAACTAACCAGCTTAGGTAGCGCCACCTACTGTCAAGTAGATGAACTAGTTCGAATGTGTAACGTCATCTATTGTCGAGTAGGTGAACTAAACGCTTCGCTTTACACTGATATTGTAGTGCCATCTATTATCAAGTAGATGCACTATTCGTCTCAATGTTACACCGGTATTATTATGCCATCTATTATCGAGTGGCTGTACTATTCGTCTCGCTGTTACACTGGTAATAATTATTGCCATCTATTGTCGAGTGGATAAACTACTACTACTAGAAAGCCGCCTATCAGGCTGGCACATCGATGTGGATGGGGCATGTCAAAGTGCTGAATAGAGAAAGGATTTTTGGAGCGTCAATAAGGTAATCCTTCATCATCATCATCATCATCATCAGCCTATGTTCGTCCACTGCTGGACATAGGCCTCTCCCATGGCACGCCACTGAGCACGATCCTCGGCCACTCTCATCCAGCTCTTGCCAGCCACCCTGCGAAGATCATCGCACCACCGAGTCTGAGGGCGTCCTACGCTACGTTTGCCGATCCGTGGTCTCCACTCAAGAACTCGTCTACCCCAACGGTTATCGGTTCTTCGGGTTATATGACCAGCCCATTGCCACTTCAGCGTGCTAATGCGGTGGGCTATGTCGATAACTTTAGTTCTCTGTCGGATCACTTCGTTACGAATTCGATCTTTCAGAGAAACTCCGAGCATAGCCCTTTCCATAGCGCGTTGAGCAACTTTAAATTTGTGGACCAGCCCTACCGTGAGCGTCCATGTTTCGGCACCGTATGTCATAACGGGTAAGACGCACTGATTGAAGACTTTCGTCTTCAGACTCTGTGGAATTGGCGATGTGAAGACTTGACGCAGTTTCCCATATGCTGCCCATCCCAACTGTATTCTTCTGTTGGCCTCTTTCTCGAAGTTGTTTTTACCTAACTGCATAGTTTGCCCGAGGTAAACATACTCCTTGACCACTTCGAGAACACTGCCTTGAACTGCAATTGGTTCCGGACTTACATGTTCATTGAACATAACCTTGGTTTTATCCAGGTTCATCCGAAGACCAACGCGTTGGGAAGAATCAGCTAGGCCATTCAGCACATGTTGCAAATCTTGCAGCGTTTCGGCCACGATGACGATATCATCTGCAAATCGCAAGTGTGAAAGGTACTCGCCATTTATGTTAATGCCGCGCCTCCTCCAGTCCAGCGTCTTGAACACATCCTCCAATGCATTTGTGAACAATTTGGGGGATATAACGTCCCCTTGTCTCACACCACGATGCAAACGGATAGGTTCAGTCTGCTGGTTCTGGACTTGGACGGTCATAGTGGCGGCATTGTAAAGACCTCTCAACACTTGGATGTACCGCCAATCGACTTGGCATCGCTGCAAAGATTCCAGAACAGACCAGATCTCGATCGAGTCAAAGGCCTTTTCATAATCCACAAACGCTAAGCACAGGGGCCGACTATACTCTTCAGTCTTCTGTATAATCTGCCGCACTGTATGGATGTGGTCTATGGTGCTGTATCCCGATCGAAACCCGGCCTGTTCGGGGGGCTGGAACTCGTCGATCCTTCGTGCAAGACGGTTCGTGATGACTCTCGAAAACAGCTTATATACGTGGCTTAAAAGTGAAATGGGTCGGTAGTTCTTCAAAAGAGTTTTATCACCCTTTTTGAAAAGCAACACGACAACACTCCTACTCCACGCCTCTGGAGTTCTCCCATCAAAAAGAACAGTATTAAAAATTTTCTGAAGCTCCTTCATTATAGGTTTGCCACCAGATTTCAGGAGCTCAGTCGTAATACCGTCTTCTCCAGGGGCTTTTCCATTTTTAAGCTGTTTAAGAGCCATCTCGATTTCGTCCAGGCTGACTTCTGACAAGTCTTCCGTAAAGTGGCGTGTTAGTGTAGCTCTGGATTCCTCATTTTCGGGATCAGGTTGAGATGCGTGCAAAGCGTATAACTGGCTGTAGAAGTTTTCAATTTCCAAAAGAATCTCAGGCCTGAAAGAAACGACTATTCCATCCGTAGTGGTCAGCTTCGTCAGATAGCCCCTCCCAAGAGATTTAACAAACACTTTCGATCCCCGATTTTTCTCGATCGCTCGTTCTATTGAACGTGTGTTGGAGCATCGCAGATCAAATCGCACAAGTTTGCTAATTCTCTTATTTAGAGCATGTCGTTCTGACGAAGTGACTGGTGGGTGTTCGCGTCGCTCTTCCATGAGCCTGAGTGTTTCCTCCGAAAACTTCGACTTCTTGGCTTTACGCTGCAATTCACAAAATCTCACACCTTCCTCCCTGAGGGTTCCGACTACATTCTCGAGGGCCTGGTCAATGTCAACGCTATTTGTGGTTTCCATGGCAGCGAATCGGTTCTCCAGATTGGACTGAAACTTTTCAGATCCCACTATAGTTTGGAGCAGAGTTGGTCGGAGCCTGGATTTCATCAAACGGACACGTTCAAGCTTAAAATCGATATTCAGAGAGCCTCGCACGAGTCGATGATCACTTCCGGTATTAAACCTATTGATCACCGAGACGTCTCTGAATATGCGCTTCTTGTCCGTTATGATGAAATCAATCTCGTTTTTAGTCATGGTGTCGGGGCTCCGCCATGTCCACTTCCTTTGGAGCTGTTTCTTGAAATATGAGTTCATCAAGAATAGCCCCTCCTTTTCGAGGAAGTTGACAAGCATTTGCCCCCTATGATTTCTCCTACCATATCCATGGGATCCTACTACCGATTCGCTGTAACGCTGTACTCCCACTTTGGCGTTGAAGTCTCCCATGACAACGTTGTAGTGGGCCTTGGTGGTGAAGTGTAAGGCCTTCGATATGTCACCGAACATATCTTCCACTTCATCGTCCGAGTGCGTCGAGGTCGGTGCGTAAACCTGCACAACCTTGAGGCTATACCTCTCGATTAGCTTAATTATGAGGTACGCAACCCTGTTCGATACGCTCGACACTTCTACAACGTTGTCACAGAGAGACTTATTCACCAGGAATCCTACGCCACCCTGGGACAGCTGGTCTCCCTCTCGATAGTATAGAAGGTGGCCTGATTCAAGAGTTAGCGTGTCCTCCCCCTCTCTTCGGACTTCGCTTAACCCAAGAATATGCCACCTTATTTTCTCGAGTTCGACTTCGAGTTGTGCCAGGTGCTCGTCGAGCTGTAACGTGCGTCCGTTGTACGTCGCCAAGGTCAGTTTTTTCCGGCGGCCTTCCGTAACCCGGGGATTCTTCGCACCCCCTGCCCTGCCGTTACCGTGACCGCCGCCTTGATCAGGAATAGCAGGGCGGCCGGGACCTGGGGGCCGTGGTCCGTGTTGACTTGCCATTTTGGTCGGGTTTGCTCTAATTGCCACGCTGAGCAGGCGGGTTGGCAATCGCAGTATATTCGCACCGGCATAGCTGCTGCCCGACACCGGTGAGACCGATATGTACTTGGTCGCAGAAGTCTCTTAGTCGCCTTTTACGACACCCGCGAGAAGAGTTGGGGGGGGTGCTATTCTTAAGCCGGCACTCCACGGCAAAAGGTAATCCTTCAACTTGCCCAATACAGCAATATTAGAGCGCCAATAAAGTATCCTATTTTTTCATTTTACAATGTTTTCCTTCAACGTTAAGCCAGAGGTTGGACACTCCGCAGTTTAGGTATGTTCGGCCCGCGCACCTAACCATTGGGCGCACGGCACTTGCTTGCTGCTCGGGTCGCACCCTAGACGCGTCGCGCGTGATTTGTGTAGGTACCTATTTATTTTATTTTCCAACAATGACTTCGAAACGATATAATCCGTATGAGTTATACTGTTGTGTTTACGGATGTATAAATCATAAAGGAATCTGAATTATCACATTCCAAAAGATGTTGAATGGTCGTTTTCTTTACTTCTCTAATTTCCTAAGTCCCTGCCTACTAATAGTTTCGTATGTTTGTAGTTATCCACTGATAAAATTCTGTAATTGGTTGGTAAGAAATAATAAGACACGGTTTCGCCAATACGGAAATCTGTAGTAGGCAAAGTTAGTTAGGTTATCATTGTCATGCTTTGTTGTTATATAGGTATGTTAAGGAATATTTACTTGTTTATTAAAGGTAGTCTTTTGAATTCATATTATACCCACTGTTATCTTTATTCATCGGCGAGTGGGAACCCTGTGCTCTTGCCGCCAAACTGGTTTAGAGTTAACGGTGCCCAACGGAATATGAACGCTCGTGTAACATGATAAGTTTCCATTTCGCGTGCAAGTCGTAAGAGCAGGTAACGATTTATACCTAAACTTTACTTTTGTTCGAAAGAGTTCCTTCTGTACGGTAGTACTTAGTTATACTGTGGTCAAGCTCGTGGTAAATTTTTAGTGTAATTTCGCACATGAATTTTATAAAAAAAACTGAGGCGCGGCCGCATACAAGCACAGTATAAAATAGCTTGTATTCAAAATGATAAGTTTTCAAAAAATTACTTTCTACCATGTTGCTTGTGGGGCATTCTTCTTAGCAATTCTTTCTCAGCGTTAGTAGTAAAGTGATATTGTCATAAAGCTTACACGATAATCTCTCTATTTTTTGTTCAACAATTACTATTTTATCGATTATTTGGTTGCAGGTTGGAGGCGCACGACGCAGAAGTGCTGTGCCTGGAGTATTCGGCCAAACCCAAGCTGCTGGCGTCGGCGTCGCGCGACCGCCTGATTCATGTGTTCCTGGTCGACCGGGTGCGTGCCGCACACTTAGCATACATTGGCCGGCTGATTTTTGAGTCCGATAGACGTCGCTCTCGAATGATGAAGGCCGGCAACACACTTGTGACTCTTCTGGTGTTGCAAGTGTCTATGGGCGACGGTAATCGCTCACCATCAGATGATCCGCCTGCTCGTTTTCCCCCTATACCATAAAAAAATGATGTTATTGTTTCTAAATCGCGCCAGCGGTAGGATTACCTAGATTTGATTTGATTTTTTAATGAATCTAAAACGCCCATTTTGTAGCTCACCCTGTTTTACTGTCTGATTCTTCATATCTGCCCACGCCTGCTCCGATTCTTTCTACTTACTCGAGCCAGCATCCCATTCCAATTTCTATCTTACTCTAACTATTGACTGCGTCCTACTACGAAATTCTGTTTCTGATTCTGATTCTGGTTCCGTCCCTTTGACATACTATTAATACGAGAGCGAGAGGGGTGGTACGATACGAACTTTGATTTTCGAATTTCGAAGTAGGCCCTCTATGCGTTTGTCGACGTTTGCCAAACGTGTGGACCTAGCCAGCATTAGATCGGTCTTTTACTATTACAACTAGTTTTCCGTTTTCTAAAAAAACCTATGGTTTTTTTTTACATAAAACTGACCCGTGATTTTATCCCACTGGTTTAGTAACAGTCTCTCTGGCATTGATGTTACTTAATGACTCTTCGTACTCCGCAGGGTTACCAGATCCTCCAGACCCTGGACGAGCATTCTTCTTCCATCACGGCTGTCAGACTGCTGCCCGCGACGCCTCCCGCCGCCCCGCAGTTGGTGTCTTGCGGAGCTGACAAGACCGTGCTGTTTAGAAGACTACAGCCCGTGAGTATCTCCTGCTATGCTATGGTCGCCTGGTACTGCTGGTACTGATAGAAATCAGATCCTTCCGACCCTGGAATCTTCTTCATCACCATGCCAGCAGGCGACGCTGAGTGAGTAAGCAAGCCTCTGCCTGGTGGTTCGGTTTCATATCCTTGAGACCTAGAGCTTCTCTTTCATCACGGCTGTCAGACTGCTGCCCGCGACGCCTCCCGCCGCCCCGCAGTTGGTGTCTTGCGGAGCTGACAAGACCGTGCTGTTTAGAAGACTACAGCCCGTGAGTGTCTCCTGCTATGCTATGGTTGCCTGGTACTGCTGGTACTGATAGAAATCAGATCCTTCAGACCCTGGAGTTCCTCTTCATCATGCTGGGCATCGCTGAGTGAGTAAGTAATACAAGCCTCTGCCTGGTTATCATGGCTGTTAGACTGCTACCAGCTAAACCCCCCCCCCCCCGTTCCGCAACTGGTGTCCCGTGGCGCTGATAAGACCTTCCTGCTTTGATGGCTGCAGCCCGTGAGTATCTCCTGCTATGCTATGGTTGCCTGGTACTGCTGGTACTGATAGAAATCAGATCCTTCAGACCCTGGAGTTCCTCTTCATCACGGCCTTCTCGACTGCTGGCCATGACGCTGAGTGAGTAATACAAGCCTCTGCCTGGTTACTGTTAGATGTCAGATCCTTCAGACCCTAGAGCTCTTTAATCACAGCTGTTAGACTTAACTGGTGTCCCGTGGCGCTAATAAGACCGTCCTACTTAGATGGCTGCAGGCCGTGAGTATCTCCTGCTATGCTATGGTTGCCTGGTATTGCTGGTACTGATAGAAATCAGATCCTTCAGACCCTGGAGTTTTCCTCTTCATCACGGCCTTCCCGACTGCTGGCCATGACGCTGAGTGAGTAATAAGCCTCTGCCTGGTTCAGTGTTAGATGTCAGATCCTTCAGACCCTAGAGCTCTTTCATCACGGATCACGGCTGTTAGACCCTGGCGTGTCCCGTGGCGCTAATAAGACCGTCCTACTTAGATGGCTGCAGCCCGTGAGTATCTCCTGCTATGCAATGATTGCCTGGTATTTCCTCTTCATCACGGCCATCCCGGCTGCTGGCCATAACGCTGCACGCTGAGTTGAGTAATACAAACCTCTGCCTGGTTACTGTTAGAAGTCATGTCACCTAGAGTTCCTCTTTCATCACGGCTGTTAGAGTTCTACCAGCGACGCCCCCCACCGTTCCGCAACTGGTGCCGTGGCGCTGATAAAACCTTCCTGCTTTGATGGCTGCAGCCCGTGAGTATCTCCTGTTATGCTATGGTTGCCTGGTACTATTGCAAGTCAGACCTTTAAAACCATGGAGCATTGCCACTTCCATCACTGCCATCCGACTGCTACTGCTGCTTGCAATGCTGAGTGAGTATCATAAATTAATAGAGGATAATCGTCCATTATCAACTACGGCCTTCCACGCGGGGCCAGTGCGGATTAGGGACTTCAGACACACCATTGAAAATTGTCTTGAAAATGGTGCCGTTGCTATCCCACGATTATATTGGGTTGGCTCGTTGGCTGTGCTTTTAGTAGGGATTACCTTGTGAGTAGCTCCTGTTATGCTATGGTTGCCTGGTATTGTTAGATATCAGGTCCTTCAGACCCGAGCTCCTCTTCCATCGTGGCCGGCCGACTGCTGACAGCGACGTCAGCACTAAGGTAAGTATCTCATACAATAACCTCCTGTTGTGTTATGGTCGCCTGGTGCTTTCGGAGGATAAGCCTCTCCACACCCGGATTTACGACGCCCTCGAGGTTTATACCCCCTTGCAAAAAAAACGGGCACCTGTGGATTTTCAGATTTTTAGGCATTGAAGCTTAGAAAGTAAGCTTTCATGCACATAAAATACAAAAACCATAGGTGCCCGTTTTTTTGCAAGGGGGTTTATATGAAATTCACGCATTCGGAAAGATATATCATGCAAAATACCCCATTCCCATTGCCCCTTTCTCTAAACGTCTACTACGCATTGTTTTCGCAAAATGGCCCTTCTAAAAAAGCCCCTTGCGCAAAACGTCCCGTCTGCAAAATGTCACATTAGCAAAACGTTAACCGCCACAACTAGGAATGAACAGCAGAAGTAAACGTATACTAAAGAGTTAAATAAAATTTGACCACGATTTTATCGTAAAACCTAGTTTATACGGGACATTTTGCGAACGGACGTAATTTATGTGACGGGACATTTTGAGAACGGGACATTATGAGCCCTAATGGTCTTATTGTGTTCCAGACCCCGGAAGGCGGGTTCAAGTTCGAGCGCGGCCAGAACGTGTCGGGGCGGACCACGCTGTACGACATGGAGGTGGACGCGGGAGGCCGCCACGTGCTCACCGCCTGCCAGGTACGAACGGCCATAGACTTGTAGGTACATGTAGAGAATGCTTTCCCAGCGCCACAGGGCGGCCACGCCATACAAAATTCGTGTTCTGGAATCTACATAGGCACGACGACGTCTGTACACGCGTCAATGTGTGCGTAAGTGACACAGGGCTGACTATAGCAAAACCCTAGTACTATAGGGTATGTAGGTATGGCTTAGATGTGTAAATAAATGTAATCGTTAGTCATATATTTTTATTTAAACCTACTTAAAATGTGACTGTCTGTGTATTTAAGCATTATTGATTTAAATTACAATAAATATTTGACTACAAACTTAAACGAATTATTCGGTACCTAAGTAGTTATTTCATGATTTTCATGTATTAATCGCGATACTTTTAGAAAGCATTATTTATTTAAAAAAGGAAGGAGGTAGGGTAGGTAAGTGTACCATATTTCTCGCGCGCCCACTGACAAGTTGGCGCTTGCTCTCGAACTCACCGTCACCGATCTAGCACCGAACAATGAACTGCGGGCCTACTCCGACGTTCGAAAATCGAGGTTCGTATGCTACCGTCTCTCTCGCTCTCGTATGAAACAGTATAAATGTCAGAGGGAACGAACGACATGAACTTCGATTTTCGTATTTCGTAGTAGCCTTGCTGTTGACAAACACCCGATACGCACAGTAAGTATATCATATCACCATTCATTTCGCAAAATTATTGCTCCCGAGAGTCCCGAGCTTAGTGCCGTGAACATACATCGCGTCGCGCGCCCGACTGCTATCCGGCAGGTTTCCGGCAGGCTACGCTTGAGGGGTGGGGTAACTCGAACCGGTGCGGGGCGGAGCGTGGCCATTCTGTACGTTAGTACTATTTTATATTCTGTGCCAGCGCAGTGTCTCCAACTCACTCTATCAAAATTACGGTGTTGCTGGTCTAAACTTACGGTAGATGGTAGAAATATTACGGTAAACAAAGAAAATCGCTTATGCCCGAGTGTGGTTGGTGTACGACCCCATGTTTGACGACCTGGAATGAACTACACCGATGGGCGGCCGGATAGTTGAAACCCTTATTCTTATTCTTATTCTTCTTTAAAATATGGCTTCTGTCCTAATTAATAAGACAATTTCGCCAGTGTCTATGTATTCTCTTTCGAGAGGCAACGTTGTACGGTGATTGTAGTTTCTGCAACTTGATAGTAAAATTCCAGAAACCACGTGGAAACAACTTGCGCATTAAAAAATGTCAGACACGAGAGCAGTATAGAATTTTGTGATCACTGTTCACTGTTAAGGTTAATCGCCGCATAAAACACTATCAAAATTATACTTCAACCAGCCAAAGAAACAGAAATAGCAAAATTATATAATTATTTTGACACTACTAAACTGAGCTTAACACTAACTCGAGATTTATGTGTTTCCAGCAAGTAGCCATTACTCATCAATTTATCGTACGAATATTTGTCCATCACTGGGATCGAACCCGTAATCGCTAGCTTCGCAGTCTTTCTGTTGCTTTTCTATTGTAATTTGGTTGTAATAGTTTTCAAATTTCACAATTCGAACACGGTAAACCTCGCAAATAGTTCCCGTTCTAAATCTGAATTATTTTAAACCTTGAAAGCTAAACTAAGCACTAAGCTCTTTGAAGAGCTGTTATCCTGGTACTGCTGGTACCCTATCAGGGGTTTTTTTAAGGTGCGCGTTGCGTCGGATTAAACGAAAGTAGTGTCAATGAACTAAAATGATTTCTTTGCTCACCCGCGACCTTAAGATAGCTAAGTCTATGCAAATTATGCGTGTTCATGCAGTTCCTCCACCTCCACACTGTAAGAACACACACAAATTACACAAACCCATCTATCACCACCACCACAACACACTGACGCGTTTCGAACTCAACCAGACCTCATCTTCAGAGTGACACAACCGTACACCATGCTACCAGTTGTTAGACTAACAAACCACCACCACTGTTTTAATTTGGCAAACAAAACAAAAAACTACCCGCAAAATATTAATAAATTTTAACTATGCTACAAAACTACCTTGATTTTTTAATTTTTATTTATTTTTAGTCAAGGCATGTTTTACTAACTATCGTTGCTAAAATTAGACCCAAGCCGTAGCAAGGGAGATGACACTAAATTTATTTGCTCATTAATAATAGACCCCATACTATTGTACCTAATTATCTCCATACATTCTAACACGTCGAGACGAAACCCCTTATCACAGTAATGCAACACTTCATACGAATCTGAGTCTGATATTGAATGATTTAATTCTAACAGATGCTTGGCAAAATTAGATCTATCAGGATGTTCGTTCCTATATGCCGATACATGCTCTTTAAACCTAGTATTAAAACTGCGCCCGCTCTGACCTATATATACCTTACTGCAGTCATTACAAGTGAGCTTGTATACACCCGATTTAGTTCCTTTATCCACCTTCTCTTTGTGGTTACAAAGTTTAGAGTACAAAGAGTTGTTAGTTTTAAAGGCTACATTAACATTGTTTGATTTTAAAATGTCATAAATTCTATCAGACAAATGACCAACATATGAAATACTGCACCTATATTTGTTTGTAGACTGAGAAGGCAACCCGGCGTGAAGCATGCTATTTACTATCCGTGCCTGCTTCCTCTTAACCAAACCATCTACCATTGATTTTGTATAGCCATTTGACGTTGCTATCTGATAAATAGTATTTAACTCTGAATTAAAATTTTCCCTAGAGAGAGGTACAGTTAATAATCTATGTACATAACAATGAAAGGCTGCTAACTTATGCTGCCACGGATGATTAGATGATGCTGGAATCACAGCATCTGTGTATGTGGTTTTTCGATAAATTTTAAATTGTTGTTTATTATTTATTCTTGTAATTGTTAAATCCAGAAAGTTTAGCGAAAAATTTTCTTCTATTTCTTTTTTAAATTTTATTTTTACATGTTTGTTTGGCTTGGGTCTAATTTTAGCAACGATAGTTAGTAAAACATGCCTTGACTAAAAATAAATAAAAATTAAAAAATCAAGGTAGATTTGTAGCATAGTTAAAATTTATTAATATTTTGCGGGTAGTTTTTTGTTTTGTTTGGCAAATTAAAACAGTGGTGGTGGTTTGTTAGTCTAACAACTGGTAGCATGGTGTACGGTTGTGTCACTCTGAAGATGAGCTCTGGTTGAGTTCGAAACGCGTCAGTGTGTTGTGGTGGTGGTGATAGATGGGTTTGTGTAATTTGTGTGTGTTCTTACAGTGTGGAGGTGGAGGAACTGCATGAACACGCATAATTTGCATAGACTTAGCTATCTTAAGGTCGCGGGTGAGCAAAGAAATCATTTTAGTTCATTGATATGGACCTCCGCAAAGTAACGCCTGATTCAATAAATTAGAAAGTAGTGTCACTTATTACGTCATGTCAATCCAATTATAGAAAGGGTAAACAAAAACGCCATTAACCCGTCCACAGACATTTAAGGCACTTGTCCCACCGCCGACGATGAGCGAGAAGCGAGTAGAGCGAGTAACTAGAAACGAGTGGGCGAGCAGCGAGCAAGAGAGTGTAGTTTTGTCGCTCGGCTGCAAGCGAGTGTTCGAGTGCGACGGGCGATTACTCGCTCCACTCGCTCGAGGGGTGCAGCCGCCAAGCTAACATCGCTAAGCGAGTATCGCTGAGCTAGTTTTATAGCTCAGCGAGTTTTATAGCTCTTGTCGCGGCGACCAACTAGTAGAGCGAGTGCTCTGCTCTCGCCGGCAGTGTGAACAGCCAGCGATGAACTGTTAGTATGTTTACTTTAACAAAAATCAAATATTTTATTTATTTACCGACAGGATCGCAACGTGCGCGTGTACAGCGCCTCTAACGGACGGCACACGAAAACTTTCCGCGGCACCACGGCCGACGACGGAACGCTCATAAAGGTAACCGTGACTTTACTTTCTATATACGAGGGCGAATCAAAAAGTTCTTAGAACTAGCTGTTTATATAAACTTTTTAAATTAACTTTTTTTTTATTCTGAGCTGTCATTTTCATGTAATATTTGACCGTTACTTTTATTCGAATCGTTCCCGCCATTACGTAGTAAATTGATATTTTGTGAAACAAGTCGACTAAAACATCTCGTTATGGAAAAAAATGAGTTACGTGCCGTGATAAAGTACTTGTGTGTGAAAAATATGACTACCAAGGAATTTTTTTTGGACATTCAGCAAACTGTAGGCACTGATGCTTTACCCTATTCCACTGTTGCTTACTGGGTTGCTTAGTTTAAAAGAGGCAGATCTAGCTGTGAAGATGACCCCAGCTCCGGCCGTCCATTTACCTCAGTTAACGCACAAATCACTAAAAAATTTGAGAAAATGGTTTTGGAAGACAGGCAACTAACAATCAAGTATCCCTAAAGATTTCATTTGGTAGTGTAAGTTCAATATTAACGGATGTTTTGGGTTTTAGAAAAGTGTCAGCAACATGGGTTTCGCGAATGTTAACTCAGGCAAACAAAAAGTTGCGTGTGGAGGTTTCAGAGCGTAATCCTGAAATAATCAAGCGTGACCTGGAAACTTTTGACCGCCGTTTCGTAACTATGGATGAAACATGGGTTCACCATTTTGATCCTGAAACGAAGAAGCAAAGCATGTCCTGGAAACGTCCATCTTCCCCTCCAATAAAGAAATTCAGAGTATTTCCAACGGCGGGTGAAGTAATGGCCTCAGTTTTCTGGGATACAGAAGGAATCCTGTTTATTGATTATCTACCAAAAAGTAAAACCATTACTGGTGCCTATTACATCGAATTGATCCCAAAAGTCCAGCAAGCAATTAAAGAAAAACGTCGAGAAAAATTGCGTGCTGGAGTGCTTTTCCATCATGATAACGCTCCAGCTCATTGGTCACCGATGGCCCTCATTGCAATCTGCTAAGCTGGTTTTGGGCTCTATGATCATCCGCCCTACTCGCCAGACTTAGCTCCGAATGATTTTCACTTATTTCCGAAACTAAAAGAGCACATTCGTGGAATTAAATTTGACGATGACAACGCGGTCATGGGTGCTGCAGAGGAGTTTTTCGAGACTCAAAAAAAATCATTTTTTTATGATGAAATTAAAAAAAAATTAAAAACGTTAAATAAATGTGTAAAACAAGAAGGAAATTATGTAGAAAAATAAAATAAAAAAATATTGATTTTCATTTGTTTTTGATTCGATTCTAAGAACTTTTTGATTCGTCCTCGTACATCCCCATGCAACACTGGCCTTCAGGTTTAGGTTGTACTACTGATATTTTCAATTGAAACTAAACCGATTCAGATGAAATTTGGCGTACAAATAGTTTGCGTCCTTGGGAAAGACAATTGCATAGTTTTATCCCGGAAAATTGCATAGTTCCCGAGGGCGGGATAATGATGAATGAAGTCAATAAAAATAGAATCCACATTTATTTTGACAAACCTCAATATACTGTCTTTCCTATTTTTAAAGAACTTTCTAGAACCCTCTAAAATCTTGCTGAAAAAAGTTTCAAAGAGACTCGAAACGCAAAACCTCAAGTCTCTATTTTGTCTTTTTGTACAGACCTCTTACTATACGCTGTTATCCTGGTACTTTTGTAGCGTAAATCGTAGTTGTTCAAATTTAAAAATCGAACGCGGGGTAGACTTCGCGACGTATTGCCGTTCTAAATTAAAATAAAATTCAAACTTCCGAGTTTCATAAAAGTTTTGGATTTAAAGCTCTTTCAAAAGCTGTGATCCTGGTACTCGTGGTAATAAATATTCGGAATTTACTATGAGCCTTTACGGTGAAGGAACTACACGAACTTGCGAAGCGAAGTTCAATTCGCTCTAGGCCCGCTTGGGTACTATGTATTATGGACCAAGCCTTCTCGTTCTGAGAGGAGGCCTGTGTCTAGCACTGGTAAAGTATAGGCCGAGATTTAGATAGTAACATTAATATCATTGTTTTGATGAGACAACACGAAGAACTCAAATTTCAAGCGAGAATAGTAAAGATAATTGAGGAAGCAAGATAAATACAAAATATGGGCGTTTTCAAAAAAAAAATTGTGTGTAATTTTTTTGAAATTTTGGATGAAAAATGTTTTTCCTACTCCAGAATCAAGAGCACAATCGATTCCGATAATTTAAAAAAAATGTTCCCAAAAAAATTACAGTTTTGCGACGTTTTTTTTTTCATACACTCAGGCTTCAAGGTTGGCAACGCATCTGCAACACCGGTGTTGCAGATGTTTATGGGCGGTGGTGATCTCTTACCACCAGGAGACCCACTTGCTCGTTTGCCTTCCAGTCGAATAAAAAATAATAATGGGCCTGACAAAACTGACTCATAAAATTTTGCATTAAAAACTGAGGACATTTTTTAAACGATCGGAATCGATTGTGCTCTTGATTCTGAGCAGGAAAAACCATATTTTTTCCGAAATTTCAAAAAAACGGAAAGGGTACACTTTTTTTTAAAACGCCCCTATACTTTACTAACTTCAGGTGGCGCTCGACAGTAGCGGCATCTATCTGGCGACGTCGTGCACTGACAAGGTGCTCAGCGTGTACGACTACTACTCCGGCGAGTGTATGGCCACCATGTACGGACATTCAGAAATCGTCACTGGACTGAGGTAAGTACAAAAACCCACGTGAATTTTTGTTACTCGAAGCTTCCGCATGGATTTATTCTTACTAATATTATAAATAAATGCGGAAGTATCTGCGTGCGTGCTTAAGTGTTTGTTAGTTCTTCTTGATAAACCAATTGGATGGATTTGTTTAAGATATGATTTCAACCGCTGGATTTAGATACATAAAATTTGACTTGGTTGTTTTTTTATGCAACGTTAACGATGATAATGCTGACTCACTATCTTAAAAAAATGTCGCTTAGTCAATTTCTTCTTTCAAGCGTCGGTAGATATATAAATACCATCAGGAGACCCACTTGTTCGTTTGCCATCCAGTTGAATAAAAAAAAGAACGGTGACCAGAGGCCGTATTGCCTAACGTTTCTGACATTCGCGATCGCAATCAAATGACATATTTCGCATACAAAAACTGTCATTTCATTGCGATCGCGAGTGTCAGAAACGTTAGGCAATACGGCCTCAGGAATACATAAATGATATTGATGTATTCTGCCAATAAGTCATTGTCATTGGGTGGTACTCTTTCCCGGCCCGGATAATACCGACATGGAAATACCGACCCTGCTTTTCGTGTACTCGCCCATAGAAGCTCTTCTCAATTTCTATGGGTGTGTACACAAAAACAGGGCCGGTATTTCCATGTCGGTGTTATCCGGGCCGGGAAAGACTGTCACCCGTATGCAGCTATGGAGCGAATAAAACAACAGACTTTCTTGGCAGCTAGTTTAGTACTAAGCTTCAAAATGGCCGAATGACAGTCGCGCGCGTTTGATTTCGTGTTCGAAACAAATACACATCACATTGTCATTCTCAAATTAACTTTTTAAATTTCAGGTTCACTCCAGACTGCCAGCACCTGATCTCTGCGTCCGGCGACGGTTGTATATTCGTGTGGCGCGTCCCTCACGACATGGTGGTGACGATGCGGGCGCGGCTGGCGCAGCAAGCCATCCGGCAGGGCAAGTGAGTACAGCGCCATCTAGCGCCGAGTAGCGGTACTGGCTGCCAGAACCAGACGCCTTACTGCCTATACTCCAATTCAATAGAATCTAACAATCCTGTAGACACTTCCAGCCTACTTATATGAACACCGGGCTGCCAAAGACTTTGTGATGTGACTATTATTCTTTTTTGATTCCTTTTAGATGATAATTGCAACAACAGGGACATATATAATCAAGCGTGCGCATGTGTGTTAAATGTGTAGAAAATTGTCAGATTCTATTGAATTGTACTTTAATGAGGGCTATCGTTTTTTATCTCACTAGATGGCGCCACTGTTGCGTGAGGTTTTTAAAAGTCTGTTATAACGGGCGTGAAAACAAAGTTCAGATTAAAATCATATTTAATACATCTTAAAACAGTACCATAAAAATATCGAGCAACCACAGTATTGCGTAATGCCGTTTTGTTCGGAAAAAAAGGGAGGACAAAAGTTTTCGAAAGACAAAACTGTCTCAAATTACAGACGTTCATTGCCCCTTATCGCATAATTGCTATAATTAATTTCAGGTAATGCTAAACATTCGCAAAATTATCCTAATTATAAATAAACCCGCGTAGCTCACCCAAAAACTATGAGATTAGACATTTCGTTGACCTCACGCTGCACTAGCGCCTCTAGCGGCGAATTCATATGCGATAGACCTCATTCACTTGGAATCGCATCGTTTTCACTACTACTGTCACACGATGCATTTCCACGGTCCTCGAGAAATATTTAGGAGTGTTAGGTACAGTGGAACAAACTGAAGCATGTACCTACCAGGAGTATAGACATCAAAAAGATTTAATGAAAATTTATTTTTTAAGCAAAATCTTTTCTGTTTTTAGGAACTGTAGGATGTATATACATTTGTGTATGTGTTTGTAATAGAAACAGAAATATAGATATTTATTGACCATGTAAGATACATTACATTTATACTCCAATTCAATAGAATCTGACAATCCTGTAGACACTTCCAGCCTACTTATATGAACACCGGGCTGCCAAAGACTTTGTGATGTGACTATTATTCTTTTTTGATTTCTTTTAGATGATAATTGCAACAACAGGGACATATATAATCAAGCGTGCCCACGTTAGGGTGTGTTAAATGTGTGAAAATTGTCAGATTCTATTGAATTGTACTTTAGCACCTCTTATAATTTAACAATTTATTATACTTTATTCTTATTTATAAATTAAAATATCTCTTCTCTTCTCTTATGAAATCCGCGTACTCATTAATAGAATAAAACGGATTTTCCTTAAGAAAGTCCAGAATTTGGCTCCTGAAGAATTTCATCGGTAAACATTTTATTTTCGCTGATAGTAGGTTGTACATTTTAATTTTTTATTGGGATTCCTTGTTCCAAATATTTCTTCGTTCTTGTTTTTGTTAGACATAATTTTTCCTTATTCCGTGTACAAAAATCAAATTTATTCATAATTATAATCAACTAACTAAAACTATATATAAACTAAACTATTATTACAAAATAAAAATATCATCCAAATTTTCTGCCTCAGGAATTGACCCCAAGACACTGGCAGCATTATCTCTGAACTGTTATTGCTCTTGCTCTGCATGGTCTTGATAAACGTAATATCCTGCGGAGTGAGGGTATCTAAGGCTGCCAGGGCGGAGTTCAGGATTGGCACGGCTTCAGCTAAATCAGCGTCGCACTCATCCTTGATGGCTTGAGCTTATTATATTTATGAATATGTTTCCTCTTGTGTCTAGACGAGTGGCGCCATCTAACGGCGTGGAGAGCGAGTCGGACTCGCACCGCGGCTCCCCGCCGCGCGACCTGCTCGACGACAAGTTCGCGACGCCCGTCGTGCCCGACTACACGTGAGTGATCCTGTTAACATAACAAGTTTTACTTTAAAACTGAGATCTAACCTTTTCTTGGCAAGTTGAAACGAGTCATTGACATCGATGTACGATCGATCGATGTAGACGGGCCATTAGGATCAAATCAATCATTCATATTACTAGAGACTGGATTATATGCAACATAAAAAGCTTGAAATATGCATGAGAAATGCTTGAAATATGCACGAAAACTGACAGAATAAGCAACATTAGATGACTAAATTTTTTTTGTTTTGTAAATATTATTCCTTTAGATTTAAGTTTATTGTTAGTAAATACTTGTTTTAAGTTTTACTTTATTAGGTATGTATCTTTATAATTTATTGTTTTTTAATAAAATAAAAAACTATTAAGTTTTAGATTTTTCATTATAAAATCATGTAACATGCCAAGAAGAAAAGAGCCAGCCCTATGGTCACCAGTGGAACGGGCATAAGATATTTTGACTTTGACTTTGACTTATCCTCGCAGGTTGCGGATCGGGCGGCTGCCGTCGTGGGCCAAGAAGAGCTTGGGGGACGAACTGGCGCCCGAGTCGCCCGCGCCCGAGCCTCCTGCCAGGGGGAAGTGGGCGCGGAGGATGCCCAACGGTCAGTGCGATATAGCGATGAATGACGATGACGGTGATGATGATAGTGAGTGACTGTGATGACGACGAATGATTGTGACTATGATGACGACAAATGATAAAGAGTACTGTTGAAATATTATTTTAAAGGTTTTATGTAGCATACTCTATGAACGCTGGTTCATGTCTCAATATCTGGCCGCAGATGGCGCCACTCCTTCTAAGAAAACATTCTGTTACACAAATCCTGATAGATTTATTTTATTGAATAAATAAGAAGTCTTACTCGAGAGTTACTTAGTAATTTGCCTGGCTCAATAAGTATGATGAGTAATGATGATGATGACAATAGACAATATGAATGGTGGTGATGTAAAGGCATCAGAGTTGAATAAATGCGGTGGAAATGAGAGCGTTAAGAAGTATGTTAGATGTGAAACTGAGTGACAGAATTAGAAATAGTGCGATAAGGGAATGTAATGAAGGTGTAAATGAAGGTATTGTTACGGGCCTTGTTTGTTTGTTTGTTTGGGCCTGTTGGTGCCTTAGGGGCAAAAACTGGGCCTTAAGGGTCTGCGAGTCTACTGAATACGAAACACGTCTTACCTGGTGCGTATATTTAATCAGACTGTCAAAAAGAACATACAAAATTATTCAAAATTGGTAAAAAAATATAAAAACATAAATTCAAATATAAAAAGGTTGTGCCTTCGGCACAGGTATAGTCACACGGATTGAGAAAGGTATGCTTAAGTAAGATTGACTAACCAGATCCATAAGACGATCGTGAACGTTAGGAGAGGAAGGCCTAGACGAACGTACCACGATCAAATCGGGGACATTCTGAAGAAAGGTCGGATCAGGAGTACTCTAAACCGACGTGCATGCATGAAAAGATTGATGAATGTAGAGGAAGCGAGAGTTGTATGCCAGAATCGTAGCAAGTGGAAGGATGTAGTCTCTGCCTACCCCGTTGGGAAAGAGGCGTGATTTTATGCATATTCTTTTACTGTCCAGGCTATTCGGTTGTGGAATTCCTTACCGATTGACTTACGCCGCGCAAAATCTTTGTCAATATTTAAATTTATGCTTAAGGAGCGCTATCTGTCATCTAGTAATAATTAGCTTTATGACAATTTATTTATTTATTTGTTGCTGATTATCTCCCTGCCTATATTTATTTTAGACGTACGAGTATATTCGTTCGTAGATTTTTTTTTTTATGTTTTAATTTTCTGATCTACTTTAGATGCACCACCTATTGTAAAGTTGTCCTTCCTTCTTTCTGTAAAAAAGATTGCCTGGAAGAGATCGCTCTTAAGCGATAAGGCCGCCTATTGCTTACCTTGTAATTTTTTCTCTTTGTATCTGTTTACTGTATCGCTTACTATTTCTGGTGTACAATAAAGGAAATGAAATGAAACTTTAATGCCTTATAAATGTTAATTAATACATCAATCAATACAATACAATACATTGATAAATTACACTTTTATACATTTTTATTATTGATAATGTGTTTACAAATACTATATAATATATTGATGTTGGCACTGGGTACCAAACTCAGCATAATGCCGACCACATGTCGTGTCCAGCGCTGATTTTCAGTTTGGCCCCTACACGAGGGGTAAAGAGTCTTTGTATTGTATTGTATTGTATCTATGCATGTAATGATAATAATGATGACGATAATGATGATGATAATAATGATGATGATAATGATGGTGATAATAATGTTGATGATAATGATGATGATAATAATGATGACGATAATGATGGTGATAATAATGATGATGATAATGATGGTGATAATAATGATGATGATAATGATGATGATAATAATGATGATGATAATGATGATGATAATAATGATGACGATAATGATGGTGATAATAATGATGATGATAATGATGATGATAATAATGATGACGATAATGATAGTGATAATGATGATGATAATGATGGTGATAATAATGATGACGATGACGGCTGGTTGCAGACAAGCGCGGCGACTCGGACGGCTCCAAGGACAGCTCGCTGGACAGCGGCACCGACACGCGCTACGGGGACAAGCGGCGCGACCTCGCCGCCAAACAGGTACACACAGACACACATACAAAGAGCGCCGCCAAACAGGTACACACAGACACACATACAAAGAGCGCCGCCAAACAGGTACACACAGACACACATACAAAGAGCGCCGCCAAACAGGTACACACAGACACACATACAAAGAGCGCCGCCAAACAGGTACACACAGACACACATACAAAGAGCGCCGCCAAACAGGTACACACAGACACACATACAAAGAGCGCCGCCAAACAGGTACACACAGACACACATACAAAGAGCGCCGCCAAACAGGTACACACAGACACACATACAAAGAGCGCCGCCAAACAGGTACACACAGACACACATACAAAGAGCGCCGCCAAACAGGTACACACAGACACACATACAAAGAGCGCCGCCAAACAGGTACACACAGACACACATACAAAGAGCGCCGCCAAACAGGTACACAGACACACATACAAAGAGCGCCGCCAAACAGGTACACACAGACACACATACAAAGAGCGCCGCCAAACAGGTACACACAGACACACATACAAAGAGCGCCGCCAAACAGGTACACAGACACACATACAAAGAGCGCCGCCAAACAGGTACACAGACAGACACACATACTAATGGAGCGTCCGACTGAAACTAGTATCTACGAACGAAATCGAAAGTGTGTATTTTTAGTGTAGTGTATATTTTTTAAACTTGCGTTAATTTTAACTCTAAATACAATATTTCAATACGTTCACACAGCAGATAGTTTCAAAATTATTATTTTTTACTTATATGTTAGTTTAGTTTATTATATAATCATTTATTTATTTATTTGAACATATTTCTCAAAAATCATGTTTTTCAGGTATTTATTTATTTATTTGATTTTAAATAGAAAAAATATAAGAAAAAAAAACAATCTTGAAATACAAAACAAGAAACCGAATCTACTCTTAGATGATGCCAAAATTCATCGAACGTGAATCTTCAAAGTGCAGGATTCCTAAAAATATAATTAGTCAGTTCAGTTAGATTTTCAAAAAATGTCAAACAGGTATTTTTCTTCTCTACAATAGGACTTAATAAAAAATAAGAAACAAAAAACCGGCCAAGAGCTTGTCGGACACGCCGAAGGTAGGGTTCCATAGCCATTACAAAAAAATCAATAAATATTTTAATAAAAAAATTACTAAATTTTTATTAAAAGCAATATTTTAATAAAAATCAAGTAGTATTGTGAACGGAATCTTCCAAGTTTAGTTATATTTTATACCTTAGGTTGCTATGTATTTATTTATTCTTAAGCTACTAATAACGCTCGATCTTAACCAAAAAGGTGCTGATTTTGAATATTCATTAGTTCTTTAATTATATCACTTAAAATTCGTTACATTTTTAGCATTAAATACAAATAGTTATGTATATATTTACTAAAGCTGAAATAAACGCAAGTTTAAAAAATGTGTACAAAATTGCACTTGAATTTGGTCGCGATCGGACATAGTTGAGGTATATTCAAATAATATGTACATTAGTACATTACATTGTATATTAAATACATTCGAAACAAAGAATCCCTGTACATATACACACCTAGCTGTACATTGTATATACAACCGAATTTATATTTACCTCATTTTTTGGTCCATTAGAAAGAAAATGCAAAACAATTTTGAAAAAAAAGAAAGAAAGAAAGAAATCATTTATTCGTGACAAAGTAGCATAGCATAACAAAAAAAATAATATTGAAAAGTGCGAAATTATTATGTCACGAAATGGTCCCAAATCAGCAAAACCCCCGACAAAAAAAGCCGCCAAAAAAGGACAACTAAAAAGTAAAAAATAATTATGCACTACCTAGCTGGTGCTCGCGACTTCATCTGCGAACAATTCGTTTATCCCTATCCCGCTGGGCCTATGCTCATTTCCCGCTAAATTAGCCTAAGTTAATTTAGTATAAGTACCTAGTAATATTTTTTTATCTAAGCGTCGTCGGTGTCGGGGGACCGCTAAGGTTAACAGGAAACTAAAGTACATATGTTGTATTTTTAAAGTATTATGCGTCTAACCATTATGCGTCTAAGATTCCTACCGCAGCGAACAAAAGAGCTGATGATCTTGAAACGGCTGAACCGATTTTGATAAAACATGTCTAAGAACCATCGCTAGAAAACCAGCTTTCAAATAAAAAAAACCGCATTCAAATCGGTCCACCCGCTTAAGAGCTACGGTGCCACAGACAGACACACAGACAGACACACAGACACACAGACACACATAGCGGTCAAACTTATAACACCCCTTTTTTGCGTCGGGGGTTAAAAAATGATTGAATTGATGAATGATTTTGAGCTCTCGTTCTATACGAGTAGAATAGATTTGTGTCACATTTGTGATTAAAATCTACTCCGAAACGCGAAATTCGAAGTTCGTATCGTGCCATCCCTCTCACTCTCGTATTAAATAACATAAGCGTAGGCGGGACGGTACGATACGAATTTCGATTTTTGAATTTCGTGGTAGCCTTGCTGGTCGAGATTTTTCGTCTTCTTTCTAATGTTGTATGCAAGATGTTACAATGAATACTTCTGCCGTGCTCGAACTAAAAGACGGCTAAGTGACATTTGGCCAAAATTGACTTTTTAATATATTTATTTATTTATTTAGAAAGTACATCCACATCATGTATATTACAGATTGAGCCATATTATAAACTATTTCAAGGTACTTTATTCCGATATACACGACAATTACGGAGCACATGTCTTTGACCATAAATGCGAGATGTCCATTACAATGCTAAAAATTTTGGTACTTAAAAAACTCAAATTAAATTAAATAGTCACAGATTAAAATTAAAATAAAATTAATAATATAGATCGAAAGAGAAAAAAAAGCCGCATCGAGGAGTCTAAGCCATCTCAATTTTGGCCAAATGTCACTTAGCCGTCTTTTAGTTCGAGCACGGCAGAATTGTATAAAATACTACAGTAGTTAGATATTATTTAATAACAATTTTTATCACCTATTTTCTAACTGCACTTTCTGGTGATGGTTTTGTATTATTTGCGCCGTTAAAGTTTCTTTTGTTTTATGATTTTGGGTGTCCCGGTTTTTTGAGGTGTCAACTTTTATGTGTTATTTTTGGATGTTATTATACATGTTGTGGTTTGTGCTATCTCTCAAGAAGGTCATGGGTTTGAGTCTTCGCACCTTTGAGTTTGTCGATATTCATGTGCGAAATCACATTTGAAATTTATCACGAGCTTTACGGTGGAGCAAAATATCGCGAGAAAACCTGCAACACACTGAGAAGAAATTCAATTTGTCTGAAGTTCCCGATCCTATGGCCCCAGCCCTCTCATTATGAGAGGAGGCCTATACCCAGCAGTGACGTATGTAGGGACGATGATGATGATGAACTTCAACTATAATTTTGATATTTGTTAGCATATATATAAATGTTAACTTTTATTAATAAATAAATAAATAAATAATATATGAAAATATATTTATTTTTAAATTGACATTTAAAAGTTGACACCCGGTTATGGTCTGTATTCCCTGGGGCATAGCGGCCGAAGTCGCTCAACCTGTCGCAGCTGCCTCGCGTGGAGGCGTTGTTTCGGCACTTCGACGAGAACATGCGCAAGACTTATGACATACTGACAATCTCTCCGAGAGTCGAGAAGGTTACGTTTTGTTTGCGGCATCGTGTGTCAGCTTGTGTATGCTTTTTTTTTCGTTTCATCACAAAATCAAAACGTTCATTTTGTAAGGCGCTTACGAAATCATCATATCCAGGAAGGCCCCGAGACGACTTTGAAAAAAAAAAAAAAATTTTTTTTATAATTCGTATCTCGAAGACGGCCCCAACGATTACGATGTTGGGAGGGATGTTGGTTGTTACGATGATGGGGTTTTCAGTTCAGAGTTTTAGTACGAGCCAAGCTCGGTCGCCCATGTACTTATTTTTATGTGTATACCAAATTTCAAGTTAGTTAAAAAAAATGTAAGATTTGACATAAAAACTTGTGAAAAATTTGCAGCTTTTACTATTTATTTAACTAGGTACTTCGAGCTAAAAGTAATCCATATCCATCCATACTTCCATACTAATATAATAAATGCGAAAGTGTGTTTGTGTGTTTGTTCGTCTTTCACGCCGTAACGGTACGACGGATCGACGTGATTTTTGGCATAGAGACTATAGTTTATGGGCCCGAGAGTGACATAGGCTACTTTTTATCCCGGAAAAATGCACAGTTGCCGAGGGAACAACGTGCGATAACCGAATGCCACACGGGCGGAGCTGCGGGCAAAATCTAGTAAGATTGTAATAGCTTTGAGCTTTAATAACTATGACGTTTTGAACCTTCTGCAGATGTTAAGTAAATTAAAAAAAATAGGGGTTGATAGAATATTTCATATTGTTGTGAATGTATGTCATTGTCTTGTTTCCGCTTGCTTGTATTGTTTTTTTGCTTGTTTGGCTTGTTATTTTAGTGTAAAATTGATTCATTTTAGTTTTGGCCTTATTTTGATACTTCTATGTTACACTAGTGCCATCTATTGTCGAGTAGCAGAATCGTATTTCTCTAATAAAAGATGGCGCTACTGTTCTGTACAAAACGCATTTCTTTTTCAAAGGTTTATTATACATATAAGTTATTGCTTTTTTTTGACTTGTTATACTTTTGCCTGCTGTAACTATATTCGTATACCACTTAATTTTGGCTTTTACTATTATGTTTTTTCTTAACAATAGTTGCGGTGATAATTTTCGTTTTGATAATAATAAACAACCATTTTTTTATTTTACTTATTATTTTAAATAACTTCTGACCTAAAAAACAATTGTCGTTGAAGCATTAAAATATGTATGTTTATTTCACCGCTCACTACATAGATGGCGTTAATCGCAGTTTTATTTCACACAAAATTTTGCCTTTTTAATATCAGTTTCGCCTCTCACCACTAGGTGTCGCTCAACTTGCCGCCGACGCGCACGCGACATCTCACAGACGACTCGTCGCTTGGCAGCTTTAAATACGAGGTCTATTTTATTTTATTTATTTTTTATTTTATATCCGATTTCATTTGTACTCTGGACTAAAACCATTATTATCTCTTTGTGATTCCAACTAGGCAAGAACTTTGCAGAAGCTCTAGATTTCAATAGTAATACTCATATTCATATTCATATTTATCCTCAGGAACAGGAGTCGACGGAGCACGACGGGGACGTTGAGGACATTTCCGATGGGGAACGCACATCGTCGTCCGAGCGCACGCGACCGACTTACTACCCCGGAAATAATGATGATGAAACGCCTGGGTTAGTTGGAACACCGTTATTTGTGTAAACTCCTAGCGTCATCTTGTGTCGAATAGTGTAACTGACTGACATATGACAAACATTTTAGTTTTTAAAGGAAGAAGGAAAGAAGGATTATATTGCAAGAAGACCGAAATGGGATCATTTACATGTCTTTTGGTGATGCTAACACTTTTAGAAAAAAAATAGGTAGCCTGCATGTTACGACACGTTTACGAGCAAGTGTGATGAAAACAAAGTTAAGCAACGTCAGTCGTGGTCAGAATTTGGATGGGTGACCGCAGACTGCATCTTTTTGTATCTTTTGCCCAATCGATCTCCAAAGTTAAGCAACGTCAGCCGCTGTCAGTATTTGGATGAGTGACCGCAGACTGCATCTTTTTGTATATTTTGCCTTATCGATCACCGAAGTTAAGCAACGTCAGCCGCGGTCAGTATTTGGATGGGTGACCGCAGACTGCATCTTTTTGTATCTTTACCCTAATCGATCTCCAAAGTTAAGCAACGTCAGCCGCGGTCAGTATTTGGATGGGTGACCGCAGACTGCATCTTTTTGTATATTTTGCCCAATCGATCTCTAAAGTTAAGCAACGTCAGCCGCCGTCAGTATTTGGATGGGTGACCGCAGACTGCATCTTTTTGTATATTTTACCCAATCGAACTCCAAAGTTAAGCAACGTCAGCCGCGGTCAGTATTTGGATGGGTGACCGCAGACTGCATCTTTTTGTATCTTTTGCCTAATCGATCTCCAAAGTTAAGCAACGTCAGCCGCGGTTAGTACTTGGATGGGTGACCGTGGACTGCATCTTTTTGTATCTTTTTTTTTAATTTATTTATTTAGAAACAAACAGTCTTATACAATAATTTTGCATTTTAGCTAAAGCTAGGAAATAGTTTTATATAAATAGACCTATAGTTCCCTATAAAAATCTTGCCTTAATCAATCTCCGAAGTTAAGCAACGTCAGCCGCGGTCAGTATTTGGATGGGTGACCGCCATGTGACCGCAGACTGCATCTTTTTGTATCTTTTATTTAATCGGTCTCCAAAGTTAAGCAACGTGAGCCGCGGTCAGTATTTGGATGGGTGACCGCAGACTGCATCTTTTTGTATCTTTACCCTAATCGATCTCCAAAGTTAAGCAACGTCAGCCGCGGTCAGTATTTGGATGGGTGACCGCAGACTGCATCTTTTTGTATCTTTACCCTAACTGATCTCCAAAGTTAAGCAACGTTAGCCGCGGTCAGTATTTGGATGGGTGACCGCAAATCGGATCTTTTTGTATATTTTAGCCATCATCCATTAAATTTGCGAAAGATCTATTAACCGAAAAGGCTATATAAAATCGTAATTTGTATTCCAGAGAGTTCATGGTGAACGCTATGGACGCGGAAGAACTACGTCAGTCCGTCCGTCGTTCGAAGCAGTGGGCGGCAGAGCGACTGGCATTGCCCGCCGCTGCCTCACTCAGCGGATCAGGCCATGAAGAAGACGACGATGAAGTAAGATATTCATTGCGCGGCGGTGTAGCGTGCAAGCTTGATATGGGCTGGGAAACGCCGCAATGTACCATCAGCCAAGTGGTCTATCAATTTCTAAACAAGTTCCTATCATATGCTATCATGAAACTACCGTGCAACTCAGTCATATTAAATGATATTGTAACGGATAACTCACGTCTTCAATCGAGTTTAGCTCGACATGTTTCGGGCTATTTCGAAACCCTTCTTCTAAGGAGCACGCGACTCGGCGGCTGTCGCAACATGCGCACTCCTTAGAAGGGTTTCGAAATAGCCCGGAACGAGCTAAACTCGATTTAAGACGTGAGGTATCCGTTACAATATCATTTAATATAAGTTCCTATCAAATGAATATGTCGCTAAAGTCGAACTTTCAAGTTGACAGACACGTCTATTGGCATTATTGTTTTGTGACATGCAAACGATTATCAACTTTAGGGTGGTAGACCACATATTTTGGCTAATGGTACCTACCTAACACATACCGAAGCTTGGCAAGCAATCGTACACGGAACTATTAAGATGAATAGAAATACGATGCTATCTCATCCCACTTATAAACTCAACCTGTCAACTTGTATAAAAAAAAGCAATCAAACGGCTGAAAAATTATATGTTTTACTAGCTTATGCCCGCGACTTCGTCTGCGCGGACCTAGGTTATCGCGCGGTGGCGCCCTCTACCGGAATAAAAAGTATCCTATGTTGATCCTTGGGGCTTAAACTATCTCTATACCAAATTTCATCAAAATCGGTTCAGCGGTTTCGACGTGAAAGCGTAACAGACAGACAGAATTACTTTCGCATTTATAATATTAGTAGGGATTTATTCGAATAGATGGCAAACGAGCAAGTGGGTCTCCTAATGGTAAGAGATCACCACCGCCCGCCAACACCAGGGGTATTGCAGATGCTTTGCCAACCTAGAGGCCTAAGATGGGATACCTCAAGTGCCAGTAATTTCACCGGCTGTCTTACTCTTCACGTCGAAACACAACAGTGCAAGCTGCTTCACGGCAGGATTAGCGAGCAAGATGGTGGTAGCAATCCGGGCGGACCTTGCACAAGGTCCTACCACCTGCATGTAGATAGCTGAACGTCTGGAATACACACGGGTTACTTTTAACCCCGAAGATTTGAAGAATGAAAAATTCGTGTACGAAATTACATTCCAAATTTACCACGGTGTTTACGGTGAGGGAAAACATCGTGAAGAAACCTGCACGATTGCGATTTTAATGGGGAGCGCCAAAGTTCGCATACTCTTCGCTAGTCATACCGTAATTTTTGTCCGATTTTTTTTCGCACTGAAACCTTATATATATATTTTTTTTAATTTTAAATGGTCATCCTATAGAAAATTATAGGTTAGGTTTATTTTATAAAAATTCTAAACAATCATTAGATTCAGAGAAAAAAGTGTTATGACAAACGATCATTCTGACAAAAATTACATTCGGACTTCCAATAAGTATGCGAGCAGGTTGAAATGTTGATGATGATGATTGTAAACCGTTGTATCTTCGCAGGTGTCAACGCCCTCCGGGGACAACGGCGAGCGCCCCCTGTCGGGCTCCTGCGAGAGTCTGGACACGGCGGGCCGTCGCGAGAAATACCTCAAGTCTGCCTTCGACAGCTTGAGCGGCGCAGAACTGGACACCAGCCCCGGCGGTAAGTTTTCTGGCAATAAAGATTATTTTCACTTCTCATGCTCGTAAAGTTCGGGTTTATGCTGTACCTAGGCGACATAAAATGACTTGTTATGCTCTAGACTCTAGTGCATAAAATAAAATCTTCGTCTAATACCAACTCAAGACCAAGGTAATCAGAGGCCGTATTGCCTAATATTTTTGACACTCGTGATCGCAATCAAATGACATATTTCGCATACGAAAGCTGTCATTTTATTGCGATCGCGAGTGTCAGAAACGTTAGGCAATAAGGCCTCAGGTGTCAACAGCCACAAACAAAAAGTTTCTGTATATTTTTTTAATAATTTTTAATTGATATAAAACTAAAAGTCAATCAAATCAACCATAATAAATCAGTAAAATTAAACAATGGAATTATTATAATAATGCATAAAAAATAAAAGGTACATAGAAAGTGAATCATTGCTTCCACTGTTGCTATTTCATTTCCTCGTCATCGAAGTGAAAAGCAGAGTGTAAAACTCGAGCATTAAACCCATTTTCTCCTCGACGTGTCTATCCACCCTCCCCGTACCGGCTCGGGTGGCTATATGAACGTCTCGGGTAAAATAGCTCGTTTTATGCTCTTGTTGTACAATCTACTATTTACTTTTTACTTTTACTTTTAAGTAGGGTGGCGGTCGGTGGCGACCGCGACACGATTAAATGTAATTGATCCAAACGCTGGCTTAACGCTTACTGTTTAAAATATAAACCTATTGCTTACCTTGTAATTTCCTCTGTGTACCTGTTTTCTGTATCGCTTACTATTTCTGGTGTACAATAAAGAGTATTTGTATTGTATTGTATTGTATTGTATAGTGTTAATTATGTGTTTTAAAAAAAGGATAAAAAAAAAGTTTTTGTATGGAGTATCTCGTAAATTTTAATTTTACTATTTTGTATTGCATCGGCAATACAAAATAGTAAAATGCGAAACAGAACACACTTTATGTATGAACTAAAAGAATTTCCTTGCTCACCCGCGACCTTGCGATAGCTAACTAAGCTTATGCAAAATATGCGTGTTCAATAGTGTTCATGCAGTTCCTACACTTCCACACTGTAAGAACACACAAATTACACAAACCCATCTATCACCACCACCAGATCACACTGACGCGTTTCGAACTCAACCAGAGCTCATCTTCAGAGGAACACAACCGTACACCATCTACCAGTAATTGTTGACACACACGGTTCTCAAGGTACAGCTCTGTAACAAATAGACAGACAGTAACACTATCATGGTTCCCTTTGTCACCACATCCGGTACGGAACCCTAAAAAACAGAAATCTGTCAACAGCAACTACCAGGAAACTAGAAGTCACCAGTATTAATAATCTTCATCCTTGCTTTCCAGGTCACACGTCGCTCTCATCGCAGCACCTGTCCCGCGCGCCCCGCCCCGCCCCTACCCCCGCCCCGCGCACGCCCGGCAAGGCCGTTGACCCCGACGCGGCGCGCCGGCGCGAGGAACTCAACCGAAGAATACTCGAGACGAGGAGACAGCTGGAAAGCGTAAGTACTGCTGCTGTTATGCTTGCCTGGTACTTTCAGAATGGAAAGAATGTTCCGTCTGGCTTTGAATGGTGGTTAAAGGTCTTGGAATTCGCCAAGGCAAGGCGCTTTATTTAACCGACTTCAAAAAACGAAGAGGTTCTATGTTCCAATGTTTGTATTTTTTTTTTCATTTGGAGACTAGGTACCTCCCCAACAGACTTAACCAGGTCATCCGTCCATCTCGTTGGTGGACGTCCTATGCAGCGCTTGCCAATCCGTGGTCTTCATTCGAAAACTTTCTTTCATTTATATGCCTTTTGCCTGCGGCTCCGGCCGCGTGGTATTCGCTTATCGCGCGCTGTTCCCTCGGGAACTGCATTTTTCCGGGATAAAAAGTAGCCTATGTCACTCTCGGGCCCATAAACTATCTCTGTGCCAAAAATCACGTCGATCCGTCGCTCCGTTACGGCGTGAAAGACAGACAAACACACACATTTTCACATTTATAATATTAGAATGGATTAAATAGTAGATTTTACAACAAGAGCATAAAACGAGCCATTTTAGCCGAGGCGTTCATATAGCCATGGTGGATAGACACGTCGAGGGGAAAATGAGTTTGATACTCGAGTTTTGCACTCCGCTTTTCACTTCGATGGCGAGGAAATGAACATACATGAACGTACATAAAGAATGAACGTACATAGAAAATGAATTATTGTTTCCACTGTTGCTATTTCATTTCCTCGCAATTCAAGTGAAAAGCAGAGTGTAAAACTCGTTCATTAAACCCATTTTCCCCTCGACGTGTCTATCCACCCTCGCCATACCGTCTCGGGTGGCTATATGAGCGTCCCGGCTAAAATGGCTTGTTTTATGCTCTTGTTGTACAATCTACTATTTTACCCTTATATTATCAGTGCTTTAATCTCAAATTATTAACTTAAAACTACGGACAAAAGACACACACACACAACCTAACAACGTTTTTTGCTGCGAAGCGAAGGTCCTTGTCGCGTTGTTACTCACGAAAGGATGAAACCACGACGCATGCCCGGTAAGGCCGTTGACCCCGACGCTCAAATATGGAATACTGGAGACAAGGCGAATACTGCTGCTGCGTTATGTTTGCCTGGTACTTTCAGACTAACTAGGTACCTACTTAAGGGATCAATGTGGTGTGTCTTTTTCAGTGTGAGTTTTTTTATTATAAAAGGGAGGCAAACGGGCATGCGGCTCATCTGATGGGAAATGATCACCAGCACCGCCCATGAGTAACCAACTACTCAAAGAGAGAGTCATTCATTAGTTTGCTCTTCGGTACAGCCGCCATCAGATATTTCGGAGGTGGTCAAAAATATCGGAGCATGCACTCTATTACTAAAGTATTAGAGTTCATGTTTGAATATTTTTGGTCATCTTGGCCTCTCCGAAATATCTGATGTCGACTGTACTAGAAAGATCTTCGCACTCTGCTATAAATTTAAGTTTGTTGTGTGCGTTTTCTTATTAGTTAATTTACAATCGATTAGCTACTAAAAGGAATTAGCTAATAGAACGTTCCGATGTATAGGTTAATTTTACCATCATCGAACACACCCAGAGCCCAGAGGCCATAGGCATGAATGAATGGAAGGATTCATCTTGACCTAGGAAGTAAGCTCCGGAAAATACTCTTGCTATCTTATAATTGCCTGGTATCTATTTTGACAAACTATGTGATTGGAAAATGAAGCTGCGTGCATGTGTGCGTAATGAGTGTATCATAAGCGCTGTGTGTCAATTTCTATTGGCCAATTACCACAGCACCCGTGAGCAATAAGCGATAAAAGAATACATTATGTTTTTGTGTCAATTTCTATTGGGTGATTACCACAGGACCTGTAGCCAATAGGCGATTGAAGAATTGTCGTCTTTCTTGATTCTCAAAATCACTGGATTATGAGATAGTTCTGTGCGTTTTATGGGAACCTAGTAGGTATGTATATAACTATGGATCCGTTTTCTCTATTGGTAGACTCTCAGCCAATAGAAGAACAAGAAAAAAATTGCTCTGTTCAAGCCCCTCCCATTGTAACTGGCTACGCCCACATTAAAGAAGTAGCGGAAATTGCAATCACAGAGACTTAACAGGGGACTACCAAAGTGCTTCTGTGGGACCATGGGTTCCTAGTCCAAGGGTACCTAACTAGGTGAGAGCGACTCCGATTCGAAAGAAATAGTTTATCGCTGTCAAATGCTTATCAGGGATATTTATTTAACTATCCTTGGAACTATTCTGTGATCATTCCCTATGGTATATACTCAGCGGCACAAAATTTGGCCCACCCTTCACACAAAATTACCGATTCTGCATACATTTGAGGACCAAATTCAGTATATCTTAATCATTAATTGCAAGAAAGTGGATTATTTTTTATTTATATTATATGCCTTCATGTGGTGGCTACAGAATAATAGGAGAAATACTAGAAACACAGGAGAAATTATAATAATAGTTATCTCTTTTCATTGTTCTGTGGTGACGTCATTATTAGTTTGCTAACATGGTTCAGAACTGGAAACAGAAGATCAGTTTTTTTTTTTATTCGACTGGAAGGCAAACTAGCAAGTGGGTCTTCTGGTGGATTAATATTCTAGTTGTACTGTAATTCCCAAGGGTCAAATAAAATATCACTTTTTGTCCGCTAGGTGGCGTTCCGTTCGAACCTCAAATCCAGCCAATCAACGACCGACCTTTCTTATATCCCTGAGAAAGATACTCGTCGAGGTCGGCCAGTCTCCATGGCGGTGCCGAGCAACTCGCGACCTTACGGTAAGAGTGTTAAGGTGTAGAATTATGTACGGTGGAAGGTAAAGCTAGGCAGTTGTGAAAGTTCACGGGTTTGCTGGTAGATGGCGTTGATATAAAAATAAGTTTGATAAAATTTAGTAACATTCATTCAATTCAATTTGTTGAAAAAAAAAGATAAAAATATCTTCTAAATCACACGTTTTTAAAAATTGATAAATTACTTAGTAACAAGTAATTTGATATATCGACCTTCCTTTTTGGAAGCAGCCAGTTGAAAAGCCTGGTTCAATTTTTCACAATAATGTGTGTAGATGGCGTTGATACATATTTTTTAAGGTTTATACCGAACAATAACCATTTTATTTGAATAATAGTCATTCTAGTATAAAACTTGGAAACTTATGTTGATGTTTATTTCGATGAAAAATAAAAGAATAAGAATAATTTTTAATTATTTGAAGTAATATTCATTTAATTACACTAGGTGTTAATGCCGTTTATTTAATGTCTTTGATAATTACTTGTTACTTTTAATAGAGCTGAATTATTTAAATTCCACTTTGTTTAAATCTAGTGTTAAATTTTATTGAGCTCTTGAAATAACCCCTTTTGATTCTGTCATCCTGGTACCATTACTGATTTTGTACAAAAATAAAAAATGTATGAATAGAAAAAAAAACCTGATAGTAAACTAACTAACATATAAAATGGGAAGAGTTTTTCAAATATATAACAAAGATTGTTTTAAATTAATAATTTGCATTTAATTATTAAATTAAGTTTTAATTAAACAACGTTTAGTGTAAAGTATTCGAACGAACTTTCATAAACGTCAAGTCAATTGACTACCAGGATAACATGACCCAAAAGGGGCCACTTGAACCTCGAAAGTTTTACGTCATAATGCTACGCGTCACTAACACGTCATCGACTCACTAACTATGTGCCCACACGCTGCCAGGATGCGTCCCCATGTGTCCAGAGGAACTCGACAGTCTGTCCCTCTATGACAGCCTAAACCCTAACCCAGCCCTTGACTATAGGCAGAAAAATCCTTACGCCATCCCTGCAAATGTGAACAAGTACATACCTGACTTAGACATGGGGCCATACATCCCACCTCATTCTAACCTAGAAAATATCCAAAGCGAAAGAAGAATCAATTTCACGCCATACGGAGTTCGACCTATGGTTTTTAAAGAGCAAACGCAAAAACCACTTGCATTCACAGTTGATATGTCCAAAAAACCAAGCTCAAAAGTTTTCACTAGATTGTTTCCATCCGCGGAACCACCTAAAATGCCTCCTCGGAACTTCCATTTGAACTTAAATAAGAATACAGATGATAAAAAACTTCTAAAACCTAGCGCTAGGAGCATTTTCAAAAATTACAAGTCCTGTCCAGTTTCCCCGGTTTCTGAAGAATGTAAATGGACTGATAAAGTCGCTAATCAAAATCAAAAAGATAATACGAACTCCCTGGATCCTAAAAAGAGGAATTCCTTAAGTTTCTTCGTAGGTCTCGATAAAAATATGAAAGAAAGTGGTAGAAGCATTGTTGATACAATAAAAAGTGACACAGAAAAGATGATAGCTGAAATAACAAAAAAATACGGGGATTTAGATGAATACGAACCAAATAGAGACGATTTAGACTTGCAGCCGACTAAAGAAGAAAAAGACGATGGCAATTTCTCATCTGACTCTTTAGAAGACTGCAGTTTAAGCCAAGATGCTAGCTGCAAGAACAAACTGTACTCCAAAAAGGTTTGCAAGAAACATAATAAGGCAAAGATGCCTCGTCGAGCGGTTTCTGATTATGCTATTTACGGGTCTATGGACAAGCCTGTTGTGCCTGCTAAACCATCGTATATTGCCGGACAAAAGAGCTCTACTTTGCCTAGAAACATGCCGTCCAATCTTGATGATATCATGGACGAAGAAGCTCTTAACACTAACTACTCTAATATGTATAGATGTCAAAGCGTATTGACCAAGCGATGCGTAACGCGATCCAATGAGTCAGTTCTAAGTGATAATTCTAATGGATCCAGTGTCTCAAATGAAATATTCCTCAAGTATGGGAACGAAGTAGCCTTCCAAGCGAAACGTAATGATTCAAGGTACAATCTAGTTGATTCTCAAAATTGCTCGTTTGAGAACTTGAACGAACCCGACGTGCAATACTTAGACAAGCACAGACACAGTAGCGCGAGTTTCTTCTTGAATCAGAAGAAGTACATGAAGAACAGTTGCAGCCAAGAATCAGTTTTATCAGACGAAATGTACTTGGACGACAATCAACTTTCAAGGACCAACTGCAATTCTTTAGAAAGCGTATTGTCAGATGATTCAGAATGTACGAAGAGTGCTCCTCTAGAAATGCTCTTTGAAGGGACCAAACCCAAAAAACAAATGCCTAACGCTGTAAATATACCTCGAAACAGCAAGAGCTGCTATGAATTCGATAACACATCAAAGAGTTACGGTTCTAGTCCAAATAACGTGCCATATTTCGCTGGTTACATGTATAATAACTACTTAGGAGAAGCCAGTCCAAATTACAAGGATTATAAAGAGACGCAGTCGAAACCAGTTCCATCTAAACCACCTGAGAAAAAAGTGTACGGTTTCGAAATTCCTGTATCTGAATTGTCGGGTCACAAGACTGTAACCAGATCCAAAAGCCTTTACGATTCTACTTCGAAACAGGCACCTCCACCTGCTAAAAATATTGCGTATTATTTCGACGGAAATAATGTACAGCAGTATACAAAAGAAAAGAAACCGAGTGATGAGATACCAAGGCTCAACAAACAGGATTACATGGCTAGTACGAGTAAGTCATTACAACCGAAATTTGCTGAGAACCAGAAGTATAAGAGCGAAATGGATGGATGCGACTCCAAAGCTATGGTTAAATCTAAAAGTTGCAGCTTTGAAGTTGTGCTTGAACCGGCATCGAAACCTAATCCATTGAAAAATTTGATGGAGAAACGAAATTCCCACGTGCAGAAGAATCTGGAGAAGTTCGAGGAACAGATACGAAAGAATTCGCAAACTAAAATGAGTAAGAATCAGATAAATAAAGAAAAAGCTAACGGAGCTAAGTTTAACAACGCTACCAAGAGTCTAGAGAGAGGCTCTGGACAGAAAAACAACAATGTTAAAATAACTATGGAGTTTGTACCCCATAAACCCCCAAAACCAATAAAGAGAACATCTTCTGTAAAGCTAAATAATAGACTAAAAGCTAATCTTGAAAAATCCGGCTTAAGCTCATCTATTTCATCGCAGTATAAAGCTAAATTAGACGGACTACAAAATAAAAACTTCATTTCGAACAAGAAACCCTTAGAAGACAACAATTCTAATAAAATAGATGATTCAAGTGACGCTAATGAGAAAACTTTTGACGTTTTCGTTAAAGAAAAAGACGTAAATGAAAACAAATCTGAAATACAAATGGATAGCTTGGAAGTGTATGCTATGCAAAGGATGGAGCGTATGAAACAAGTGAGCATGGACTCACTGGACGTAATCGAAGACACGAATGACTTTGCCAAGGATTCGCTAGACTATTACGCAGAACAAAACAACAAGCTGTCCTACGGAAAATTTATTAAAGATCAAAACAATCAAATGACTTCAAGAAATGATGCGTTAGATTCTAACAGAAATAGAGGAACAAAAGAAAACATAGACCCTAAATCCATGACCGATGAAATAAAGAAATACAAATATATCGAAAGAAAGATAGAAATTATTAACAAATTGGTCGAAATGGAAGAACGAAAGATCCTACAAGAGAAAATTCTTAAAGAATATCGCATGAAACCTCTTAAAGCCAATATTAATGATGGTAAAGGCGTAGTCAAAGTTCTTTCTAGAAAATTCGAGAAGTTAGCGACAAAACAGACTGTGCCTAATTTCGCTTCGCTCACCTTAGAAGAAGTTGACACAGACACGGAAAATAATTCTGATGGAAAAGAAATCAAACGTAATTTAAGTCTTCCAGATATCTTAGATTCAGAACAAATAGGAGGAATAGTCACAGAGGCTATAGAGGCTAGCTGCGATGCCGGAAACGAAATACCAGAGAGCGATGTCAAACTCAATAATACTGTAGAAACTGTAGCACCGAAAGTTCTCAAACAGCGAGTGTACAACGAAATGGTGATACCGAAAACAGATGTGCATCTAGACAGCGAAAATTACGAGTCCTCAACAACCAGTTCTAGTTGCACTAATTCACCGAAAAGACTGTCTTTATACTTTAGCAGACCCAAACCGCCTTTTAGGAAAATCATTCGCGTTCCCACACCGCGCCTTTGTATGGAAAACAAAATGGCGCCCTATACTAGTTCACACCGGTTTCGGCCGGTTTTGCATGGGACTGGCGTAAGGGCAGCATTAGCCAAAAGGGTTCCTTTCCATTCTCCGATCCTGCCGTCGCATTTTGTCCCTCAAGGTTGGGAACGCATGTTTTTACAAATTGTACCAGGCTGGCATGACTTGCAACTACTTGTTCCAACGCTCGGGTTTCTTTGGTAAATTAAGCCCAGTTTACATGCCAGAAAAATCATGACAGTTGCATTACATTGCGGCGTTCGATGGACCGCTACAAACTCGTTGGCTTTACGACCGCGCAATGTATGCCACTTGCATGATTTTTACTGCAGTTCTGTGGGCAGCATTATAGCAACCAACGCCTTATATTTTGTAGCTCCAATTCGCTCAGTGAGTACCAGGGAGTAATGACCAGGGATGTGGTTTTTCTAACTCTTTAATAGAACATCACCTCTGTAGGGAAGTGAGCCTTGACGTTAGTTAGTGAATGTTAACATCAACGCATAACCAATATAATAGTAGATTATTGTCGTGGCCTGGAAATAGGCAATTGCCGGCTATGTTTCCCAAAGAAACCCGAAGAGTTGATATTAGTTTTGTCGCTATTTGTCTCCCTCTCACTAATCCAGTTGGAAAAGGTACTGAGCGAGAAGTGGCAAGTCAGCCAGCCGATTTGCCGCATGATTCTGATCATTTTTGACGCATGGATCTATTGTTGTTGCGTGTATTGTCTTTTACAGTTTAGTCTTGCGATGACTGCATGACTTGATGATAACCGCGTTCATACCTACCGTACGGTGTGTGTTTTGTTACACCTGTGTGGTTGGCCTGAACGCGGCAATGTGTTTTTGCTTTTTATTTGCTTTATAGAAAGAGATATTCAAAGATTTCAAAGTTTTAGTTCCGCGTAGAATATTATAATAATTAGAGTAATTTCTTGAAAGAAACTTAGATTACACAAAGAAGACACCTATTTCTTTTTTTTTTTTTTCAATTTACGGCGCGGAGAATATAATATACTAAGCGTATGCTTAATAGGTAATTTTGTACATAAAGTGGGCCAAATATTGTGCCGCTGAGTATACTAGAACACCCTCTTTATAAAAAAAGTTACTGTCGATTTGTCGGATCTTAGTTCCCACGTACTAGGGCAACAGAACTGTAGAGGAGATAAAACTTTTTCCATAAGCTAGTTTGATATTAGGTGAGACTAAGTAAGCATGTTATTCAGCGAATCGCACACACCTCTCACCCTACGCGCCGGAAGAGGAGTCCGGCATGCGTCGCGCCATCTCCCTCTCGGACCTGGCTGCTAAGCCGTTACCTGCACCCAGGACCCAAGGTCTGTGGCTTATGGAAAAGGGGACAGCGGTGGTGGTGATTTATAGAACCCTGGTGCTGGCAGCTAATAAAAGGGGGCTAGAAGTTTGTATGGGGCACGTTTTTGGTGGTGGCAATGCACTAAGCTAGTTTTATACTATCAGCTTTTAGGGAAGGCGCTAGTCGCCATTTTGTGTGCAACAAAATTAGGTAAGTTTCGAATACGTAGTAAATAATTGGATATTTTATAAAGATGATAGTTTACCTATAATGGAATGTATTTCTGTGTAATTTAACCCTTTCAATCAAAACTCTGACCAACACTACTTTTCAAACAAACGTACACACACACACACACACACACACACACACACACACACACACACACACACACACACACAACCAAACTTCATTAGTTAAATACGATACGAGTATTATAGTCTCTTCTTCTATATTTATTTTGAACGTTTAATGTATATTTAATTTTAGTAGAATTTAGAGAGGTGTTGGCTTGTTTGTTACCATTGCTTAACACTTGCAGCTTTCATTTTGCTATCACGCTGCTTATTCTTTCCTATATCCACGTCTATGTGAGAGAGACGAAGCTACATGTTAGAATATAGATGCAAGATATACCTCTCACTCTATGCCATTAGCAGTCTCTTTTCATATGGTCGTGTGTATTAATGTACTAATGCACTTACTAGACATCTGAAGTACTCGGAAGTTAGGCTCTTGTTTTGTTATAAGATCCTGGTACTTGTATTATGCACGTATTAACTTAACTTTATGTGGCAACTCAGAGACGTCAATTAGGGGTTGTTTTACCATCAATTGATAGTGTTAACTGACGGTTAAATGTGATGCCATCTCCGTCTATTCAAACAAAACAAATAGAGACGGCATAACATTACCGTCACCCGCCAGTTAACAATAATCAATGGACGGTGAAAAAGCCCCTTAATATCATAAAAAGTAGTAAAATAAACGACTTAATGCCGCACTCATACACGTTATTTAAATAAGTTGTTACAAAAAAAACTTAATAATGAGATTGATCTATGTAACCTACGGTTAATTGACGTCTGTGAGTACGTTGTTAGACTTAAGAAGCACTTTTCATTATTTAAGCATTGAAGCACGTGGTATAATTTGCACGAAAGGTCGATACTATAATTAATTTGGGTGATTAGGTAGTTTATGCTACTATGCGATATTTAGAATGTGGTATTTAGGAACTTAATCATAAGTACCCCTTTTGTCGTATTATATACCCTAACGACTCAAGGAAAAGGTCCTTAAATATATCTAATTATTCAATTATCAAAATATCTACCTATTTTCTTTAGTCTTGGACGTATGGTGACCTCTCAAACAGAGTAGAGGGTCGTGGATTCAAAGCTCCTCCTGATCTGTTTCTACATTTATGTGCGATAATTTGAACCCGGAGCTTACGGTGAAGGAAAATATCGTGAAGAAACCTGCACCAAACTTGCAAAGCATTCGAATTGTGTGTTTGCCTTAGCATTTGAAGTTCCTAATCGGCACTGGGCCCGCGTTGAAATTGCGGCCCAAGTCCTCATATTATGTGAGGAGGCCTGTGCCCAGCAGGGGAGGTATATAGGCCATAATAAAATACAAAACGGGCTTTTATAAAATACAGCTATATTTTTCAAATATCCATATATAAGCATGTAACAAATTAGTTATGTAAATATTTGGTGTTGGATATATTTTTTGTACAGTTAAACAAACTAAATCACATATGTACAACCTGGATGGAACCTTTTAATAATCAATTTCTCTATGATATTATATATCCTTGACAGAAGTATTGATTCAGTTTGTAGCACTGTACTTAGATATTTTTAGATAACTACTGTAATAATCTAATTCCTTTTAGGAATGTTCATAAGTGTACAGTTCACTTAAAAATCCTTTAGTAAATAATTCTAACGTCAGTCTTATTTTGCGTGTTAATAGATGACGTTGTACTTTAGCCACAAACCTATAGATTGCACTATGTCGCACGCATCGAAATAGTAAGTACTCTGGAATGAACACTCCAAAAACAGACGAGCAAAAACCGACCTAAAACACATAGACATAAGAACTAATGGGCTCCGGTCCGGGTGAAATAGCAAGCACGGAGTCAGTGTGTCCCTCTCTAACTATTGCCAGGAAATAAATAATAAATAATTAGTAAATTTTACTTTCGTGAGTGTTGTCTTTTAAAAATATTGAATAAAATGTATACATTTATAATAAGCAATAATTACACGATTTAATATTTTTTTAATGAAATAAGCTTTAGATCTTTTTTCACGAGCTAATTTTAACTTGATGGTAGGTTTTATTAATTTCTCAATGGCCACACCAAACAGTAAGATGGTAGCTTCGTTGTTGAGACTAGGGTGACAATCTTTTCACGATGTATCCAAATGGCTAATATGTAATATGTATTATAATATAATATTTTATACCCATCATACGTATTGTCTAATACGAATGATACATACATGCATAAAATAATAATTCTACTACACTATATTATATTATATTATTATTATAAATTTTGAAAATTTCCAGGGGAATTTGGAAAAATCCCGTAAATTTCAGTTATAACTACCAGATCCATTCAGTTTACGCATGCGAAGACGCTGGTAAAAGTTAATAAATAATGAATAAGTAAATAATAGTGTAATATATATGTATTGTCACTTAGTCTTCATTCATTTATTAACCTAAATGATAGAGCATCTAATATCGGACGTTTTTTGCAATATCGGTATTTTTTCAATACCGAAAATTCAAATACCGATATTCCGGTATTTTAGTATTTTTTCGATATTCGTATTACTAAAGTAAAATGAATGAGTTTCGCACTTCCAAAACCTTTCCGGTTCCGACAATCTTAAGTACGAGTAGGTAGCTAAGATTATTTCAAAAATGTCTAAGATTATATTAATGAAATAAGTATTAATGCATTTGTGACTTGCAACGTTTGAGTGTTGCGACTCTATTTAATAACAAAATAATTGAAATTTAGCGATCAATATCGAAATACCGGTATTATACAATGTCAATACCGGTTTTGCCAATATCATAAGTTTTACCTATAGAAAAGTGAATACTTATGTTACTAGCACCGACGTACAAACCTAAAATTTATTTGCTCTAGTCTCTACCAGCCGTATCATAAGGACTTGGTATACAAGTAATAAAAATTCTGGTTATTGCTACTTAGTATATTTTTCTGACAAAGAAGTACTAGGAGGAAGGAATGTCTCATTAATTGCATAAAATTATGGTCATACTAATAGAGTGAGATAAAATAACCCTGTGGTAGCTATCTCTATCGGCAAAATGACGGACCGTGATTCCTGCACAGTGCACATTCCAGGTACTTACTATTTCGATGGTCGCACGCAACAGCTAACAGATGGGGTTGTATTAGCGCAACGATAGATGGCGCTATGTAGCTCCTGCAACAGCTAACAGATAGCGTTGTTCGTCGCACCGATAGATGGCGCTGTGTCATTCCTGCAACAGCCAACAGATGGCGTTGTAGTTAAAGCTACAATAAACTTTTTATATTTAGCAGCGCCAAGCAAACCGGCAGTTTCGCCGAGCGCGGGCAAGTCTCCGAGTGGATTCACTCGACCGCCACCTCGAAACAAATCCAACATGACGAGAAGCAGTAGCGTCGGGGTTTTGAATCAGGTATGTTGTGAAATAGGGTGGAAAAGGAGCGAATGAGGCACCTGATGGTAGGTAAGCATTCATGGATGGTGAAATACCTACCGGGGGGTTGCAGATATGAAAGAGAGAGAAACATTTATATATTGTACTAGCTGGATAAATATCTGGAATAACATATGGGCTACTTTTTATTTCCACAATCGCATGGGATCAGGATAAAATCTCTTAATTCCAATTCACCAGGGTTAGAGACATGAAATTTGGTCCAGGTTTATAATACAACGTCAATATGATCCATTATGTAATTTTGGAAATTCCGATGGGATTTAGTAAAATCGCGGCATTGCGATTCAACTGCTGGCTGCTGCGTATGCGTAACTACTTAGAAAAAATCTCGTATCTAAAATCAATTGCGTCAACAAAATTGAACCTTGACATAATGATCATAAAGTTCACTCAGAAAAATTATCTATTTTGAGATACAAGTTTTTTTTTAAAGTAGTGACGATGTTCATATTTACTTGCAGAGTGACTCGGAATCAGACGCTGCGCCGGCGCGGCGCGGCGCGGGTTTGATGCGGCCGACCATAAGTTCGATGAACAAGCAGGCCGCCGCTCGCCGCCGGCCGCTCAACAACGCATACAGCGCTGGTGAGTATGAAGTATGAACTCCTGAGTGCTATGAGCTCCTAGTACTCGCACTGTCAAATCATATTTATACACTAGAAGTTGCAAGCGATCTCTCTAATCTCCATTGACATATTATTCTAATCTCGTATTAACTAAGTTCAGGGTTGCAGAAATACACTTAACCGGAGATCTAAACACTGATTTTCATATGATATATCGGGAAAGCATCTGAATATCGAATGTTAAAATATCGAATATGTTAAAATATCGAATGGGTCATAATACCGAAAGGTTTATTTTCGGGAACCGTAAACTTCTCAGGATTCATTAAATCGGCATCGTATTGAACTCCTTAGGTTAGGTTAGATTTATAACAATCTAAAAAAATAGTCTTAACAAAAATACCTTTTTGATATTATGACCCATTCGATATTTTTACTAATACATTCGATATTTAACATTCGATATTTAGATAAGTACCCGATACAGTAACAGCATTGTTATAGTAACTTGGTTCAACGTGGGGAGTTAGTGTTGCCAAGTATTTCTTGGATTTTTTTTTCATACGCCGTGACCTTTACTGTTGACTAAAGGCTCTCGATGACGTTCTAATAACAATATTACCAAAAAGATACAGTAACAGCATTGTTATAGTAACTTGGTTCAACGTGGGGAGTTAGTGTTGCCAAGTATTTCTTGGATTTTTTTTTCATACGCCGTGACCTTTACTGTTGACTAAAGGCTCTCGATGACGTTCTAATAACAATATTACCAAAAAGATACAGTAACAGCATTGTTATAGTAACTTGGTTCAACGTGGGGAGTTAGTGTTGCCAAGTATTTCTTGGATTTTTTTTTCATACGCCGTGACCTTTACTGTTGACTAAAGGCTCTCGATGACGTTCTAATAACAATATTACCAAAAAGAAATAGTGGTGCCAATTTCTTTGGAACTCTTAAATTTTTGATGCTAAGCGCTTGAATTATCGCTGCCATTTTAGTTCCTTCTTTCTACTTTTTTTCGTACGCTAAAGACCGTATCGTTGTTGTGTTCATGCCGGTGTCTATGGTCTCTTTATTGCTATGAGCTCCTAGTGCTTTTACGATTTGATTAATCGTACAATATCGAGATTTTATGGCCTGAGTGGGGTTGCACGATCTTGGTATTAGCAAGCTTGAGTAGTATTAAGAAAGTTTCACCTTGCCTCATAGATAAGATAAATGACACGCTTTAATAGTTTATTGTTTAACAAGGTGTGTAATTCAACTTTAACTACAGAGAGAGATATAGCTTTTCATTTTTGTTATGCAAGCAGTGCACAGTTTCTATGCCTGAATTAATTGACACATTTTATATAGATAAGTAAAATGTAAAAGGTTGACTTATTATGTCTTTTAAAGCACTCGTGTGAATTTTTGTGGTGAATACATATCCTTTTAGGTAGTTTTTACCTTCAGTAAAGTATTATAATTTATTTATGGTAGTGCCTAGATGGAAGATTGTGCTTTCTTGCAGCAGTCCAAGAGGATAATAATATGATAGCATTAAAATCTCCTATAATTCACCTACACGCTTACATTATGACCATTATGATTATATTATTGTACACTTGACCAAAGAGTGCTTTATGCTACGCGCCATATAAGTCTGCCTAAAAGACGTATACTATACAGGCTGGAATGATGATGACTTAAAGAAAACGAAGTTAACAGGATACACTGAGCTACTACTAGAAAACAGGCATTTGCATTTTAAACGCTCTAGGTGTAATGTACTATTATTATTTGCGAGAAAACAACTAGAAAGCAATAGCACTTAGTCTAGTACAACCCCTAACTCACCGCAAGTAGTAACCACGCGACTAACCGCAGTGAGCCTGGCGGCGGCGGCGCAGGAGGAGTCAAGCTCTGAGGCAGAGGGCGAGCGGGGAGGGGAGGCGCGCCCCCGCGCCGGCAGCGTCGACGCGCGCAGGATCGGTGAGTGTGGCGGCCGATAGGTGGCGCTGATCACGACGCGCTCGTTCTGGAGGGTGACGGTAGATGGCGTTGTCAAACTGTTTTGCGATGTTTGGAGCATTTTTTTGTTTTATTTAGTATAATGTTCACTAGTACACTGTTAACTGTCACTAATACGGAATACACACAAATACAATAATATTTACATAATTACACATAAATAAACAAAAAAAAAACATGAAAATACAGCTGATCCAGCGGTGATGTAGTGGAATAGCACGCAGCACGGATTGCTGAGGACCTGGGTTCTATTCCCAGCGCTGATCTATTTTTCTGGTTTTTCTGTCCATCCATGTTTCAGCTTGTTTTTTCGTGTGAAATATAGACTTTCACGGGATGACCGTAAAAGAAACAAAAATATGGAGTTGAAATAAAAAAATACAAAAAGACTCCAAAAAGTAATCTTAGTACCTATACTGCACATTAATATCCTGTTTACTAGTACACCGATCGCTATAGGCAAACCGCGTAACTGAGTCCTCGCCTGCGCGGTACAGGGGCGCGGGGGTAGGACGACAAAGGGGACTGAAGGAGGTGCGGGCGGCAGGCGCTTCTTAGCACGTCATTCACGCTCGCCGCCCGCACCTCCTTCAGTCCCCTTTGTCGTCCTACCCCCGCGTCCCTGTACCGCGCAGGCGAGGACTCAGTTACGTGGTTTGCCTATAGTACCCTGTTTCATAGTGCACTATTCAGTTGTGTACTGTTTACTAGCACATTGTTCATTAGTATATTTTTTAAATAGTCAGGGTCGGAAATTATCAATTATCTTTAATTTCTTCACAAATCGCAATCACAAGCAAAACTAACGTGGTGACGCTCTTTCCCGGCCCGGATAATACCGACATGTAATGTAAATACCGGCCCTGTTTTTCGTGTACACGCCCATAGAAGCTCCTGTCAGTTTCTATGGGCGTGTACACAAAAAACAGGGCCGATATTTACCAGCCATGTCCGGCATTTAGGACATGTAAATACCTGTACACGCCCATAGAAGCTCCCGTTAGTTTCTATGGGCGTGTACACGAAAAACAGGGCCGGTATTTACATGTCGGTATTATCCGGGCCGGGAAAGAATGTCACCCGGCGTGTATACAAAGAACAGGACCGGTATTTACAAGTCAGTGTTATCCGGGTCGGGAAAGAGTATAACATTTTAAACTTTCGTAATTCTCACTCATAGTCAAAATACCATAACGGGACATATCACGCTATTTTTACAAGTTATATATACCTCGATTTCGGCAACGTTTCAGTTGCCTTGGTCACGAGTAGTGGTATTTTGACTATTCGGGAAAGAGTGTCACCCAAAAGGACCTCTCGAACCTAACGCCATCTAGCGGTACTAGAGCGACATAAAACATGTGCTAACTGTATTGTGTCACACAGGGCGCAGCGGTTCGGAGCGCGATCTGTCGGCGAAGGCGCGTGAGGTGACGGCGCGGCTGACCGGCGCGCGGCCGCGGCCCGGCGCCGACGCGCCCGCCGCCGACCCGCAGCGTAAGTACACCGCCTCGTAAACTCTGGTAGCCTGGTACTGATGATTTAGTGATCATGGCGCATGCTACTGTGCCAAAATGAGCTTCAGTAAAATGAAGGTGTGTACGCGGAACAAAACCCGAATTCACTTCATAAAATCGTGTGTGCGTGCGTGTGTGCGTGCGTGTGTGCGTGTGTGCGTGCGTGTGTGTGTGTGTGTGAGTACTTGATTTGATTATGTATGTTGTTCCACACAGTGATAAATCTCTTAAGATTTGAGATATTCATCTCATAAGATTGCTATTCTGTCGGCTGAGGCGCGCAAGGGATGTAACGTAAGTGTACTGTCTCGTAAGCTCTGGTAGCCTGGTACTGAGGTCTCCTAGAAACTATAATGTATGTGTGTGTGTGTGTGTCTGCATTGTGTCTGTGAATGTGTGTTTGTATGAGTGTGTATGTGAATGCGGTGAGTATGAAAATGTTCCACATAATGTTGTAGCTAGTCCACGATTCACCTCTTGAGATGTTAGATGGCGTTACGGTTGCTGTACTAGTCTGAATAAGAAATGCAAAATTCGAACTTCGTATGTTGCCATCCCGTATGCGTTTAAATAGTAGATTGTACAACGAGAGCATAAAACGAGCCATTTCGAGTTCATATAGTCACCCGAGCCAGTACGGCGGGCGAGGGTGGATACGTCGAGGGGAAAAAGGTTTAATGCTCGAGCTTTACACTCTGTTTCTCACTTCGATGGCAAGGAAATGAAATGTCAACACTGGAAACAATGATTCACTTTCTATGTACCTTTTATTTTTTACATTATTATAATAATTCAATTTTTTTCATTTTACCGATTTATTATGATTGATTTTTAGTTTCATATCAATTAAAAATTATTTAAAAAATATATAGAAACTTTTTTGTTTGTGGCTGTTGACACCTGATTACCTTGTTCTTAAGTTGGTCTTAGACGAAGATTTTATTTTATGCACTAGTGCGTAAAAACTCATTTTATGTCGCCTAGATACAGCGTAAACACGAACTTTACGAGCATGAGAAGTGAAAAAAATATTTCATACGAGAGTGAGAGGGGCGGTACAATACAAACTTCGATTTTCTTAGCAGAAAGTTCCATTGTCAGCAGGCGACATGTTCTGTAGCCCGTATTTGTCCTGTCCCCTCCCCCCCCACCGCAGCTGTCTAATGATGTCTCGTGTCCCAGCAGTGTCCCCCTCACAACTGTGCGCGGCGCTGACGGAACAGCTGACGCGAACCGCCGGGAAGGTGGTCCAGCTATACCGGAGCTTACGCCAGGAGCCCGGCGCCGCCGCCGACATCAGCGGTGAGTAGATATAGCACACACGTACAGAAGCCACGTTCCGCCCCGCACCGGTTCGAGTTACCCCACCCCTCAAGCGTAGTTTGCAGGAAAACCGCAGGAAATGGTGCAGTAAATGAAGGAAGTTGTTGTATGGAGACCCAAGCATTAATTCCTCAGTCGATGAAATTTTGCTTGGTTATTGTATAGTATGAGCCGTAACTAAAAAAATCATTTTACCAAATAAGTCATTTGTATCACTATGTGACACTAGAAAAAAATCTGAACTTTTCCGGTTTAAAAGACGACAAAAAAAATTTTTTTTTTAAATATTGCCATTTCTGCTGGGAAATAATTATTTCTGAAATTATCGCGATTAATACATGAAACAACTACCTACCGAATAATTCCTTTAAGTTAGTAGTCGTATATCGTTTGTAATTAATAATAATAATAAATGTATTTATTGACCATAACAATTAATTCAACAGTACAAGGGAAGTAGTGATCTTCACACTAGGCACAGCCTGTGTCGTGGAGATCCAGATCTTAGAGAATTAACGGAAAGTGCATAAATAATAATGCTTACATACACAGACGGACACATTTTAAGCAGGTTTAAATAAATTGGTAAGGTTAACGAATACATTTATTTGGACATAATTATCTAAGCCATGCCTACATATAAGTACCTTTAAAATGTCATTGGTAGCACTTATAGTACTATAGGGTTTTCGATAGTCAGCCCTGTGTATCTTACGCACACATTGACGCGTGTACAGACGTCGTCGTGCCTACGTAGATTCAAGATCGCGTATTTTGTACGGTGTGGCCACCCTGTGATCACTATGTACATGCATGCTCTAGAAAACCATAACCTTCCTTAATTAATTGACTATAAAAACAAATATAATTATAGGTCTCGAAGCAGCGATACTAGAGACTCAGAAGGTGTTAAGAGGCGCAGTCTCGCAGAACGGCGACGCGCCAAGCAGCCTGTCTTCCACGGAGGGCGAGTACCGCGGCCTCAACGTAGACAGCACGCGGCAGAAGCTAGAGCACCTCGTGTCCAAAGGTAGGTACTAGGGGCACAGAAGATGCTAAGAGGCAGCGTCATAGAATAGCGTAGCGACGCACCAAGCAGCCTGTCCTCTAAGGAGCGAGTACCGCGGACGGAGTAATGTGGATAGCACGTGGCAGAAGTTAAAGCACGTCGTGTCCAAAAGAAGGGTGACAGTCTTTCCCGGACCGGATAACACCGACATGGAAATACCGGCCCCGTTTTTTGTGTACACGCCCATAGAAGCTCCTGTCAGTTTCTATGGGCGTGTACACAAAAAACGGGGCCGGTATTTCCATGTCGGTGTTATTCGGGCCGGGAAAGAGTGTCATCCCAAAAGAAGAGTGGTGGGGACGTATTTGAATATCGAAACTTAATTTCACTAAAGTTTAAAAAAATGAAGACGGTAACTTTTGATATTGACCCTCGATTTTTCAATTTTTGAGTTGTTGTACTAGGGCCGCAGGAGGCGCTAAGAGGTGTAGTCACTGGTGAGGTCACTGAAAATCAGCGCCATGTTTAGCGTCATGTATGTCTTGTAAGGCCCGAATGACTTCCAGAAAAGTATGGTACGGCCGTGCCTTTGTTTTTTTTTGCTCGACTTGGCGGGGGCACTGCCGTGCCCCCAGATTTGTTATGTTTGTTTTTATGGCGTTAAATAAATGTGTTTTCTTTCTTTTTTTTGTTTATGTAAAGCGACCTTGTGAAAACGTAGCCTACGTTCATTAAAATATTTGTCGCTCTATCGCACGGATCGCCATTAATTTATGTGAGACGTTTAGGGCGGGGAAGGGGTCGACTCGAACTTGGCCGGTTTTTTTGTAGGTAATACCAATTTTTTTTTTTCAGAACCCAACAACATGCTTCTAATAGAGCAGTACAGCGATATCTTGCTTAACATGATGCAAAGTAAGATGGTGAATCAGTTCTCGCAGAGTCCCCAGTCTCTACCACCGAGAGAACCTGGGGCGAGTAGCTAGTACACGTAACGCGAACAGCGCCATGTAGCGTCGAATGGCGGAAGCGCAAGGATAGGTCAAGTGAGTTAGCGCCATCTGTTAACGGATAGCGGAGTCAACGTAAAGATATCACTGGTTGATAGATAATAAGAAGGTTCCATGCTGTAAATTAATACTAAAATCATTAAATATCAAAAGCTAATAATACTTCCGACATGTAAACCTTATTGTATTGCTTACAGGGGATCGATTTTTAATACGAATCACGCTTAAATCAATAAGAAAATGGTAAAAAATTGCGTATTGACACACGATTACAGCTCAACTACTAGTAGTTAAAAAGATTAAAGATTAATTAAAACTCTAATTTTCTACTACTCTACTTAATTCAAATTCTTCTTCTACTTACTAAAAAAACTACTTTTTAAAAATCGATCCTCCGATACATAGCAAACACCTATTTTCAAAATTACTGAATTGAACGGTTCAATTCATGATAAAGCGGAAATTACATTGAGTCGTTCGCCGCGACAGCTGCCACCGCCTTAATATGGCCGACGCAGACGGACAGACGAATGTAAAGGCGACAGTCGTTCGCCGAAGTAGTTTGAAACAAATTCGCCGACCGCAATTTAAATTATTACTTAATAAATGCTATTATTCTGTTCTCGATTATTTAAACGATGATCTATGTAAATTTTTTGTAATGATTTCTGTCTAATTTGATTTGTTTTTTCTCGTATACCTATCTAATGTAATGTTCAAAATATAAGTATAATAGGTTAATATCTGGCTTAATAGCCAATGGTTTTGTACACCAACTGGCAAAACATAGTGCAAAAGGAAAAATTGTAACAGCTCTGTATTTATGCAGCCATCACCTATGTTTCACATATAAAACACTTTTGACTTTGACTTTTTTGGCATTAGGTGAACGACGCAGTGTATTTCCGCTTTATAAACCAGGATAGTAATTTTATCAAAATGTCTCACGAGAGTAAAGTACATTTCAATAGAATCTGACAATTTTCTACATATTTAAGACACCCTAACGTGGGCACACCTGATTATATATGTCCCTGTTCTTGTGATTATCATCTAAAAGGAATCAAAAAAGAATAATAGTCACATCACAAAGTCTGAGGCAGCCCGGTGTTCATATTAGTAGGCTGGAAGTGTCTACAGGATTGTCAGATTCTATTGAAATGGAGTTTAAATTAGCTCACGTAGTCTGCCATGAGACAATTCATATGCGTAGCAGTGGAACCTGTAATGCCAGTAATCCTTTTTGAAAAATTCTATAGCTAAGTTTTCACAGCGAATAGCGGAAGTAATGTGCAATTCAAATGGCCTAGCTAGTGTATGACCTGATGCCGTATTGCCTTACGTTTCTGACACTCGCGATTACAATCAAATGACAGTGTCAGATCGTCAGTGTCAGATCCTCAGAGTAAACGTAACAACGGGATTTTAATTAAAGTAAAATAAGGTATATTTCAATTGATGTCAACGCCATCTGTCGGGTAGGTGTAGAACTATGACGCTGGTTAGTTAAGTGTGATACGGAATTGTAAATGTTAGGGACTAGGAATGATCTAATGTAAAAAAAGGTATTTAAGGATATGATACCATAAATATTCAATACCAAGGAACCAATAAACTGCATCAAATTAAAATAGTACAATATTCGGTGCGGTTTATTTGTTTCTTTTTAACGTGTTTTTAAGCACTATAATGCCATCTAGTGTTGTAAAATAAAACTAATATGTCAATGTTGAAATCGTCCAAGTATTAGAATGGAAAATCACTAATCGGTTAATCCTTTTAAATTATATTTTTAACTAATTTTCCAACTCATGTTTATTATGTTTTTGTCAGTATTTGTCCAAACATTTTAATTTTCCTTTTGTTCTCGTAGAAGTACGTCTTCATTTTTTAGTACAAACTTGTACCGTCAGTACTTTAAGTGGGTGCTGTTATTCCACGAGTTTTGTCAATTTATAAGCTACTTACGTCATTGTAATGACAATATCAAAATTAAACTTGGTTTATCTTTGTTTCTTCTTGGTTATCGTGGTTATCTTATCGTTATCGTGGTTATCTTAAGAACCCGTTGACATTGTAATTTTGTCACATAAAAAAAAATCCAAATGCTGACATTAATTTTGTAAAAAAATGCTATTAATTTTATGTTTCTCTCAGTGCGGCATTTGTAAATGTGATTTAACTTATTATTTTATGCATTCGCGGTATTTATTACCACGTGACCAATATGTGAGATATTTAGTCACGTGAAGATGAACGGGAAGTTGTGAAACTCTGGTTTTATTATTTGGTAAAATTATACGTTTTGCAAGAGCGAACTAACGGAACGTACTGGACAAATACTACGGTTGGCAGCCATCTTGGATTAAGAATTCATAATAGTCTTACTGCACACGAATTTTGCGAGTTTTTATGACGGCGAATTTTTAAATTAGCAAAAAATAAGAAACATTCAAACAAACAGCGTCACCCACGCAAGCACGGCGTCCATTATCATAAAATAATTTCTACCGCAAGAAAAATAGCCTTTTTTCTAAAAGATTTTTGGTTTGCAAATGAAGGAAACAAAATGTGTCTTTTTGAGATATTTCTATCGCCATTTTCGTATTTAGAATGGTGTCAAAAACAATTCGGAATTCTTTAGAACGAGACCAAGATACAAAGAAAGTCCGACCGTAGTTGTTTGAAACTAATCTAAACCTAATTTCCAAATTTAAAACTAGAAGACATTTTTAACATTAGTGATGATTGGGGAAACAAAATTTTTATTAATTGTTATTTATTATTGATAGTATTAATTTTTAATTCTAAATTGAACGACTAACGAATCAAATCAGAGTTAGGAACCGCCATTTTTAAAAAGTATTTTTTGCATTTAAAATTATCATTCCAATTTTTTTCGTTGTTATTTTTACAAATCGCTTGCCTGTATCTGTGTATTTTATACCAAATCTTTGCTAAAATCTTTGAATAGTGGTGAAAATTACATCAAAATGAGCGATTTAGAATGTTGGTCTAACTACACAGAGAAGCTGGCGTATATTTAGTGATAATTATGGAATTGCACAAACATTTAAGAAGTAAGATTGTCGGCAAGTGCGCCTCCAGTGTCGAGTAGCGGAACTAAACCGCAATACTAGATAAACAAATTATTCAAGACGTTGCAACATTCAGATGTGCACAGACCTGACATTTAACGAGTTAATATAACTTCTAGTGCGTTTTAAATAAATGTACTTGAATAGTAATGTTGTATTAGATGCTGCGAACATACATACATACAATTTTAGACAGTTGAAAAGTAAAATCATAAATTTATTTTTATTTTATTTATTTATTTATTCTCAAAAAAAGGTACATAATTTTAATTACATCATTAATTTCGCCAAACTATGATGTTTATTGGCGAATATTGCGCTCATTTTACAACAATTGTACCGTACTTACTTAAAACTATACTACTTATAATGTTATGCCTACCGCCCAAGACCGAGCTGTGCTGTCCAGCCCGCACCTATTCCCTTGCAATACGGCGCAACTCGGCACACACAACCGGGTCTTGGGCCGCACACTATACAATGATTTATTATAAAATCCAATCCTTTTTTATTTTACGACTACAATACTAATACTTATCTTTGTGAATCATAATTTTCTAGTAAATGCTTTTTTAATTTATTCTTAAATGCTTTAATATTCTTACAATCAGTTTCAGTAAATAAACTAATCACTGTGAATAAAACTAAACATATGCATTTTTTTCCGTGATTGCGCAGCTTTCACGATATTGAAATACAATACAAAAAATACAAATACTCTTTATTGTACACCAGAAATAGTAAGAGATACAAAAAAAAGATATAAAATGCCTAGTTGCAAGACTACAGATTTTTATACTTAGTCGAAATATTTGTATGTGTGCTAGCGGCATCTAACGAGCAGTAGCTGCACTAAATAAATCTCAACCTATGTTTAGTAAAATCGGATGCTATTTATCCAAATTAATTGTAAATAGAATTTACCTCTTAAGTGAGAGAGCGAAGTTTCCAATATTAAGCTCATTTGTATAAAGGTGTTTGCGTCCGATTTACGAACAAGAAGGCCGTTGTAATAAAAAGGTATTCTCGTAAAAGTTGCAATTTAAGTTCACGTAACAAAGTAATTAAGAAAATATCTTTTTATTTCACACGGTCGCGCGTAGTTTTAAAATTGCATGTGTTAATTAAGGTATCAGTCGCGATGTGAAACAGTTCTGTTTTTTAATGCCATCTCACGGCAAAAAGCCAAACTAATTCTAATTTTTGTCTTTTGTTTTGTATTATTTTTGTGCAATAAAGTATTTACATACAATACACACTAATGTTGTTTCAAGTTGAGGAGTTTTGTTTCTTGTTGATGTTATTATATCAATATTGACAGTTAAACGTGCTTACTGTATTCAAAACTGTATTACTTTTATAATTTTGTTATTATGAATATTATTATTAGAGACCTACTTAAAAATGTAGAGACAAAAATATCTGAATGCAACTAGATGGCGCTTTCCGTTTGCCCAATAGATTGTTTCACACTGCGACCGAAGGCTGTGAGTCGGTTAGCCTACAATGCACACTTCAATTGTAACTTTTTGCAAAGTAAACTAATTATTAAATTAACCATTATTAAGTATTGTGTAACGTCCGTGGGGTGAATGTTATCGTAGTAATTAAGTGTTTTTTTGCAACTTTCGTCACAATTATTAGTGTAAGCAAACGTAGTGGGCTTGCGTGGTGCGTGAATGTTTTAAGGCTGGCAGTATATTGAAACTTGAATTCAGTCTGTTCTACTACTCATTACTACATGTCGCTAGTGGGATTTTAAATAGCTTTATTCGCTGGAATCATTTTTGAACGCGAAACGGCTTGTAAGTGTCCACTAGCGACATCTATTAGTGATGAACGTAGTTTCTTTTTTTTTTTTATGAAAGCGGCGCTTTATAAAATATAAAAATAAGAGCTAAAACAGAGAAAATATCTCTAAATGCCATGTTCAATAGACATTACAACACTAATTTCTGCTAACGGTATTATCTTCTGTATATTATCCCCCATTAACATGAAAGGATTTTTTTTAACTTCACAAGTTTGTTGTTACATTATATTAAAGATGAAAGACAAAAATAGACGTATAATTAAAATCACTAAAGTTATGTCACTTTGACAAATTCGATTATCGACCTTGTAACCATGACAACTAAAGTGTTACCAGTTCGAAATAGTACTGACAACATCTAATAGAACCTGGCAAGAAATTCGACGAGATTTATAATATGTGTATATATTTTAAAACAGACATGCAATGTTTAATTTTTTTTTTTAATTTTAGTGACTTACATCACAAGTATTTAACACTACATTTTTAACAGTAGATTCGCTATTTGAAGTAAAATAACGCTAATGCGGAATGGAGCTATTTCCGGACATGATTTAATCATTAATTTTATAATATATATATGCCTTTGATATTAAAATCTTCTTGACAATAGATGTTGCGAGTTGGTGATATAAAGGAATCCATGCTTACTATAATATTGTAAATGCGAAAGTGTGTGTATGTTTGTCCGTCTTTCACGTCGAAACGGAGAGACAGATCGACGTGATTTTTGGCATAGAGATAGTTTAGGGGCCAGAGAGTGGCATAGGCTACTTTTTATCCCGGAAAATGCACAGTTCCCGAGGGAACAACCGCGCGATAACCGAATACCACGCGGGCGAAGCCGCGGGCTATAGCAAGTAAATAAATATTTGCTGGGAAGAAAACGAAATAATAGAGACAACCCTCCTTCTTCGCAGTCGGGTAAAAACGCCGCTGAATATTATCTTGTTGCTACTTTTACGATTCGTCTATTCTTGTCAACGTTAAGTCACTCCAAACAATACAGCAGGGCTCCTAAGAAATTTGAAACTCGAAGTTCGTGTCGTTCCGTCCCTCTGACACTTGTACTGTTTAATACGAGAGCGAGAGGGACGGTATGATACGAACTTCGAGTTTCGTAGTAGCCCTGCAGGCTCTACTACAAAGTGCAAAACTCGAACTTCGTATGTTGTCGTCCCGCTCACGCTTATGTTATTTAATACAAGGGTGAGAGGGACGGCACGATACGAATTTTGATTTTGGAATTCCGTAGTAGCTCTGGCAGAGATTCAAGTTTCAATATGGCGGCCGTTATTTTACGGTATGGTTGAATTTTGTAGATATTTTTTTTATTTAATGTTCAAAACGTAATGCCATTTGCGGAAAAGACTAATGTTATATTAATGAATATGATATTATAATTATTATTCAACAGTTTCGTGGTTTTATTTCCTAGTTTAGTTTATTTATTCATTCATGATGTATATCATTACATTATAATTTACATAAACGTCAGTCATAAGAATTTGTATTGAATTCGTCAAATGTAATAAGACAGAGAAAATAAAATTCTGAGTATGTCATTATGTGAATGAAAACAATTAAAATAATACTGGTTCTCCTCAAGGGATCGTCAGAATGAAAACACATTGAATGGCCAAAATGTCAAGGATATGTAAAAATTAATACATTGGACAATAATTAAGTTACGATTTAAATGTCAATGTAAAAGCAATAAAATAAAAGCAAGAAATAATACTAACAATTTAAACAATAAAATTAATGATGTATGTATGTAAACTCTTTATTGCACATAAAAATAAAACACAAAACACAGAGAGGAGTACAGAGGCGAGCTTATCCCTAAAAAGGGATCTCTTCCAGCTAACCTAAAATTTCACATATATAAATTCATTTGCTGAATAAAACGGTTTTTCCAACAAAAGGTCTTTTAGTCGACGGTATATTTGTGTTGAAGCTTGGGTATGTTGGACGACACAGCTTATGGTTACTGAAGTGAAAATTCGATTCGAATGTTGGACTCAGAAGGGCTACTCCGAAACACGAAATTCGAAGTTCGTATCGTGCCGTCCCTCTCACTCTCGTATTAAATGACATAAGCATAGGCGGGACGGTACGATACGAACTTCGATTTTCGAATTTCGTGGTAGCCTTGCTGTATTCAAGCGAGAATGATAATGGACGAATGATTGATCAGGTTGTCCACTTTCTGGAAAGTCAGGGAAAAACTCGTAATTTCCCAAAACTTAGCTTGAAATTTTTACACCAGCAGGCGGTAGTACCTTGTGCAAGGTCCGCCCGGATTGCTGCCACCATTTTGCTCGCTAATCCTGCCGTGAAGCAGCAGTGCTTGAAGTGTTTATTGTTGAGTTGATGCATTTTTAACTCTTCTAAATGGTTCCAACGGAAGACCAGCGTCGGCCGCAAGGTTGACATCATGCTGAGTTGGGACCATTTCGTGACAAAATTTGTATTGTATTGTAACTCTTTATTGTTATAATGATTTCCTTTTTCTTGTCTTCTTCTTTAATTTGTAAAATGTCACGAATAAATGTTTTTCTTTCTTTCTTTTCTTTGTTGTGTTTCGGCGTGGAGAGTAAGACAGCCGGTGAAATTACTGGCACTTGAGGCATTCCATCTTAGGCCTCTAGGTTGGCAACGCATCTGCAATACCCCTGGTATTGCAGATGTTTATGGGCGGTGGTCATCTCTTACCATCAGGAGACCCACTTGCTCGTTTACCATCCAGTCGAATAAAAAAAAACCTGTTTTGAAATTACATGATTGGTCAGGGATTTTTTTTAGGATTTGTAGTGGACACCCTTTTTTTTTATTTGACTGGATGGCAATCGAGCAAGCGGGTCTCCTGATGGTAAGAGATCACCGCCGCCCATAAACATCTGCAACACCAGGGGTATTGTATGCGTTGCCAACCTAGAGGCCTAAGATGGGATACCTCAAGTGCCAGTAATTTCACCGGCTGTCTTACTCTCCACACCGAAACACAACAGTGCAAGCACTGCTGCTTCACGGCAGGTTGGCGAGCAAGATGGTGGTAGCAATCCGGGCGGACCTTGCACAAGGTCCTACCACCTGCAAAACCCTGTTGATTGTGTGAATGAATGATCTAAACCTAGATTTGATTACATAGAGCTGCATTGGAGAATACAAGAGCTGTCTGTTCATTTATAATCGACGGTAGTTTGTTAAGAGATGAAGTGCTGGCATCTATCGGGGCTCGTCTGCGACATCTTCATCTTCATACACGGCCTCTTCCAGCAGCCCAGCTCTGAGAAGCAGCTCCACTAGAGGGCGTCGTCGTTGCACGCGGTACGCCGCCGAGCGGACTTCTGCAACACAGTTGGTTACTATTAGAATGTTTAACTCTACTCCTCACTAGATGGCGCTAAATGTCCCCGTTTAGACAGACTTATTTTAACAGATTCCCAACTTTACAAAAAAAAATCTTTTTAGCGTTTTGCATTTTGCTAGATTCGGGAACTGTAGTTGCAGTTTTTTTCTAAGTACTTGCTTCGCTCGTCGTTGTACAATCAACGTCATAACGAGTGATCACTCTTGTACCTTGTCATTTTAAAGTCATGTTTTAAAAGCCATACGAAATCGTGTACCGACTCAAGTACTCGTGTAGCAAGAAGCGTCGGCATTTATTAAAACCAATAAGTGTTGGTTGACTCGTACTTAATGTTCTAAAACCAATAAATAAATAAATATATATAATTAAAAATTAAATCCTAATACAGTGCCACAGAATAGTTGACACCACAATCAGTAGGGAATATTAGGCAACGCTCTGCGCAGGGGGCGACACTAGCGCAAACCTCCATGACAACGTCTGTTCTCGTACATAGAGATTTTCTAAGGTAACCAATAGGCGGCCTTATCGCTTCAGAGTGATCTCTTTAAGGTAACCTTTACAATGGACATAACCACTTGACAGCCCGACTATACCATGGTATCCAAAACCAAGACGTCAAAGACGTCACTAATTCAATTGACTAACTATTCATTGATTTGAATGCAACTAAAAAGCACCATGTTTCGCAATTGCTTTAAATACCTGCACTAAATTGATAACTAAACTGTTTTTAGCGCCATCTCACGTCGAGTAGCAGTACTAGTACTAATAATTTTGAAGAAACTTACTGACAGGTTGCAGAGGCTTAGTCCGGATCTGAGGTCCGAACTCGTACATCACCTGGAGATCCGCGTGGTTCCCGAAACGGAACCCAAAGCCTACGCGGTGGTCGCGCCCTGAAACAAACCGCTCACCTGTAACATCTGGTACTATATGGTAAATAAATAAATAAATATCATGGGACACTTGACACCAATTGACCTAGTCCCAAACTAAGCAAAGCTTGTACTAGGCAACGGATAAACAAACTTAAATATAAATAAATAAATATTAAACATCCAAGACCCGAGAACAAACGTTCGTATTATTCATACAAATATCTGCCCCGGCCAGGATTCGAACCCGGGACCTCAAGCTTCGTCAGACAGTGGTGCGCCTGTGTTAGTTTCGTCGGACAGTCGCGCGAGCAGAGCGGTGGCGCGTAGTGCCGAGTCGCGTGCTCCTGTGAAGAAGGGCTACGAAATAACCCGAAACATGTCGAGCTAAACTGGATTTAAGACGTGAGTAATCCGTCACAATATCATTTAATACATAAAATTGTATCAGTTTAATTTTAAAAGTGCGACATGTTGCATATACGTAGATGTCATTAAGGTTGCGACCTTACTCACCCGCGGGTGAGCAAACTAATAGTTTTAGTTTATTGTTGTGTTGTGTAGTGTTGTCAGTGTAGTGTGGTGTTGTGAGTGTTGTGATTGTAGTGTGGTGTTGTGAGTGTTGTGAGCATTGTGTAGTGTTGTGTAGTGTTGTGAGTGTAGTGTGGTGCTGTGAGTGTTGTGTAGTGTTGTGAGTGCTGTGAACCCACCCAGGCGTATCGGCGGCGAGAACCCGTAGACAGCTATCAGCGACATCGGTATGTCCTCGGGAACTATCTGGAAGATGGCTTCGGCATCTGGAAATAACAAAGGTTTTTTACTTGCTACAAATACCATTTAGGGTTTACCTTATTCAGAGGAAGAGTGGGGAATCGGAGCGAAGAAACTAGTGCGAGTGGGGAAACGGAGCGAACAAACTAGTGAGAGTAGGGAATCGGAGCGCCAAACTAGTGCGAGTGGGGAATCGGAGCGAACAAACTATTGCGAGTGGGGAATCGGAGCGAACAAACTAGTGCGAGTGGGGAATCGGAGCGAACAAACTAGTGCGAGTGGGGAATCAGAGCGAACAAACTAGTGAGAGTAGGGAAGCGGAGAAGCTCCGCGAAAGTGAAAACAGTCGCAACTCCGCTCCGCATAACTTGCTAAAGGGTTTGGCAATGGCTGCCAGTCTCAGCTTGTGCTGGGGTCGTTAGCTCAGCGCTGATTTTCAGAAAAGCCCCATCATCATCATCATCATCATCAGCCGGAAGACGTCCACTGCTGGACAAAGGCCTCCGCCTTAGAACGCCATAATGAACGACAACTCGCCACTTGCATCCACCGGCTTCCCGCAACTTTCACGATGTCGTCAGTCCACCTGCGGTGGTATATATCAATACAATATTTGACGCAATTAACTTTACATTTTATAAAAGATTTATCTGCTCGTCTGGTTTTGGCCTCAGGCGACCCCAGGGCTGGCACTTAGCTCTCGCAAAGATTAGCAATAACAGTTCAGAGAGGTAGTGCTGCCAGCGTCTTGGGGTCAATGCCTGAGGCGGAAAATTTGGATGATATTTTTATTTTGTAATATTAGTTTAGTTTATATATAGTTTTAGTTAGTTGGTTAGATGTTATTTTTATTTCCATTGAATGTTTTTCTATACGCACAGCTTGTATTTATTATACACACAAAATACTCGTTAGTAACCAGACGTTGGTTATATTGCTAATAAACGATATTGCAATAAATTTTAAATTTATCATTAATTACCGCATCATAATTAATCGTTTTTTTTTCAAGCTATGTAGGTACCTATTGTCCGCAATAATTAGACATGAGAGATTAGAGAATGTTAATCATGTACTTAGAAGAAAAAAAGGCCAAAAGCGTGTCGGACACGCCCAAAATAGGGTTCCGTAGCCATTACAAAGAAGGTGATATTTTCCTAAGGATTTGAATTTTGTACGGAATATTCCAAGTTTAGGTAGCGATTATTATTTATTTACCTTGAAATTAAAAAATAGTTACTGCGTTTATAATTGAATTAACAGTCTTTGGAATTAAATCAAGTATTGTAAATAATAAAATAGACGAAAAATACGTTGATCTATTCAATTAATAAATTTACAATTTACTAAACATATTAATTATTATGCAATAGATTCTAGATTTTCACTCTAGCTAGGGGGCTATTTCACCATCCATTGATTGAGTTAGTATTAACTGACGGTTAAATGTGATGCCGTCTCCGACTATTCGAACAAAACAAATAGAGACGGCATCACATTTAACCGTCAGTTTACACTAATCAATGGATGGTGAAACAGCCCCTATATGTCATAAATTGGATTGGAATCCACACTAATATTATAAATGCGAAAGTGTGTTTGTGTGTTTGTCTGTCTTTCACGCCGTAACGGAGCAACGGATCGACGTGATTTTTGGCATAGAGATAGTTTATGGACCCGAGAGTGACATAGGCTACTTTTTATCCCGGATAAACGCACAGTTCCCGAGGGAACAGCGCGCGATAGCCGAATTCCAGGTGGGCGGAGCCGCGGGCAAAAGATAGTACAATATAAACCAGCTTATGACTACAACTTACATCCAAAAATCAAAAACACTGCCCACGCCTTCATGCTGCACAATATTTGATGGAATTCACACAAACAATAGGCAACGGAAAGGACCTTCTTTCCCGCCAGTTAAGAGTTGAATGGTACAATATTAAATTGCATGGTTCGATAAAAAACACCTTTTGTTTGGTGTTTCCCACGATCAAAAGGGATTTGACTATATATAGGTACTAGTAATATTATAAACTAGTGTGTATCGGCGACTTCGCACGGTTACCCTTTAGATTCTACAGTTGAATTTATATTTCGACTCCGTTACGGCGTGAAAGAGGGACAGACATACAAACATACAAACACACAAACACACTTTCGCATTTATAATATTAGTATGGATGTTTTACTAAATTGTATGAAAGTACCTTAGGTTAGTACATTAAGTATGTAAACTCTTTATTGCACGAAAGAAAATAAACTAAATGCAATAGGGATGACGACTGGGTTAAAAATATATCATTCTATTTAGTCCGACAGTTAGATTTGGGAAAAATATGGGACAAGTATTTTTTGGTTCATCTAATTATTAAAAATCGACAAAGATCATCAAACTTTCGGAGTGGGGGCTTGTGACGTCACTATAAGGTAAAAATCCTACCATATAGTGACGTCACTCGAAACTTCTAAGCACTGGATCCTCGTCATTTTTTGTTTATCAAACAAAAGAAAAAATATGAGCACAATATTTTTTAATTATGCACCTGGCGGACTACACAGTTTTTTTTAGTCATCTAGCTTATAGCTGGCTAAACTTTGAGATACCTACATTTACTAAGGCAGACGGAAGAAGGGGGTTCTAGTGGGAATTATCAAAAATGTATATATGTTATAAATTAGTATATATTTAAATTAGCTATTTGACATAGTTTTTTTATTCCAATCCTGTAGGCATATCGGGATAAAAAATCGGTCAAGTGCGAGTGCGAACGACTCGCGCATGTAGGGTTCCGAACCTCCGTGCGATGCGGTAGTGTCGTTTTATTACAGAGTTCCTATGGCCAACATCTAAATTTTCATCATCAGATCAGCTCTACGGCATAATAATATTGCATTGTCATCGGATTTATACATGCTTGTAAAATTCGAGTTGAAAGATTCCACCCGAGCATACATACCTAGTTACATCACACTGCAAATAAATATTATAATGCTTGTAATAATAAGTTTTTGTTAAAATTTCATTTTTAATACAAGCTTTTTTGCCGAATGTACTTTTTGTTGACTGTACTTACATTGTCATCAAAACTAGATATTTGTACCAAATTTCAAGTCGGTACTATTAACTATTGAGGAGTTCCCTCCTGCAGAGGCGATCCTGGCAAGACCACCAAGATGTCACTACCAGATTATTATATTGTCTCCAAATTTACATAAGTATGCCAAATTTCAAGTCAATCAGACCATTGGAGTGGATGAAATTTAGGTTCCAAGATCCGACCGAAAAAAACGATAAATAAATAAACAAACAGGGCAAGCTAAAGAAAAGCTTCTCTTTCTTTCTTACCACAAAATATGTACCATGTTTTTATGCAAATAAATGAAATATGATTTATAATTTAAAAATATCGCCGAAATGTAAGCACTTGTGCAAGTATTTCGAATAAAAAACAATTTGAATTCTCAACCTCTTTGGATCTGGCTGTTTGCTTCTGAAATCTTTGCCTGTGAAAGGAAGCGCGCGGCTAGAAAAAAAAAATAAAAAAAAAACATTCGCGGGAAATTCGGCGACTTCGTATGTTGTGTAATTAAATAATAAGAAGCTCGACTAGAGTGAATAAATTTTAAAACGTATTATAAACTGGTGTGTCGAATCTTATTTTTTGTGTTCAAATTAAGAAACAAATATCACACCAAGGGGGGTTGAAAAAGGGGAATATCTAGCGGTGCACTTTACTTGTGCTTTTCAGTCACCTAGTGCTTGTTGGATTTGGGGAATGGACTGTATAGGATAGGATAAGGGTTCAGAGAAAAACAACCTATTATCAATTGTAGCCACTTAATGCTGAAGGAAAGGGGCAGCTGTTTTTGGAGCTTGACCAGGACGATGAAAGGCAGCTGTCCTGAAGGAGTATGAGGAAAACCATGCACACTTACATGAAAAATACTGCAGGAAGTCCTCGCCCTCGTGCTTGCACTGGAACCACTTGCCAAAACTCGATCACCACACCAATGTCCAAAAGCGCTTTTTAATTCACACACAGAGACAGTTTATGAAGGATTTATAGCTATATTTCGAGGATATTACACGGGTTTTCAGAGATTTAAATAGATTTTTTCATGAGAGCACGCGCACAGCAGCTCGTATCGAAATCGTTGCAACTTGAAGAGAGCCGTCCTTTACGGCCACTAGAGGCGCTGCTGTTGCGTAGATATCACACGGTTGTGTGACAGAGACGACACGATCTACACGTGTGCATGGGTGAAAGGAAGGGAGATAAGGATGATTTAAAGTGGCTACAAACAAATTCTAAATTATTTAGGGTAATACCAACAACGAAATCCAACATCCCCCCGGGCTTGAAGGATTCCCTTCAAAGAAAGAAAGTAATAAAACTAATAACTATAATATAATATTACGCTTGATTATTAATTATGAGAAGTAGCGGTGACAACCCTACTGCGTGGGCAGCGGGCATAGTCGTACAACTGGCCGCTCTAGCGTGCCGTTGCTAGTTCGCACCTCCGCCACGCGGACAATTCCATCGCGCCCGGGAAAAATACGAGTTATGATTCCGAGGGGCCACTGTAGGGGTGGTGCATTATTAACATTTATTAGAACAACCGTACCTACAGTGATCGGATTGGCAGGAGTATTCCATTTCTCTCGGCTTTGCAAATTATGCAGATATTCAGTTCTGAATCGTTTCCAAAATGATTGAACAAGTGAATCTAATAATGAAAACCGAGTTAGCAAATGCATTTGTTCCTGACTTATGTTGGCTGCGGGTAAACATTGCAAGGGCGCGGTTGATAAAAAATGCGCGGGAGTCAGCGCAGTAAGTTCCGACGGATCGGAACTCAAAACATAGAGTGGGCGGCTGTTGAGAACAGCCTCAATTTGAGTTAGTACGGTAACAAGCTCCTCGTAAGTAAGAATTTGCTTACCAATAACGCGGTGTAGATGGGTTTTTAGGCACTTAATATTCGCCTCCCAAATACCTCCAAAATGAGGGCCATTAGGGGGGTTCAAACGCCAAGATATACGATGTTTTGAAAGCTTAGTTTTGAAAATTTTGTAATATTCATCGGCCTGAAGAAAGGAATGAAGTTCACTAAAATAGGTTTTAGAAGCCACAAAATTAGTGCCATGGTCACTATAAAGAACTTTACAAGGCCCACGACGAGAAACAAAACGTTTGAACGCGTCTAGAAATGACTCAGAGCTGAGCGAGGAAGCTAGTTCGGTATGAACGGCCTTCGTCACCAAACAGATGAATATGCAGAGCCAAGCCTTTTGGCTCCTTACACCACGTCTTCTTACCATTGTAATATGAAAGGGGCCTGCATAATCCACGCCTGTGTGAGTGAATGCTTTACTTTGCTCAACACGGCATTCAGGAAGATCTGCCATAGCGGGAAACGTACTTGATGGATTGGTGCGAAAGCAATCGTTACATAAATGAAAGCGCCGACGTACGATCCGACGCGCAGAGAGGATCCAGAATTTCTGTCTTAGAATGGACAGTAAGAGTTGTGGGCCGGCGTGTAAATTCTCACGATGGTAAAAGTCAATTAAAAGTTCAATTATGTGGCCATTTTTGGGTAACAATGCGGGATGTTTACTAGAATAATCCAGAGAAGAATTCCCTAGCCGTCCGCCTACGCGTAAGACGTTATTAGAAATAAAAGGAAATAATTTGCGAATGGACGGTGAACAAACCTTGCCACACTGAATTTTACGTATGTCGTCTGAAAATGAAGTTTGCTGCACTACTCTAACGACGAGCAGTTCAGCTGCATCTAAGTCGGTAGCAGTAATATCGCAGTTGCGAGGAAGCCGCTTGAGAAATTTAAGAACGACGACGATGGTTCTAAGAAACCGGTACCATGAAGAGAACCTCTTACTCAAAACAAGAAGCCAGTGCTCACCACCACTGCTAGCGGAGGCGGCGGCCAGGTGCGAATTGGTTTTTTCTTCTGGTAATTTAGCAGAAGATGAAGAAAATTTCGTGATGGGCCATTCATTGATTGGTAATGAGGTCCATAAAGGGCCATTAAACCATAGATCATGATCCCTTAAGTGTGAAGGTAGAAGCCCGCGCGAGAGACAATCTGCCGGGTTCTGATGTCCGGGTATGTGATAAAAATACTCCGGAGCAAAGTTATTTTGACATTGAGAAATACGGTTAGCCACAAAAGTAGCAAACCTGTGCGGTGAAGAGTGCACCCAGCATAAAGCAACTTCAGAATCAGAAAATGCATAGACGTTGCTAATAGGATGACGCTGAGAGAGAGTATCATAAACAGTTCGAAGCAAGTTCGACATCAAAACGATGGCACAAAGCTCCAATCTAGCGACTGTCACTGTTTTAACCGGCGCGACCTTTGACTTCGAACAGATCAAACGCACAGTGGGAGCTTGGTCCTCGAAAGCGACGTGAGCGTAAATTACGCTACCATATGCTCTTTCGCTCGCGTCCGCGAAGGCTAAGAGGGTTAACCTTGAGTTTTTCTCAACGCCTAAATGACGAGAAAATTTGAATGTCGAAACTAACGGAAGTTCGTTGACAAATCGGTGCCATAAATCTAAAATGTGACGCGGTGGCAACTCATCCCAATCCATCTTTAAAAGCCAAAGCTCTTTTATAAGAAGCTTAGAATAAAGTATAACAGGACCCACGAGGCCGAGCACATCATACAAGCGGGCGGTAGCAGAGAGAATAGCACGTTTGGTACCAGTAAGTTGTGGAGGGGTCACAAAGAAAACAAACTCGTCAGAGCCGGGAAGCCACTGAAGGCCGAGAATCTTCAGACTGTCGCCGTTATCGAAAGAGATTGTTTCAGACTGGCGGTGCGTTGCGGGAATGTGTTCTAGCAACTGCGGGCAGTTGCTAGTCCATTTGACTAAGTCAAAGCCGCCTGCCTTGAAAAGGCTGATTAACTGGGTCGCTATCACAACTGCTTCCTCAGGAGAAGAAGCAGAGGAAGCTAGATCATCCATGTAAACATCTCTTTCGAGAACGGCGGCTGCAAGAGGAAACCTTTCTCGCTCGTCGCTAGCGAGCTGGCGAAGCGTGCGCATCGCTAGAAAAGGCGAGGAGCGGAGACCAAAGGTGACCCGATTAAACTGATAAGTATCCAGCGGGGCCTCAGGTGAAAAGCGGTATAAAAATCTTTGAAAAGTGCGGTGCGGGGGATGTACCTCTATGCACAAGTACATTTGCCGAACATCGGCGAAAAAGGCGATGCGAAAGACGCGAACATTCAACAGAATGTTGAAAATGTCTGCTTGCAAATTGCAACCAGTGTGAAGAATGTCGTTTAACGAAACGCCAGTGTCGGTTGCTGCACTACCATCCAGGACGGGGCGTACCTTTGAAGTAGTTTTGTCATTTCGAATGACGGGATGATGCGGTATATAATACCCTGGCGTAAGATGCTCTCGGTGCGGTACTAAAGAAATTATTTCTTTATCTATATAGTCACGTATAATTGAGTCATACTTTTCACGAAGTTGCGGATTCTTTGAAAATCTGTTTTCGAGCATTAAAAATCTCTTTTTTGCGGTTTTGAAAGAATTACCCAAATTATCAGGACTTTGCTTAAATGGGAGATCAACAGCGTAAGAACCATTATCGTTACGCGTTGTTGTTGTTATAAAAATTTGCTCACATTCTTGGTCGTCCGGGCTCAAGAATTTCTTGGAAGGTACTTCTTCCAAAGTCCAAAATTTTTCTAAACTTTGATTAAGTGGTTCTTGTGTATAAGCACAGAAAGCGCGAGCGGTGCGCGTGGGTGACGTCACAGCGGCGTCGCCTAGGATGACATAGCCCAATGTCGTCTCTAAGGCGGAAGGCAAACCTTCATTTCGAATTTTGTTAGAAAGTAAAATTTCACAAAATAGATTAACTCCCAGAAGTAGGTCAATGGGCCCAGGCTCATTAAAACTATCGTCGGCTAGCGGTAAATTCTTGAAACAATTTAATTCGGACAAGTCCACGCGCGCGTCAGGCATCTTTGAAGTAATATGTTTAACAACAAGAGGTCGAATCGAATACACATTGTTATTGTTCAGGCGCGACACGAGTTTAGCGGCGGACACTCCGATTATTTTTTGCGAGGTGCCGCCGATGCCTTGGACTTCGGTGTAACGACTTTGCATGGAAATCGGAAGTGATAAACGTTGACAACACGAAAGGGAAATATAGTCACTTTGCGACCCCGGGTCAATCAAAGCTCGAACATAATGAGCCCTACCACTATCATCGTAAAGTTTGACCTTCGCCGTTCCCAATAACGTAGTTTTATGAATAAAACTATCCGACGACGACGGCTCGCATAACGCATTTCCAGATGAGAAATGATTTAAAGTGCAATTAGCTTGAGAGTTATTATCGACCCTATTGTCAACAACGTGCGGTTGAAAATTGCTAGGTGCAGCCGTATTAGCAGAGTTACTGAGAATTGCTGACTGAGGCGGTGGCGGCAGCGCATGGTCCGTCTCATAAGCGGAAGCGGATGAAGAATTATTGGGTTTATTATTACTTGAATTAAAATTCTTATTGACCGAATTATTTTTATTCGACGGCGGGGTGAAATGTAATAACGTGTGATGACGGGATGCACAAACGTTACACGTACGTTGCGAGGTGCAACTTACAAATTTATGTTTACAACTTAGACAATTATTGCAAAAAGAATTAGTCCGTACGAACTTGTATCTTTCGTGCGGAGTCATTTTTAAAAAGAGTGAACATTGATACAAATGTTCATGTTTATTAGTTTTACATAACAAACAATTAGCGTTCGCGGTCGGCTGCGTATTAACAAACGATTTTGTATTATTTTTTGGAACAGGAATATTTTTGTTATTGTTACTAGATTTAGCTTGCGGTGAGAATAAAGTTTGTTTTGCTGTCGAACGAGAAAAAACTTTACTTTGTTCGTTTATGAATTGAATGAGATCAGTATAAGATGGTAAAGTTTCCTTACGATAAAACATTTCAAACATTTTTACAGACTCAGAATCTAGTTTTTGTAAAGCGATATGCAAAAACAAAAAATCCGCTAAATCTTGTAACTTTAACTGCTTCAGTGCCTTAACCGATGCATCGAAATTGCATAGAAATGATTCTAAGCCTACAGCCGAAACATGTTGCATAGGTTTAAAGTCCATCAGCTGATTAGCGTAGCCGGCGGCGAGGGCGCGCTTGTCTTCATACTTGTCGACAAGCGCTTGCCAAATAATAATATAGTTTTCTGCGGTGGCGGGCAGACCCGCACATACAGATTTTGCCTTGTCGGTTAGTTTACCTACCAAAAACTGAACACGTTCATTATCCGTTAAGCGCGGATCAGAATGAATGACGCTTTTAAATTGCTGATAAAACAGGGGCCAATTACGAAGTTCACCATCAAATGACATTAATTCTATAGCAGGTAATTTATGTTTAACATAAGACTGCGGAGTTTGTTGCGAATCTTGTGGCAATTCATTCACTTCTGAATAAATTCTTTTGATTTTACAGAACATCTCCTCAAATGCTATCCAAGGTTGATAGTTAACGGTAGCGTTCGGTTTTGACTGTACTAAACGTGAATTATAAGAATCTAAAACCCGCTCAAAATCAGACCTTAATTGTTCTAGATTCGCAACGCTGCTTATAAACGTTTTACGTTGCAAATCACCTTCGTGAGCCTTGAGCGATAAGGTGTAAATATTTTGTAAGCGTGTGAAGAACGCATTACGTTTGGCTTCTAAAATAACTAAATCACTAGAGATGACACTCTCATCGGAATCGGCGTCAGTTTTTGGCATTGTAAAAAAAGGTTTTAATTAGTCTTATTAAAAAACCGAGACGATTTATTTATATAACGTATTAAAATGATGTAGAAATGTATACTTTTTTAAAAATATGTGTAGTGTATAATATACACACAAGAAAAATAAGCGGTAATAAAAATATACAAAATACCGGTGTAAAATTACTCTTCGACAACGAAGTCGGTTAAGCTATAAAACTGTGCGCGTGCGGCGGGCCGGTGAGCCGCGCCCGTACCAGCGGGAAATAAAAGAGGGTAGATGTAGGTGCCGCGCGGAGACGGAATGCGGGTTGTTCGAGATAAAACCCAGAACAATGGAATTTCGTACCAATATGATTTATAAATGCGAAAATAATTATGAAACTATCTTAATGCCGATTTGCGGGATAAATTAGGTGCGAGGAATTAGTTGCCTGCGGTGCGGGAATAAAATAAAGAGATAAGCGATTGACAAACTAATTCAATAATCAAGCATAAGTTAAACGTTTCGTGTTATGGAATGCAATGAAATATGATTTGATTTTACGAAATATTAAGGTGTTTCAATAGCGACTTTAAATTTAAAAATAAGTTGTTTTTAAAGCGAAATTTAAAGAAAAAATCCGGTTCGGATGGAACAAAAACCTGGTGTGTCGAATCTTATTTTTTGTGTTCAAATTAAGAAACAAATATCACACCAAGGGGGGTTGAAAAAGGGGAATATCTAGCGGTGCACTTTACTTGTGCTTTTCAGTCACCTAGTGCTTGTTGGATTTGGGGAATGGACTGTATAGGATAGGATAAGGGTTCAGAGAAAAACAACCTATTATCAATTGTAGCCACTTAATGCTGAAGGAAAGGGGCAGCTGTTTTTGGAGCTTGACCAGGACGATGAAAGGCAGCTGTCCTGAAGGAGTATGAGGAAAACCATGCACACTTACATGAAAAATACTGCAGGAAGTCCTCGCCCTCGTGCTTGCACTGGAACCACTTGCCAAAACTCGATCACCACACCAATGTCCAAAAGCGCTTTTTAATTCACACACAGAGACAGTTTATGAAGGATTTATAGCTATATTTCGAGGATATTACACGGGTTTTCAGAGATTTAAATAGATTTTTTCATGAGAGCACGCGCACAGCAGCTCGTATCGAAATCGTTGCAACTTGAAGAGAGCCGTCCTTTACGGCCACTAGAGGCGCTGCTGTTGCGTAGATATCACACGGTTGTGTGACAGAGACGACACGATCTACACGTGTGCATGGGTGAAAGGAAGGGAGATAAGGATGATTTAAAGTGGCTACAAACAAATTCTAAATTATTTAGGGTAATACCAACAACGAAATCCAACATAAACCTTGTAAATAGTGTTAAATACGTAGTAGTTATGGTTTTTTTTTTGTGTAAAAAAACAATAGGTAAACAATATTAGTACAGTGTGGATTTGACGAACGCTTTATCAAACTTGCGTCATTGAGGTTTGTGGTTTTATAAATTGCTTTATTAATTTTGCACAAAAACGAATAAACCAGACATTCACTAATTATATGACCGAAACTTTTATAAAACATCATTAAAATCGCAAACCTAAAGGTAAATATTGAAACGACATAGCTAGCCGTTGCTCGGCGACATAGCAACGGATAATAAAGCCTAGCAACCAAAAAACGCTCAAAAAAACAAGTTTTTTTGTATGAAGACCCCCTTTAATTTGTAACTTTATTTTATTTTTAGTATTTGTTGTTATAGCGGCCACAGTAATACATAATCTGTGAAAATTTCAAGTGTCTAACTTTTACGGCTTAAGAGATAGAGCCCTGTGACAGACGGACGGACGGACAGACAGACAGACAGACAGACAGACAGCGGAGTCTCAGTAATAGGGTCCCGTTGACACCCTTTGGGTACGAAACCCTAAAAAGTAACTTATAACTTACATTATGTCATTCCTATCACATTACTTCTTCGCGTTAAAATAGCTGGACGTTTGAAATAACACTTGGCTACTTTTTATCCCGATATCTCACGGGATCGGGATAAAATATCCAATGTCAACCACTAGTAGCTACTAATAAATAATTAAATTAAAATAAAATAAATATTTGAGGGGGGCTCCCATACAACAAATTTGTTTTTTTTGCCGTTTTTTGTTGATGTGTTGATGTCTAATGTTGTATAGATACGGAACCCTTCGCGCGCGAATCCGACTCGCACTTGGCCGTTGAAAAATTAAATTAATAAAAGTGTTACATGAAAATAAACGTTGATGTCTGTGAATTTCCATTGGATTGTTGTAAAATCCCGTAATTTATATTTAATTTATTTGTTGTAATGGCTAATTAGCAATTAATTAACAATTTGTACATAACAATATTTAATGGCTGGAGCCTCATTTTAGCTTGCTAAATGTGTCATAAGGCACATAGGTACATACGAAACATAAATAAAACTACTTATTACACGCAGGCATAATTTGCAGGTGGTAGGACCTTGTGCAAGGTCCGCCCGGATTGCTACCACCATCTTGCTCGCTAATCCTGCCGTGAAACAGCAGTGCTTGCACTGTTGTTTCGGCATGGAGAGTAAGACAGCCGGTGAAATTACTGGCACTTGTGGTATCCCATCTTGGGCCTCTAGGTTGGCAACGCATCTGCCATACCCCTGGTGTTGCAGATGTTTATGGGCGGTGGTGATCTCTTACCATCAGGAGACCCACTTGCTTGTTTGCCATCCAGTCGAATAAAAAAACATGTATGGAACCCTCAGTGTACGAGTCCGACTCACACTTGGTCGGATTTTAAAGTCAGCGTCTGTGGCAGCACAGCTCTCAAAGGGATGAACCGATTTCGATGCGGTTTTTTAAGTGAAAATGAGTTTTCTTGCGGTGGTTCATCAAAATCGGTTCAGCTGTTTTTGAGATATTGCATTTTTAACCCCCGACGCAAAAAAGGGTGTTATAAGTTTAACCGCTATGTGTGCCTGTGTGTCTGTCTGTCTGGGGCACCGAAGCTCTTAAACGGGTGGACCGATTTGAATGCGGTTTTTTAATGAAAGCAGGTTTTCTAGCAATGGTTCTTAGACACGTTCTATCAAAATCGGTTTAGCCGCTTTTGAGATATTGAGCTTTGAAGTGACAAAGTCGGGGGTTTTCCAACTTTTTGTTGGTTAGGTTAGGTTATGAAATGACAGTGTCAGAGGGGTTTTTCAAAGGTTTTGTTTTTTATTCGACCGGAAGGCAAATGAGCAAGTGGGTCTCCTGGTGTATTGCAGATGCGTTGCCAACCTAGAGGCCAAGTTGGAATACCTCAAGTTCCAGTAATTCCACCGGCTGTCTTACTCTCCACGTCGAAACACAACAGTGCAAGCACTGCTGCTTCACGGCAGGATTAGCGAGCAAGATGGTGGTAGCAATCCGGGCGGACCTTGCACAAGGTCCTAAGACCTGCACCAGGTTTTTTTTTTTTTGTAAATAGTACATCAGACAATGTAAGTAACTAATAAGTTTCTAAACCATTTGCACCATAGACTTATAATACACTATAGACGGCGGCTCAGCGTGCCGCTGAAAGGGACAGGAGACAAGAGTACATGCATAATTAGGGTTACCCTCTCAAATTAATTTACCCCACGTCACATGCGATCTTTTTCTAAGTTTTAAATTTTTATAGACAACTAATACAGGAAGGTACATATTTATAATTCAAGCTAAAGTTAACTAAGTAGATAAAAAGAAAATGATGAAATAATAGGCATTTCATGATTTAATATGTACATTTAAGAAGAAGTACCGTTTTTGGCCACTGTACCGTTTCATCTCAGCCTATATACGTCCCACTGCTGGGCACACGCCTCCTCTCGGAATGAGAGGGCTTGGGCCATAGTTCCCACGCGGGCCCAGTGCGGATTGGGAACTTCACACTCACCATTGAATTGCTTCGCAGGTTTCCTCACGATGTTTTCCTTCACCAAAAAGCTCGTGGTAAATTGCGCACATGAATTTCGAAAAACTCAAAGGTGCGAGCCGGGATTTGAACCCACGACCCTCAGCTTGAGAGGCGATAGGTCAAACCACTAGGCCACCACGGCTTTTGATTTGTTCGGTGTCAACTATTAACTCTGGTTTCCCTTCAAAACGAATAAATCTTCCGCCTTTTACTGCACCGTTTATGGCCATTTATTGTTTAAATATACGTTTGAAATAAATGTATAGTTATAAATCACTACAAACTTTATTCGTTTCAGAATTAACTTTTGAAAACTCACTAAAAATATTATTTTTATATGACTCCAAATGTCAACTGGCCAAAAACCGGCTTAAGGTGGCCAAAGCCGGTACTTTTGCCTATCAAAGAAACGGATTCATTCGTAAATCGAAATTTCACAGACTGAATTTTATAACGGATACCGATAAATGAATTCTTGGCACACACGGGCAAAGGCTAGTGTAAACGATAAAAATAAAACATGCATATAAACCATAACATATTTTTATTATATAAAAAAAGCGCCACAGTGGTCGATCCTGCGTCCCCCGCATCCAACGGATACTGTTATCGTTAAAGTCGGAGTGACGTAGTGGCTCTTATGTTCAAAAACCCCCTTTCCCCTGGCTGCAATCCACTTCTGGTGTAAATTAGGATTTTCCGGGAAACTGTAATGGAATTAAAATGTTACTTAATACTTAAAAATATTTAATGATATTTATTAGATGCACAACAGAAAATAATACCCATAAATTGTGGGAAAACAAATATTGAAAATCTGGCAACACCGGACAAAATTTATTTGTAGGTTATGATTACGATTATTTCGTTTTTGATTATTTTATTGATCGTATTATGTACTTAATTTACTTTATTTTACTTGACATTCTTTAGAATACTATCTAGCACATAATAAAAAGGCCTAATAACTGTTAAAAACGTTTATACTTACGAATGAAAAGATATGTCGGGCAGTTTCATTTCACTATCACTTTTACACCCTAAAATACTACACCGCACCATATTTTTCTTCAATACTGTTTAGAATATTGAACCACAAACTTTTTAAAGCAATATTGTGAATATTTTATCACGTTTATAAGTATTTTCCTAGCTTTTTTCTAAAAGCGCGAACAAAATCAGCTGAGCATCTGTCAAGTTTGTTTAGCAAACTACTTTGCTAAACAAACCTGACCTTGAAAAAACCGGCACGCGTGGCGGAACAAAAAATCGAATCATTGCATCTCATTTCTTTACACACATTTGGCGTAAGTTACTCTTTTTCTTGTGCGAATGCGACGGAAGCTATCAATTCGTCTAGGGATTCTCTGTCTACGATTTGCACCATAGCAAAACCTGTTGACCTCTCATACATACATTTTGTACAAATTATGGAAAACCACACCGCATCTTAGTACAGCACAGCGCTCTCACTGTGCCACTTTGACTAATAAAGTTCACAATTTTGCGGAAAAAATTGCACCGAGTGACATAACTGGAAAACACTATCTGCGCAAACCACTATTGGTTTCGAAATATGAAAGTGGTGGTCAGTTTTCACACCAAAAGGGTGTAACCGACTAACACGTTAAACACTAATCTAAACTGTATGTCATTGGTCATAGAGTCCAATTTTAAACGGTGCGTCGAGTTAACTTGCGACTCGAAAGTTGAGCGGGTTAGTGTGGTGAATGGAAACTCACACATTGGCAATTAGCGAATGATGAGAACGCGCATTGTAATTTCAAATGTATTAGTTGGAAATAAGGTTGAAATTTGATTGTTTTTATTGGACACAAATACATGAAAATCGTTTAAAATTTCGAACAAGTTTGACGGTGAACGGATGTGTTAAACCCATGAGTCATGTTAAAGGAATGTCAGTTCTAACAGTAAGTAATTAGGTGCATAATTAGTTGTTTGTATTGCGTACTTGTGACCTTTGAGCGTAGTGAAAGTTGGAATCATATGTTCCGAGTTCAGTTTGCCGCCAAAACTTGACGTGAGCAGTTTACTTTTTAATTGTTTTTTTTTAATTCCGATATATTCAGCCAAGTTTGAAATGAGGTTTTAGTGTTTTTGTTGTTTATTGGAATTTGATGCAAAAATGATTGTGAAGTGTGTGTGCTTACTTTTCCTGTTTTCTTTGGGTAAGTGATTTCTTGTATAATGAATTGTAGTATTGTATTGTATTTAATCGAGTGAATAATTCACTATTAAATGATCTAGTAATTTTTACCGGTCACAGTCAGATCGGAATCGAGATTAAGGTCGTGTTTAAAAATAAAAAAATATTTCTTTATGAACAATATTATTTGATATCAGAATATCATACCTACTGCAAATATCATAATGCATATTTTTTTCTTTTCTTAATTTTTTGTCATATTTGTTTTTACACATATTAAGTAAAAAATTGCAAATATTTTTCATTATAAACCATTTCATAGTTTTACTAAAACTATGTATTGGATAGCTAAGTGTTTTTGTGTGCAGCGAGGTTTTTTTATGTCTAATTGTATTTTGTTACTATTTTCGTGACCGCACTTGAAGTATTTGGATCAATAGGGATGTTGACGCCATTAAAAAATAATTCGAAGGCACGACTCCAGTAAAAAAACCGGCCAAGAGCGTGTCGGACACGCCCAAAATATGGTTCCGTAGCCATTACGAAAAAATTAAGTAATATTTTTCTAAGGATTTCGTATTTTATACGGAATCTTCCAAGTTTAGGTATATTTTATACCCAACGCTGCTATTTACTCATAAACTACTAATAGGTTCTCAAGCAAACTTAGCCGTTATAGTTTTCCTTGGAAGTTTGATATACTGACTACCATTCTGAATTTTTTCAAATTTTCGACCCACCGGTTTAGATTTTAGAGGGGGGGGGGGGGACGCTCGATTTTAATGAAAATTTTCACTTTAAAGTTGAATATTTCGCAAACAAATGACTGAATCGAAAAATCGTTTTAGCAAACCCCTAATGGTTTTAAAATACCTATCCAACGATATCCCACACTATAGGGTTGGATGAGAAAAAAAAAATCACCGCCACTTTACGTCTATGGGAGGTACCCTAAAAAAAATTGTTTTTGAATTTTTAATTGTACTGTTTTGTCGGCATAGTTTACCTATATATTCGTGCAAAATTACAGCTTTCTAGCATTGACAGTCCCTGAGCAAAGCCGCGGACGGACAGACAGACAGACAGACAGACAGACAGACAGACGGACAGACAGACAGACATGGCGAAACTATAAGGGTTCCGTTTTTGCCATTTTGGCTCCGGAACCCTAAAAAACCGGCCAAGAGCGTGTCGGACACGCTCAAAATATGGTTCCGTAGCCATTACGAAAAAATTAAGTAATATTTTTCTAAGGATTTCGTATTTTATACGGAATCTTCCAAGTTTAGGTATATTTTATACCCTACGCTGCTATTTACTCATAAACTACTAATAGTTCTCAAGCAAATTCTGACCTTCGAACCATTCGCGATTGGGCTGCGAGCTTTGGTCTCAAGGTAAACGCGAAAAAGACACAGGCGATCATGATTGGCAGTCCATATTTTATTTCTCAGGTTTCTGACATGGTAGTGCCAAACCTATATTTTGATGGTACTGTAATTCCTTTTTCGCCTACCGTTAGAAATCTGGGAATCATCATGGACCAGACATTTTCCTGGTCAGCTCAGGTTGCTGAGGTCAGTCGCAAACTTTTTGCCTCATCACTCGCTCAGGCGCTTGCAGAATTTTCTGCCGCTCCAAATCAAAATCAGTTTGACCCAATCTCTTTTGCTTCTGATTCTCGATTATGGTGATGTTGGGTACCTGGATCTGAATGAGGGGCTGCTTGACAAGCTAGATCGTCTCCAGAACGTGTGTATTCGGTACATTTTTGGTCTCCGTAAATACGACCACGTGTCACAGTTTCGTGCGCAGCTTAAATGGTTACCTATCAGGGACCGTAGAAACGTCCACATTCTGTCATTGCTCTTCAACACTCTTTTTAATCCTTCAGCTCCTTTATACCTTTCCGAGCGATTCAGCTACTTAGCTGAAGGCAGCCATCATCGTTTGCGTTCAAGCACCAATCTCCTCCTAACATCTCCTTCTACCTCATCCAGGATATACTCCAATTCCTTTTCTGTGCATGCGGCTAGGCTGTGGAATCGTTTGCCGACCGCTGTCCGACAATCCTCCTCCGTATACTCGTTCAGGGAGGCCTTGAAGAAGATGTGGCTCACACCATGTTCCTTAATTAGTTAGTAAGTAGTTATCCTTTATACTTGTGTTATTTATGTATTGTATGTGTATTTATTTATTTTATATTTGGTAACAGGTATATTAAGGTTATGTATTCTGTATAATACTGTATATATTTATTTATTTATTATTATTTGTTTAGGTACTTAGGGTTTATATATGCATTTATATTTATTCAAATGTTTTTGCTCTATTTGTCGATCCTTATCTTTTTTCAATTGCTTTTCTCTACCACTCAAAGGTTGACTGGCAGAGATCCCTTCAGGGATAAGTCCGCCTTTGTACTTAGCACTTTCTTTTGTGTGTTTTTTTTGTACCTACCTATTTCCTTTTTGTACAATAAAGAGTTTAAACAAACAAACAAACAAACAAACTTAGCCGTTATAGTTTTCCTTGGAAGTTTGATATACTGACTACCATTCTGAATTTTTTCAAATTTTCGACCCACCGGTTTAGATTTTAGAGGGGGGGGGGAGGATGCTCGATTTTTATGAAAATGTGAACTTTAAAGTTGAATATTTCGCAAACAAATGACTGAATCGAAAAATCGTTTTAGCAAACCCCTAATGATTTTACAATACCTACCCAACGATATACCCCACACCATAGGGTTGGATGAGAAAAAAAAAATCACCGCCACTTTACGTCTATGGGAGGTACCCTAAAAAAAATTGTTTTTGAATTTTTAATTGTACTATTTTGTCGGCATAATTTACCTATATATTTGTGCAAAATAACAGCTTTCTAGCATTGATAGTCTCTGAGCAAAGCCGCGGACGGACAGACAGACAGACAGACGGACAGACAGACAGACAGACAGACATGGCGAAACTATAAGGGTTCCGTTTTTGCCATTTTGGCTCCGGAACCCTAAAAACGCTTTATTTTAGTCCTGAAAACTAGATTTTCTGTTGCTTTAAAACAAATAAATAGTTAGTTGATTGAGTTGGCGAACAAATAGCGACTTATGACGTAATAAGTCACTATTGCCACTGAAACTCTATGGAAGAATTGTGTTTTGACAGCACGGAATGCTGAGGACCTGGGTTCGATTCCCAGCGCTGGTCTATTTTTCTGGTTTTTCTGTACATCCATGTTTCGGCTTGTGTTTTCGTGTTAAATATATAATAGACTTTCACGGGATGACCGTAAAAGAAACAAAAATTTGGAGTTGTAATTAAAAATACAAAAAGACTCCAATAGTAATCTTGGCTCTTTTACGTCTTGATAACGTACATATATTTATGCCCTTGTCAGTGCTATTATGAATTATGTATTCTGTGGTACAGTCACCAGCACCAATATCTGAATATCTGACACAGCAAATCTTACATTAATATCTGACACGATTCTATTTCTAGAGCCGGGTCAGTTCGTGTAGATATTTTCGTGACGCAGGTGACTGGACAACATTTTACATTACCAGAATATACTTAATTAACAACTGTGAGTGCAGTGCGTGATTAAACCGGAATCCCTTCGCCTTGAGCGAGCGGATACTTTGTTGTTTAATGTCCTAATTATGCATTTCCTGTACAATATGAACGCGCCATTAATGGTTTGATGACGTCAGCGCGTTAATGTACATATTGTTTTCGTATAATTTTGGAAAGACAATTAAGTATATAAAAAAAAAACCATTTACTATCAGGTGTTTAACATCCATAGACAGGGGATCACAAAATTTGTTAAAAAAAAGTGTAATTCAATAGAATCTGACAATTTTCTACACATTCAACACACCCCTAACGTGGGCACGCTTGATTATAATATGTCCCTGTTGTTGCAATTATCATCTAAAAGGAATCAAAAAGAGTAAGTCACATCACAAAGCCTTAAGCAGCCCGGTGTTCATATTAGTAGGCTGGAAGTGTCTACAGGATTGTACTTTTTGAATTATAGCGGTTTGAAAGTTAGTCATCACAAACAATTAGGTACTATGGTATTTTAAAAGTAAGAAAAAATACAATTTATAATGTTTTCAGATTATTTAATTCAATGGTAAGTCATAGTACTTTGCGAGCTCTACATTTTGAGATTAAAATCTCAATTTAAAAAAAAAGTGACTAGACATGTTCTTTCAGTGGACCCTTCAAATGGTCATCCTAAGCCCTATTTAGACGATTCAAGAACTGCATGCGAGTTGCGTTACATTGCGGACAATTAAATGAAAATGAATTCAGTTGATCAAACAAATACCACAATATAGTAAAACATGCAGTTTCTCGCATTACATGTGCAGGTAGGACTTTGTGCAAGGTCCGCCCGGATTGCTAGCACCATCTTGCTCGCTAATCCTGCCTTGAACCAGCAGTACTTGCACTGTTACGTTTCGGCATGGTAAGTAAGACAGCCGGTGAAATTACTGGCACTTGAGTTATCCCATCTTAGGCGTCTAGGTTGACAACGCATCTGCAATACCCCTGGTGTTGCAGATGTTTATGTGCGGTGGTGATCTCTTACCATCAGGAGACACACATGCTCGTTTGCTATACAGTTAAATAAAAAAAAATATCGTATTAGGACGTCCACCAACGAGACGGACAGATAACCTGGTTAAAGCCTCTGGTTAAACCGAAGCAACTGGAGGTCTATGGCGGAGGCCTATGTCCAACAGTGGACGTCCTACGGCTGATCTGATGAATTTATTTTAGGAATCATTAAGTAAGTACTTAGACGACTGTACTTAGCATACTTAGTATACTGTAGCCATGGCCCGCAACCTGCACTTAACCGACCCGCCGCAGAAGGTCGGGTTATGCAACATGCAACTACACACGTGCTGTCGCAACGGCGCGCTTCACCTCGGACAGTCTTACTCCCAAACTGTCATTTGACACAATTTTGGAAAGAACAAAAAAGTTTTGTTAAGAAAATATTTTTTGAAAACTAGAAGTATAATAAGTTTAGTGTTCTGGTTATTTACTTGAACTTTTCACAACTAAGTTAAGGGTCAATAAATTAAAAAAAAAAACAATACTTTAACACCGATTTATTTCATCATCATCATCTCAGCCTATATACGTCTCACTGCTGGGCACAGGCCTCCTCTCGGAATGAGAGGGCTTGGGCCATAGTTGCCACGCGGGCCCAGTGCGGATTGGGAACTTCACACGCACCATTGAATTGCTTCGCAGGTCGATTTATTTACTTAGGGAAAAACCTGAGAACACGATCGAGACGTATTTTGTAACCGAAAACTTACACTAAGGGTACTAATGTCAATAGTACGCAATCGTTTGTCCCATTTGATAATTTCTGAGATTTCTTTACAAGAACTAACCATAATGTATGTATTTAAGTATGTACTTATCTATATAAGTATGTTTATCCGTTGCCTAGTGTCCATAGTACAGAAGGGCTACTCCGAAACACAACGTTCGAAGTTCGTGTCGTGCGGTCCCTCTGACACTTATACTATTTAATACGAGAGCGAGAGGGATCGCACGACACGAACTTCGAACGTTGTGTTTCAGAGTAGCCCTTCAGCTTTGCTTAGTTTGGGACTAGGTCAATTGGTGTCAAGTATCCCATGATATTTATTATTATTATATATTATACTAGCTTTTGCCCGCGGCTCCGCCCGCGCGGTATTCGGTTATCGCGCGCTGTTCCCTCGGGAACTGTGCATTTTTCCGGGATAAAAAGTAGCCTATGTCACTCTCGGGCCCATAAACTATCTCTATGCCAAAAATCACGTCGATCCGTGGCTCCGTTACGGCGTGAAAGAGGGACAAACATACAAACATACAAACACACAAACACACAAACATACAAACACACAAACATACAAACACACAAACACACTTTCGCATTTATAATATTAGTATGGATTTCCAGGATGCTGTTCCGTGATCATCCCGGAGGAGCTGCCGTCGCTGCTCTCGGTGGCGTACTCCAACATACCACCCATCAAGAAAGGTACGACTGAGCTTTCATATTCAACAAGTTTGTATATAAGACTAGTGTTTACCCGCCGCTTTGGACGCGTTAATCATTAATTACCTAGATATAGTAGTTCAATGAGGGTTTGCACAGAGGTAAAAAATATCGCTAGATGGTATTAGTATCAAAGTCAAAGTCCAAATCTCTTTATTCAATTTAGGCTATAACAAGCACTTTTGAATGTCAAAAAAACCTACCACCGGTTCGGAAAAACCTCTTTTGAGAAGAATCCGGCAAGAAACTCAACGAGGTATCATCATCATCATTTCAGCCTATATACGTCCTACTGCTGGGCACAGGCCTCCTCTCGGAATGAGAGGGCTTGGGCCATAGTTCCCACGCGGGCCCAGTGCGGATGGTGACCTGTCGTTTCGCCGAGTTTCATTACGCAGATTTTCATTTCGCAGACAACTATTGGAAGATTTTTCTTTTGGCCGAGCAACGTTTGGTATAAGATCGTTACGCCTATTATTCGTTTCGCCGACTAGTCGGTAGGAAGAATAACGATAAGCAGATTTACGTTTAGTAGATTGTTTGTTTCGTAATTGTTTCAGTTAACCGAACAACAATACGTCGAAACACGATAAGCAGAGCTATCACATGGCATTCATATTAATAAGCAGATTTAATGGACAGTAGATTTAACTGCTCGTCGAAACACGATTAGCAGATTACTAAGCTACACCTTATTCACTTTCTTTTCAATTTGTCTGTTGTGATTGATATAGATGGTACTGCTCAATATTTATGTAAATGGTGTAAACTGTATTCTTTGCCAGCCGGTTCCTTTTGTCACAAAGTAGATAATCTTTTGTTTTCTCGCAGGTATCGCATCGCAAAAGAAAATATTTTAAGGTTATTTATTGCCACGACAGCAGAAGGCCTACTCCGAAACACAACGTTCGAAGTTCGTGTCGTGCGATCCCTCTCGCTCTCGTATTAAATAGTATACGTGTGAGAGGGACCGCACGACACGAACTTCGAACGTTGTGTTTCGGAGTAGCCCTTCTGTAATTGTATTATTTTTTTTATACTGCGCCACGTCACTTCTTCCTTGTCTATGGTATAAAAAAAAATAGATTTTAATTTTTTTCTTTTTTAACATTTTTTGGCAAAGGAACTGGCTCATGCATACATATTTATCGTCTGGGCTCCACAGAAAACCAGCGTTGCTGCACATAATGTGCGGCAACACATGCTGAGTGGAGACCCTTTTTGGTGTCCTGTCGTGTCACTATGTATTTAATATAGTTATAGTGCTAGTTTTAATCTTAGTCTTAGGTGGTACTTATGGAGCCAAAATAAATTTTTCTTTTCTTTTCTTTCCTTTCTAAGTTGCCTATTATACAACGTGTTAATTAATTAACTGAAAACCAGAAAGTAGCTATGCAATCAACTACTATTACTAACTAACTACTATTACATTTCATTTGTGCGAGCGAGCGAAGCGAGCGAGCAAGACGGTTCGGAGCAGAAGCGACTCGGACAGGTTAGGTTTAGAAGGCTAAGGCGGGAGCGAAGCGGAGCGTAGCTCCCGCCTTAGCCTTCGATGTTAGGTTTTTTTTTATAGCAGCCCGGATAATATTGCTATGCATGTATATTATTATGCATACAGCTACAGTAAGGTATACATTCGGTACTTAAAATATTATTTTGATATTTAATTTTTTTGATAAATAATTGAATTCATTCTTATAATTATTAACTCTTAATTGGGCATAAGGAGTATATTTCCCACTTATATTTTGCGATGCTGTTATCGCTCTGAAGGCAGGTTAGCTATATCCCTCTTAGTGTCAAATATAAAAACTATATTGATTTGTCTATGTCCAAAATAAAATCGTGAAACAAAACGCAAACATGTCATGTTTGACACATGTCTAAGTCAAAAACGTCAGAAGGGCTACTCCGAAACACAAAGTTCGAAGTTCGTGTCGTGCGATCCCTCTCGCTCTCGTATTAAATAGTATAAGTGTGAGAGGGACCACACGACACGTATCGAATGCCATTTCCCCATGCGAAACGAATAGGTGACGAAAAGTTGATATGCGCACTGAATAATAGTTCAACCGTTACAAAAGCGAAAGGTTGTTCGACCAAACGTGCAAAATGTGTAGTGATTAATAGGCTAAACAAATATCTGTTAATAGTTGTTCGGCTTACTGACTCATATGCCGAGTAAATAGTCTGCTAAAGGTTGAGTTACGAAACGTTAGTCTGCGAAACAATACATCTGCGTATAAATTCATCGGCTTACCGTTACTCAGCGAAACGTTGTCTGCCAATCAATAATCTGCGTAAAAATAGTCAGCGAATCATTAGGTAACCAGTGCGGATATATATAAACGAGGTACGAGGGCGACACTGAAAGTTTTTAGAACTGGCCACTTGTAAACAATATAATAAAAAAGTAAGTTTAAATTTTGAAAATGGAACTCTTTGCCAATATTATTGAGTATGTATTTCTTTCATTTGTCATTAGTTTTACGATTTGGCGGCAAATTGAAAATTGTCTGTGTCACGTCAACATGAATTTAACTCGCGAAAATTTTCGTGTAATGATTTTTTATGACTTTCGATGTCATTTAAGTCAACAAGAAAGCTATGATAGACTTCGATTGGCCTTTCATGATGAAGCTCCATCTCGTGCGACCGTTTACAACTGGTTTAATGAGTTTAAACGTGGTCGCACTAATCTCACCGACGATCTGCGTGAGGGACGGCCTTCTACGGCGACGACTGAAAATAACATCAGTGTTGTGCAGCGTATGATAGAGACTGACAAAAGAGTGACGTATCAGCAGATTCGGACAAGCTTAGGCATCGGTATGAGTCAAGTGCATAAAATCCTCCATGAACATTTAGCGGTCAGGAAGCTTTGTGCGAGGTGGATACCTCATAATTTGACCGAGGCCCAAAAACTCCGTCGGGTTGATTGGTGCCGTGAAATGATTGAAAGATTTAACGGAGGTGACTCAAATGCTGTTTTCGACATACTTACGGGTGACGAAATCTGGGTTTACTGTTATGATCCAGAAACCAAGAGACAGTCTGCTCAATGGGTGTTTCCTTTCGAGGAGTTGCCAACTAAAGTGAAGAGAGGTCGAAGCGTGGGAAAAAAGATGGTGGCCTCGTTCTTCGGAAGGACAGGTCACTATGCGACAATTGCTTTAGAGGATCAAAAAACAGTTACTGCAGAGTGGTACACTAACAATTGTTTGCCACTTGTATTGGAAAAAGTTCGGGAGAAGCGACCTCGAAGTAGGATCCTTCTTCACCACGACAACGCCTCGTCGCACACCGCCAGGCGAACGATCGACTATTTAGTGACGTCAAACGTGGAATTACTGGGTCACCCGCCGTATAGCCCCGACCTCGCACCTTGCGATTTTTATTTATTCCCGAAAATAAAAGAAAAACTTCGAGGAAAACTTTTTATGAACACCGAGGAAGCAGTGGGTGCGTTTCAAAAGGCCGTCGAAGAGACCCCTAAGAACGACTGGGCTAAGTGCTTTTCTCAGTGGTTCCATCGGATGCAGCGGTGTATTGATGTGAATGGACACTATTTTGAAAAGATATAATAAAACTAATAACTTGCTAGTTTGCTCAGTTTTTGATTTTCTAAGAACTTTCAGTTTGACCCTCGTATATATAAAAAAAAGATTTAAAATATCGTGAGGTTCGTTTGACGTTTGCTCGTGATTCTACGAATAATAATTCTCCTCTCAATAATAATTATTATTCGTAGTCGTGATTGGTTAATTAACTAAATGAGCCAGTCGCAAGCAAACGTCAAACGGACCTGAAGATACTAACGCCATCTAGCGATATGTCGCCTCTGTGAAAACCCTCATTCCGTGGGAATTCGCCAAAAATACATAGTGGTCATTAACGTTGTAAAACACCCGTACCAAAATTCATGACTCTAAGCCCAGTGGTTAAAGTTTCGACCTTTCCTATCCTGTGGGAATATTGGGATAAAAAGTAGACAATTTGTTAATCCAGAAATCCAGCTTCTACTTACCAAAATTCACCCAAATCTGTACAGCCGTTTTAGCGTGAAGGAGTAACAAACACGCAGTAGGATATAGGTACGTTTTTAAGCAGCGTTTATGTATAAATGAAGCGTTTCCATTGGTTAATGAAAAACACATCCCTCGCAACACATCCTCGCACAAATAAAAAAAGCGGGTCAGCAAAAAGTTTTGTTGTAATAAAATTCAATGTCATAATATATTTTGTTGAGGAAAGGTTTATCCTAATTTAGTTTTCACCTCACTAGCTCGAAAATGCTTTCTTTATCCTTCGAAATCTGCGTGGAAAGTGGCTTTTTATCCTCTAGGCTGGAAAGAGTTTTTGAATTTCGAACGTTATCGTGAACGGCTGCCCCCGTGAAAATACATCGACCGCTTACTTTCACAACCTCGTATCTAGCAACAAAATTGCTATAGAATCATCTTTATGTTAAGTACGATAGAGTGTTTATTGGTTGTATACAATTCGGGTAGATACGAGGTTGAGGAAGAAAGTGTTGAATATTGACGTGTTCACAAAGAAAGTTCGTCATACATTTGTTGAAATACCTAAATATTTAAATCTGTTAATTAATCTGTTATTTTATTCTTATTACTAAACATTTATTTTGTAATTTTACTTTTGATTTTTAGTACACCTCGATACTTATGCCATGCAATCTTTTTCAAAATAGGAACTAGATGTACGTACCCACTGTAATACCGTTATATCGATTTGGATTGTAAATACTGTTATACCTTTATAATACGAAAAATGTTTGATAAGTGGATATTAAAACTGACTTTTTAAAAACTAGGTACTTTTTTTTATTCGACTGGAAGGCAAGCCAGGGGTATTGCAGATGCGTTGCCAACCTAGAGGCCTAAGATGGAATACCTCAAGTGCCAGTAATTTCACCGGCTGTCTTACTCTCCACGCCGAAACACAACAGTGCAAGCACTGCTGCTTCACGGCTGGATTAGTGAGCAAGATGGTGGTAGCAATCCGGGCGGACCTTGCACAAGATCCTACCATCTGCATGATGCTTGATGATACTTGCACAGTTTTTCTTCCATTTGCCATTTTCTCGCTGTAGTGAGGTGAAAAATTGTGTGTTTCGCTCGGCTGTAAAGTTTTTTTCAAATTCAAATTCAAATCATTTATTCAGCAAATAGGCCGCAATGGGCACTTTTACACGTCATTTTTTTAAACTACCAGCGCTTTCGGAAAGACCATCATTGCCAAGAAGAATGCGCCGCAAGAAACTTGTTGTTTAGCGTCTCGTGCCTTTGAAACCCTCGACTGCGCTCAGGATTCTTCATTTGAACCACTCGCTTCGCTCGTGGTTCAATCCTAGAATCCTTCGCTTGCTCGGGTTGCAATATCTGCACTCGCACCAAACAGTCACTTTCCAGCCTTGCATAACAAATAACTATTTTTTCCTTCACCAGTTTTGAGAAAAGCTTATTTGTCTTGGCTGGAAAAGCAATTGCTGGCTTCGTATTAGTTAAACGGACTCGCAAGCTCGTCCGTTTAATACTCATACTCAGCCAGCAATTGCCTACTTCCAAGCCTTAAATATACATTTCAGAATAAAATTCTTATTATTATCATTATTTTTTAATATTGACAGTGAAACCATTTCTACACTTCCACTGAACGTAGATATAGTTAGTGTTTAGTTTTGTTACCAAGGGACCCCATACATCCCTGTATTATTCTTATTATTATTTTTAGTAATTTCTTCTTTAATTGTATACTGTAGTTTTTAAGTATTTTATTTTGAAAAAATGACTTTCTGCCAAGTTTCTTGCGGCGCATTCTTCTTGGCCATGATGGTCTTTCCGAAAGCGCTGGTAGTTTAAAAAAATTACGTGTAAAAGTGCCCATTGCGGCCTATTTACTGAATAAATGATTTCGAATTTTTTTAAGCAGTACTAACCAGTTATCCCCTCCCTGTTGCAGGCACGGACTCCCGAGTGGGCTTCGGCTTCGCGTTCGGCAACCACGCCGACTTTCAGGTCATGTTCGAGCTGGGCCCGCAGACCAATACCGCGCCGCTCAGTAAGTCTATAGTAGAGTAGAGTTTGTGTCTTTAGGGTTACAACAGTTCTATCCCCTGCTGGCTGTTATGGACCACGAGTCTAGGGGGAGGACTAAGTATTCCTGATCCCCCCCCACTTGGCGCGGAAGCCCCGGCATAGGCTGGGGCGGCCAGCAGATGTCGTGGTGTCACTCAATGCTCCTATGGCATCCGCAAATGGCAAGAGAAGGAATACCGGTAGGTTTTTAGTAGGTATACCTCCCCCCCTTGTTCCGTTAGTGGAAGGAGGTTACGGGGGAGGTGAGTCCCACATAACTTCCGCGCTGTCCCCACAGCGCGGTCGTATGCGTAAAGCATTTTCCTACCGTAAAAAAAGGGGTAACAGTTCTAACCTAACCTAATCCATTCCCCATATAGCAGTACCTTTCTGGAGGGGTCGCAGTTCTAACCTAACCTAATCCACTTCCCATTTTTTTATTTATTCGACTACAAGGCAAGCGAGCAAGTGGGTCTCCTGGTGGTAAGCACCACCGCCCATAAACATCTGCAACACTAGGGGTATTGCAGATGCGTTGCCAACCTAGAGGCCTGAGATGAAATACCTCAAGTGCCAGTAATTTCACCGGCTGTCTTACTCTCCACGCCGACAGCCAACAGTGCAAGCACTGCTGCTTCACGGCAGGATTAGCGAGCAAGATGGTGGTAGCAATCCTGGCGGACCTTGCACAAGGTCCTACCACCTGCAAAATATAGCAGTACCTTTCTGGAGGGGTCGCAGTTCTAACCTAACCTTTCCGGTGGCAGTTTTCTTCTGTAGTGGTCACAGTTCTAACCTACTCTCCTGATAGCAGTACCCTTCTAGAGGGGTTGAAGTTCTAACCTAACCTACCTTTCTAGTAGCAGTGTGCTTCTATTGGGGTTACAGTTTTAACCTAATCTATCCCACTCTCCTCATAGCAGTACTTTTCTGAGGAAATCGCAGTTCTAATCTTTCTTGTAGCAATTTGCTTGTGTAAGTCATAGTTCTAACCTAACCTAACCTTTTTTTTAACGTCCTGAAAATGCGCCTTATACATGTCCCCCGCTAGAGACAGCGGGTGGGGTCTGTCGGGCTCTCCCCCAAGAGGGGGCATACCGACTAAAAACAACACGACCTTACCCTCTCGACCCTTGTGCGGACGCCACGGGATCGCAAGCATTTCACCGCGACGCCGCAGGCCAGCCCGGGATGGGCTCCCTCTCTGCGCCCCAAGATGGTATTGGGGCGCTGCACCCCTAGGGTTTTAGAGGCGCTTGGCCAGGGCGGCACGTGCAATGCGGGTCCGGGATTCCTCGCCCTCGCCCGCTGTGCCGCCAACCTAACCTAACCTATTTTTTTTAACGACAGGAAATGCCTTACGCATACCCTGCATCCTGGGTAAGAGTGGAAGGAAGAAGAGAGGCATACCCACTAAAACCTGTCGATGGTCCTCTTTGCTTCCAGCAGATGCCGCGGGCGCACTTGAGTGTTTCAACCGCGATAACCTAACCTAACCTAACCTTTTTTTTTTGGACGACAGGAAATGCCTTACGCATACCCTGCATCCTGGGTAAGAGTGGAAGGAAGAAGAGAGGCATACCCACTAAAACCTGTCGATGGTCCTTTTTGATTTCAGCAGATACCACGGGCGCACTTGCGTGTTTCAATCGCGACAACCTAACCTAACCTTTTTTTTTGACGACAGGAAATGCCTTACGTATACAACCGCGTCGTGAGGACAGCGCGGAAGTTATGTGGGACTCACCTCCCCCGTAACCTCCTTCCACTATCGAAAGAAGGGGGGGAGGCATACCCACTAAAACCTACCGATATTCCTTCTGTTGCCATTTGTGGATGCCATGGTAGAAGTTAGTGACACCACGGCATCCGCTGAACCTAACCTAACCTAACCTATTTTTTTTATCCATAGCATTTTACATCATAATTTTTATCAGTTATACCATTTATACATATAATCTGAAATCATAGTGTTTGTAACACATCACATTGTGCATATAAATGTTCCATTCGATAGAGGAGCGGTGTCTCTTGACACAGGTATCTTAATACTTCAAAGGAGGCACCCACCTGTAATCTGCTAAATTGTGTAAGATAACTAATAAACTATTTTTAATTTTCATTTGCACTGTGTTAATTAGCACTTTGAAATGCATGCCTGGAAAATTTTCCGAGTAATCATCTTTATGCATATCAATGTGATTATGATTTGGTTTCTTAGACCCTATTCGCCTTAGGCGGTTGTCTATCGTTTGCCCGAATTTCATATGCCCAAATGTATCGTTTTATAGAATTTTCATTTGTCATAAAGTAATTCATTTCTGAAATAGTAATTTCTTCAGAGTTGATATTAAACTAACCTAAACTAACCAACTGCATTCTATATTAGATATTAAAAATATCGGACATTAAAAAATCCTGGAACAGCACGGTTATATTTTATAGCAATCGTTGGTGTGGCAAGTGAAATTCGGGCAAGTGAAATTCGGGCAAGTAAAGGTCAACGCACCTTAGGCATTAAAGTTAAATGAGTAACAACCACCAAATAAGTACATCACTACTACTGACTTTTAGGGGATTTGTTTGTACCCCATAAAAGATGAAGCATTAGCAGGCGAGTGTTTTAATAATACCTACTTTAAAAATACAACATATGCACTTTAGTTTCCTGTTAACCTTAGCGGTCCCCCGACATCGACGACGCTTAGATAAAAAGAATATTACTAGGTACTTATACTAAATTAACTTAGGCTAATTTTGCGGGAAATCAGCATAGTCCCAGCGGGATAGGGATAAACGAATTGTTCGCAGATGAAGTCGCGGGCAACAGCTAGGTAGTGCATAATTATTTTTTACTTTTTAGTTGTCGTTTTTTGGCGGCTTTTTTTGTCGGGGGTTTTTAAAATTTTTAATTTTAGTTTTTTTATTTCATGTTTTTTAAACAGCTCGTCGTGTTGCATTGTATGTAGAATCAATTACTGATCAAAACGAATCCAAACACGACATATGTGCTATTATTTTTTATAGTGTACTAATGTGCTGGATATCTTGGCTGCAGCATCAGCTTATCCTGTTGCCACTTTTGCATTGTATGTAGAATCAAATACTGATCGAAACGAATCCAAACACGATATATCTGCTATGGTTTTATCAAGAGTGTATCTACTAGTGTTCTGGATATCCTGGCTGCAGCATCAGGCCGAGAACTGCATAATCTTGCATAGTTACATAGCATACATGGTTGTTTCAAGTTTTAGGTCCCAAATATGCTTGAAAGTAAAGTAAATACCCATTATGCGTCTAAGATTCCTACCGCAGCGAACAAAAGAGCTGATGATCTTGAAACGGCTGAACCGATTTTGATAAAACATGTCTAAGAACCATCGCTAGAAAACCAGCTTTCAAATAAAAAAAACCGCATTCAAATCGGTCCACCCGCTAAAGAGCTACGGTGCCACAGACAGACGCACAGACAGACAGACAGACAGACAGACAGACACACAGACACACAGACACACAGACACACAGACACACATAGCGGTCAAACTTATAACACCCCTCTTTTTGCGTCGGGGGTTAAAAAAAGTGTACACTTTCATTAATTTTGAAATTTTGGAAATAATATGGTTTTTCCTACTCAGAATCAAGAGCACAATAGATTCCGATTGTTTAAAAGAATGTCCCCAAAAAAAAGTCAGTTTTGCGACGTTTTTTTATACACTTAGTATGAGCGTGACAAAACTGACTCGTAAAAGTTTGTATAAAAAAATGGGGACATTTTTTGAACTATCGGAATCGATTCTGCTTTTGATTCTGAGTAGGAAAAACCATATTTTTTCCAAAATAAAAAAAAAGGAAAGGGTGCACTTTTTTTCGAAAACGCCCAGGCCTCCCACTAGTTGTGGTGGTTGTGGGCAACCGGTGGATGCAAGTGGCGAGTTGTCGTCCATTGTGGCATGATGATGATGAAATATATATAATAATATATTGAAATTGATGAAATATATATATAGTCATGATATATATATATATAATATAATATTTAAATATAATTTCTTTTTTCCCTGCAATAATTACGCGTTCAGTTACATGGGTGCACACTCACCGGGGTTCAGCTGAAAACCAGCGCTGCAGCTCTGGTCACAGGGCTACGGCACATGCTGAGCTGAGTCCTTTTGGCATCACACTACAGCACAACGTCTCTAATTGTTCTCTCTTCTCCTATTTATGTTTATACTGTTTTTGCTGTGATGTAGTGTGTTTTTGTTGTCAATAAATATTGTGAGTTTGAGTGAGTTTGAGAAAATGATACCTGTTGTAGACGGGCAGCCGTTTGGCAGCAGCAGTTCAGGGAGCGCTAAGAGACAGGCGCCCGCGCCGCCCAAGCTCACCAAGAACAGGGAAAAGGTACGTATTCTTGTTTACACGAAACTAACCATAGCGCGTATCACATAAACCCTTTTGGTAGAATAATTACTTCGCATAAAATTTACTTGACGTAAGAAACGTTTCGCATAATTTGGCATAGTAAAAATATCCAATCTTAGAGTATACATAAGCAAGCTTGCTTATGTATACTCTAAGTATCCAATTATGTGTTGGTTTCGTTCGCGAGAACGGCAGATTGCTGATTTGGGACCATTTCGTGGCATGCATAACTATATTTTGTTTTTGTTTTTGTCACGAATAAATGTTTTCTTTCTTTCTTTCTTTCTTTATCGGCTTGAAAGTCAGAATGAATTGTTTTGAAATAACCTAACCATGAAATAATTTATTGAATCAGGCGTTACATATCAATGAACTAAAAGAATTTCCTCGCTCACCCGCGATCTTACGATAGCTAAGTTTATGCAAAATATGCGTGTTCACGCAGTTCCTCCACCTCCACACTGTAAGAACACACACAAATTACACAAACCCATCTACCACCACCATAACACACTAACGCGTTTAGAACTCAACCAGAGCTCATCTTCAGAGTAACACAACCGTACACCATGCTACCAGTTGTTAGACTCTAACAACCTCTTGCCTTGACTCTTGCCTTGTTATGTCACCTAAACTACATTTGCATACCAAATTTCATATGCACAATTTTTTTTTCTCACTTCTTAAAAGGGCTTCTCAAACAGCCCTTTATCATACGATACTGGATGACTATTTAATCAAAACCTACCAACTTCCAGCTGCTAGCGTCAGACCCCTCGAGCTACCTCCACGCGTGGGCTTCCAAGATGCGCGACCCGCCCGCCACCGAGCTGCCAAGCCTGGAAGACTCCGTGGTGGAGCTGGTGAAGAACAGTCGCGGGGAGTACGAGATACACCAGCCCAAGCCCGCACACATACCGCATAAGGTGCGTCGCCATCAGATATATCGTAGCGGCCAAGGTGTCCAAATATTTCTGAGCAAGACCTTCAATAAAATTATTATTAAATTAATTAATTTATAAATTAAGATTTCATAAACAGACATTTTTAATTGTGATAAATTATATACAGGTTTCATAATAATACATATTATTATAGTATAACTAGCTTTTGCCTGCGGCTTCGCCCGCGTGGAATTCGGTTATCGCGCGCTATTTTACCCCTTTAAAGGGAAATTTTATCCATTTCACCCCTACACAGATAATTTTTAATTGTAATCGGAAACTTAGACACCTATTTTCATACTTCTAAGTCCAGAAATGAGAAAGTTCCATATAAGCTTCACCCCCCGATTTCACCCCCTTAGGGGATGAATTTCTAAAAATCCTTTCTTAGTGCTCACTTGCATCATAAAAAGAACCCTTGTACCAAATTTCAAGTTTCTAGGCCCAGCGGTTTGGGCTGTGCGTTGATATATAACCCAGTGAGTCAGGTTTGCCTTTTATATATATAGATAATTAATTTAATTCGAGTAGCTTAGTACCTAACTCATGCATAATTGTGTTAGTAAGAATTTATTGGCTAAGTGATAGTTACAAATAATTAATATACTTACTTATATAAGACTAACAAAACTCTTATTAATCATAAAAAAAAACATATTTTTCACATGCGTATAGACCGAACATATTATGGATCTAATGCATTTTTTATTTTTATAACATCCTTTGTACCATATGTTCTGTGAATAAACATTCATTTCATTTCATTTCAATAAATTCTGCACACTATAAATACCATTTATTTATATCATAGCTATTGCAATCCCAAAAATATGTAAGCACTCTGTTTTTCAATAAATTCTTTACATACGACCAGCCAAAAATATCTGATCACACAAAACATTAAATGTATCTAAGCAATAAAGGCGGTCACAAATAATAATTTAACGTAGCGTTAGGGTAAAAAAAATATCTGAGGTGGCAATACTGAGTATTTATGAAATTGGTTTCCAGGTCATGGAGGACTTGAGACGGCTGTACGGGCAGAAGAAAGAAGAAGCAAAGAAGCTCACAGAAAAGAAGAGAAGCGAAGCAGAGATAAAGAAGATCACAGAAGATTTGTCTAACGTCGATTTGGATTAACACGACCTATCTCACTATACTTGAAAGGCTTAGGTAATTAACTAAATGGAAACAAGCAGTGCCAGAACCGATATGGTGAAATGGCAGCGTTTCATGATATGCCTAGGAATTTCATGATCTGCCTTAACTGGCCAAATCATGAAATGGCAGCGTTTCATGATATGCCTAGGAATTTCATGATATGCCTAAACTGGCCAAATCATGAAATGGCTGCGTTTCATGATATGCCTAGGAATTTCATGATCTGCCTTAACTGGCCAAATCATGAAATGGCAGCGTTTCATGATATGCCTAGGAATTTCATGATCTGCCTAAAATAGCTAAATCATGAAATGGCGGTGTTTCATGATATGCCTAAGAATTTCATGATCTGCCTAAACCTCACTAGGGAAATCGTTAAACGGTGAGTTTTGAACGATATGGCGGATGTCCCTTAGCCAATTCATGATGTGGCGCCATTTCACAATATGCCTAGGAGTTTCGTGATTCGGCGGATTTTACGAACGGCCGCATACAAACTATATACATTTCAATACCTACAGAAATATAGGACGTCACTACTTAAGAAAAAACTCGTATCTCAAAATAGATAATTTTTTTGAGTGAACTTTATGTTCATTATATCAAGGTTCAATTTTGTTCACATATTGATTGTAGATACGAGATTTTTCAAAGTAGTGACGAAATGTTTAATGGGGGAGTTTCAATATTTAAGACACCAATTGACGTTATTTTGTGTACATTTAGTTAAATACCAAGTCCTAAACCTTTCAAGCATCCTATATCCATATTATAAATGCGAAAGTGTGTTTGTATGTTTGTCTATCTTTCACATAGAAACGAAGCGACGGATAACGTGATTTTTGGGATAGTTTATGGGCCCGAGAGTGACACAGGCTACTTTTTATCCCAGAAAAATGCACAGTTCCCGACGGAACAGCGCGCGATAACCGAATACCACGCGGGCGGAGCCGCGTGTAAGAGCTAGTAATTATTATAAATGTGAAGGTTTGTGTCTGTTTGTTACTTTACAACATCTGAAGCACTGATTGACTCCCGAGGAACATAGGATAGTTTTTATCCCGGAAAATGCATATACTCCAATTCAATAGAATCTAACAATCCTGTAGACACTTCCAGCCTTCTAATATGAAAACCGGGCTGTCTAAGGCTTTGTGATGTGACTATTACTCTTTTTTGATTCCTTTTAGATGATAATTGCAACAACAGGGACATATATAATCAAGCGTGCCCACGTCAGGGTGTGTTAAATGTGTAGAAAATTGTTAGATTCTATTGAATTGTACTTTAGTTCCCGCGGGATAGTCTCAAACTCTACGCGGACAGAGACGCGGGCAAAAGATAGTTTCTATTAAAGTTAAGAATGGAGGTGTTTGCGGAGTTGTTGGTGTTTCATAAATGCCCGAGTGTTCGTCGCTGACCCCGTAGTTGTCATCTTTAAATCGTTTACCTTTACATGCCCAAATTTCACTCGCCATACCAAAATATATAGAACCGTGCTGGTTTGAGGATTTTTTTAAATGTCCTCATATAAAATGCAGTAGGTTAGGTTACTTTAACATCAGGTCTGAAGAAATTACTATTTCAGAAATAATAATTAATTTATGGCAAATGAAAATTCTAGAAAACGACACTCGGGCGTATGAAATTCGGGCAAACGATATAAAACCGTTAAAGGAAAGCGATTAAAGGTGTTAGCAGGTGTCATCTACCTACAGCATATCAAATTTTAAATTTTATTTTTTATAAATTATTCCGTTTGACATTTCCGTAGTTAATTTTCATTCAAATGCTAATTTTATTTCATCTTATTCATTTGTTCTAGATTATTTGACTTTTATTGTTATTTAATGTAATTGAATTGAATTTATTAATGTCATTCTATCTTGATAATGTATTAGGAATTGTATGTATTTATTTTCTAATTTCATTGATAATATAAAATAATGTTCTGTGTCTCATCTAAAACTGTATTTGCATGCATTTAAGTATGTTTTTATCGCAAATAAATGATTGATTGATTGATTGATCTAGCGTGTACTACATTCCAGCCTATATACATTCCAATGCTGGGCACAGGCCTCCTCTCAGAACAAGAGGGCTTTAAGTGTTTAGGGTTATAGTTCTCACGCGGGCCCGTTTAAATAAATGAATATACGTACATGAATTATTCGCCTAAATATATACCGGATGTGGCCTGTAATACAAAATTAAAACATAGATCGTCCTCGTTAAACTGAACAACATTAGTTCAGCGACTTTTAAAAATAATGGAGTCTTTGAATTTTCCTTTTTTCATACAAATTAAATACTGCCATCAATGTACGCCATCCTAGAACACAACTGACGTCGCCAGCACGCTACAAACATCAAGCATTTTGCTTTACATTGCTCTTTCGAATAAACTTAAAAGTGTAATAAAAATTAAAAAACTTATTATTTTTAAAATTCGCTGAATTAATGTTGTTCAGTTTAAAAAGTATGATCTACGTTTCAATTTTTTGCTTATATTACAGGCCACACCCGGTATGGCTAGATTAGTCAGAGATGGCATCCATTGGGCATACGCATGTCGAATACTAGGACATTTACCTTACCTTATGTGTGACTGTGAGGCTATTATAAAATGGTATAATTTAGTAAAAAAAGTATTTGTACAGGAATATAAAAGTTTTTTTAAAATTGTCTCAATAGTTTTATTTCAACTTACTTTGGAGGTGGTAGGACCTTGTGCAAGGTCCGCCCGGATTGCTACCACCATCTTGCTCGCTAATCCTGCCGTGAAGCAGCAGTGCTTGCATTGTTGTGTTTCGGCGGAGATTAAGACAGCCGGTGAAATTAATGGCACTTGAGGTATTCCAACTCAGGCTTCTAGGTTGGCAACGCATCTGCAATACACCTGGTGTTGCAGATGTTTATGGGCGGTGGTGATCTCTTACCACCAGGAGACTCGTTTGCCTTCCAGTTGAATAAAAAAAAAACTTTATTCCAGTCGAACAAAGAACCTCCTCCATTTTTAAACCTCTGACGTAAAAAGAGGAGTTAGTCACTTCTTAGTTTGTATTTTTTTTCTAATTTATTTATGTTTTTTTTGGTGTACTGCCGTTTCGCCAAATTATTTTTCGCCAAATTTCACTTCCCAAAAAACTTATCGCAATAGTTTCATTTCCCAAACGAATCTTTGGCATATTTACATTTCGCATTTTATTCATTTGGTCAAATTATCATTTGGCATAATTTTAGTTTGTCAAATTTTATTACGACAAACGTTTATTAAGCAAACGTTTTATATTGGCAAATATTGTATTCCAAAAAAATGTTTGTTCAAAATGACATTTCGCACAAACCAACCACAAAAACCAACTGCTACCAGAAAAGTAGCTTATGTTAGAACTGCGTCTTCCACAGAAACGAACTGCTATCAGAAAAGTAGATGAGGTTAGACTGCGTCCTCCACAGAAAACGGACTGCTACCAGAAAAGTAGGTTAGATTATAGGTTAAAACTGCGTCCCCCGCAAAAACGAACTGCTATCAAAAAAGTAGGTTAGGTTAGGTTAGAACTGCGCCCCTCCACAGAAACAAACTGTTCCCAGAAAAGTAGGTTATTATGTCATGCAATATTTTGGGAAGAGTACATTATGCCAAACGATACATTTTACCAAATATTACTTGGCAATATGAAACATGACTAAGTAATTATTTGCGAAACAATAATTTGCCAAATAAAAATTTACTAACTGTAAATTTGCGATAAGTTTTTTGCCAAAAGATTTTTTGCCAAATGATAATTTGGGTAAAATTTTTTGGGATGTGATACTTTGGGAAAAGTTTTTTGGCCATACATTAGTAATCCGTTTTTTTTATATAAATTATTACAAAAATAAATATTTATGGGCCAATCAACTATTTTACCGACACTTTGGGCGTCTCCTGCGTTACCAAATTTGTCTCTGGCGTTACCAAACATCTTACTTCCAACAAGGTATTTCTCGGTTTAATAGGTTGAACTTACGTAGGATGGCATGTATCAAATAAATGTTCCGGATAACTCACGTCTTAAATCGAGTTAAGCTCGACATGTTTCGGGCTAATCCGTAGCCCTTCTTCTTCGGAGCAACGCGACTCGGCGGCTGCTACAACACGCGCACACAAAAAATGATGTCCAAAATGGCATGTATGCATGTAACCATCTGTTAAATTATAGAAAAACTTATAAGACCCCTCCTTCCATGGAGCACGCGACTTGGTGGCTGCCGCAACACGCGCACTACGCGCCACCGCTCTGCTCGCGCGTGCTCCATAGAAGAAGGGTTTCGAAATAGCCCGAAACATGTCGAGCTAAACTTGATTTAAGATGTGAGTTATCCGTTACAATATCATTTAATATGAGTGAGTCTCACGGTAGTTTCATGATCAAAACACCCCTCTTTTTATGTCGGTGGTTAAAAAACATGCATGTACTTATTTACTTACAAAAATCTGCAATTGTTTGAAAAATGTCGCGGACAAATTAGTATCGGTAAAAAAGTTGATTGGCCCATATATTAGTTACTATGGTTACCATTTCTTTAAAAGTAAAAAAAATACATTTTATAATGTTTTCAGATTATTTAATTCAATGGTAAGTATAGTACTTTGTGAGCTCTACATTTAGAGATTAAAATCTCAATTAAAAAAAAAAAGTGATTAGACATGTTCTTTCCTTGGACCCTTCAATTGTTGTTATATCCTGCGAGTGGCACTCGTCGTGAGGACCCCAAAACACCGTACCATAATCAACAGGTATGTCCCACCGAATGCAAACACAGTACCTACAATTTTCCACTTATTATTAAGGAGGGGTTACTAAAAACTCCTCCCTACCTCCAAAAAACATAGGCGGAGTCTTAAATTGTATTACAATTACCACTTTAACTTTACTGTCAAAAATATCCTACACCGCTCTTCTCCCCTTGACTTAGAGTTGTAATTCAAATGACAATCGTTCTGACAGTTCAATTTTAACTTTGCATTCCCGCTGCGTAAGCCAAGTTAATTTTGCCGCTGTTAAAATTTATTGAAGCTTTTATGTCGTTGGGATAGAGTTGGTTTTTGTTTGGTTTTTAATTTGATAGCGGCTAACGGCTTGGTGTTTCACTTGTAAAGGCGGCTATTTCAAGAAATAATTAAATCTACTTTGTGTAAGTATTTAGTAGTTTTTTGACGAATCTTTTGGGCAGTTTGTTTCTTTAGTATGTCGGAGGTATTTGGCACGGCGATGCACGAAAGTAGCAGATAGAGGTCTCATCTTAACTGGCATCTTATCTGAACGAACTGGTTGCCGCGCTCAGCAGCTGCCACGTCGGGTGTCATGTGGATGGAGTCTGTTTTAATAATATCAGTTACGCGGACGATATGGCATTGCTGAGCGCGTCAGTCAGTGGTCTCCGTGAATTGATAGGTATTTGTGAGGAGTACGCTTTTGCCCACGGACTGAAATATAACACGGTCAAAAGTGAATTTTTAGTTTTTAAATCAGGGACAAAATGTCCTTCCGAAGTCCCGCCCATCAGATTGAATGGTGAACCTTTAAAAAGGGTAACGCGCTTCAAATACTTGGGTCACATAGTTCCTGAGGACATGAAGGACGACGAAGATATTGACAGAGAGCGGAGAGCGTTGTCGATAAGGATCAATATGCTGGCTCGCAGGTTCACTCGCTGTTCTCGTACTGTTAAAATCACTTTATTTAGAGCTTATTGCATGACATTCTATACGAGCAGCCTGTGGGTTAAATATAGCAAGAAAGCGTACAGCGCTCTCCGCGTTCAGTACAATAACGCGCTTAGAGCCTTGTTGCGGCTGCCCCGGTTCTGCAGTGCGTCGAGCATGTTCGCTGAAGCGCGCGTGGACTGCTTCCACGCTACGATGCGCAAGCGAGCGGCCTCGATGGCGCGCAGGGCCAGGGACAGCGGCAACCGGCTGCTGGCGGTGCTGGCCGAGAGGCTTGACGGCCCGTTCTTGAGGCACTGGCATTCGTTGCACGCTCCAGTGCCTCCTTTTAGACGTGACATGTGATCATTGAATGAATTTGATTATCTTACATTGCTTTATTATTATTATTATTATTATTTTTAATTAAAATGTAAAATCAACATAATTATGTAGAATGCTACTAACATTAGTTTCAATAAGTGATTATGTATTACTAACAAAATGGATTGAAAAGTCTGAATAAATTATTATTATTATTATTATTATTAACTTATTAACCCCCGACCTAGACGCAAAAAAGGGGGGTTTATGTTTGACCTGTCTGCTTATCTGTCTGTGGCACCGTAGCTCTTAAACGGGCGAACAAATTTGAATGAAGTTTTTTTTATTTGAAAGCCGGTTTTCTAGCGATGGTTCTTAGATATGGTTTTATCAAAATCGGTTCAGCCGTTTCAAGAACATCAGCTCGGTGACTCAGCACGTGACAGCAGGAGTGATTGAAGTCTAATATATGAGTAGGTATGTAGGTGAAATAGACGACTATAGGTCCACTCCTGCTGGCTCGTGCTGAGGCACCGACTTCAGACTGGTAGAAAATTATTTTCATGGTTTTTTTGTAGTCAGTCCAACTTTTTGTTATAATTTTTTTTTACGCTTTTAGTGTTAATAATCTAAGATGTATACGATAGTTTAATATTAACTGTTCGCCACCTTTTACGAAAGATGTCTTTTCTGATGCAGAAACGTTCATTATTGAGGAGTCCTGGTGCTTTACCACCCGTTCCATTTCACCATATGCATTACGACGAGCATAAATTGCTTAGCAACTGTGTTAAAGTAATTGAAATTTAATCCGTGAAGTACTTGTTATGGAGTAGTAGCTCTGTTGGTCATATGTGGTCTTCATCATCAGTTCCACTTCACCAAATTATGATTTTTAAGAGCAAATGCACGAGTTACTGCTAAATATATCAAAATTACCACAGATGTCCCTACAACATTCGAAGAGTTCCCTCGATTTTCTTAGGATCCAATCATCGGATCCTGATTTGGTGCTTATGGGACCTAATTGAAAGCATTCCTAGACGAACGCAAAAAAAAATTCAAATCGGTTTATGAATGACGGAGTTTTGAGGTAACAAACATAAAAAAGACATACAACCGAATAGATAACCTCCTCCTTTTTTTGAAGTCGGTTAAAAAGATAGTATGTGAAAAGCAGGTTTTTGCAGGTGGAAGTTCCCCCCAGATTGTTACCACCATCTTGCAGCAGCAGTGCTTGCACTGTTGTTTCAAGACAGCCGGTGAAATTACTGGCACCTGAGGTATTCTAACTTAGGCCTCTAGGTTGGCAACGCTGCAATACCCCTGGTTTTGCAGATGTTTATAGGCGGTGGTAGTATTTTACCATCAGGGGACCCACTTGCTCGTTTGCCATCCAATCGAATAAAAAAAAAGCAGCCTGCCATAAGGACCCTATTACTACGGATTGTCACATATAATATATTAGTAGGTACCTCTCCCGCACACCTGTTTTACGTACATACATAAATCTTATAAAACGTGTGGCATAACATAACCACAAATCATAATAAATAAGTGTACCTATTAGCGCAAAGATGAATATCCGTGCGAATGTAAGTTATTATTACTTATTTATGTATCGTAACGTAGTAGCTCGACATTGGTTCGGATAGGCAGCATTTGACGACCGGATGGCCTAGTGGTTAGAGAACCTGACTATGAAGCTTGAGGTCCCGGGGTTCGATTTCCGGCCGGGGCAGATATTATATGAATAATACGAATGTTTTTTCTCGGGTCTTGGGTGTTTAATATGTATTTAAGTATGTATTTATCTATAGAAGTATGTTTATCCGTTGCCTAGTATCCACAGTACAAGCTTTGCTTAGTTTGGGACTAGGTCTGTCCCATGATATTTATTATTATTATTTATATATTTATTTGGGAAACTTGGTAATGTTTTTGGGCCAATCAACTTTTCTACCCACACTAATGTGTCCGCGACATTTTTCAAACAATCGCAGATTTTTGTGAGTAAACATGTTTTTCTGTAATTTAATAGATGGTGTACATGAATACATGCCATCCTACGTAAGTTCAACCTATTAAACCGTAAAATACAATTTATTGTAAATTATGCTTGTATAGTAATATTTATTATTGTTTTTGGGTTTGGTGGTGGTAGGTACTGTTGGGACCGTCAATAAATCATTTTTCTTTCTTTCTAAATATCTTGTCGGAAGTACGATTTTTTGGTAACGCAGGAGACGCCCAAAGTATCGGTAAAATAGTTGATTGGGCCTTTTTCGTCTGAAATCTTAAGGCGAAAGTCTTTAACCACATACAAACAGTGAATTAGCTTGGACAGGGCAAAAGTTGGAAAACCCCCGACTTGGTCACTTCAAAGTTCAATATCTCAAAAACGGCTGAGCCGATTTTGATAAAACATCTCGTCTAAGAACCATCGCTAGAAAACCACCCGTTTAAGAGCTACGGTGCCACAGACTCCAACTTATAACACCCCTCTTTTTGCGTCGGGGGTCAAAAACCGACTGAGTTAGGTTAGATTCAGAAGGCTAAGGCGGGAGCGAAGCGTATAGCGTAGCTGTTAGATATTTTCAGATTTCACATAGTAGTCCACTTATACAATAATCATTTTATGTTTATACTATTTAATACTTATGCATCCATCAGCCTGCAATACCGCATCCACCCCGTAGCTCCATGTCTAAATTACAGGGTGTTTAACGGTTCCGAAGGCTTTTCGTCGAGTTTCTTTTCACGGTAAAAACCGCGTTCAACACACGTTTATGTTTGTGATATTTCATCAAAACAAATACGTCAAGTTATTTTGTTCGTTGTTTTTAATTACTTCGGACAAATTAAGCGTCTTGGAAATTGTTAAGTTGTTTTTTTTTTATTCCACTGGAAGGCAAACGAGCAAGTGGGTCTCTGGTGGTAAGAGATCACCACCGCCCATAATAATCTGCAACACCAGGGGTATTGCAGATGCGTTGCCAACCTAGAGGCCTAAGATGGAATACCTTAAGTGCCAGTAATTTCACCGGCTGTCTTACTCGCCACGCCGAAATACAACAGTGCAAGTACTGCTTCACGGCAGGATTAGCGAGCAACATGGTGGTAGCAATCCGGGCGGACCTTGCACAAGGTCCCCACCTGCATTTTTGTTTTTTACGCAACAAGGCTAGGAATTGTCGAAGTGGGACTGGGCTGGACATGTCTGTCGAATGAACCCAGAACGTTGGGCCAAAATTGCCCTTGTTCCTAGCTATCTCCGGGGATTTTTTTTTCCCCACAGATAACTGTTTTTTTTTAACGGTTGACTCTAAGGACTCTTTATTTGTCCTATTTCATTGTTGTACAATAAAAGTCAATTATACTAACTAATAAACGCATTTCTTACTAATATTATAAACGTGAAAGTCCTTAGAGTCAACCGTTAAAAAAAAACAGTTATCTGTGGGGAAAAGAAAATCCCCGGAGGTAGCTAGTTACCTGGAAGGAATGGATTTTCCTTACAGATAACCGTTAAAAAACAGTTATCTGTGGGGAATAGTTATTTGTTATGCAAGGCTGGAAAGTGACTGTTTGGCGCGAGTGCATATAATTGAAACCTGAGCAAGCGAAGGATTCTAGGATTGAACCACGAGCGAAGCGAGTGGTTCAAATGAAGAATCCTGAGCACAGTCGAGGGTTTCAAAGGCACGAGACGCTAAACAACTTTACAGCCGAGCGAAACACACAATTTTTCACCTCACTACAGCGAGAAAATGGCAAATGGACGAAAAACTTACTGTGAAAGTAGTTTTTAATAAGTCAGTTTTATTATCCACTTATCAAACATTTTTAGTATTATAAAGGTATAATAGTACTTACAATCCAAATCGATATAACGGTGGGTAGGTACGTATATACAGTTACTATTTTGAAAACGATTGCATGGCATAAGTATCGAGGTGTACTAAAAATTAAAAGTAAAATTGCAAAATAAATGTTTAGTAATAAGAATAAAATAACAGATTAATTAACAGATTTAAATATTAGGTACTTCAACAAATGTATGACGAGCTTTCTTTGTGAACACGGCAATATTAACGCTTTCTTCCTCAACCTCGTATCTACCCGAATTGTATACAACAAATAAACACTCTATCATACTTAACATAAAGATGATTTTATAGCAATTTTGTGGCCAGATACGAGGTTGTGAAAGTAAGCGGTCGATGTATTTTCAAGGGGGCAGCCGTTCACGATAACGTTCGAATTTCAAAAACTCTTTCCAGCCTAGAGGATAAAAAGCTACTTTCCACGCAGATTTCGAAGGATAAAGAAAGCATTTTCGAGCTAGTGAGGTGAAAAATAAATTCTTTGGAGATAACTAGTTATACAGGAAGAAAAAAATTCTTCGCAGATTACCAGTTATCTGGTCATGGTTATCTGTAAGGAACAAGGGTAAAGTTGTTACGGGATGGGTCCCGTGAGGGATACCGTAATAGAGGCAGACCGAAGAGATGGAGGGACGACTTGGATGCCTATAATGTGGGATGGCGGGAGCTCGCCTTAGATAGGCAGGAGTAGAGCAAGAGAGGAGAGGCCTTTGCCCTGCAGTGGGACACAAAAATAGGCTAATAAAAAAAACCGGCCAAGAGTATTACGAAAAAATTAAGTAATATTTTTCTAAGGATTTCGTATTTTATACGGAATCTTCCAAGTTTAGGTATATTTTATACCTTACGCTGCTATTTACTCATAAACTACTAATAATTCTCAAGCAAACTTAGCCGTTATAGTTTTCCTTGGAAGTATGCTATACTGACTACCGTCCTGAATTTTTTCAAATTTTTCCACCTACCGGTTTAGATTTTAGAGGGGGAGGGACGCTCGATTTTAATGAAAATTTGCACTTTAAAGTTGAATATTTCGCAAACAAATTACTGAATCGAAAAATCGTTTTAGAAAACCCTAATGGTTTTAAAATACCTATCCAACGATACCCCACACTATAGGGTTGGATGAGGAAAAAAAAATCACCGCCACTTTACGTCTATGGGAGGTACCCTAAAACAAATTGTTTTTGAATTTTTAATTGTACTATTTTGTCGGCATAGTTTACCTATATATCCCGTGTAAAATTACAGCTTTCTAACATTGATAGTCCCTGAGCAAAGCCGCGGACGGACAGACGGACAGACAGACGGACAGACAGACAGACATGGCGAAACTATAAGGGTTCCGTTTTTGCCATTTTGGCTCCGGAACCCTAATTATAGTTTAAAAAACTAAAAAAACACGCTTTTAAAAGTAATTGAACTAAAAAGTCAAAAATAAAACTGTAATAATCAATTGAAAAATTCATATTATTGTACAAAAGCGTGGGGTGCTTGTCATAATAACTACGGATATAATAAACTATCGATAAAATATTTGCAACAATCAAAATTAAGCCCCCCACGCTTTTTGTACAATAATATGAATTTTTCAATTGATTATAACAGTTTTATTTTTGACTTTTTAGTTCAATTACTTTTAAAACCGTGTTTTTTTAGTTTTTTAAACTATAATTTTTTATTTTATACTTTTTACTTTGAATGGGAAACTGTTATGAAATTATTGCATTGTCATCGGTCCTTGATACGTATGCAAAGTTTCAAATTAATCAGACTTTTGGAAACTGGTGAAAATTAAGTTCAAAGATTCCGTTACATACATAGTTAGTTACAACCCAAGCTAATAAAAGCGTGTTAAAAAAAAAAACCGGCCAAGAGCGTGTCGGACACGCCCAAAATAGGGTTCCGGAGCCATTACGAAAAAATTAAGTAATATTTTTCTAAGGATTTCGTACTTTATACGGAATCTTCGAAGTATAGGTATATTTTATACCTTACGCTGCTATTTACTCATAAACTACTAATAATTCTCAAGCAAACTTAGCCGCTATAGTTTTCCTTGGAAGTTTAATATACTGACTACCATCCTGAATTTTTTCAAATTTTTCCACCCACCGGTTTAGATTTTAGAGGGGGGGGGACGCTCGATTTTAATGAAAATTTGCACTTTAAAGTTGAATATTTCGCAAACACATGACTGAATCGAAAAATTGTTTTAGTAAACCCTTAATAGTTTTAAAATACCTATCCAACGATACCCCATACTATAGGGTTGGATGAGAAAAAAAAAATCACCGCCACTTTACGTCTATGGGAGGTACCCTAAAAAAAATTGTTTTTAATTTTTAATTGTACTGTTTTGTCGGCATAGTTTACCTTTATATTTGTGCAAAATTACAGCTTTCTAGCATTGATAGTCCCTGAGCAAAGCCGCGGACGGACAGACAGACAGACAGACAGACAGACGGACAGACAGACAGACAGACAGACATGGCGAAACTATAAGGGTTCCGTTTTTGCCATTTTGGCTCCGGAACCCTAAAAAGGCCAGATTTCTGTCTCTGTCTGTATGTTTGTTACTCCTTCACGCTAAATTGGCTGGTCGGATTTCGATAACATTTGGGATGTAGAAAGCCAAACGTCTGGCATAAAACATAGATTAGAGGAGACCGGGGACAAAAGTAAAATTTGACACTCGTGCTCCGATTGCTATCTATAATGTATTTGCTCAAATGAAAATAACTGTAGCGACTCCTAGCGCCATCTAGTAAACAACAATAGAAACTTCGACCATGTTCTACTTCGCGCTATCGAAGTTTCTCAACGCGGTCGCATATATACAAGTTCCAACATTCGTCCTTCGGACTTCGGTCCCCAGGCATAACACCTGCCTGGAGAGAGATCTCTCTATTGGAGCCTCCCCCCACATAACTATATAAAACTTTTCTTTATCCCTACTTAATATTATAAATGTGAAAGTAACTCTGTCTGTCTGTCTGTTACGATTTCACGTCGAAACCACTGAACTGATCTTGATAAAAATTGGTATATAGGTAGTTTGAAACCCAAGGATTAACATAGGATACTTTTTATTCCGGTAGAGGGCGCCATCGCGCGATAACCTAGGTCTGCGCAGACGAAGTCGCGGGCATAAGCTAGTAATATTATAAATGCGAATGTAGCTCTGTCTGTCTGTCTGTCCGTTACGCTTTCACGTCGAAACCGCTGAACCGATTTTGATGAAATTTGGTATACTCGTATAGGTAGTTTGAACCCCAAGAATCAACAAAGGATTGCTTATATATACTCTAAGTAGGATACCTTTTATTACGGTAGAGGACACCACCGCGCGATAACATAGATACGCGCAGACGAAGTCGCGGGCATAAGCTAGTACTCTATAAACATGCGTACGTTTACATTAAATAGAGTTCGATTTTTATAGTTACAGTTAGGAATTTAGGATGTCTTTTTTTTTTATTCGATTGGATGGCAAACGAGCAAGTGGGTCCTAATGGTAAGAGATCACCACCGCCCATAAAAATCTGCAACACCAGGGGTATTGCAGATGCGTTGCCAACCTAGAGGCCTAAGTTGGTTAATAAGTAGAGGTCTAATTTTTTTTGCAAAAATGTTTTCAGCTCTTCATGATCCTAAGCGCCATTTTAACTCGATCCCTGTGAACATTTAGGGGGAGACTTGAGTGCCCAGCAGTGGGACGTATATAGGCTGGGATGATGATGAATTTTGAATTGATGAAATTTCGCTACGATTATTAATTAATTAATTAATTTTAAGCTGTGCTTATTCTATAAGGGCATAACTCCAAAACTACGATACAATAGATCCAGTACTTTTGTCTAGTCTCTATTAAAAAAAAAAGATCACGTAAATCATGCGTAAATCTGACGTAGACGTTATCAAAATTATGACAGCTCCTTTTTCTGGTGAAAAAGGCAAGGGGAACATATCTATTCTGTCGTAGTATTGGCAAATTCCGAAACTTTTTTTTTTTGTATTTTCTTAAATATGTAGATTTTTTTTTTTATTAAATATTTTTTTATGCTCAGGAGGCAAAACTCTTTCGATTCCTGTAGTAATTTACAGGTATTGAAAAAATGAAATCTTGTCAATTGAGTGTAAGCTAATGATCCCGGGACCTCAAGCTTCGTAGTCAGGTTCTCTAACCACTTGGCCATCCGGTCGTCAGTAAATAAAAATAATTGGCCATAAAAGCATGGCTAAACGCATATATTCTTGTGAATTATTACATAAACAACGTACTGTCATATATTTACCATTCTTTTATGTAAAAAAAACTCTATTAATATTATTTTCCAACTTGAATCCCTACTAATATTATAAATGCGAAAGTAACTCTGTCTGTCTGTCTGTTACGCTTTGACGTCGAAACCGCTGAACCGATTTTGATGAAATTTGGTATAGAGATAGTTTAAGATCCAAGGATCAACATAGAATACTTTTTATTCCGGTAGAGGGCGCCACCGCGCGATAACCTAGGTCTGCGCAGACGAAGTCGCGAGCATAAGCTAGTTATTAATATGTTTATGTAATTGAGTTATTAGTGCGTTTATTTTGCGGAGGTTCGTGTTAATGAAATACACAGCTGTTCCGCTACCACACAAACACGACTGCTGCGTCTGTGCGATACATAATGTGAACGGTGTACTGCCGTTTCGGCAAAATATTTTTCGCCAAATTTCGCTTCCCAAAAAACTTATCGCACTAGTTTCATTTCCCAAACGAATCTTTAGCATATTTACATTTCGCATTTTATTCATTTGGTCAAATTATCATTTGGCATAATTTTAATTTGTCAAATTTTATTACGACAAACGTTTATTAAGCAAACTTTTTATTTTGGCTAAGTAATATTGTATTACAAAAAAACGTTTGTTCAAAATGACATTTCGCACAAACCAACCACAAAAACCAACTGCCACCAGAAAAGTAGGTAAGATTAGAACTGCGTCTTCCACAGAAACGAACTGCTACCAGAAAAGTAGGTTATTATGTCATGCGATATTTTGGGAAGAGTACGTTCAGAAATCTCGAGTATTTTTAACCCCCTTATCAAAAAGAGGTGTTACAAGTTTGATACTAATGTCTATCTCTCTGTGACATCGTAGCTCTCAAACGAATGGACGGATGGACCGAATTCAATGCGGTTTTTGGGGTTCCGTAGCCACAATGGCCAAAACGGAACCCTTATAGTTTCGCCATGTCTGTTTGTCTGTCCGTCCGCGGCTTTGCTCAGAGACTACCAATGCTAGAAAGCTGTAATTTTGCACGAATATTATATGTAAACTATGCGGACAAAATGGAACAATAAAAATTTCAAAAACAATTTAGAGTACCTCCTGTAGACGTAAAGTGGGAGTGATTTTTTTTTCTCATCCATCATCATCTTGTAGTGTGCCATATCGTTGGGTAGGTCTTTTAAAGCCATTAGTGGGTTGCTAAAACGATTTTTCGATTTAGTGATGTTTTTGCGAAATATTCAACTTTAAAGTGCAAATTTTCATTAAAATCGACCATTAAAATCGATCATTAAAATTGGTTCAATCGTTTTTCAGATATTGACCTTTCAAATGACAATGTCGGAGATTTTGCCGTTTTTGCGTGAATAGAAAAACACGCGCTCACAAACTTTCACAATTATTTAGGTACTCATAAGTCCCAAATGTTTATGTTTGTAGATCTAAATCCATACTTAATATTACAAATGCGAAAGTGTGTTTGTGTGTTTGACCATCTTTCACGCCGTAACGGAGCGACGGATCGACGTGATTTTTGGCATAGAGATAGTTTATTGCCCCGAGAGTGACATAGGCTACTTTTTATCCCGGAAAAATGCACAGTTCCCGAGGGAACAGCGCGCGATAACCGAACACCACGAGGACGGAAAAGCAAAAACTAGTTTATTTACATTTTCTTTTGTTTTGAACCCACAGCTAGGCTTGAGACTACAACCCTTTTATTTTAATTCAATTTACTCCATTATTTAAACGCTCCGAATACCAAACGATTTCGAATGAACATCTAAATAAATGCACAAAACGAATGGTAACCATTTGTCTCCCCGCATGCGACGTCTATAAAAAAAAATACGTCCAAAATAAAAAACAACAGTTTTGTTTCTCTTGCATTCAGATAAAACGATCGCGTCTCCATCCCGCTCTGATGTCGCTAATTCGAAAGAGAGCTAACGCATTTCTTTTTTTTTCCAACCGGCCAGTTATGAGAGCTGTCCTTGCGAGCGATCATAAAGAATTTAAAAATGATATTACTTTTTTGGATGTTTACTTTTGATGCCTTGGTCCTTTTTTTGTAGGGTTTTAAGAGTTTGACATCCGGGTGTCCCTTCTGATAATAATCTATTTTTATTTAAAAAAAAAGTGTTTGATTTTATCTCTATGCTTAAGATGAGGTATGGGCCGGGAAAGACATTTGTTTTTGATCTTTTTATTACTTGAATTTAGAATTAATATTACCGGCGGCGGTGCCTGTATGCATTTGTGTAATATTTATGTGAGAAAAAGAATGAGTGCTGTTCTTTTTAGAGTTCCTTAGCTCAAAAGTAAGAAGGGAACCCTTATAACATTTACTTCGAAACTATTGAACCAATTCAGTTGAAAGGGTATAAAGGCGTGTTTGAATGGGAAATCGGCCCCAGATGTCAAATTGATTGCAGCTAGGACCATATATAATTAACTAGCTTTTACCCGCGGCTTCGCATGCGTGAATCATTAGATACAGCAGTTGAATTGAAATTCCGGGCTTTTAATAAATTTTCGTGGGAATGCTATAAAATTACATCGTAGTTTTCATTGACTTTATACTACAACAACTATGCTAAATTTCATGACTCTAAACCCTAAAGTAAAACTGACTAAAAAGTAGCTTATGTGTTATAATAATAATAATAATAATAAATTCATTTATTTCGGGCAACTTGGCCCATACAATAAATACCTTATACACTAACATACATATTTATAATCGATAATATTTAAAACTATTCCAGATGTCCAGCTATCCACATCACAAATTTTATGATTATAAGCCCAGCGGTTATTAGTTCGAGATTTTATCCCTATCCGTGGGAATATCGGGATAAAAAGTATCCTATGTTTTAATTCAAGTTATAAACAAACTATTTGCTAAATTTCATTTAAATCCGTTCAGCTGTTTCAGCGTGAAGAAGTAACAAACATGAGTATGTTCACTCGCAAACTTTCACATTTATAATATTAGTAGCATAGGATTAGCTTTGCCCATTTATTTGCTTAGATGTAAGATGCTATTTCACCGAATTTCTTTTTTTTTCTTTTTATATAAAATAGGCTTACGTTTGATGGAAGGCGAAGATGAGGCCTAAGATGGTACACGTTTGCGTAGAAGGTGTCTGTTCACCCTTATATTGTCATTTAAATGCTACAAGTTCTGGAGAAATGTAAAGAAAAGAAAATTCTTTTTTTTTTCTTCATCTAGAAAGTAATTGAACCGATTCTTTTGTAACTTAAACATTATGAAAGTAGTTCAGGTAAATATCCTCTTCCTCATCCGCATCCTCTAAATTTGCGCGTAACAATTCCTCTTCCACCTCCTCTTCCTATGATGACGATGATATACATAACCTTCTTCTCAAAAACTTGTCACAAAAGGCTGTAGTCTATCTCACTAAAATTTTTAATGGTTGCCTTGCTCTAGGATACTTTCCCAAAATCTGGAAAACTGCGAAGGTAATTGCCCTGCCCAAGCCAAACAAAGATAGTTCTATCCCGAGTAGTTATCGTCCGATTAGTTTACTTCCTGGACTGGGTAAGCTTTTTGAAAAAATAATCCTTGCACGATTACAAACCGCAACGAAAGAGCGTATACTCCAAGAGCAATTTGGGTTTAGAGCCGCCCACTCCACAACACAGCAACTAGCCAGAGTTGCAGAACATATCGCACACCATCTTAACCTTAATGAGTCAACTGGTATGGTATTGCTGGATATAGAAAAAGCTTTTGATACGGTTTGGCACGAGGGTCTAATACACAAGCTCATTGTGTGTGGGGTACCTCTGCTCTTGGTTAGATTGCTACAATCCTACCTGCTGGATCTGTCGTCAACCTTGGTTTAATAACTTTTGAGCCACAAAGATAAACTCTATGTACCTTACCATACTTACAGATAGGAAACTGAAATCAGTCGCATATGTATAGCCACATGTCTGCTTCGCACGATGGCTCGACGCTCGTCCATGCTGACTGCTTCTTCCTTAGATCCTAATGATGATCACGCGCAGCCAGCTATTTATTAATTCCCAAGGTGACGAAAAAATAATGGGGTTTAGCGGCCTCCCTTCTCCCCAATAGCCGCCCCATGCCTCGCATAGCTATAGTCCTTTACAACAACAGAAAGAACCCCGCTTTCGTCAGCTTAGTAATGAAGTTATTCTAAAATAATAACAACAACTTACATGAATTGATTATAACTTCGCATTTAAATTCTCACATCACATCAACCAAGTTCTTTCACACGCCAGTGTTGCCACCTTACCCCCGTGTTGCCATCCTTCTCCTTACCATTCGTTCAGAAATCAAAGTACTACATATATCAACAACATCTTTTATTATCTCAAAAAAAATAGAAATATTAATGTAAATTAATCAGATAACATTTTTTATATAAATTACAATTCGCATTTGGCGACACTCCCAACACAGAACTGCTGTTACTTCAGTATTGTCAGGCGATGAGCTGAGCAGTCCACACTTAATAACTGTCTAGCCTTTTCAGCAGAATGCCTTCTAGGTCTGTGACTAAGCTCCTCACCTGTACCTGTTCGGTCCACAGGAGTCATAATAACATCGACATTGTCTGTCTCAATTGATGGTTGGTTAACCTGCTCTGGTGTTTGATCAGATTCTACTATCTCTGATAAGTCACGAACACCAGCGTCTTTTAGATCTAATGGATACAGATGAGATATTTTTCCAGGCCGAATCTCATCTCTCGCTACTCTAATGTAACCATCTGAGCTCTTTACCACATGTTTCATTTTGCCAACTTTCCAGACTGCTCGATTCCCATCCGATTTAATCTGAACTAGATCTCCTGATTTCGGAACTCTTTCACACTTTACTCTAGGTTCTCAGAGTGTAGAACGCCTTTCTCTCAGACTCGGAAGGTATCAAGGTACTGTCCTGTAAACATTTTTACAAACTCTTTTAATATTTTCTGCCCTCTTTTTCAACATTCTATCAGTTTTCTTTTCGTGCAGTGTTTAATAAGACCCATAAGTCTCTCATAAAATCCTCCGAACCATATCGCTAATTCGGGAATAAACTTCCACTTTATTGCATTGTCTATGCAGTAATTGCTTTGCATAACCTCAACCAGTAGCTTGACATAAAGAGCATTATCTGATGTCATTTGAACGGGTACTCCCCTGACTGATATGAATCTTCTCAGCGCTAATAAACATTATTCAGTGCTTAGACTGCATACCACTTCCAAATGCACTGCCCTTACGGATAGGCAAGTAAACACACAGATCCATCTCTTCTCTCCATTGTTTACCAAGAGAGGTCCCATGTAATCTATGCCTGTGTATGTAAAAGCTGCACTATAGTTGCAACACTCTTCGGGTAATGATGGCATTGGTGGGAGTTTATAAGGGCCACCTCCATACTTAATGCATTGCGGGCATTTGTTAATAACTTTTTGAACCTGTGACCGCCCTCTTGGTACCCAATACTTTTCTCTCAGCAATGCTAATGTGGTAGTTTATATGGTAGTTTTCACAACTCATTTTACCAATTAGATCAAATGTGAAGTCTGTATCTCTTGGAAGGAGTATTGGTAATTTTTTCTCTACTTACCAGTTGGTATTTTGGAATCGGCCTTTACATCTCAAGATTCCATTATCGTCTTTATATAGTTGTAATGATCGAGATAAGCTGGTACTTTTACCTTGATATTCTGTTGGGAAGTGGTCTTTCTGCAGCTGTATAATATTATTTACATCATTAGGCTCTCTCTCTGTTATTTCACTTTCTTTTCTTCCCATATTTGCTTCATTCTCTATGTTTCACGTTCCTTATTCTTGTTTACATTATCTTCTGAGTCCCCTGTCTCCTGTGGCAGATCAATTTCAACTTGCTTTAATTGATCATTATTGTCACTCAGAAGACCCTCCCAACTAGAAAGATTAGTGTTTATTTCGTTAGAGAACTGTGCGATTTCAGGCTCTTTTATTAACGTGGGGCCTGGTATCCTTCAATTTTATTTTCAATCGCCCCAAATCTTATAGAAATAGCTTTGTGGACAATAACAGGTGCGACAAATCCACAAGGATCATACACTGGAGCTATTATTCTTAGAACATCCTTTTTTGTTTCTACACCTTTCCTCAGTAACTTTTTTACATCTGTCTTGATGAATAATGTATCACTGTCAGGATTCCACTTCATACCCAATACGGTTTTATTTTCAGTGGAGATTTTCATCTGAAGTTGATTCATTAAATTTTCGCAATTGGAACACCAGTCTCTAATATTCATTGAGATTTCGTTAAAAATACTTTTTGCTTTATTGTACATTTCTATAGCTTCTTCTGGCTTACTGACGCTTACAAGTAGGTTGTCCACATAAATGTATTTTGCAATAATGCTTGCTATTTCTGTGCCATCTTTATTCAGATGTAATTAATTGTCGCCGCCAGAATAAATGGGCTTGAGATCACACCAAATGGCACTCTACAAAATCTCAGGTGTTTGATATTTTGATCTGTAATATCTTTATCAATGTCTTCTACCCAGATAAATCTTGTGACATCATCTTGTAAGCCTACTTGCAGAAAGGCCTTTTCAATGTCTGCGGTTATTCCATACTTATAACATCTAAATCTCAATAAGATTCCTGATAAGTCTTCAAGCATTAAAGATCCTTTATATAGACATTGATTTAAACTGTTGTTATCCTTCAGGTGTGCTGAAGCATCATATACAATTCTTAGTTTTGTACTTTTATCCTCTTGAAGCACAAAGTGGTGAGACAAGTAATGCACTGGATGGTTACTGTTAACATTGGGTGGTGAAACTTCTTTAACAATGCCAAGATTAATCTGCTCCTGCTACTGATTGTGCTGTCATATAATTTTAATATTTATTTGTTGGTTCTGTTGAGGCTTCGTAGTCTTCCATGAGCAAGGCCCAAATTATCAGGCAAAGTTGGAGGATATTCGACCCAGGGCCACTTCACATAGTATTTTTGTTTTGAACTATTATTGTGTCATTAAAATTGTTAATCGCTTCTTCATCCCTCTTGGATTTCGGTGAATCGGTTATGGCTATTGCTTCCAATTCCCACAGCTTTCTGATATTATCATCCCTCAATGGTTGGTCAGGTACATCATAGTTACTCATTGGTGACTGTGTCAATTCTTCAGCATAAGTAATGAAACTGACTGTCTCGCTACTCAACTTTGATGTTTCATATCTTCCAGCAATTATCCAAGCAAAATCGGAATTTACTATGTACAAAAATTATCATATAGTTGTACCTTTTCATTGTGTACAAAGGAATAATAATAATCATTACTGATAAGTAGATATATTCTACTTCCTTCGCTATTATCATCTGCCATAATTATGTGCTTGCCCTCCGGAATCAGCTGCAGAATGGGTTGTTGTATTTCCTCAATTTTTCTGTAATAATATCAATTATGTTAGCTTGGATATATCTGTTATTATTAGTTTTGGTTTCAATATGTAAATTAACCACTGGGCTATAAAATTATTTTGGGGCATCGTTACCAAATGTGTAGACAATCAAATAATTATCTTCAATGCTTTTTAATTTTAATAATTTTGCAATTCTACTTGAGACATAACTTCTTTGACTTCCACAGTCTAATAGGGTTCTACAAATGGCATACTGCATAATCATTTTCCTTTTCACGGACTCTAGCTATGGCTGTCTGCAATACTACTATTGGCTGTGTAATTGAACTCACCGTCACTGAGGATGTATTTGCTGTAGATGTGGAAGCACCAGCTGGGTGTGGGCTAGTGTTCTCATTGGAACCACTTTTGTAAGTTGGGCACAAAGCTCTGTTGTGGATCTTCAAACAGTGCACACATTTTTTTTTCTTTAGTTGATAATGTTTTGCCAAATGTCCTTCGCGAAAACAAATGTAGCACCTTTTTCCTAATTTTTTTTGTTTTTCTTCTTATATGACATTGCACAATCTTCATTATAATGGGGTTGTTTGCAAAAAATGCAACTTATCTTCCTTCTTTTATTTTGAAGAAAAAGATTTTTTGACTTGTTTGTATGATTATATTTATGAAATGGTTCTTTCCTTTTATGTGACACATTACATAATGTTTCGGTGGTAAATTTCTCTTCATTTTCATTAAGCCGGCCTGATGACTCTCTGGCTGAAATGATAGTATGAAGAGCTTTTTCTAATATTTTCGATGGTTTCTTTGGTGCCAATTTTTATGCGCGCTTCATACACAAGTTCTTCTGGGAACTTTTCTAGTATCATCACTTGAAGATGATTGTGTTCCACATTTTCACCAAGTGATTTCAAAACGCTACTTCATTTAATGTATTTCGGCAATCTTTGACAGTTTTGTCTGACCTTTTGATTCTATAGAGAGCCATATAGTGGGCATCAATTATGAGACTTTGTTTGGCATATCTTTCCTTTAATGTCTCTATAGCAATATTGTAATTTGTGTTTGTTGTGTCCAAACCTTGAATCATGTCTCTGGCCTCGCCTTCCAAAGCTGATTGTAAATATAATAGCTTATCAACATCTGAAATATTCCTATTGTCTACATACACAAATTACATGAGTGAGGCCAAAAATTACACAAATTGGTCCCAAAATGGATGCCATTTCAAGATATCTCCGTTAAACTTTGGCAACTCCATGGTCGGCAGCTTGCTAGTTCGTGGGGTTTCCAAAGCAGTGGTTTTCTGTTTATAGCATATTGTCCTGGCTTCTATTTCAGCAACCATTTCTTCTGCCTGAATTTGTTTTTGTGTATATGATGACACTTCATCGGCACATGGGTCATTCACCATTTGGAAATAATTATAAGTTTCCGGTATAAATCTGTCATTCATGGATTTGAGCTTCGAGCGTAAAACTCTAGCCTCGTCTATAGGCATCTTATTTTCACCTAAATTCTTTAACACATCCTTCGCAGATGTCATAAGCGTATCGATAGAGGCGCTAACTAATCTTAGGCGGGTTCTTATTGCCTCTTCCATCCTGGTAGATCTGTAATTCCGTAAAACATTTATTTAATTGCAACGACTATCCCGTTTCGTTTTGATAAAATACGTTTTACTACGATAAGTCACACACACAAAATAATTTGTCACAATAAACGTGCAATGTATTACAACTTACCGATTTCTCGAATGTACAGAATTATAACGTATTTATCAGGATTTCACTCAGGTAAACAGAAGATAATTTGTTCGAAACAAACAACATCAATCAAACAATTTACGTGCCTTTTGACTCGAAAGACCCATACACAAACAAACGTCATATAAACTTCATTGTCATTGGCACAGAACACAAACTTACCACAGACAGTTGGCAGATAGTATGTATATTTTACGAAGAAAAATAAATAAATAAATCGATCGATTAAATAAAACATTACGGAAATTCTAAACAATAAAAAAACGTTATCTTTATTTGCTTAAACCGAGCCTAATTTTCATCTTGCGATCAGTGTGTTACATGCGTTTCGGAACGTATCGTATATAAAGGTATCTTCACACCGTGAAAAACGATAAAATTGCTTACACGACTATGCTACAGTTTATAGAACTCAGGCCCCCGCCTTTACTTCGTAAGCGGGGCAAATTTAAGAATACTTTAGTAAATAAATGATTCTTGCTTCTAAATTACATATATTATCATTATTTATCATGGAAGGAAAGGATGGCAACTCCAAAATCAAACATAAGCCCCTTATTTTTAAGCTTTATTATATTTTACAAGCTGTAAACACTTAAAAGAGGAATACTGCGTAGGCGGGTAAGGATCAATCAATTCAAACAAAGCATTTGATGTTAGTTCTGTTAATCTCAAATACCTTTATCCTTGGGATACTGGCCCAAGAAATTAATGCTCATACAAATGCTAAGAAAGAACTATCAATAGGCACTGTTTGTAGTTCATGTGTCTCAACATAACTGCGTCACTGGTTAAATGACTACTCTCAAGTCTTGCTGACTGGACTATAACTATTATAATTGGTAAACTTTTTGTAAGACCTCATCTTACTTTTACTTAGTGAAGACTACATCTACACTACTACACCACATACTATATCTACAGCATTTCTTTTCCTTTTTATTAAGGATGTAATATTAATTAACATTTCAAGTTGGAAACTTCCATTAGATCTCTGTTACTATTTACTTCTACTCATCGGTGTTTCAAAGAGACACCTCGTTTGTCTTTTATTTAATTTAATTGCATTTGAGTACAATTTGCAATGAAATAATATTAAAAAGTATTCCAAGTTATGGAACTGTTCTCTTAAGTACTTCAAACAAGATCTTATAGGATTTCTGATTGAGGACTTGTTATCATCGGCACTTCACATTGAAGACCTCCTGAATTCCTGGTTAAGGAATGTTTATCATCTGTATTTTACATGTATACAAGACCTTCTGTATTCTTGGTTAAGCAACTGTTAACATCGGTACTTCACCTCATAACCAGGTTAAAAAACATATAATATAACAAATTATCATCGGCACTTCAAATAGGAGGCCTCACATTCCTGGTTAAGGAAGCTTATCATCGGTACTTGAAATATAAGACCTCATACATTTCAGACTACAGAATTATTATCATCGGTACTTCAAATATAAGACCTCATACATTTCAGGCTACAGAAATATTATCATCGGTACTTCAAATACTTAGAAGACCTCAGTCATTTCAAGCTACAGAAATATTATCATCGGTACTTTAAATACTTAGAAGACCTCATACTTTTCAGACTACAGAAATATTATCATCGGTGCTTCAAATACTTTAGAAGACCTCATACTTTTCAGACTACAGAAATATTATCATCGGTGCTTCAAATACTTAGAAGACCTCATACTTTTCAGACTACAGAAATATTATCATCGGTGCTTCAAATACTTTAGAAGACCTCATACTTTTCAGACTACAGAAATATTATCATCGGTGCTTCAAATACTTTAGAAGACCTCATACTTTTCAGACTACAGAAATATTATCATCGGTGCTTCAAATACTTTAGAAGACCTCATACTTTTCAGACTACAGAAATATTATCATCGGTGCTTCATATACTTAGAAGACCTCATACTTTTCAGACTACAGAAATATTATCATCGGTGCTTCATATACTTAGAAGACCTCATACTTTTCAGACTACAGAAATATTATCATCGGTGCTTCATATACTTAGAAGACCTCATACTTTTCAGACTACAGAAATATTATCATCGGTGCTTCAAATACTTTAGAAGACCTCATACTTTTCAGACTACAGAAATATTATCATCGGTGCTTCATATACTTAGAAGACCTCATACTTTTCAGACTACAGAAATATTATCATCGGTGCTTCATATACTTAGAAGACCTCATACTTTTCAGACTACAGAAATATTATCATCGGTGCTTCATATACTTAGAAGACCTCATACTTTTCAGACTACAGAAATATTATCATCGGTGCTTCATATACTTAGAAGACCTCATACTTCATAATGTTCCTATTTAAGGAATTCTTCAACTTGCTCTGCATTCTCAATTGTTAATTTTATGTACATAATATTAATTAACAAACTATTGAGTGTGTATTAAAAATGTAAAAATATAATAATAATGATGTATTTTTCACCCTTTGTTTAATAGGTACTTGCTAATTCACTCCAGCCTAGCTGGATCTAAATACTTATAAACAGGATTTCAAATCCGTCGCATCTCCACCATGTCGTCAACCTTGGTTTAATAACTTTTGAGCCACAAAGATAAACTCTATGTACCTTACCATACTTACAGATAGGAAACTGAAATCAGTCGCATATGTATAGCCACATGTCTGCTTCGCACGATGGCTCGACGCTCGTCCATGCTGACTGCTTCTTCCTTAGATCCTAATGATGATCACGCGCAGCCAGCTATTTATTAATTCCCAAGGTGACGAAAAAATAATGGGGTTTAGCGGCCTCCCTTCTCCCCAATAGCCGCCCCATGCCTCGCATAGCTATAGTCCTTTACAACAACAGAAAGAACCCCGCTTTCGTCAGCTTAGTAATGAAGTTATTCTAAAATAATAACAACAACTTACATGAATTGATTATAACTTCGCATTTAAATTCTCACATCACATCAACCAAGTTCTTTCACACGCCAGTGTTGCCACCTTACCCCCGTGTTGCCATCCTTCTCCTTACCATTCGTTCAGAAATCAAAGTACTACATATATCAACAACATCTTTTATTATCTCAAAAAAAATAGAAATATTAATGTAAATTAATCAGATAACATTTTTTATATAAATTACAATTCGCATTTGGCGACAGGATCGGCGATTTGTCGTCCACATTAGTGACACTAAATCTTCCTGCAAATCGGTACCCGCTGGTGTACCGCAGGGCTCAATCCTTGGACCGTACCTATTTCTGATATTTCTGCATGATATGCCCATTCAAAATCGTACCAAACTTGCATGTTTTGCTGATGATACGGCCTCTTTCACATCATCTAAAGATACCGATTTGATCCTGGGACGGCTTCAAATGTCGCTTGATTCACTTCATAATTTTTTTCTCCAAATGGAAATTAAAGCTCAATGAAACGAAAACAGAAGCGATCATGTTTACTCGCCAACGAAAACCTCCCAAAAGACAGCTGAAAATATCTGGGTTTAAAATACCCTGGAGTACCTCAGTCCGTTATCTAGGTTTAAATATGGATACCAAACTGAACTGGTCAAAGCACATATCACATCTACGTATCAAAGGCGTTCAAGCAATGGGAGCATTGGGTCCTGTCTTAAACAGGCGAAGTAACCTCAGTTCAGCAACAAAATTAAGAATTTATGCCACACTGGTTAGACCATCTATTACTTATGCTTGCCCAGTCTGGAGTAGCACTTGTAACCTAAACTACCAACATTTACAGACTATTCAAAATAAAGCTATTAAAATCGCATTTAACACACCATTCCTTACTAACTTACGTAAACTTCATATTTCTATTAACTTTCCTACTATTCGTCAGTTCATATTAAAACAAACTTTAAAATTCTTTAGCAAAAATAAACACCATCCTAACGCATTGATAGCTTCGATAGGACAGACCAAAGTAGAAGATCTATCTTATATCGACAGATATGGCACTTATAAATTGCCCCATCACTACGTATTATTCCCGTATGACGACGCGTACGGCTCAGCGTTGCAACACGATGACCAGTCTACTGAGACCCGCGGCGATGCGGCCGGCCCCCTCGCTCGCCGCACGCAGTACCGCGGCGGGAGGCGGGGTAGCGCCGCACGCTTCCCATTAGTGGTCGATGGCGTTAGCTAGCTCCGAAGTGTCACTTTATTGTTACCCTCTATTTTAATTATTAGTTAATAAGATGGGACCCAAATTGCACAACAAATTGCTGGCTGGTTTTGTTGGTGATTTTGTATTGGAATTCACTACCTAATTTTATTTGCTTGTGGTTTGTTGTGCAAATTTAGACCCAGGTGTGGTGGTTTGTGTTCCAAAAGAATTATGCTATAAGCAATAACTGAAACAAAGTTATGCGCCTGCATTGGTCATTATGTTAGACATTGTATGTGCAGTGAATCTCTTTTAACCTAATTACTGTGGTCATAACAAATGTATACGCCTGCCGTCAACTTTAAGAGGCGTCAATAGCCTGTAAGTACCCTTAATTTTATGCAAATTGATATAGTTGTTAAGTAGCAATTATATTCGATCCAATATGTACCTATTCTGTTATTAATAAAGAACTTTGAAAACAAACAAACAAACCTCCTCTTCCTCATAATCACTTCCTCAACAACCCTAACTCAAACTGGGTGACACTCTTTCCCGGCCCGGATAACACCGACATGGAAATACCGACTCTGTTCTTCGTGTACACGCCCATAGAAACTCCTGTCAGTTTCTATATGGGCGTGTACACAAAAAAACAGCGCCGGTATTTCCATGTCGGTATTATCCGGGCTGGGAAAGAGTACCAGTTTGAGTCCCCGGGAAGGACAAAGGAAAGTTTTTATCCCGGAAAATTGAATTCAACGCGAACAGAGTCGCTGGAAACAGCTAGTAATATTAATTATGATATTACCTTGATATTTACGCACACGACTGTTCAAAAACTTAGTCATTATCATAACTTGGTAAGGCCCGTCTAAAATATTACAAAAATCATTACAAAAGATAAAAAAACAATTCATACAGCGTTGCTGTTCGCGCGGTATTTTTTTGGTCGCCCATTTAATGGGATTTATTTAAACTAAACATACAAAGTTTATTTTTAAACAAACCATTATAAATATGAGGGTAATTTTCATTAATTTTGCACGCAAATAAATTTGTTTGCACCTATGTATATATATTCGATGCGATTTTTACGTGGAAGCTAGTTTCTAATTGCCTTGAGGAAATGATAGGTATGACGATGAAATGTGATGGTTCTTCGCTATTATTTCATTAGAACCAGTTCGGCCCTTTTTGAGACATTGAAGTTTGCAGTTGGTTAGGTTATTTAAAGCGGGTGATTACAAGTTTTGTCAAAAACAAATCCGAGCTCACTCAGGTACATGCTTTGACTTTAACCTCATTTTTAACCCCCGACGCAAAAAGGGGTGTTATAAGTTTGACCGCTATGTATGTGTTGTGTGTGTCTGTCTGCGGCACCGTAGCTCTTAAGCGGGTGGACCGATTTGAATGTGTTTTTTTATTTGATAGCAGATTTTCTAGCAATGGTTCTGTGACATGTTCCATCAAAATTGGTTCAGAGATATTGAAGTTTAAAGTGACAAAGTCGGAAATTTTCCAACTTTTTGTTGGTTAGGTAAGGTTATCCTACTATTCCTACTTTCCTATTCCTATTCCTACTAATATCATAAATGTGAAAGTTTGTGAGTGAGTGAGTATGTTTGTTACTCTTTCACACTAAAACGGCTGGACGGATTTGAATGAAATTTGGTCAAAAATTAGTTTATAACCTGGATTTAAACATAGGCTACTTTTTATCCTGATGTTCCCACGGGATAGGGATAAAATCTCGAACTAATAACCGCTGGGCTTAGAGTCATGAAATTTGACCTTCTTTGAATGTAACTTCAATGGAAAAAACGATTTAATTTTCGGGAATTCCCACGGGAATTTTTAAAAATCCCAGATATCACATTCAGCTGCTCGACTTAATGATTTACGTGTGCGAAGCCGCGGGTAAACACTAGTATGCCAATAAATGTGACTTTGAGTGTGATTTGAAGGCCAGATTTTTTGCCGCTCAGTAGTAAAGCAAGCATATCGTCACTACTTAAAAAAAAACTCGTAGCTCAAAATAGATATTTTTTGTGAGTGAACTTTATATTCATTACATCAAGGCCCAATTTTGTTGACATACCGGGTGTGGCCTGTAATATAAACAAAAAATTAAAACATAGATCATACTCCTCAAACTGAACAACATTAGTTCAGCGAATTTTAAAAATAATTATTTTTTTATTTTTTATTACACCTTTTAAGTTTATTCGCAGAAGCAATGTAAAGCAAAATGCTTGATGTTTGTAGCGTGACAGGCGACGTCAGTTGTGTTCTAGGATGGCGTACATTGATCGCAGTATTTAATTTTTATGAAAAAAGGAAAATTCAATGACTCCATTATTTTTAAAAGTCGCTGAACTAATGTTGTTCAGTTTAACGAGGACGATCTATGTTTTAATTTTTTGCTCGTATTACAGGCCACACCCGGTATAGATTTTACATACGAGATTTTTTCAAAGTAGTGACGATGTCTTTTCTTTTGCTTAATTCTACACACACAGTATTAAAGTAAAATACTCTCAGATGCTTTCCAACTCTCGTTACTTACTTTCAATCGGTAATTCGGCACAAATCACCCAGTTTTTATTTTCAACCACAAACAAACCCTCCTTTTGAAGATCGACATGACCCCCGACCCAAACACTAAGGCATATTTTAATATCGTTAATGCACACAATTTGTGTGTCTGTTCGTCGATTTAAGCAAACACATAAACTACATTTGCGTGGTCCCCTACAGTACGACAACTAAACTATAGGGAGTCTTTTATTTGTATTCTTTTATTAGGTTGTTTTGCCATGTTGATGTCGGCGGCCGATCGTAAAATCCAACAGATCACGAAATTCCTAGGCATATCGTGAAATGGCGCCATTTCATGAATTGGCTACGGGACATCCGCCATATCGTTCAAACCTCACCGTTTGTCAATTTGCCTAGTGACGTTTAGGCAGATCATGAAATTCCTATGCATATCATGAAACGCCGCCATATCCTTTCTGGCACTTCGCCGGCCGCTACCGCGGCACGCTCGCTTCGCTCGCTCGGCTCGTGCGTAGCTGTCATAATTCATACTAACCACTCCTCGCTTCGCTCGTCGTACCTAATTTTTCCTCTTTTTCAGCATATCACAATATGCCCGGTATAAAGTTAGGAATATCGACGAATGCGTTGCTCTAATCGACCTGCCGTATTGCATCTCAGGCACATCGTGATATGCCTGGCCAATTTTTTGTAGGAATTTCGTGATCTGGCGGATTTTATGATCGGCCGCCGTCATAGACATTTAATTAATGAGTTCCTGAATCATTATTAAACTAATGTATTCTACAATAAGATTTTGTATTGTAATTGTAAATTAATCTTAGCTAATTTTTGCGCCTATAATTGAATAATTTAATTATACAAATATCAAGTTCTTAGTTCTAAAATTTCTACGCCGATAGAGACAAGATATGACGAACATCTTTTGTACATGTGCTAATAAATAAACAGATAATTATTATTATTTTTGCAGGTGGACCTTTATGCAAGGTCCGCCCGGATTGCTACCACCATCTTGCTCGCTAATCCTGCCGTGAAGCAGCAGTGCTTGCACTGTTGTGTTTGCACCCAGCAGGAGTGATTGAAACCCATTATATGTAGGTGAAGTAGACGCCTATTGGTCCACTCTTGCTGGGTCGTGCTGAGGCACCGACTTCGAGCTAGTAGGTACCTAGAAAAACATATTCAAGAGTTTTGTAGTCGGTTCCATTTTTTGTTATTTTTTTTATTTTTTTGGAGTCGGTTTTAATTTTTTGGTAAACATTTTTTTCTTCGTCAAAATCAATAGTGCTCGTCATTCTCAGTAAGAAGAACCTACTTATAGTTACTAAATACTGAACGAAAATAATTTTAGAGTCAAAACATTTATATTATATTGAGTCAAAACTGTACCTAGTATATCGGTTTATTGTTTACTAAAACCTAGACGTAATTTCAGTGCTTACTAACCTTTTTACTTGTAAACAAATATTTTATTTTCAATAAACAATTTCAATTTCAAAAACAAATATGGTATAGAAAGTTGCACCTGTATCAAACGCACGCGCACGCCGCATTGTTTATGCGTGCGCGGAAACAGACAGCAATTATATCAGCAGTGTTTATCGCCTCTATTTAGGCGCCGCTGCGCGAGTGTCACCGGCGCTGTCTGGTGGAACGCAGGGCTGCTACGAAACAGACTCGAAGTTCGTATCGTACCGTCCCTCTCACTCTCGTATTAAATACCATAAGCGTAGGCGGGACGGTACGATACGAACTTCGATTTTCGAATTTCGTGGTAGCCTTGCTGTCTTGCAGGGCTACTACGAAACTCGAAACTCGAAGTTCGTATCGTACCGTCCCTCTCGCTCCCATATTAAGAGAAGTTTCCTTGCCAGCCGCGCGGCCGCGTTAGGTATTCGTTTGGGATGGGGTGTTATCCATACTAATATTATAAATGCGAAAGTGTGTTTGTGTGTTTGTATGTTTGCATGTTTGTCCCTCTTTCACGCCGTAACGGCGCTCCGTTACGACACACAACGACACCGACACGGATCAAATCGAATATGGATCGGATGTGGATCCGTTACGGATCGACATGATTTTTGGCATAGGGATAGTTTATGAGCCCAAGAGTGACATAGGCTACTTTTTATCCCGGAAAAATGCACAGTTCCCGAGGGAACAGCGCGCAATAACCGAATACCACGCGGGCGGAGCCGCGGGCAAAAGCTAGTTGTATTATAAGTTTGAACGCTATGTGAGTCTGTATGTCTGTGTGGCACCGTAGCTCTTAAACGAGTGAACCGATTTGAATGCGGTTTTTTTCATTTGAAAGCAGAGTTCTTAGCAATGGTTCTGAGATATGTTTTATCAAATTCAGTTCAGCCGTTTTTGAGATATTGAACTTAAAAGTGACAAAGTTGGGGGCTTTCCAACTTTTGTTGGTTAGATTATTTGGATGATATTTTTATTAGGTTATTTTTATTCGACTGGAAGGCAAACGAGCAAGTGGGTCTCCTGGTGGTAAAAGATCACCACCGCCCATAAATATCAGCAACACCAGGGGTATTGCAGATGCGTTGCCAACCTAGAGGCCTAAGATGGAATCCCTCAAGTGCCAGTAATTTCACCGGCTGTTTTACTCTCCACGCCGAAACACAACAGTGCAAGCACTGCTGCTTCACGGCAGGATTAGCGACCAAGATGGTGGTAGCAATCCGGGCGGACCTTGCACAAGGTCCTACCACCTGCAAAAATAGTATATTCGTTCGTATTTCGTAAATAGTTTAATAGTATAGTATTATATTCGTTCGTAGATGTATTTTTGTTACGTTTTAATTTTCTGATCTACTTTTGATGCACCACCTGTTGTAAACTAGTCCTTCCTTCTTTCTGTAAAAAAGGTTGCCTGGAAGAGATCGCTCTTAAGCGATAAGGCCGCCTATTGCTTACCTTGTAATTTTATCTGTGTATCTGTTTTCTGTATCGCTTACTATATCTGGTGTACAATAAAGAGTCTTTGTATTGTATTGTATTGTACTATGTTTTAGAAAACATAACCCTCCTCAGGGCAGCCGAGTAAAACCTGGCTTCCTGCTACTAACGTCCAGTTAAATGGGGAAACTATAAGCATTCCTTGTTTAGCTACGGAACCCTAAAAGGCATGCGGGCCATGGGGGCAGCTATTAAGCTCAGGCTTATGGTCTGCGGTCGCCTTTAAGCTCTGTTTCCACCATGTACAAGGATTTATTTATTTACATACTACTAGCTTTTGCCCGCGACTCCGTCCGCGTTGAATAGTTATTTTGGGAAGTATTTTTCCTTCCTTCCATATAAAATTGGATCCCCTATTTCATCCCTTCTCAGGCGGAATTTTCAAAAATGCTTGAACTAATATCTAATTACTTCTTATTAACTGCCTAAATGTCAACTTTCATGGTTTTATCTTTAAAAATGACGAACTCCCATATGAACTTTCATCCCCTAATTTCACCCCCTCACAGGACGAATTTTCAAAAAAGCTCGAACAAATATCTACTTATTTCTGTTTAACTGCCTAAATGCCAAGTTTCATGGTTTTATCTTTAAAAATGACGAACTTCTATATAAACTTTCATCCCCTATTTATTCCCCTTCAAGCCTTTTTTTCGGAATAAAAGGTAGCCTATGTTCTTTCCTAAGGTCTAGTCTATCTCTGTACCAAATTTCATCAAAATCGGTTTAGCGGTTTTGGCGTGAAAGCGTAACAGTCAGACAGACAGACAGACAGAGTTACTTTCGCATTTATAATATTAGTATGGATTCAATTAGTTTACACGGTATTACAGCGAACCGGGCGATAGGCGATTTTAATATCGCGGAAGCAGTCTGGGTTCCGTCTGACTGTGAACCCTCTCAAATGAAACTAGATAATCCCAATCAAAATTCATTGACAAGCCAATTATTTGCGTTTATGTGTTTCACTAATTGGACTCAGTTTAATTATTTGCCAAATAAAAACAACAGACAATTGGATTTAGTTTTATCAAATTGTTCTTGCAGTGTTTCTACCGTTCAACCATTGGTCCCAATCGATGGCCATCACCCAGTTTTCTGTGTACATACTGATATTAGTTTGACTGTTCATGACTTAAAACCAGCCTCTAGAATAGTTCGCCGATTTTTTGCCGCTGACTATAATGTCATAAACGCTGAACTGGAAGGGATTGATTGGGATCACCTTCTTTCGTCGGATAATATTGAATGTGCGGTTGATGAATTTTATTCCATTGTTAACAGAGTCATAGAAGATTTGGTTCCTACTCGAATTGTAAATGGCAATCAAAATAAATTTCCTACTTGGTATTCTCGCGGTTTGATTACACTTATAAGGAAAAAAAATAAAATTCACAAAAAATGGAAAATTTACAATAGAAGTTCTGATTATGACAGGTTTTCAAGTTTACGATCGGTAATAAAAAAATTAGAAAAATCATGTTACATTTTGTTTATATCCAGAACGGAATCAAATATTCGTTATAATCCTAAATCATTCTGGTCGTTTTTAAAATCAAAAATGAAACATAGCGGTATACCGGACAGCTTCTACTTGGGTCAAAATAAAGCCACGGATGGTCAAACTATTTCAAATTTATTTAACTCGTTCTTTCAATCAGTATTTGTAAACGATGTTCGTACCAGTACCAACTCTAACCCTACTTCCTCCTCACAACCTTATGAATACCATGATAATAAAGTCCTTACCTCAATATGTAGTATACATATAACTCCTTCCATAGTTGAGAAATATCTTTTGGGACTTGTTGTTAAAGGGGGTTGTGGCCCGGATGCAATTCATCCTATCTTCTTGAAAAGATGTGGTAAAGCCCTGGCTGTTCCCATTTCAAAATTATATAACCTCTCCCTAAGTTCTGGAATCATTCCTGAGTTTTGGAAACGTTCAATAGTTTTCCCTGTTTACAAAGGTGGTGATAAACATAACATCACAAATTATCGGGGCATCTCTAAACTATCTGTCATTCCTAAACTCTTTGAAAAGATAATATTTGATACTCTTTCTTATGTCGTTAGACCAATGTTAATCCAACAACAACATGGATTTGTGAGTAAACGCTCAACCGAGACTAACCTTAATGAATTTCTTGATTATGTACTGGATGAAATGGATAATGGTTTTCAGGTCGATACCATTTACACTGATTATTCCAAAGCTTTCGACAAAATTTCTCATTCCGTACTTATTCAAAAGCTGGAATCCTTTGGAATACATGGTAATCTTTTAAGGTGGCTCACGTCATATCTGCGTGATAGGTCTCAAGCGGTGTCCGTGAAAGGACATACCTCTAGCTTTGTACCCATCCCGTCAGGGGTTCCCCAGGGCTCTCATTTAGGCCCACTTCTATTTAATTTATTCATAAATGACGTCGCTACATGCTTCCAGCATTCTCGGGTATTATTGTATGCTGATGATACAAAGATTTACAGTGTTATTAAATCGGAAAAAGACTGCCTAAACCTGCAAAGTGATCTAAATAGATTAAGCGCTTACTGCCTTAGGAATAAACTGCACCTGAATGTTGACAAGTGTTGCGCTATATCTTACTCGCGGAAACGATCGCCTTTAAATTTCAACTATACTTTGAACAATATCGGTCTTAATCGGGTAACAGAGGTTAAAGATCTAGGGGTGATTCTTGACAGCGAATTGCAACTTGTTACGCATGTAGATAAGATTGTATCTAAGGCATACAGAATGTTGGGTTTTATATTTCGTGAAGGAAGAGAGTTTAAAGATCCTAAAACAGTACAACTTTTATATTATGCCCTTGTAAGACCCCATTTAGAATTTGCTTCGACAGTTTGGAGTCCTCACTTTAATGTACATATAGACACCGTTGAAAAAATTCAAAACAAATTTATAAAACGCATGAAATTTATTTTCAAAGATTTTAACAAAAACTCTCTGATGTCACTCAAAACGCGTCGGGAAATTAAGGACCAAATATTTTTATATAAAATTATTAATGGATTGATTGACTCGCCATACCTTCTTTCTAAGATTTTGCTTCGTTGCCCAGAGCGTCGAACTCGCTCCTCCAAATTATTCGCCATTCCCTTTAGCGGAACTGCCTATGCCAGAAACAGACTCCTTGTTCGTGCATGCAAGAATTATAACAATCATTTTCCCGATATAGATGTTTTCAATATGAGCTTGCAACAATATGCTACTGCTTTGAAGGAGCAGGGCAATGTTCGCAATTGAGCCGCTGTCGATAAATCTCTTTATTAATTCATTTGAATTAGTACAAGTGTATTTAATCTTTAATATCTTTTGTTATTCATGTACCTACCTTAATTCAATAAGATAATGTTGTGCTTGTATATTTAATTTAGTTTGTTTTGTTTTTGTCTTGCCTGAGCAGCATGTTATGTTTCATTTAAAAGTGGAAACTGTTGTAGCTACTGTAATATTTTTATGTGTTTTATACTCTGTATTATTTCAAGCTGTTTGTTTTCCTAAAATAAATAAATAAATAAATAAATAAATAAACCAATATACCCAGAAACCAGGTTACTTAATAAACTACTATACTACTTATCAACTAATAACAATTATAATATAAATTACAATATAACAGCAGAAACAAAATAATAACGCTTACAAATCCCTACTTAATATTATAAATGCGAAAGTAACTCTGTCTGTCTGTCTGTCTGTTACGCTTTCACGTCGAAACCGCTGAACCGATTTTGATGAAATTTGGTATAGAGATAGTTTAAGCCCCAAGGATGAACATAGGATACTTTTTATTCCGGTAGAGGGCGCCACCGCGCGATAACCCAGGTCTGCGCAAACGAAGTCGCGGGCATAAGCTAGTAACAATTATAAATAGGTACCAAACTTGGTGTTCTGCCTTTTCGCAGAATTTCATTTGGCCGAATATCACTTGCCAACCAACGTTTCGCCGAAGATTCACTTTGACAACTAACTATTACCAACTTTTTGTATGGCAACGTATCATTTGGTCGAATTATTATATAGCAGAATATCATAATGACTCAAAACGTTTGGAAAACTTATCATTTGTCAAATCTTTCACTAGGTCGAACAACTAAAGGAAGAACGTTTCGTCAGTATAAGTGTCAGTGTGTGTGTGTTCTTTTTATACATAAGTCAACTTTTTACTAAAAGTAAGTACTTAAGAGATACACACCATTTCATCAATTGGCAATATTAATTACAAATAAGAGTTTAATGTGTTAGTTAAATCTAATGTGTGGAAAAGTCCAGTTAGGTGCGACGACGAGCGAAGCGAGGAGGAGCGTGTTAGCTTAACAGTGAGCAAACAGCGCACGAAGCCGAGCGAGCGAAGCGAGCGTGCCGCGGCAGCGGCCGGCGAGTGCCAAAATCGTATTTTTATTTTTAAATATCCAAATCATGAGTCTAATGAAAAATAATATTGAGCTGAAAATGGTATCCTTGTAAATAAATGTTTTCAAAATTTGACCGAAGACTCGGTAAATGCCGGTTTTTCGAAATCTAACACACACACATTTGGTACAAGATTGATACCGTGATAATTGCCGTATTGTGTCAAAAAGTCAAACATTGTCATATGGTTATTAGTGCACAAACAAAAACAACGGAAATGTTGCGCTTACCCACATTACTTATTATATTATAGTTAAGTACTAAACGAAACCATTATTCAATAAAAAAAAATTGGGAAACATTGTACAACCAAATGAGTATTACGCCAACCAAAACATTCTGCTAACCGAAAGTCGGCATTTTGAAAAGTGACTTTATAACAATTAGGCCAAACGTACAGTTGGTAACTGTGAGGTTGGGAAATAAAACTAAACATTTTAATAAGTTGGCGAGTGATCATTCGGCGAAATGAAATTCTGCGAAAAGTTGGTTGGGAAGTAACATTCGGCGAAACAATTTTCGGCGAAAAATTAGAGAACCACCAAACTTATACGCGATGTGTTGCGACGAATGTTTTTCGTGAAGCAATAGAAAACTCTGGAATGAATTATCGCCTGCGGTATTCCCGGACCGATAACATTCAAGCTTTCAAGAAAAGAGCGTACTCCTATATTAAAGGCAACGCACTTGTGACTCTTCTCTTCAAAAATTAAATTTTTTTAGTAAAATATTATAAAATGATTTAATAAAAATCCTCGAAATGGTTTTGGAATTAGACCACATTGTAGAAAAGTGATCAATGCCAATAGGGATGTTGACTGACGTACTTTTAATCAGCTGTCAAAACACAATTCTCCCACAGAGTTTCAATGGCATTGATGTATATGTACTTACTAGATTACGCCATCCGAACACTCATTGTGTTCCACTGCTTTGCACCTTGCACTGTGCAAAGGACTTTAGTATGACTTTGACATTCATGAGCGGCGGACGAACTAGTTTTTGATTGAGACTCCGAATATAGGCGTGAACCTGCACGTAAGTAACAATTCACTACTCAAGTAAGTAAAATTACATCTTGTACAAGTGATTAAGCAATTAATAATATTGTAATACCACAATAAAAACATTTTTTTAAATAACACGTCACGCATCGAAGGTTATAAAGTCGTTGACATTACTACGCCATCTTACAATCATAGACTAAAACGTGCAGACGTTCCCATTCAGAATTGGTTGTAGGTAAAAAATTGTGACTGAACATGAATGACAATTCGTTTAATTGCTTTATTTATACCTGTCATTCTTTTTCCATGTACTAATTTTTATGAACGTCAATATGTCACGCGATACGCATTTTAGTAATAGTTGAAGTATGGTTGAAGTATAAAGTACTACATCCAGTCCTTTCCCTGATCCCTGTAGGAGATGACGTCGTGCGTTTTTCGCTACTGTAAAAACACGGCAAAAAATGACAGCGAAGGTGTCAGTTTTCATAGGTAAGTTTATAGTTAGAGGTAAATGTGTAAGTAAAGGTTTTTGTTGTTTTTTTATTGTATATTATATACACCTACATACTAAAAATATTATTATAATCACTAATGTTCACATTATTACTAAAATGAACTTACTTTAAACAAAACATGATTGAGTTTTAAAATGAGAACATTTTGAATTGTGTCAGTTTCATTCCAAAGGTTTCAATCACATTTCTAGTGCTTCAGCTTTTTTTCAAAACCTCATTCACTATCTGCCTATTTATTAAGATAATTTCTTTCAATTGATTAAAAAAATGCAGTTAAAAGTTTCCGTTTTTTTTTTCGAAAATATCTATTTTGCCAGATGCAAAATGATTACGTTTTGTAGGTAAAATAGCTGTGTCACGTCTGCGGTGTATAATCTATATAGCGTTGACGTCTTGTGACAGTTCGGTATTTGAACATATTGTTGACATGAACGTGCGGGTCCATTAGGTCAATGTTCAATGGCAATAGCGACTTATGACGTCATTATCCGCCAACTCAATCAACTAACTATTTGTTTTAAAGCAACAAAAAATCTAATATTACAGTAAATCGAAAATTAATCTGGTTTTCAGGGCTAAAATAAAGCGCTTTTTTACTGCAGTCCTGCCTTCGAATTTTTTAATGGCGTCATCATTCCAATTGTACTCTTATGATTAAGTCGCACTAAACCCTAACCTTTTGAGACGTACACTTCACAGTTTTATGGCCTGCGGTCTTTATCGGGGCATAGAGGCTCCGCGGTTGATGCCCGCCTACTGGACAGATACAATTTAGAACAACCTAACACACTTGGAACAATAGTGTCATACTAATAGGGTTGACGCCATTAAAAATAATTCGAAGGCAAGACTCCAGTAAAAAAACGCTTTATTTTATCCCTGAAAACCAGAATAATTTTCGATTTACTGTAAAATTAGATTTTTTGTTGCTTTAAAACAAATAAATAGTTAGTTGATTGAGTTGGCGAACAAATAGTGCCTTATGACGTCTTGTTGATGCCATTAAAAATTAATGCGAAGGCACGACTCCAGTAAAAAAACGCTTTGTTTTAGCCCTGAAAACCAGGTTATTTTTCGATTTACTGTAAAATTAGATTTATATAATAATAATTAGCCCATTCTTAAAAATATATGGGTATAATACATATACCATTTTCACATAAAAATGTGAAATAAAACAATAAATTTAAAAAATCCTTTAAAAATTAAAAAAAAAATCGTGACGCTCAAACATTCTTCCCTAATTGGTCCCGACTGTTGAACTTTAAGTTTTTGTTAAGTAGCTACTTAACAAAGTTCTAGACCACTAGACTTGTTACTTCTTTTTAGTATTTTTTAAGACAGTCGATTTTTAATTTTTTTAAACTTATTGTTTTCTGTTTGCCTAGTTACTTTTGTTTATGTTTATTATAACCTAACCAACAAAAAATTGGAAAACCCCCGATTTTGTCACTTTAAAGTTCAATATCTCAAAAATGGTAGAAACGATTTTGATGAAACATATTTAAGAACCATCGCTAGAAACCTGTTATCAAATAAAAAGAACCGCATTCAAATCGGTCCAGCCGCTTAAGAGCTACGGTGCCACAGACAGACACACAGACACACAGACAGACATACAGACACACACAGCGGACACCATAACGGTTATAACACCCCTCGTTTTGCGTCGGGGGATAAAAATACGAAGTCTTTAGCAAAATATGGCTAAATTTTTTCGTAATGGCTACGGAACTCTATTTCAGGCGTGCCCGACACGCTCTTGGCCGGTTTTTTCTTTTTTAACCCCCGACGCAAAAAGAGGGGTGTTATAAGTTTGACCGCTATGTGTGTCTGTGTGTCTGTCTGTCTGTCTGTGTGTCTGTCTGTGGCACCGTAGCTCTTAAGCGGGTGGACCGATTTGAATGCGGTTTTTTTTATTTGAAAGCTGGTTTTCTAGCGATGGTTCTTAGACATGTTTCATCAAAATCGGTTCAACCGTTCCAAGATCATCAGCTCTTTTGTTCGCTGCGGTAGGAATCTTAGACGCATAATGGGTATTTACTTTACTTTCAAGCATATTTGGGACCTAAAACTTGAAACACCCATGTATGCTATGTAACTATGTAAGATTATGCAGTTCTCGGCCTGATGCTGCAGCCAGGATATTCAGAACACTGGTAGATACACTCTTGATAAAACCATAGCAGATATATCGTGTTTGGATTCGTTTCGATCAGTATTTGATTCTACATACAAAGCAAAAGTGGCAACAGGATGAGCTGATGCTGCAGCCAAGATATCCAGCACATTAATACACTATAAAAAATAATAGCACATATGTCGTGTTTGGATTCGTTTTGATCAGTAATTGATTCTACATACTATGCAGTGGTAGCAACACGACGAGCTGTTTAAAAAACATGAAATAAAAAAAACTAAAATTAAAATTTTTAAAAACCCCCGACAAAAAAAGCCGCCAAAAAACGAAAACTAAAAAGTAAAAAATAATTATGCACTACCTAGCTGTTGCCCGCGACTTCATCTGCGAACAATTCGTTTATCCCTATCCCGCTGGGACTATGCTGATTTCCCGCAAAATTAGCCTAAGTTAATTTAGTATAAGTACCTAGTAATATTCTTTTTATCTAAGCGTCGTCGATGTCGGGGGACCGCTAAGGTTAACAGAAACTAAAGTACATATGTTGTATTTTTAAAGTATTAACCTTAGCGGTCCCCCGACATCGACGACGCTTAGATAAAAAGAATATTACTAGGTACTTATACTAAATTAACTTAGGCTAATTTTGCGGGAAATCAGCATAGTCCCAGCGGGATAGGGATAAACGAATTGTTCGCAGATGAAGTCGCGGGCAACAGCTAGGTAGTGCATAATTATTTTTTACTTTTTAGTTTTCGTTTTTTGGCGGCTTTTTTTGTCGGGGGTTTTTATAGTTGTTTTAAGGTAGTCGGGTTTTTTGTTTTTTTTTAATTTATTGTTTTCTGTTTGCCTAATACCATTGTTTACATTTAATAAAATAGACGCCATTATACCCCTAAAGTTACATAAGGGCAATAAAAACACCCGTTAGTGAAACAAACCCCGCCACCGTTACCTATTAGACGCCCTTTTGTGAATTCTTTACGTAACGGAAAGGAAATAATTTGAAATTTAAAATATGTTTTTATTTTACAATATGACTATGCAGCGGCACTCAAACTTCAAAGACTACTATTGCAAGTTACACTATTGTAAGTTAAGGACATTATTTTAATTTATTGAATCATTATTATTAGTTATTGAAATGAAATTATGAGAAGAAATATTATTATGAGTTAATGACATTATTTAATTTATTGATTCAGATTAGCTATTTGACATGAAATTACAGTAAATATAAAGTTAATGATATTGCTTTAGTTTATTGATTCATTAACCTATTATTTTTGTCAATCTTGTTTGTTGTGTTACTGTTATAACCACTGGTTCTTGACAAGTGAAATATGTAATATTAATGTATGTTGCATGCCTATGGAGGCGAAACAATTGACTATATTGTAGTAATAACATCTGTACTTACATCGATTTCAAGCAATAAATGAATTGAATTGAAAAGAGAGCCTCCATCATCATTCCAGCCCACTGCTGGGCGCAGGCCTTCTCTCAGAATGAGAGGGCTTGGGTCGTAGCCCCAAGTCCCAGTGCTGATTGGGAACTTAACACACAATTGAATTGCTTCGTAGGTTGTACAGGTTTCCTGACGATGTTTTCCTTCACTGTGCCTAAAAAGCTCGTGATACATTTGGCACACTCATTTCGAAAAACTCAGAGATTTGAGGCCGGGTTTGAGCCCAAGACTCTTAAATTGAAAATACAAACTGAAACATAGATGCACAGAAAAACCAGAAAAATAAGACCAACACTGGGAATCGAACCCAGGTCCTCGGCATTCCGTGCCGCGTGCTATACCGCTACACCACTGCTGGTCAACGGCACAGACACTAATTTCGGTGTTCTGCCTTTTCGCAGAATTTCATTTGGCCGAATATCACTTGCCAACCAACGTTTCGCCGAAGATTCACTTTGACAACTAACTATTACCAACTTTTTATATGGCAACGTGTCATTTCGTCGAATTATTATATAGCAGAATATCATAATGACTGAAAACGTTTGGAAAACTTATCATTTGCCAAATCTTTCACTATGTCAAACAACTATTAAACGAATAACGTTTCGTTAGTGTGACAGTTCCCTTTTTATACATAAGCCAACTTTTTATTGAAAGTAGGAGTTTTATCAATTGGCAGTAATAATTACAAATCAGAGTTTTGTAATATTTATAGCAACAGAAATCTAATGTGTGGCAAAGTCCAGTTAGGTGCGACGACGAGCGAAGCGAGGAGGAGCGTGTTAGGTCAACGGTGAGCAAACAGCGCACGAAGCCGAGCGAGCGAAGCGAGCGTGCCGCGGCAGCGGCCGGCGAGTGCCAGAATCGTATTTTTATTTTTTAATATTTCTAATAAATCAAAATATTGAACTGAAAATGGTATCCTTGTTAGTAAATAAATATTTTCAAAAATTGACCGAAGATTCAGTAATTAGGGGTTTTTAGAAATCTAACACACACACATAAATGGTACAAGATTGATACCGTGATCATTGCCGTATTGTATCAAAAAGTCAAACATTGTCAAATGGACGTTTGTCACAACGCTTTAGGTATTAGTGCACAAACAAAAACACAACGGAAATGCTGCGCTTACCCACATTACTTATTATATTGCATACCTAGTTACTAAACGAAGCCTTATTCAATACAACAGTTGGGAAACATTGTACGACGAAAGGAATATTACGCCAACCAAAACATTCTACTATCCGAAAATCGGCATTTTGAAAAGTGACTTTATAACAATTAGGCCAAACGTACAGTTGGTAACTGTGCGGTTGAGAAATAAAACTAAACATTTTAATAAGTTGGCGAGTGATCATTCGGCGAAATGAAATTCTGCGAAAAGTTGGTTGGGAAGTAATATTCGGCGAAACAATTTTCGGCGATAAATTAGAGAACCACTAATTTCTCTATGCATCACATATCTCCGTCTGTTTATATCGCCACTCTGTCTGTCACTATGTTGAACGAACGAATAAATGAATTATGAATTTTTATTATTATGAAAAAAACGGTATGACTAGAGAAGAGTATGAGAACTTTGGCGCTCCCAAAAAATATCTGTATCTACCCTTAGTGTAAGTTTTCGGTTACAAAATACGTCTCGATCGCGCTCGCGTCAAAATCACAATTTGTATGGAAAAACTAACAGCGCCTCTAGCGGAACGTTTGCGATGTTCGTGTTTCCATACAAATTGAGATTTTAACACGAACGCGATCGAGACGTATTTTGTGACCGAAAACTTACACTAAGGGCACTGTATTGTATTGTATGAGTGGTGGGTCACAAAGTATGAGTCAGTGTGGGCCCTGCGGCACGTTTGAGAACCCCTGCCATAGATAACGGAGCGTCCCAACAGTAAGGATCGGAAAAAACAAATTGTTTATGTTTAGAAATGAGTCACAAGAAGAATGTGGGGCGGCATTCTCAATGAGTATTAACAGTGGAATACCTGTTTGGTTTTTTTTGGTGTTTTTTAGAAGATGACATATACCAACTCAATTTATTAACGTACTTGGGTGTCCCTTGTTTTGTCGACAATTTTGTGGGGAATCTTAGAAGTTTACATTATTTTATTCTTGTACTGATATTGACTTTTTACAAAACATCAAAGTTGAATATTTTGCGAACACATCACTGAATAGAAAAATCGTTTTAGCAACCCTGTAATGGTTTTGATAGACCTGTCCAACAATACCCTACACTACAAGATTGAATGAGAAAAAAAAATCACCCCCACTTTACGTCTATGGGAGGTAATCTAAAAAAAATATTTAATAATTTTTATTTCACCTTTTGTTGGCATAGCTTAGGTACATAAACATATAGACGTGCAAAGTTACAGCTTTCTAGCATTGATAGTCTCTGAGCAAAGCCGCGGACGGACAGACAGACAGACATGGCGAAACTATAAGGGTTCCGTTTTTGCAAGTCAACAAGTTAGGGTCATCACAAACGAATGAAACCATCTAGGACTTCCCCAAAGTATAAAAAGTAACTTAAAGTTTAGGGTTGTTACAAACCAATGAAACCAACTAGGGTTGTCACAATTAACTAAAAGTTAAGGGCAACAAAACGAGACCGACTCAACTGTCAATAAAGGGAGAAGGCATCATTGTCATCATCCAAACTAAGTAACTAAAAACTTGGATTAAAAAAAAATGTGTTTATTTAAAAAATATGCAGTGCTTGACAAGAATTACCAGGGCTCCCAGCACTTAAACCAGTTAAAATTACATAAGATAACTAATTTTGGTTATAACTAGCTTAACAAGGACACAAAACCTTTGTTTAGCAATAAAACTTATTTCAAGGAGTCACAATATGGTAGTCAGCTCCCATTAATATATGTATGAAACCAACTAGGGCTGTCACAAGTAACTAAAAACTTGAAGCTACCACAAATGATTGAAACCAGCTAGGGCTTTTATACAAGTAACTAAAACCTTAGGGCTATCACAAATCAATGAAACCAACGAGGACTGTCACAATTAACTAAAAGTTAAGGGCTACAAAACGAGACCGCCTCAACTGTCAATAAAAGCTTGTAAAACGAGAAGGTATTAGAAGCTAAGCGAATCCTCCCGGGGCGGCGAGCGACATGTGTCGCGCAAACGGTCCGGGACCAGCGGCTCGCCGCGCATTCCGCGCCCGGAATGTCTACATCGCGCGGTTAAGGCGCAGCCTCGAAGGCATCATTATCATCATCCAAACTAAGTAACTAAAAAAACCGGCTAAGAGCGTGTTGGACACGCTTGAGATAGGGCTCCGTAGCCATTATGAAAAAAATTAGTCATATTTTTCTAAAGATTTCGTATTTTGTACGGAATATTCCAAGTTTAGGTATATTTTTTACCTTAGGCTGTTATTTACTCTTAAACTACTAATAATTCTCAAACAAAGTTAGCCGTCATAATTTTTAAACAAAGCCGCGGATGGACGGACAGACAGACATGGCGAAACTATAAGGGTTTCGTTTTTGCCATCTTGGCTCCGGAACCCTGAAAATGACATGTAAAAGTGCCCATAGCGGCTTAATTACTGAATAAATGATTAGAATTTGAATTTTGATTGGGATTTTCTTTTTATTTCAGCAATGTTTTGAGTCTTGAATTTTGTACAGTTATTCACAACACAACTTCAATGAAGACCAAGGTTATAAATTTTGGAAATTTCCGGGAGAATTTTGTAAAATGCTGAAAATTTTTATTGCCACTATCAGACCGAATTGCGTGTGAAGCCGCGGGTAAAAGCTAGTAAATAATAGTAGTAACACAACAACTTATATTTAACGGATATAAGAAGATTTAAGGATTTGATGATTGAAATGTCACAAACGGAAATATGTATTTTTTATTTTTTAGTATAAGTAAGTAAGTATTGTAGCACTAATAACGTTTGTAGTAATCAGCCAAAGAAGTGCTCTATCAATTTATTTTTTTAATTTGAGAAATACTTTATTTATAAACAAACAAACAATACAATGATTAACAGAAATTAATTAAAAAAAAAAAGAACTCAAACTAACTTACTCTAAACCTAAAAATCTATATTCATAGTCATTTTTCTTTAGCAACATATTCACTCATTTGATAGGAATTTGTTTATTTATTTATTTAGAAAGTACATCCACATCATGTATATTACAGATTGAGCCATATTATAAACTATTTAAAGGTATTTTATTCCGATATACACGACAATTACGGAGCACATGTCTTTGACCATAAATGCGAGATGTCCATTACAATGCTAAAAATTTTGGTACTTAAAAAAAATCGAATTAAATTAAATAGTCACAGATTAAAATTAAAATAAAATTGATAAAAAAAGAAGAATACATTGGAACACAATTCAATCAAAAATAAAAAAATAAAATGTATATAAATGTCAAAAAATATTAATGTCGTGCGAGCAAACAAAATAAAAATACGAAATAAAAAAATAAAAATTGTAAAAAATTACACATATCAAGTGTTTAAAAATTGATAGAGCACTTCTTTGGCTGATTACTACAAACGTTATTAGTGCTTTTTTTTATTTTTTAATTGTCTATTCTTGTGTTCAATATGGTTGCGGCCACCCTTGCCAGAAGGGCCGGGCTGAAAATCAGCGCTGGATTTATCTTCAGCATATGCTGAGTCCGGTACCTATTGCCAAGAATAGTTTTAAGTTTTTGTTTCTCTTTTTTTTCTGTAAAGTAACTAACTAGCATGGCACTAAATTTTTTTTATTTTTTTTTATAACCCCTCTTTTCGCTTCGGGGGTAAGAACTATAGCTGCCTCTTAACCGCGTCTTTGTTGGGGCGGTATCGGCTGATTTATCGTCCGTCCGTCCGCTGCCACCCGCGCCGGAGACGCCATGACTAACTATACCACTAGTGTATGAGGGGGGGATAACATCCTGGTTGAAGAAGTTTTTTGACATTTAAAATATATACTGGCACTTGAGGTATTCCAACTTAGGCCTCTAGGTTGGCAACGCATTTGCAATACCCCTGGTGTTGCAGATGTTTATGGGCGGTGGTGATCTCTTACCACCAGGGGACCCACTTGCTCGTTTGCCTTCCAGACGAATAAAAATAAATAAAAAATATTTACTAGCTTTTGCCCACCGCTCCGCCCGCCTGGTATTCGGTTATCGCGCGCTGTTCCCTAGGGAACTGTGCATTTTTCCGGGATAAAAAAAAACGCCCGAAAAAAAAAACACCGCAAAAAAAGACAACTAAAAATTAAAAAATAATTACGTACTACTTAGCTGTTGCTCGCGACTTCATCTGCGAACAATTCTTTAATAAATAAAAATAAAAGTCCATATTTTTTGTTAGTAGGATTCGTATATATACAAAACTAGTGTTAGTCGATTTATTATTATTATCCCTATCCCGCGGGACTATGCTGATTTCCCGCAAAATTAATTTAGTATAAGTACCTAGTAATATTTTTTTTATCTAAGCGCCGTCAGTGTCGGGGGACCGCGAAATACTCGCGAGTAGAGCGGTAGCGCATAGTGCGCGTGTTGCGGCAGCCGCCGAGTCGCGTGCTCCTGAGAAGAAGGGCTACGAAATAGACCGAAACATGTCGAGCTAAACTCAATTTAAGACGTGAGTTATCCGTTACAATATCATTTAATATGAGTGAGTCTCACGATACTTTCAAGAGTGCAAGCATTGCTGCTTCACCGCAGGATTAGCGAGTTAGATGGTGGTAGCAATCCGGGCGGACCTCGCACAAGGTCCTACCACCTGTGGTCTTGAATCTACATAGGCACTAGTAGGCATAGGATTTTGATGAAATTTGGTACATAGGTAGTTTGAACCCCAAGGATCAACATAGGATACCTTTGATTGCGGTAGAGGGCGCCACCGCGCGATAACCTAAATCCGCGCAGACGAAGTCGCGGGCATAAGCTAGTAATAAATATGGTATTTGACAATAAAGGCAGCACTTCTACCTCTTTTATATTGAAACATTCTTTATACTTACCTACTATTCTATACCGATAACGTCCCAGCCTATACTCGTCCTGCTGCTGGGCACAGGCCTGCTCTCAGAATGAGAGGGCTTGGGCCATAGTTCCCACGCGAGCCCGGTGCGGAATGGGAACTTCATACATACCAATGAATTGCTTCGCAGGTTTGTGCAAGTTTCCTCACGACGTTTTCCTTCACCGCAAAGCTCGTGGTAAATTTCAAATGTAATTCCGCACATGAATTTCGAAAAACTCAGAGGTGCGAGCCGGGGTTTGAACCCATGACCCTCTGCTTGAGAGGCGATAGGCGATACTAGGCTACCACGGCTTCATAATATTTTTTATTAATATAAAATAAAAATAAATAAAAATATCACGGGACAATTCACACCAATTGACCTAGTCCCAAAGTAACCTCAGCAAAGCTTGTGTTATGGGTACTAAGCAACGGATAAACATAATTATATAGATTTATTATTATTTATTTATTTCTTTTTATTTTATTTGACTGGAAGGCCACCGCCCATAAACATCTGCAACACCAGGGGTATTGCAGATGCGTTGTCAACCTAGAGGCCTAAGTTGGAATACCTCAAGTGCCAGTAATTTCACCGGCTGTCTTAATCTCGGCGCCGAAACACAACAGTGCAAGCACTGCTGCTTCACGGCAGGATTAGCGAGCAAGATGGTGGTAGCAATCCGGGCGGACCTTGCACAAGGTCCTACCTACCACCTGGAGATAGATACATACTTAAATACACAAGGAAGTCTACTTTACGGAGCAGGGTAATGTTTTCAAAATGACGGGCGTTTTTCCGACCCTTGGAAATTAGTTCTATTGGTTTTCCGCAATATGGCGAAATTTTTTCCAATTATAGTCGGCCTTTAGATCATTGTATACGTCGAGATTATGATGATGATGATGATGATTAATTATCAGTGCACAATTCCACAGCGCACTTGGCAGTTTTTTTTTAGTTACAGTATGCACAAGGCAGTCTCGAACTTCTGCATGCACGTTATAACCGTCGCAACTCATCAATCAATCGGACAAAGAACGCATATTATTGACGCGTCAGTAATTACCAAATCAAAAATGGCCGCCAAAATGGCGTCATTAATTATTTAACAAAGGGCTTGATCAGAGCTTAATTTGGAAATTTGTGTTTATTTTTTTGGCAATTTCAAATGAGTTTTTGCAAATTAAGTTGTTCATTGCCCGCGCCGCGCCCGGTTTCACCTAAAGGATAATGAGAGTAAAGAGCGCTCGTCATTGCCAACTACGAACTGAATCAAAATCGAAGTTCGTATCGCACCGTCCCTCTCACTATCGGAGTCATCCCTATGACTCTCCTAAGCTACCAGTCATCCCTGTGACTTTCCTACAAGTCATCCCTGTGACTTTCCTACGAGTTGTCCCTGTAACTTTCTTACCAGTCATTCCTGTGAGTTTCCTACGAGTCATCCCTGTAACTTTCCTACCAGTCATCCCTGTGACTTTCCTACGAGTCATCCCTGTAACTTTCCCACCAGTCATCCCTGGGACTTTCCTACAAGACATCCCTATGACTCTCCTAAGTTACCAGTCATCCCTGCGACTTCCCTACAAGTCATCCCTGTGACTTTCCTACGAGTCATCCCTGTGACTCTCCTACAAGCCATCCCTGTTGCACTGTTGTGTTTCGGCGTGAAGAGTAAGACAGCCGGTGAAATTACTGGCACTTGATATATCCCATCTTAGGCCTCTAGGTTGGCAACGCATCTGGGATACCCAGTGTTGCAGATGTTTATGGGCGGTGGTGATCTCTTACCATCAGGAGACCCACATGCTCGTTTGCCATCCAGTCGAATAAAAAAAAAGTTGGTTGTTAGGCGCAGACACAACAAAAACAAGTTGTTCATGTTATATTTATTATAGAACCACTTGTGTGGCTGGATGTACTACAATAATACTTGAGAGACTATGATAAACACAAGTTTTTAGAGAGGGAATTTTTTAACTTCGCTTTTTCAAAAAAAAAAAAACAAGTTTTTGGTCGAAACAAAGGTTTTCTTTGTTAGAATACATTTTTGATAGATAGTTTAAATTTTTTTCCATTTACTTGTATTGTCATTCAACCTACATCATCACCATCCCAGCCTATATACGTCCCACTGCTGGGCACAGGCCTCCTCTCATTCTTGGGCCATAGTTCCCACGCGGGCCCAGTTCGGATTGGGAACTTCACACGCACCATTGAATTGCTTCGCAGGTGTTCCGCTCGTGGTAAATTTCAAATGTAATTCCGCACATGAATTTCGAAAAACTCAGAGGTGCAAGCCGGGGTTTGAACCCACGACCCTCTGCTTGAGAGGCGATAGGTCAAACCACTAGGCCACCACGGCTTTTTTATGCAATAATACTAGTCCAATAATAAAATTGATCAAAAAAAAATCAATAAAAAAAAACAATAAAATCAACTAACCACAGTAAACAAAGGCCGACCCAAAAACAATATAAATGGTGCATAACCAAACACCATAATTTTATAGAACCATCAATGAACCACCGTGGATCCATAATTCACAGGCCATAAAGATCTATAGATCATATAGATCCTCTGGATCTTTCAAAGAAATCATCGGAAAAAAGTCCAACGAGACGCTACAATGCATGCCATTGTGGCTATCCCGCTCGCGCCAACGGGGACGCGCGGGAGTGACAAGGACAGAAGCATTTCTTATTGAAGTGCCTCTTTCGTAGAACACTCAGTCCCACACACCGTGTCGTACTGAGCAGTCGTGTGTCAAAAAGTTGACATTTTTGTCATATTTCTGAAGTGTACTTGTGTCGAGTGACTGTGTGTGTCAAGTTTTTTGAAAAGGAATTTATTTTCTAAGGTTGGTACCTTTTTTTACTGCATAGTTTTTGAAAGTTTTAAAATGTGTCAAAATATGTTTTTGGAATTTGGCTGGTTTATTGAACCACGAATTATAATAATACAACAAAGTATACGCATAGAACAAGCAGAGTATAGTGGATGTGAAGTTCCCAATCCGCACTGGGCCCGCGTGGGAACTACACGCCCTCTCATTGTGAGAGGAGGCCTGTGCCCTGTAGGACGTATAAAGACAGGATGATACTATAAAATATTCTTTACTAGTGTTTCGGGATTGTGTGTCGGGATTTTTAGGGTTCCGTAGCCAGAATGGCAAAAACGGAACCCTTATAGTTTCGCCATGTCTGTTTCGCCATGCTTTGCTCAGGGACTATCAATGCTAGAAAGCTGTAATTTTGCACAAATAAACTATGCCGACAAAATGGTACAACAAAAAAAAATCTAAAATATTTTTTTTAGAGTACGTGCCATGCATAGACGTAAAGTGGGAGTGTTTTTTCCTCCTCCAACCTTGTAGTCTGTGATATCGTTGGATAGGAAAACGATTAGGTGGTTGCTAAATCGATTTTTCGATTCAGTAATTTTTTGCAAAATTTTCAACTTTAAAGTGCAAATTTTCTTTAAAATCGAGCTTCCCAGAGGGAAGCCCCCTCTAAAATCTAAACTGGTGGGTGGAATTTAAATAAAATCAGGATGGTAGTCAGTAATATCAAACTTACAAAGAAAACTATAACGGTTAAATTTTCTTGAGAATTATTAGTACTTTAAGAGTAAATAGCAGCCTAAGGTATAAAATATACCTGAACTTGGAATATCCGTACAAAATACTAAATTCTTAGTAAAATAAGCTTTTGTCCGCGGCTCCGCCCGCATGGTATTCGGTTATCGCGCGCTGTTCCCTCGGGAACTGTGCATTTTTCCGGGATAAAAAGTAGCCTATGTCACTCTCGGGCCCATAAACTATCTCTATGCTAAAAAATCACGTCGATCCGTCGCTCCGTTACGGCGTGAAAGAGGGACAAACATACAAACATACAAACACACAAACACACAAACATACAAACACATAAACATACAAACACACTTTCGCATTTATAATATTAAAGTATGGATTTTCACACTACTCAGCTCTTGTAACAGCGAAAAGTCTGAAAATTTACATTTTTATGTTAATCTATGTATGTCAATAACCATTTTAAATGACACCACACTTCGTACATTCTGCTTAGAAGAGGGGCTCTGCTGAAACTGAAAATACAAACCGTAAAAACACGAAATTTAGATTTACATGCGTTGATGTCTTTTATATGAAAACTCCGCAAAGTCAATTGAAGGTCGTTGACGAAACTTGTCATATCTCAGAAAATACAATACATATTTGAAGTCTGATGCATAAGAGAGATGCAGAAAGCATCTGGCTGCACGTGATGGATGACTGCGATGACGATAACGAATGATTTCAATGATAAATGATGATTTTGCTGACGCAAGAATGGTACGACCGATGCAAATAATACTTAACGCGTTTTTGTAAACATCGGCGATTTTTAGTTGCATCCATACTTAATATTATAAATGCGAAAGTGTGTTTGTGTATTTGTCCGTCTTTCACGCCGTAACGGAGCGCGGATCCACGTGATTTTTGGCACAGAGATAGTTTACGGGCCTGAGAAAAATGCAAAGTTCCCGAGGGAACAGCGCGCGATAACCGAATACCACGCGGACGGAGCCGCGGGCAAAAGCTAGTTATATTATAAGTTTCACCACTATGTGTGTCTGTCAGGTCTATCTCGACTGATAGAAAATTGTTAGTCATAATGTATCGTTTGGCATAATGCAATGTTTGACATAACTCTTTTTTTGACATAACCATTTATTTTTCAAAACTATTATAACCTAACCAGCAAAAAGTTGGAAAACCCCCGACTTTGTCACTTTAAAGTTCAATATCTCAAAAAAGGCTGAACCGATTTTAGTAAAACTTGTCTTCGAACCATCGTTAAAAACTGCAAAGAAATAAATAAAACCGCATTCAAATCGGTTCACCCGTTTAAGAGCTGCGGTGGCACAGGCAGACAGACACACATAGCGGTCAAACTTACAACACCCCTCTTTTTGCGTCGGGGGTTAATAAAACAAACCTAACCTGTAGAGTTCTACAGAATGACCATTTAAAAAAAATATGAAAAATTTACGATTTCAGCGCGAAAAAATTATGACTAGCAGAGATCCCTTCGGGGTTAAGTCCGCCTTTGTACTACGCAATTTATTTTGTGTGTTATTTTTGTACCCATTTCCTTTTTGTACAATAAAGAGTTTAAACAAACAAACAAACTAGCAATAATTATGACAAACGTTACATTATGACTTATAAGATTATGGCAGCCGAAAGGATCCCGTGTCTGTCTGTCTATGGCACCGTAGCTCTTAAACGGGCAGACCGATTTGATTGCGATTTTTATTTCCAAGCAGCTTTTGAACTTTCCTGGGCTGGAAATTGTCCCGTAAAACGCAAAGTTCCCGAGGGACATCGATAAACATGTTCTAGGTCGTTACTGGTTTACGATTGAAACTGTAATGGGCGCGTTGACACGTTAGTTCACACTCAGTGTCACGTTTAATGGCACTTTACTAAGTTAGGTGTTTAATGGATGTTCCTGAGTGGGAGAAACAATGATTTTTGTTTAGGCGAAATTCCACCAGAAGTGTCACAGTGTATATTTAAGCTAAAGCAGTATGGAAGCTTTTTTTGTAGGACCTCATGCAAGGTCCGCCCGGATTGCTACCACGATCTTCCTCGCTAATCCTGCCGTGAAGCAGCAGTGCTCGCACTGTCGTGTTTCGACGCGGAGAGTAAGACAGCCGGTGATATTACTGGCACTTGAGGTATTCCAACTTAGGCCTCTAGGTTGGCAACGCATCTGCAATACCTCTGGTGTTGCATATGTTTATGGGCGGTGGTGATCTCTTACCACCAGGAGACCCACTTGCTCGTTTGCCTTCCAGTCGAATAAAAAAGAAGAAGTATAAAGTTGGGGTTTTCTAACTTTTTGTTGGTTATGTTATTCTTGTGAGGTACCTACAGAACCCAAAAAATAAGTACAAATTATCATTGTTTATTATTTAGTTTAGTTTTAGTTTAGTATTGTATTGTATTGTATTGTAACTCTTTATTGTACATATAAAACATATGAAATTTACAATTTACAAGAGAAAGAGATGTACAAAGGCGAACTTATTTACTCATTACTTATTTAGTCATTGTTTAGTTTACTTACTATGCAACGCATATTGCAAAGAGTTAGGTAACATACCGGCTGTGGCCTGTAATACGATCAAAAAATTAAAACATAGATCGTCCTCATCAAACTAAACAACATTAGTTCAGTGACTTTTAAAAATAATGGAGTCTTTGAATTTTCCTTTTTTCATACAAATTAAATACTGCCATCAATGTACGCCATCCTAGAACACAACTGACGTCGCCTGTCACGCTACAAACATCAAGCATTTTGCTTTACATTGCTTTTTCGAATAAACTTTAAAGTGTAACAAAAATTAAAAAACTAATTATTTTTAAAAATCGCTGAACTAATGTTGTTCAATTTGACGAATATGATCAATGTTTTAATTATTTACTCGTATTACAGGCCACACTCGGTATATATTTTTTTTTCAATAAAAAGTGTCAAGTAAAAAAAAACTTTTTTTAAGCCGAACGTCAGAAAAACTATCTTAATAAAATCGTGTCATTCCGGTTCGTGACACGGTGTCACGGGTCACGCACAAAGCGTTTTTGACACGAAAGGAAAGAAATGCACGATTCCGTTTTTTCGGCGTTACCTACCTTTGCCCGCGGGCCGCAGTCGTGACTTCTGATTGGTTCTTTGGTTATGTGCTTTGTAATGGTTATGAATAGAGGTTATGGAAAAAAATAAGTTGAAATCCCACTAGAAGCTTGTGAAACAGACATACAGACAGACACACACACAGACACATGTAACGGTTAAACTTATAACACCACTCTTTTGACGTGGGGGGTAAAAATATGAAATGTTGTCAATTTGGTGATTTTTTATTTTTTTTATTCGACTGGAAGGCAAACGAGCAAGTGGGTCTCCTGGTGGTAAGAGATCACCACCGCCCATAAACATCTGCAACACCAGGGCTATTGCAGATGCGTTGCTAACCTAGAGGCCTAAGATGGAATACCTCAAGTGCCAGTAATTTCACCGGCTAATAAGGTGATAAGGTATGTATGTATATAAACTCTTTAAGCTTTGCTTAGTTTGGGACTAGGTCAATTGGTGTCAAGTGTCCCATGATATTTGTTTATTTATTTATTTATTGTACAGAATAAGTAAAACACAATTGAAAAAAAAATGTAAAAAGGCGAACTTATCCCTTAATGGGGTCTCTTCCAGTTAACCTTTGAGTAGAAGTTAGCTCTCATAGATTTCAGTAGCGCGTCTTAGCAATAAGTATTTTTATCAACACTACATTATAAAAAAACCCGGCCAAAAGCGTGTCGGACAAGCCCGAAGTAGGGTTCCGTAGCAATTACGAAAAAATTTAGTCATATTTTTCTAAAGTTTTCTTATTTCGTACGGAATATTCCAAGTTTAGGTATATTTTATACCTTAGGCTGCTATTTACTCTTGAACTACTAATAATTATTAAGAAAACTTAACCGTTACTTATAGTTTTCCTTAAGTTTGATATCCTTACTACCATACTGAATTTTTTCAAAATTTTCCATCCACCATTTTAATGAAAATTTGCATTTTAAAGTTGAATATCTTGCAAACAAATCACTAAATCTTTTTAGCAACCCCCTAATGGTTTTAAAAGACCTATCCAACGATACCCCAGAAAAAATCACTCCCACTTTACGACTTAACTCTAAATTGTTTTTGACATTTTCATTGTACCATTTTGTCGGCATAGTTTACATATATTCGTGCAAAATTACAGCTCATTGATAGTGCTTGAGCTAAGCTGCGGACGGACAAACAGACAGACATGGCGAAACTTAAGAGTTCCGCTTTCGCCATTTTGACTACGGAAGGCAGGTGGTAGGACTTTGTGCAAGGTCCGCCCGGATTGCTACCACCATCTTGCTCGCTAATCCTGCCGTGAAGCAGCAGTGCTTGCACTGTTGTGTTTCGGCGTGGAGAGTAAGACAGCCGGTGAAATTACTGGCACTTGATGTATTCCATCTTAGGCCTCTAGGTTGGCAACGCATCTGCAATAGCCCTGGTGTTGCAGATGTTTATGGGCGGTGGTGATCTCTTACCACCAGGAAACCCACTTGCTCGTTTGCCTTCCAATCGAATAAAAAAAAAAAAACCTAAAAACATAAAAATCCGACAAACCGGTTCAAAGGAGTTTGGTCACAAAAAATTTTGACGCGAAAATTTTATTTATTAGCCTTATGGGTACCCTCCCTAATAGTAGCGACTTGGGAGATATTTGTAAATATCGATTTTTAGGTTTAGAGTAAGTTAGTTATAGTTTTTTTTTAAATTATTTATTTCTGTTAATTATTGTATATATTATTTGTTGTTTATAAATAAATTTATCTTTATTAGATAAATTTGTTCGGAACTCTCGGCGAGCGAGTACTATTCAGTTGGCCGATTTTTTAACTTAGCAATTTGTACCGAATTTACAAGGTACCTGTCTGCCTCATCTCTATATTAAAGTGATTATAGACAGCCAACCGGTTCCATTAAAAAAAGATTTATTTACATAAAAAACATTGATTTAGTGTCTAAAGTGCTTTAGACTACACATTATTTCAACAACTTCGTATAAATTGACAAAGATTTCAATAACTCAACTAACTAACGAAGATTTCAATAACTCAACTAAATTACGAGTATAACCTAATCAAACGCGCTGTACGAATTGAAAAGAACTACCGACACTAAAACTGCAACCTCCGCCTATTATGCGTACGCACACGCTTGGCTGCGATACGGGATAGTTCTTTGGGGGAACAGCACCAACTCTAATGATCTCTTCATTTTACAGAAAAAATGTATCAGAATCCTCGCAAATATAAAAGCACGAGTCAGTTGTCGACCATATTTTAAAAATTTAGGAATATTAACGTTACCCGGATTATATATTTTAGAAATTTGTACATTTGTTAACTCTAACTTAACTTTCTTCTCTCTAGCTAAAGATCATTTTACCCGGCCACATAATTTACGATATCAAAACCGATTAGCTTTGCCAACCTCTACCTTGAAAATATTTCACTCCGGGCCTTATGCGATGTCCATTAAAATATATAATAAAATTCCAGATTTAATAAAAAGCTTAAATAGTCAAACATTTAAAACAGCACTTACTAAATACCTTATAGAAAAATCCTACTACACATTACAGGAATTTTTAGAGGATAAGCACTAGCCAGCACTAGATAGGACAATATGTAAATAATAATAAATATCTTGTGTTTTACTAAAATTATTGTCTGTTACCATTGTTGTTGTAAAAGCATAACTGGAACTATTATGTTGACTATGTTTTTAGCTAAGTTAAAGGCACGAGCACATCCACATCTGCGCTCATAAGTTTAAGGCTAGTAATTATTAATTAATTACATTATTGCAGTGCCCTTACAGGGTTTGATCCAGTATCTTTGTATTGTTTCAAAGCAAATAAATGATTTTGAGTTTGAGTTTGAAAACCTAACGTAATTATTCTTTTGTATCCTTGGTTGCCCTGAAAACCAGCGTAGCGCCATGACTGAAGAAATTCAGACATCGGCATTTGCTGAGTGGCAACCATTTTGGTGCTTTGTTAACTACTGTTGTATTTAGATTAAGATCTTATGTACAAAGTTTTTTAACACCAAATAAATCTATTCTATTGTATTCTATTCAACAAAAAGTTGGAAAACCCCCAACTTTATCACTCAAAGTTCAATATTTCGAAAACGGCTGAGACGATTTTGATGAAACATATCTAAGAACTAGTTCTAAAAAACCTGCTTTCAAATAAATAAATAAAACCGGCCAAGAGCGTGTCGGACACGTCCGAAATAGGGTTCCGTAGCCATTACGAAAAAATTAAGTAAAATTGTTCTAAGGATTTCGTATTTTGTACGGAATATTCCAAGTTTAGGTATATTTTATACCTTAGGCTGCTATTTACTCTTAAACTACTAATAACTCTCAAGCAAACTTAGCTGTTATGGTTTTCTGTAAGTTAAGTATGTATTTATCTATATAAGTATGATTATCCGTTGCCTAGTGTCCATAGTAGGTACAAGCTTTGCTTAGTTTGGCACTAGGTCAATAATAATTGGTGTCTAGTGTCCCATGATATTTATGATTTATTTATTTAATTTACATAAAACAGTTGTAAACTTACAATTTACAAATAACATACTTGTCTCAAACATGTTATGTAATGTTTATGTTGTGTTCCTTAAAACAGGCTTCAAAATACACTGTTGCAAGCCTAGGCCTGCAAGACAACAGTCTTTTGTTTCAATGCAAAACCTCAAATATCCACTATATAGCCTATTAGCTACTAGCTTTATGCCCGCGACTTCGTCTGCGCGGATCTAGGTTATCGCGCGGTGGCGCCCTCTACCGGAACAAAAGGTATCCTATGTTGATCCTCGGGGTTCAAACTACCTACATACCAAATTTCAGCAAAATCGGTTCAGTGGTTTCAACGTGAAAGCGTAACAGACAGACAGACAGAGTTACTTTTGCATTTTTAATATTAGTAGGGATAGGCCTATTAGACTACGAAAGTGCAAAATTCAAACTGAGTATCTCGCCGTCCCGCTGCTGCTCATATTATTTAATAAGAGAGTGAGAGGGACGGTATGAAGCCGTGGTGGCCTAGTGGTTTAACCTATCGCCCCTCAAGTAGAGGGTCGTGGATTCAAACCCCGGCTCGCACCTCTGAGTTTTTCGAAATTCATGTGCGGAATCACATTTTGATATTTACTACGAGCTTTGCGGTGAAGTAAAACATCGTGAGGAAACCTGCATAAACCTGAGAAGCAATTCAATGGTGCGTGTGAAGTTCCCAATCCGCACTGGGCCCGCGTGGGAACTATGGCCCAAGCCCTCTCATTCTGAGAGGAGGCCTGTGCCCAGCAGTGGGACGTATATAGGCTGGGATGATGAGAGGGACGGTACTATACAAACTTTACCTTTAACGGACTTTAACGGACATGACGTAAGCGTAATATCTTAAAGTTAAATTTAATTCTTAAAAAGCGCTAAAACAGTTTCACCCGAACCATAAAATGGGTAGTAAATGTTAATCCTAATTAATTTAATCCGCATTAAATGTTGTTAATTTATAATGGCTTCATTTAGAGTCGTTAAGACGATCTCGTTTACATATGTTTAATCACCGTGGCATTTGAGTATGGAACAAATTAATTTCGCACTCATAATGGTTGCTTAAATGGGGAATGGTCGCTGAAGAAAGCATTTGTTTGACGATTGTGAGTGAGACTTTTAATTAAATCAAGTGTCAAGAATATAAGATTAGAGTCTATATTAGAATTCATACATAATAAAAGTCATAGTAGGTACACGTAAAGATGTCATAATGATTTTTGCCGTAATTCTTTTTCTTCCATCCCAGCCTATATAAGTCCCACAGCTGGGCACAGGCCTCCTCTCAGAACAAGAGGCCTTGGGCCATAGTTCCCACGCGGACCCTGTGCGGATTGGGAACTTCGCACGCACCATTTATTTATTTAATTGCACCATTGAATTGCTTCGCAGGTTCGTGTAGATGTTTCCCTCACGATGTTTTTTCCTAGACCGCAAAGCTCGTAGTATTCTTTTTCTTGAAAACTATAAATTCATTCCTGATTGTTATAACCTGACCTAACGTCTAGAGTATTCTAGAAAATTCGTGAAAATTTTATGGCTTAGAGAAAAAAGAGTTATGGCAAATGATTATTATTAGTATTTTACTGCAGAGGCCGGGAAAAAGCAATTCGTGCATGAGTCTCTAGAGTTTGACGGACGAAAAGTAGCGTCTGTAAGGAAGAACTTTGTGTATTATGTTCTTCCGAGCATAAATAATATTGGAGAAAAATAATCATTATTAATATATAATGATTTACATAATAATCATATTAATCGGGACGCTTCTGACGCAGTTTTCACTAACAATATAAATTATGAAGTACCAGGATGACATAAAGCACAAAGAGATCAACCCTTTACGAAGGGGATTACGAAAAAGATGGCAACATACAGTTTAGGCTTGTTAAACAAGCACGACATGATTCCCGTAGCACCGTCTAGAATAGAACGGAGAAATTCGAATTTTTAATGTCAACTGCGAATTGGACGAATACCGATAAGGTTCCGCGGTTTTGAATTATGATAATTAAATTATAAAGTTTTGAGATTTAGTTTCATATAGTTTGTAACTTATGAAATGGAGTTAAGAACCTATAAATTAATTGTAACGTTTATTTATCTACTCTCGCATCGTAATATTCGAATTATAAAATTCAAAACGAGTTTATATTTACATACTTTTTAAACACAATACCGAAATATTAAAAAAAATTACTTTATAACACTTCTCTTCTAACAAAATAATGTTATAATATAATTTTTTAAACCATTACGATACAGGGCAAATCCAAAAAGTTTATATCAAAAAGTTTTGATTCCAATATTCACTTGTCTATGGCAGTGCCTGCTTTAGCGCATGCGCGCACATCCCGCACATGCGCAGTGATGTACTGGTTTTACCGCCATTCCGTTCATAGGTTGTCATTCTGTTGTACGAATTTTCGTGAGAAAATTTTGTTTTTGCTTAAAAATGTCTGATATCAGTGAATGCGAAGAAGATTTGACTCCGCCCGATATTTTAGATTCGGCGAAGGAATGACTCATAATTTACCAGCAAAGTGAAGGTCCTAGTATAAGTTCTGGTTACAATGCAGGTAATTAATTCTCAATGTTTCTTGAACACATGATAGAGGATTTAATATATGAACGTAGATAAAATATTGTATGCAACTGTACGCAATTAGGCCTTATAACACTCGTGTGACCCTTTTATGAAACTCGGCTACGCCTCGTTTCATGAACCACACTCGTATTAAAAGGACCCCTATTGCGATACAGTTGCATAAATAGCTATTTTCTACTCCAATACTGTTATCTGTGACTTACTTAATCACCAACGCTAATATAAGAACATAATTAACAAGACTCTGGCAAAATCTATAGTCTATTCCCCATAACAGCACTGTATCGTAATGTTGCTAAAACGATACTGCGGCCACTTACTTTTTTTTTTAATTCGTCCGTTTTGACAAGCTAAAGTGCAGCCACTTACTTGGTTTTAATATAGAACAAAAACTTTCCGAACATAATTCATAGCTGCCAACATAAGTAATACATATTTTTTTCAGAATAGTCGCTAGCAAGTTACGTCAATTAAAAACAAAGTTCACCATAGACAACTTTTGACATTTAAAAAAATTCCCGCCATTATTGTTTGCCTTAATATTTTAGTATGAGTAAAGTTTTAAAAGATAGAAACTAGTGATTTTTAGCAAGTTTACGTGAAACTTAATAAACATGGATGCAGATGAAAATATTATTTCTACGCCCGAAGAAATATCCGCAGCAGCCCAAGTAGTGACTGAAAGTTTGTTGCCTTCTAAATCACGGCACCTCTATGACAAATCCTACAAAAATTTCATGTCGTGGAGATTAAAACACCAGACCTCGTCATTTTCGGAGAACGTATTACTAGCGTATTTCCAAAATGTTATTGGAAAATTTAAGCCATCTTCACTAAGTGGGTGGAATATTCCAGTCGACGCTTAGTATATACCACCAAACTAACATTCAAAATATTATTGAAACGAAGATCTGAAGGTTTTAATGCAAAGAAAGCGAAAACTTTTTCTCCGGACGACTTAAGGAAATTCATCGATGAAGCACCAGATCAAATCTATCTTTTCAACAAGGTACGTAATTGTTTCAAAAATATTTTTGAGCGAGAGATGTATTTACTATTTATTTGATAAATATTGCAGTTTTTCCTGTGTAAGCAAAGTTTGTATTTAATTTGATTATAATAATCTTCCAATTTCTCTTTTTGTTACAGGTTGCGGTAATATTTGGGATCATGGGTGCTTGTCGCAGACAAGAGCTGCATAATTTAAAAATAGATGCCCATGATACGCTGGTAGTACATGTGATGAACACGAAAAACAGAATCGATCGGACTCTTTTATTATATTAAATTTTTCTTTCTCTAATTTTATGTTTTATTTATTAAGTAGGTAGTCGTAGAAAAAGTATTGTATGCAACGTTGTATAAATAAGTCAAAAAAAGCTCGTGGCGTTTTTTCTTACGATGTTCGCTTCGCTCACATCGTAACTTACGCCACTCACATTTTTTGACCCCTATTATACAACTATTGCATAAAATACTATTATCCTATTAATTTCATACATGCAAATGTTTGTGATGTAAATGTGTGAGTGTGTACATTTGATAGAATAGGTAGAGGAAAAATACATCGATGCAACTTTATTTTTCACAAACAAAACATGACTCTATGACAAAAAAACCGGCCAAGAGCGTGTCGGACACGCCCAAAATAGGGTTCCGGAGCCATTACGAAAAAATTAAGTAATATTTTTCTAAGGATTTCGTACTTTATACGGAATCTTCGAAGTATAGGTATATTTTATACCTTGCGCTGCTATTTACTCATAAACTACTAATAATTCTCAAGCAAACTTAGCCGCTATAGTTTTCCTTGGAAGTTTAATATACTGACTACCATCCTGATTTTTTTCAAATTTTTCCACCCACCGGTTTAGATTTTAGAGGGGGGGGGACGCTCGATTTTAATGAAAATTTGCACTTTAAAGTTGAATATTTCGTAAACAAATTACTGAATCGAAAAATCGTTTTAGCAAACCCCTAATGGTTTTAAAATACCTATCCAACGATACCCCACACTATAGGGTTGGATGAGAAAAAAAAATCACCTCCACTTTATGTCTATGGGAGGTACCCTAAAAAAAATTGTTTTTGAATTTTTAATTGTACTATTTTGTCGGCATGGTTTACAGCTTTCTAGCATTGATAGTTTCTGAGCAAAGCCGCGAACGGACAGACAGACAGACGGACAGACAGACAGACAGACAGACATGGCGAAACTATAAGGGTTCCGTTTTTGCCATTTTGGCTCCGGAACCCTAAAAAAGAGAGAATACAAAAGTCAAACTTAAAAAGCAAAACAATTAAGTAAACAATGTTAATTATTAATTTGACAATTTTGGTAATTGAATTTCTGAAATAAGATAATCTAACTGCACATTCTGTGATATGTACTCCATATTAGCCTGATATTCACACTGATACATGAATGTATATGTATATTTTTATTCGTACACGAAAACCTTTAATATGATCTTTATAAGGACCCCTAACCAGCCAACAATTAAAAATAAAAAAGCCCGTTCGGAAACCTGAGCCGTCTAAGTGTTCGATTCGCAGAATAAATACTTAGTCGTATACAAAGAGATTCCATCGTCATTAGTCCGGAGTTGGTTTTTGCACGGCATTCCAATTTTGAAATACGTTCTATTTTAAACGCTGGCTGGTTTTCGAAAGAGGTCATGAGGATTCCGAAGAAAAACTGTTGCTCTACGTCTAGGACTTCGGAACTTTTTTTTTTCGATTCACGCTAAAAAGGTAAAGGGATGTGGGCTGGCCAGTATGACAGAATTTTATCCCGGTGCATAATTTCCACGGGATAGCGACAAGTCGTGGCATAATAGTTTGATCTATGCCCTCTCAAGCAGAAGACCGTGGGTTCAAAACCGGACTCGCATCTGATTTTTTCAAAATACATCTGCGAAATTACATTTGAAATTTACCATAAGCTTTACGGTGAAGGAAAACATCGTGAGGATTCAATGGCGTGTGTGAAGTTCCCACTCGCACTGGGCTCGCGTGGGAATTACCCAAGCCCTCTCTTTCTGAGAGGAGGCCTGTGCTCTGTAGTGGGACGTACTAATACTAATCATATATCACTAATTTAACAAATGTAACAAGCTCCATATACCCATAGCGAGGACCGGTCCTTCGAACCAGATACAATCGGTCAAATATTTCAAAAATCCCGCTCGGTCAGTAGGACAAAAAAAAAGAATTTTTTTAGAAAGAATGCCTCGCTCATATTTTAATGGTATTTTTGCTACTGAACTGATGTCTATGGAATTTGGTGTGCAGACAGTTCGTATTAAGGATAGGGCATTTGTAAAAAACTTGCTTCCATCTGTAAATGTCATCTGTTGAACGAAAAGGAACTCTATAATCATGCACTGTCCAACCTGTCTGTCTGTCCGCAGTCCGTAAGTATTAGATAGACAGCAGAAATTATAAATACTGTAATAACCAATCCATACTAGGTAATATTATAAATGCGAAAGTGTGTTTGTGTGTTTGTATGTTTGTCCGTCTTTCACGCCGTAACGGAGCGACGGATCGACGTGATTTTTGGCATAGAGATAGTTTATGGGCCCGAGAGTGACATAGGCTACTTTTTATCCCGGAAAAATGCACAGTGCCCGAGGGAACAGCGCGATAACCGAATACCATGCGGGCGGAGCCGTGGACAAAAGCTAGTAATAGGTATAATTAAAAATTAAAGGGGTCCCAAACAACCAATACGAAATGATCCCACGCTTTGTACCGTTTGCTTAAAACCAGGGCTCTGCTACTAGCAGTGTCAAACACTTACACCTGTATATTTAGGCAAAAAATATACGGAACCCTTGGTGCGTGTATCCGATTCACACTTAGCCGATTTTTTATTCAATCATTATTCCTAAACACAAAACCTAACCTGTCACCCTGCATCGGTTAACCATCAAAACGACAAATTGGATGTTTCCATTACAATTTACAAGACAAAGTATAGACGTTACCACTATAACTACCAATGAAAACACCTAAATTCAACCTTATGTCCATATACATAGAGTTTCCACTAACTGAAAAAGTATATTTGCAAACATTCTACCACGGTCTAAATGCGGTTGTGAATGATGAAATTCGTTCTTATTTCATTCGAGATAGGGTTCTAGAAGTTGATTTTAAAGTGAATATAGGTGAGGGAAATGACACCGTGAGAGGTCCTTTGAAATAGAAACCGTAAAAGTTTTGTCGATTTAGTTCCTTTAAAATAGAAACTGTAAAACTTTTAGTCAAATTACGGTTAAAATTAACTGATGGTTAGAAGGTTTTTAATCGGGTTAAAATACACTTTAGATTAAGGCGTCAAATTAAAAAATATATATTTAAAAAAAATCAAAAATTTGACTGTCTTAAAAAGCTAAAAAGAAAAAAAAAACGGCCAAGATCGTGTCGGACACGCCAAAAATAGGGTACCGTAGCCATTACGAAAAAATCAAGTAATATTTTTCTAAAGATTTCATATTTTGTACGGAATATTCCAAGTTTCAAAGTCAAAGTTAAAGTCAAAATCAAAATCTCTTTCTTCAATTTAGGCTATAACAAGCACTATGGAGGTCATCGTCAAAAAAATCTACCACCGGTTCGGAAAAAACCTCTGTTGAGAAGAATCCGGCAAGAAACTCAACGAGGTATTTTTTAAACAGATTCCCAATATTTATAAATGATATTTATATCCCCAGTCGCCTTAAAACGACATCCACTGAAGAAAAGGAGAGGTGTATTTTTAACCCAACTCGTAATTTCAAAGTCCAATATCTCAAACACGGCTGGACCGATTTTTATCAAACATAGCTTAGGACCAGCGCTAGGAAACTCGCTTTCGCTTGAACTAACTGCATCGAAATCTGACCACCTATTTGCGAGCTACGATGCCAAAGATAGACATCAGCATAAAACTTGTAACATCATTTTGCGTCAAGGTTTAAAAAACAAATAATACTAAAAGTAGTTTGTTCACAAAATATTTAAGAAAAAAAAAACAATAAAACACCGATCGATCATATTGGACGGATTTACTTAAATAACAAAGCTCATGACGTCTTTATAAGTCGTAACACCACGCACTAAGCATCATTTTCGTTTGACACAACGGCACTGCATAACTTTGTAAATTATACCAAGATTTATAATTCAGTTCTAAAGATTACAACAACCGTGCTCGTTTCTTCGATTTTAAACTCTCTGCTAAACGATATAAAGTAAAAAATGCAACTCTACATTTGTCGACATACAACTTTTTATACAACTATCTGTCAACAATGTTACATTTGCGGGCGCAGTGGACTTTATTACTCTGGGTTTAAGGTACATATTTCCGTATCACGATTTTTTTAACTTGGTAGCTTGTGACAGGTACCAGTCTGACAGCTTGTAAGCCGCATTAATGACATTTGCTGTCAAAATTACGCAGATACAGCTACTGTAGATTGCACAACGCGATAGGAATGGTGGGTGCTTTTTGTGAAATAAAAATTATTATTATTACCAAGGGATTCGATTTGTGGCATTCGAACATGGCGGATGTAGACAATATCTAATTTTGCTATTTCTGTTTCTTTGGCTAGTTGAAGTATAATTTTGATAGTGTTTTATGCGGTGATTAACCTTAACAGTGAACAGTGATCACAAAGTTCTATATTGCTCTCGTGTCTGACATTTTTTAATGCGCAAGTGATTTCCACGTAGTTTCTGGAATTTTACTATCAAGTTGCAAAAACTACAACTACCGAACAACGTCCCTCTCAAAGAGAGTACTTAGACACTGGCGAAATTGTCCTATTAATTAGGACAGAAGCCATATTTTAAAAGAGAAGAAGTATTATTATCAAGGAAGCTTACTATTGTGTAACTTTTATTTTAATAGCCTGTATTGTCCCAAAAACGGGCAAAAGCCTGGATTTCCAACTCGCGCTATCGGCTATACTGGGTTTTGATATGTATTGAACTAAATGTAAACAAAACAACGCCAATTGGTGTCCTAAATATGAAAACTCCCCCATTAAACTATCTAAATTGAAATTCACAAAATTTATTGACAACAAAAACACACTACATCACAACAAAAAAACAGTATAAACATAAATAGGAGAAGAAAGAACAATTAGAGACCCAATGAGAGAATCTAAACATTCACATTTCTGTATTGAAATACACTGACAGAAATAGACTAACACATAGAGGCAAACTGAGAAATAGACCAATTACGAAGTTTGTTTGTTTGTTTATACTCTTTATTGTACAAAAGGAAAAACAAAAAGGTTACATGAAAAAGTAAAGTGTTAAGTACAAAGGCGGACTTATCCCTGTAGGTGGGCCAATGAACTTTTTTACCGACACTTTGGGCGTCTCCTATGTGTTATTCCATACGTCCAACTACCTACATACCAAATTTCATGACTCTAAGCCTAGAGGTTCTTATTTCGAAATTTTATCCCTATCCCGTGGGAATATCAGGATAAAAAGTAGCCTTCGTGTTATTCCAGAGGTCCAGCTACCTATATACTAAATTTTATGGCTCTAAGCCCAGCGGTTGTTATTTCGAGATCTTATCCCTAGTTATCCCGTGGGAATATTGGGTCAAAAAGTCACCTATGTGTTATTCCATACATCCAACTACCTACATACCGAATTTCATGACTCTAAGCCCAGAGGTTCTTATTTCGAAATTTTATCCCTATCCCGTGGGAATATCAGGATAAAAAGTAGCCTTCGTGTTATTCCAGAGGTCCAGCTACGTATATACTAAATTTTATGGCTCTAAGCCCAGCGGTTGTTATTTCGAGATCTTATCCCTAGTTATCCCGTGGGAATATCGGGTCAAAAAGTCACCTATGTGTTATTCCATACGTCCATCTACCTACATACCAAATTTCATGACTCTAAGCCCAGAGGTTCTTATTTCGAGATTTTATCCCTATCCCGTAGGAATATCGGGATAAAAAGTAGCTTAAGTCCTTTCCCAAGGTCTATTCTATCTCAGTACCAAATTTCATCTAAATCGGTTCAGCGGTTTCGGCGTGAAAGCGTAACAGACAGACAGACAGACAGAGAGACAGAGTTACTATTAGTATGGATATGTTAATATTAATATGGATGGATAGTATGGATTAAGAAGTAGACGAGTTTCTGACACTGTTTACAATCCTTGAATGTACCAAATCTGCCAGCTGAAGTTCATTTACATTTAGTATAAGGGTTTTTATTTTATTGGTACAAATGTGAAAAATAAAAATCTTAAAAGTAACAACTAAAATACTAAATATTACAAACTAAATTAAAACTATATTTAGTTAATTAGTATAGTATAGTATAGTATAGTATAGTATAGTATTTATTTATTTGCCAGAATTATGGTATATGGAGATGATAGTACAAAAAATATAAATACAGAGCAGCACAATTCACCAATAGTAGACATGCAAAATTTTTGATTCTAAATTACATTAACTAGATACAATATGTTCATATCAGCTTTACATTAGTTGCTATGTCATAAATTCCTTAATACTATAAAAACATTTTTCCTTTCATTTTCTTCCTTTTCATTCTTCTTTCTTTTTTCTCTTCTTTCTGTTTCCTTCTTTTTCATTTTTCATTACACAAACGTTATCGATTTGCGGATTTCGATCTTAATCGATTCACCGGTTAAGACATGAAGGTATCAAACAAACAGACTTACAACTTTCGCATTTATAATTGGGATTATAGTTACGAGTACTTATAATTAGTTCGCCCAGCAGTCCATGGAATGCGTAATCTCAATCTATTGCATCTAATTTATTTATTAGAGCAATAAGGATATTTGCCGTCCCGTGCCTGTCGTTTGATTCGAGACTATTAAAACCAGTCTGCCCACAGAACTATGAAACGGTATAGAAATGACGCTCGAACTAAATATTTTTTTGTTCAAAATGTCAATTTTTATACAAGCTTTTCTTAGGGTTCCGTAGCCAAATTGGCAAAAATGGAACCCTTATAGTTTCGCCATGTCTGTATTTCTGTCTGTCCGGCCGTTTTTTATTTGTTCAGATTACATAAATAAAATTTAAAAAAAACAGTACAATAAAAAAATTAAAAAAAAGTTTTAAAAAGTAAAAAAGCTTAAGAGCGATCTCTTCCAGGAGTTCCTGGCAACCTTTTGTTTTACAGAAAAAAGCAAAGAGTAGATTACAGCAGGAGTTGCCATTTTAAGCATCACATCGATCATACTTTTTTTTTATTCGACTGGATGGCAAACGAGCGAGTGGGTCTCTTGATGGTAAGAGATCACCACAGCCCATAAACATCTGCAACACCAGGGTATTGCAGATGCGTTGCCAACCTAGAGGCCTAAGATGGGATACCTCAAGTGCCAGTAATTTCACTGGCTGTCTTACTCTCCACGCCGAAACACAACAGTACAAGCACTGCTGCTTTACGGCAGGATTAGCAAGCAAGATAGTGGTAGCCGGGCGGACCTTGCACAAGGTCCTACCACCTGTAAAACATCGATTGTGGAAGAACCGACAGACATATGTACACAGAAACATTTCTATTCTTCTTATGAGTTCTGTGGTAGAGCTACAATTCTAGGATCATCTAACTGGTTTGTTTTGTTAGCTGACTGTACCTAACTAAGGAACGAGAACATATTAATTGTTGGGAATACTTCTGGGAATCAATAATCTTCAGTATCTAGTGTATAAAAATCTTTATCTTTACGTGTTTCATCATCATCATCATCGTCATCATCATGCCATAATCTCATGATCTCTTGGCCTCGCGCAACAACCCAAGCAAATAAAAAACCGGCCAAGAGCGTGTCGGACACACCCGAAATGGAGTTCCGTAGCCATTAAAATTAAGTAATATTTTTCTACGAATTCCGTGTTTTGTACGGAATATTCGAAGTTTAGGTATATTTTATATCTTAGGCTGCTATTTGCTCTTAAACTACTAACAGTTCTTAACCGCTATAGTTTTCCTTATAAGTTTGAAATTCTTACTACCATTCAACTACCATCCTACACCATCCTGATTTTTTTCACCCACCGGTTTAGATTTTAGAGGGGGGGGGGACGCTTGATTTTAATAAAAAAAATCACTTTAAAGTTGAATATTATGCAAAGAAACCATTGAACCGAAAAATCGTCTGAGCAACCTCCTAATGGTTTTAAAAGACCTATCCAACGATGTCCCCCACTACAAGGTTAGATGAGAAAAAAAAATCACCCCCGCTTTACGTCTATTTTTTTTAGAATACCTCCCACTCTAAAAAAATTTTTTATTTTATTTTTATGATACGATTTTGTCGGCATAGTTTACATATATATTCGTGCAAAATTAAAGCTTTCTAGCATTGATAGTCCCTGTTTAAAGCCGCGGACGGACAGACACTAGACATGGCGAAACTATAAGGGTTACGTTTTCGCCATTTTGGCTACGGAACCCTAAAAATCGTTTTAATGCAGTCTACCTCTGTCGAGAATACGAGCTTAATAAACATAAGAAAACGTAGAAGACATAATATTATAATAATATATAGTATATTATACAGGATATAACATTCTTATATGTGCTTATATTTTTTTTATTCGATTGGATGGAAAACGAGCAAGTGGGTCTCTTGATGATAAGAGATCACCACCGCCCATAAACATCTGCAACACCAGGTGTATTGCAGATGCGTTGCCAACCTAGAGGCCTAAGATGGGATACCTCAAGTGCCAGTAATTTCACCGGCTGTCTTACTCTACACGCCGAAACACAACAATAAAAGCACAGCTGCTTCACGACAGGATTAGCGAGCAAGATGGTAGGTCCTACCACTAGCAAAAGCATAATAGGTAAATACGAAGATCTATTTATTAAGAACCATGTCATCGATTTTAGGTAATAACAAGAAAAACTGCATCCATACATTTTCAAAAACTTGTACTCAGCTCGGGGATCGAACCCGGATGTTTTGAAGAAACTTACAATATTCATTCTAGATATCGTACTTCATAGTAACGTTTTATTGGTTATGACCTGCACTACCGATATCTTTTTTTTTTTCAATAAGACCGGGTTCGAATCCTGAACTGCGTAAGTTTTTTTTTTAATGTATGAACGCAGTTTTTCTTCTAATTAAAATCGAAGACATGGTTCCTAAGAACAGATCTTCGTGTGTCTTATAGTTTCAGACTTTCCCATACTGCAATACCCCTGGTGTTGCAGATATTTATGGGCGGTGGTGATCTTTTACCACCAGGAGACCCACTTGCTCGTTTGCCTTCCAGTCGAATAAAAAAATATATATTTAAGATTTATTTATTTCATCATTGCACTTTGTACAGTCACCTTAGGTCTAAGTACAACCCTGTTTAAGGGCATAGCAATATTAGCAACAAGTACAATACAATACAATACAATACAATACAAATACTCTTTCTATTATTGCACACCAGAAGTAGTAAGCATGCATTAGTATTGAAGTATATTGCACTTGTCCAAACTTAACTAAAAACATGAGTAGGTTATAACAAATTCTGACCGATATGAATGTTACACCCTGTATCGCTTACCTTTACTTTCCCGAACTTCATTTGCCCGAATTTCACTTGCCATACCAACGTTTTGCCATAAAATATATAGAACCGTGCTGTTTTCAGGATTTTTTTAAATGTCATCATATAGAATGCAGTAGGTTTGACATTAAACTAACCTAACCTAATAGGTTAGGTTAGTTTAATGTCAAATCTGAAGAAATTACTATTTCAGAAATAAATTACTTTATGGCAAATGAAAATTCTAGAAAATAATACATTCGGGCATATGAAATTCGGGCAAACGATAGAGAACCCACCCTGTATATAGAGTATGTTTAAAAGTAAACCTGTACCTTCTATCAGAGATCATTGTTAGGATAGTTAGAGTTACAGTCAAGTATAGAGCAACTAAAGTACAGAACGGACAGAGTTCTGCCACAGACTGATCGTGATAGAGCTACCTATCCTCCTAAAGCTCACAAAATATATATATTTTTTAAAATACCGCATTAAAGTCAGTCAACCCGTTTGCTAGCTGCGACGCCACAGACAGAGAGAGACAGATATTGGCGTCAAACTTATCTTGCCTCTCTTTTTGCGTCGGGGATTAAGAAGTAATAGATAATTTCTTCGAAAAACTCAGAGGTGCGTGCCGGGGTTTGAACCCACGACCCTCGAGAAGCGATAGGTCAAACCACTAGGCCACTACGGCTTCATGTGCGGAATCACATTCGAAATTTACCACGGGCTTTGCGATGAAGGAAAACATCGTGAGGAAACCTGCACAAACCAACGAAGCAATTCAATGGTGCGTGTGAAGTTCCCAATCCGCACTGGGCCCGAGTGGGAGCTATGGCCCAAGCCCTCTTGTTCTGAGAAGAGGCCTGTGCCCAGCAGTGGGACGTATATAGGCTGGGATGATGATGATGATGATGAATAGTCCTTTGGAACCCCGCAAAACTTGTATAGGTGGAGGTGTAATTTCTTGCGGAAGTTCTGCGGTAACGGACGTGGAGACAAAGTTCCTTTGCAACCCTGTTATAAAAAAAAAAGTTTTATTGGTTCAGCAACCTACTAGTACAAAAGCTTTAGCTATACAGAATGGCTGTCTGCTCCCCGCCGGTTAAGTTTCCGCCAAGCAGAAGGCGGCTTTTTCATTGAAAAAAAAAACTATACTATACTTTATCCCATTCGGTGTCGAGACCCTTGGTCCGTGGGGTCCTAGCGCTTTAAAACTTTTAAAGAAATTCCAAAAAGATTAGGAGACGTCACAGGTGACCGAAGAGCTGGCAGCTTCCTCGGACAAAGAATTAGCCTAGCTATTCATAGAGGAAACGCTGCCAGCATCTTCGGGACCTTACCTAAGGGGGGGTGCGTCCCAAGATATATAAAAACGTTAGATATATTTTCATATTATATAACGTTCATTATATATAATTACATTATGTATAACATGAAACACTATAATTTCAATAAGTATAACGTTCGATTAGTATAACGATTGTTTTATATACTTTCATAAGAAATAACATGTTTATGGGCTAAATTCATATTATATAACATACATAAAGTATACCGCTCATAATACGTAATAACTTTTTATACAACATTTATATGATATAATATCAAGTGATATACTTTGTTTCTAAAATACTTGCTAAATTTTTAAACCAGAAAATTAGGTGTTTATCAACCTTTAATTTTTGTATTGAAAAGTTTTACTCCAAAATTTGTGCGAGCGAGCGAAGCGAGCGAGCAAGACGGTTCGGAGCAAAAGTGACTCGGATAGGTTAGGTTCACGCTCCGCTTCGCTCCCGCCTTAGCCTTCGGTGTTAGGTTTTTTTTTATAGCAGCGAGGAAACCGCAAAAGTGAAATAAAAATAAACAAAGAATACACAATAAATTAATCGACAAATTTATTCAAAAATAAACAAAGCTATATTTTTTTAAGCTTAAACATGAAGCGATTGCTTTTAGGAATTCACATTCGGAATACTCGGTTTTATATTTTTGAGCGTTATATTTTCCGTTGTAAGATTAAATGAATGTTATATGTTTTGGTTGTTAGAGGTTGTGAAAATTATATTATTTGATCGTTATACTCAATGTATTTATTTCCATAGATCATTATATATAATGGAATTATATATTTTATCATTATATATTATGAGCATTATAGCAAACGTATGTTATATTAAAAAAATATAGAAAGTGAAGTTATATATAATGAATATTATATGTTTTGTTTTTATATATTCTATTACTTACCCCCTAAGGGGTACTCTTTAGATAATTTGTTTTAGTTTTATGTTATATATTATATTTTTATTTATATAGGTAAGTTAAGTTAAGTTATTTTTAGGATACTTTTTATTTCATTTGAGTGTTTATATTATAAGTTTTTTGTACTGATTTGTGGTGGGCAATAAATAGTAGGAAGGTATGTAACCTTTATGTAACATACAATGTCTCATCTATTTCACAATACCGACTTCTTTTACAAAACTACATGTGTCCTCCAGACAGGTGCATACTCTTTGCCCAACGATTTTATCATTAATCATTTCGAATTAGGAACTCCGAGTCACGGTGACTCGTGCTTTTAAATTTGGAACCGAACGACTGGACGCTCTTCTATTTAAAAAAAAAAACTGTTTTTTTAAACCTTAAAGTGTTGCCAGTAAAGCTTAAATTGTCATAGAGTTTATAAGAAACCATTTTGAATTTTAGTCGTTTGTTGATTTTGCTCGCATGAAATGTTGAAATTGTTCGTTCGAAGTTATTGTAACTAACTAGGTTAGGTGGAAGAGATTTCTTGAGAGGATAAGGTTTTGTTGGTATTGCGAACGTCCTCTTGACTATTCCATTCATCTTTACAGTTATTTTATTTTTGAACAGTCAGAATAGTATATTTTTTTATCGGGTATCTGAATATCGAATGTTTAAATATCGAATATATTAAAATATCGAATGGGTCATAATATCGAAAGGTTTATTTTCTGAAACCGAAAACTTTTCAGGATTAATTAAAACGGCATCGTATCCCCTTAGGTTAGATTAGGTTAGATTTATAACAATCTAAAAAAAATACAGTCTTAACAGAAATACCTTTTCGATATTATGACCCATTCAATATTTTAATACATTCGGTATTTTAACATTCGATATTCAGATACGTAATCTTTTTATCGCGGGAGTAAAATAAGCTAATATATACCCGAGGCGGTTAGCGACCCGAGCTTTAGCGAGGGTGTCTATTTATCCGAGGGTTTATATTGACTTTTAGTCTTGAGGAAACTCTCTCTTTCACTTCGATTGCGAAAAAAACATTGTCATTAATGGTTATGATTTACGTTCTACAAAAACACCCAAACTAAGTACTGGTTATAACCTTACTAGCTTTTGCCCGCGACTCCGCCCGCGTGGTATTCGGTTATCGCGTTTTTCCGGGATAAAAAGTAGCCTATGTCACTCTCGAGCCCATAAACTATATCTATGCCAAAAATCACGTCGATCCGTCGCTCCGTTACTGCGTGAAAGACGGACAAACATACAAAAACACAAACATCTGCATTTGGTAGGACCTTGTGCAAGGTCCGCCCGGATTGCTACCACCATCTTGCTCGCTAATCCTGCCGTGAAGCAGCAGTGCTTGCACTGTTGTGTTTCGGCGTGGAGAGTAAGACAGCCGGTGAAATTACTGGCACTTGAGGTATCCCATCTTATGCCTCTAGGTTGGCAACGCATCTGCAATACCACTGGTGTTGCAGATGTTTATGGGTGGTGGTGATCTCTTACCAGCAGGAAACCCACTTGCTCGTTTTCCACCCAGTGAAATAAAAAAATAAAAACACTTTCGCATTTATAATATTAAGTAAGTATGGATTTCATGTATACTTCGACAACAATTGCTCCATAGCTTTCCAGAAACCAAGGGTTTACATATATAAGTCGTGGCCATAATTTAATAAGGGCCCACACACCGCCCACGACTGGGCATGCGCGGCGGACACTGTTTGTTTACAATTTAAATTTATGCGCAGGATTGGCTATATCTCAAGTTTTTTCCGGTGGCTTATTTTGGTGGGATGATTTTTTTTGGCTCTGTTTCTGCTAGAGATGTGCGAGGGGTATCCTTTCAACTGCCATAATTTTATAAGTCATAATGTAGTGTTTGTCATAAGTTTTGTTATCATATTTTTTTCCCCGCTGAAACCAGGTTTTGCAGGTGGTAGGACCTCGTGCAAGGTCCGCCCAGATTGCTACCACCATCTTGCTCGCTAATCCTGCCGTGAAGCAGCCAGTGCTTGCACTGTTGTGTTTCGGCGTGGAGAGTAAGACAGCCGGTGAAATTACTGGCACTTGAGGTATCTCATCTTAGGCCTCTAGATTGGCAACGCATCTGCAATCCCCCTGGTGTTGCAGGTGTCTATGGGCCGTGGTGATCTCTCACCATCAGGAGACCCTCTTCTTCGTTTGCCATCCAGTGGAATAAAAAAAAACTGTAAATTATTCATAAATTATTAAATGGTGGTGGTTCCACGGGAGAACTTTATTGGTTTAGGTTAGCCTGTGCAACAATACCTCAATAATACGGACTCAGATCCCGTCAGAATTTGGTCTTTCGCCGACTGTACTTTCGCATTACAAGCCTTGACGAATAACAGTTCAAAAAAGTTAAACCTCACTCTAAACTCTAGCTAATGTTACTCTAATTTTTTGTGGCAATCTTGTTAAAATTCTAACTCATTCACAGTTAACGAATTGGTTCCATTTCCAAAGATTAGGGTTCCGTATCGCCTTTATCCTCGAGGGGAAAATGGGTTTAATGCTCGAGTTTTACACACTGCTTTTCACTTCGATGGAGAGGAAATGAAATAGCAACAGTGGAAACAATTTTATTGTTCACTTACTATGTACATTTTATTGTTCACGCATTCCTATTATAATTACATTTTTTCAGTTTTATCGATCTATTTTGATTGATTTGGTTGATTTTTACACACACACACACAAACATCACGCCTGTATTCCCAAATGGGGTAGGCAGAGCACACGAAACGTTACCGCTTCGGAGCCACTTTTAGCAATTTTAGGTTTAAAGTTTGATAAAAACGGTACAATAGTGACAAGTTGCTAGCCTGTCGTCGACGGTATACCTTAACCTATGTCCTTAGTCGCCTCTTACGACATCCACGGAGGCAATGGAGAGGTGTAATTCTAACCCGACACCACACAGGGAATTGTTGATTTTTAATTTTATGCAAATTAAATATTATTAAAAAAATATGTTGAAATTTCTTTGTTTGTGGCTGTTTACATTTAATTGCCTTGGTGTTAGACGAAGATTTTATTTAATGCACTAGTGCATAAAAACTCATTTAACGTCGCATAAATCCAGCATAAACACGGACTTTACGAGCATGAGAAGTGAAAAGATTTTTTCTTAATGGCTACGGAACCTTACCCGGGCATGTCCGACACGCTCTTGGCCGGTTCCTTTCGTTTCGTTTCGCGCCGATTGGATCCGTCGTAACTTCATTATGCGCAAGCGCCGCCCGCCGCGTCCCCGATAGATACCTTTGTATGAGGAGATACATTCATTCAACCATCATCATCATCATCATCAGACGGAAGACTTCCACTGTTAATAAAATTAAATTTTTTAAAAACCCCCGACAAAAAAAGCCGCCAAAAAACGACAACTAAAAAGTAAAAAATAATTATGCACTACCTAGCTGTTGCCCACGACTTCATCTGCGAACAATTCGTTTATCCCTATCCCGCTGGGACTATGCCGATTTCCCGCAAAATTAGCCTAAGTTAATTTAGTATAAGTACCTAGTAATATTCTTTTTATCTAAGCGTCGTCGATGTCGGGGGACCGCTAAGGTTAACAGAAACTAAAGTACATATGTTGTATTTTTTAAAGTATTAACCTTAGCGGTCCCCCGACATCGACGACGCTTAGATAAAAAGAATATTACTAGGTACTTATACTAAATTAACTTAGGCTAATTTTGCGGGAAATCGGCATAGTCCCAGCGGGATAGGGATAAACGAATTGTTCGCAGATGAAGTCGTGGGCAACAGCCAGGTAGTGCATAATTATTTTTTACTTTTTAGTTGTCGTTTTTTGGCGGCTTTTTTTGTCGGGGGTTTTTAAAAAAATTTTTTTTTTTTTTTTATTTCATGTTTTTTAAACAGCTCGTCGTGTTGCTATCACTGGATTGTATGTAGAATCAATTACTGATCAAAACGAATCCAAACACGACATATGTGCTATTATTTTTTATAGTGTAGGTACTAATGTGCTGGATATCTTGGCTGCAGCATCAGCTCATCCTGTTGCCACTTTTTCATTGTATGTAGAATCAAATACTGATCGAAACGAATCCAAACACGATATATCTGCTATGGTTTTATCAAGAGTGTATCTACTAGTGTTCTGGATATCCTGGCTGCAGCATCAGGCCGAGAACTGCGTAATCTTGCATAGTTACATAGCATACATGGGTGTTTCAAGTTTTAGGTCCCAAATATGCTTGAAAGTTAAGTAAATACCCATTATGCGTCTAAGATTCCTACCGCAGCGAACAAAAGAGCTGATGATCTTGAAACGGCTGAACCGATTTTGATGAAACATGTCTAAGAACCATCGCTAGAAAACCAGCTTTCAAATAAAAAAAACCGCATTCAAATCGGTCCACCCGCTTAAGAGCTACGGTGCCACAGACAGACACACAGACACACAGACACACAGACAGACACACAGACACACTGTAACATGGCAAACCTCCGCGGTGCGCAACTGGCCGCTTACAGAAAAAAAAAAAACTCTAAATTCTAAATTATTGATCCGCTTTTGTTTTTTCCGGTCTTTGGCTCTACGATTTGACAAGGCGTAAGCCGAAATTTGGTTTTCTTTAAAAGAAAATATAAAATATTTACTCGGTGTTAGCTATTTCACTGATTACTATTTTTAATATAAGGGCTGCCACTATTGCAGGTATTGTAAATATTCTTATCTCTATTTCTAACATTTATTTCTTGTGTACATTTTGTAAAACCTAATCCAAGTCTCGTTTAGCTTTCTTTCGCTGGTCCGACACTAAAACGAGGCTTGGATGGGTGCTGCAAAGTGCAAGCAATCAGTAAAGCAGGGTGTTTAATTCCAGCCCTTCCTTTTTCCTGCTGAACTACAATCTCCATCTCCACTTCCACTCCGCTCCGCTGCCTCGGAGCAGATCGCCGGCGCGACTGGATGCTCCGAGGCGACCTTAACACCCTGCCCTGTTTCCCTACCTGTCCTACAAGTCTCAGGCCAGTGTTATTTTTAATTTATCAAGAAGAGCAGTGCTGACTGAATCAATTGTATATATTTTTCTATTATATTATATTTTTATTCTGTAACCACACGCCTGTTATTTCTCCGACCGGCTAGCCGGTTACATTGGCGCCCAAGGGTTGTTTGAGTCAGTACGTGAGTCTTACTTATGACTTGGATTAGGTTATGTATATAGCGCTTGTAAATACTAAATTACCTGTATACCTGTTTACCTGTATATAGTGTATTAGTTTTTTTTACTTTAACAATATTTCTGTACATAGCCTAATTTTCCAATTTTGTTTTTGTATATATCTTTGTTTCTTGTTATTTTTTGTGTTAGGAAGCTTGCTTACGTATCATCTGTTCATGTCATGTACATGTAAATAAGTGTATTTTTTTTTTGTACATAAAACCGGGCTTTGAGATGGATTTTAAGGGTTTGAATGTAAATTTGTTAAATAAAAATGAGCTCATGTACGAGGTGAGCATCAGGCAGGCCGAGCCACTCCCCACAGTCGCGGAGCAGCGGCGACAGCTCGTTCACTTGTTGGACAAATTTAGTGCTGAGGACTTGACCTCAACTTTTTCAGTTGCCGATGATTGTAGTGGCACTGAAAAATCGCTTTCCTTTGTCGAGGATAAAATCATTCTTTACGAAAGTACCTGTGATGCAAAGCTTGTACAGAAAATACAGTCTTTTTTGACTCATATCTATTTACGCCTTCAGCGTATCGATGTCTCTGATGATGAGGAATACCGTACTACGTATAAAGACCTTGTTTCCAGATTTAGTGCCTTAAAAATTCGTTTCGATAGTAAAAACAGCATTCCGAGCGAATCTTCGACGTCTTACGCCACAGCAAACTCCGGTGCTAGCGCGGACACTAAGATCATTGTGCACTGTGACCGCGGAGTGACCAGTGAATTCCGTAAATTCACGTTTGCAGGGGTCGGTTGTCCCCGCGCTTTCATACAAAAACTTGAGGAGTTTGCTGTGTCTAGAAATTTATCAAAAGAAAATTTACTAGCTCATTCGTTCGAGATTTTTACCGATAAGGCTTTACATTGGTTTCGCGCATACAAAGACAGTTTTCATAACTGGGAGACCTTAAAAACTAAGCTGTTTGATGATTTTGATATATTTGATTACGATTATAAATTGCTCCGCGAAATCGAGGACCGCACTCAGGGTAGGGATGAGTCGGTTGTGGTTTATTTCGCCATTATGTTGGGTTTATTTGCTAAACTTTCCTATACTATGCCTGAAGCAGACAAACTTAAATTCTGTTGAGGAATATCCGTCCTGAGTACGATTTTATGGTAGCTCAGTCTGACGTCCAATCCATAGAGAGTTTGAAGTTGATCTGTAAAAAGTACGAGGCTTGTCTAGACCGCTCTAGAAATTTTAAGGAACCTCCCATCAGCAGTCCTTCTACTTTGACTGAGGACTTTGTATATAAACCTGTAAATAATCATTCTGTAAATATTATTAATACAAATAAGCAATTTTGCGTGCGCTGTAGAGTCAATGGTCACTCACTGCGCATGTGTAAAGAACCGCGTAAAATAATTTGTTTCAAGTGTGGATTGGACGGTTTTCGTAGCTCTGAGTGTCCTACTTGTAATAAGCCTGTAAATAACAAAACTAAATCTATTCCAAAAAACTAGTAACTGAGGGTCAAGGAAATATTGTAAATAATGATTGTAAATATTCGCGTAAAGAGTGGGAAGACTGGCTCTCCGTAGTTCGACTTTTTATGCTGTCCTATAAAACTTCTTTGATCCTCTTTGACGACCAAATTGACGATGAACGTCCTTATGTAAATATTAATGTAAATAATTTGACTCTCTGTGGTTTACTTGACAGTGGTAGTTCTATTACCATTCTAGGTAATAACTCGCATGTACATTTACTTAGTCAGGGATTTGTACTGAACTCGTCACATAAAATCTCTGTTCGAGCTGCGAATGGACAGCCCGCTCGTTCTATTGGTTTTATACAATTACCTGTGCAGTTTAATGAAAAATCTTTTCTCATAAACGCACATGTTATTCCTGATATCTCGTCCCATTATATACTCGGCATCGATTTTTGGAAGAGATTTAATTTGCTGCCTGATTGTTTTAAAAATGTAGAGCTCAAACGGCCTTCAAACTGTCTATCTTTAACAGTTAACGATACTTCTAAGCAGGTTCTTCCTTTTGAAGAACTACCTGACGCTCAACGGACACAGGCCAATAAAATAATATCGCAGTTTCGGGAAGCTTCTACTGAATCTCTCCCGCTCGGTAGAACGCATCTTATCTCGCACCGCATCGACACCGGTGATCACGAGCCTATTCGACAGCGGTGCTATCGTCTTTCACCGGAGAAACAAAAAGTGTTGATAGAAGAGGTAGATAAAATGATAGCTTTAGATATTATAGAGCCATGTGAGAGTCCCTGGCTTAGTCCTGTGCTTGTTACGCCTAAAAAAGACGGTAGTTGGCGGTTTTGTTTAGACAGCAGAAAGCTCAACTCTGTGACTAAAAAAGACGCGTACAAACTTCCATTCATCAACGAAATTCTGGATAACTTGCGAGACGCAAAGTATTTGTCCAGTATAGACATTGCAAAGGCCTTTTGGGAGTTACCACTTTGTGAAGAGGACAGAGACAAGACTGCGTTCTATGTCCCAGGTCGTGGCATGTACAGATTTAAAGTTACACCTTTTGGCTTAACTAATGCTCCCGCTACGCAACAACGTTTAATGGACTTACTATTTACACCTGAGTTTGAGAATCGCGTTTTCTGGTACTTAGATGATATAATTGTCATTTCTAATACATTTGACGACCATCTTAGTTTATTATCTCGTGTATTAGATAAACTCAAGTACGCTAGACTAACAATTAATTTTGAGAAGTCGTGTTTCTTCCGACGCGAGCTTAAATACCTCGGTTATATTGTTGATCACAAGGGTTTACGTACGGACCCCGAAAAAGTTCGAGCCATACTTGATATTCCAACACCGACTTCTAGACGCGAACTAAAGAAATTCTTGGGTACTGCTAGTTGGTACAGGCGTTTTGTACCCAACTTTAGTACATTGGCTGCGCCTCTTAACTCGCTCACATCTACCGGTAAAAAAGCGCCTCCTTTTAAATGGAACGAAGATGCTGATAGTGCATTTAGGAATATTAAGCAAGCTCTGGTATCCAGTCCGGTCTTAACTTGCCCTGACTTTACTAAGACTTTCTCGGTGCACGCCGATGCCTCCAATTATGGGATCGGTGCTATGCTAACGCAGGAGGAAAATGGCGTTGAGAGACCTATTGCGTACTTTAGTCGATCTTTGTCAAAGCAACAGCAGAATTACTCTATCACCGAACGCGAACTGCTCAGTGTCATAGTTTCTTTGGAGCACTGGCGGTGCTATTTAGATAATGGACAAAAGTTTATTATTTACACAGACCATTCAGCATTAAAATGGTTTTTAAGCTTAGATAACCCTACTGGCAGACTTGCGCGTTGGAGTGTTCGTTTATCCGCATTCAATTTTGAGATCCGGCATAAAAAGGGAAAAGAGCATGTTGTACCTGATGTTTTGTCGCGCGCAGTGCCGGTCGACATAGTGTATGTACAGTCTAACGATGAGTGGTTTAATAAAGTGTATAAAGGTTGCCGGGACGCTCCTGCTTCATTTTCTGACTTTAAAATTGTAAATAATAACTTGTATAAATTTAAACCAACTAGCTCTATCCTAACCTCCGAATATGATTGGAAACTTGTCATTCCCAAGGAGATGAGGAATGATATTATTCATGAAAATCATGCCCAGCCTACTGCCGCTCATTTTGGTATCTTCAAAACTTATAAAAGGCTGTCTCTACGTTATAGCTGGCCTGGCATGTATAGAGACGTTTGTAAATATATTGCTGACTGCGAAACTTGCTTAGCATACAAGTATCAAAATCATCCAACTTTAGGTGTTATGGGGAAACCAAAAGAGTGTTGTCGGCCCTTTCAGTGCCTGTCCATTGATTTGGTTGGTCCACTACCAATGACTCGAACTCAGAATCGCTTCATTTTAGTTGTGAATTGCTGTTTTTCAAAATATTGTCTGATATTTCCTATTAAGAAGGCCACAACTAAAATAATTTATAAAATTTTGGAAGAATACGTATTTTTAGTATACGGTATTCCCCAAACTCTTATCATGGACAACGGTAGCCAGCTAATTAGTCATGAATTGCAGGAACTTTTTGTCAGATATAAAATTCCTCACGTTCATTTTACGCCTAAGTATTGTCCACAAGTGAATTCTGTTGAACGCTACAACCGTATTTTAATATCTGCCATTAGCTCGTTTGTAGAAAATGATCACAGAAATTGGGATCTACATATTTCGAAAATTCAGTTCGCCATGAACTCGAGTGTTAACGAAGTAACTGGCTTCAGCCCTGCGTTGCTGGTCTTTGGGCGCGAGCTCGTGCCATGCGGGTCGCTGTACGGCACCGCCGACTCTACCGATGTCGATTACGACGACTTAATTTTCGCACCCCGTGATATTTACGCGGAAAACTTAGGTCACTTGTCGCCTATTTTCGACAAGGTGCAAGCTGCTCTTTGGGATGCACATGTAAAAAATTGTAAATATTATAATTTGAGACGTAAGCAAGCTGAGTTCAATGAGGGCGATGTTGTTTGGCGTCGTAACTATCAGCTTAGTGATGCTGGTAAATATTTTAGCGCCAAACTTGCACCTAAGTTTGTAAAGTGTACAGTGTTGAAGAAATTGTCACCTCTTGTATATGAATTAGCTGATCAAAATGGTCGTGCTATCGGAAGGTGGCATATTAAAGATTTTAAGTTGTAAATATTGTAAATTTACTGCAGTTTTTTTTTTTTCATTCTCACCGAATTTTCCTCCGCTTCTGCGTTCAGAAAATTCTCCTGGGCGCGCGGGGTACTGTAACATGGCAAACCTCCGCGGTGCGCAACTGGCCGCTTACAGAAAAAAAAAAACTCTAAATTCTAAATTATTGATCCGCTTTTGTTTTTTCCGGTCTTTGGCTCTACGATTTGACAAGGCGTAAGCCGAAATTTGGTTTTCTTTAAAAGAAAATATAAAATATTTACTCGGTGTTAGCTATTTCACTGATTACTATTTTTAATATAAGGGCTGCCACTATTGCAGGTATTGTAAATATTCTTATCTCTATTTCTAACATTTATTTCTTGTGTACATTTTGTAAAACCTAATCCAAGTCTCGTTTAGCTTTCTTTCGCTGGTCCGACACTAAAACGAGGCTTGGATGGGTGCTGCAAAGTGCAAGCAATCAGTAAAGCAGGGTGTTTAATTCCAGCCCTTCCTTTTTCCTGCTGAACTACAATCTCCATCTCCACTTCCACTCCGCTCCGCTGCCTCGGAGCAGATCGCCGGCGCGACTGGATGCTCCGAGGCGACCTTAACACCCTGCCCTGTTTCCCTACCTGTCCTACAAGTCTCAGGCCAGTGTTATTTTTAATTTATCAAGAAGAGCAGTGCTGACTGAATCAATTGTATATATTTTTCTATTATATTATATTTTTATTCTGTAACCACACGCCTGTTATTTCTCCGACCGGCTAGCCGGTTACAACACATAGCGGTCAAACTTATAACACCCCTTTTTTGCGTCGGGGGTTAAAAAATACAATATCATGGGACATTATTGACACCAATTGACCTATACTCCATTGATTTTAACACTAGCTTTTGCCCGCGGCTCCGCCCGCGTGGTATTCGGTTATCGTGCGCTGTTCCCTCGGGAGCTGTGCATTTTTCCGGGATAAAAAGTAGCCTATGTCACTCTCGGGCCCATAAACTATCTCTATGCCAAAAATTACGTCGATCCGTCGCTCCGGTACGGCGTGAAAGACGGACAAACACACAAACACACTTTCGCATTTATAATATATATCGTATAATATCGTATTGGGTAACTGTAATGATAGATGTAATGTTATTAGAAATAAATAAATAAAAAATAAATAAATATTAAGTATGGATTTGAAACTTAACGGTGAAATTTGCACACGTTTTTAAATGAAGCTACGAAACTGTTTAAAATTGTGTTAACTTCTATACTAAAAATATAATAAATACCGCTAATAAATGTACATGTAGGTATTTTGAGTCAATTTGTCAATCAAATCAAATAAAGTCAATGATTATATCATGGACAGGGATGTTTAGAAATAATTCCGATCCGCATTAGCGATCCCTTCAAATAGCGAACCTACCGTGTTAAACATAAAGTTCTGTTAAATACTTGTGATGTAAGTATAGTATATACATAGATATAATTTATTAATATTTTAAATTTCTTTTTTTTTTTAAATGTACTTCGTTGAGTTTCTTGCCGGATTCTTCTCAACAGAGGTTTTCCCGTACCGGTGGTAGATTTTTTTTACATTCATAAGTGCTTGTTATGCACGCTGGAAATCACTTTTGGAATTTAATATTTCTTTTTTTCATTTTTTATTCGACTGGAAGGCAAACGAGCAAGTGGGTCTCCTGGTGGTAAGAGATCACCACTGCCCATAAACATCTGCAACACCAGGTGTATTTCAGATGCGTTGCCAACCTAGAGGCCTAAGTTGGAATTTCAGTGCAATCAACGCATTTGAAACAGCAAGTAAAGACCATTTAGAAAAACTACTGTGTGACCACCCCCTTTTAAAAAACCAGGCCTGAATGTGACACAAATTGAGAAATAAGCTGTATTTGAGGAACACCGAAGCTCATACAAAAAAAGGCCAACGATCCGTGAAATGGAATGTGTTTTACAAAATTCTTACAAACACACATTATAAAACCAAAAAGACACAAAAACTACCCCGAAACAATAAATTTCGACCTTATAAACAGTATGCTAAAGTTCGGAATGGAAAGATACTGTTTCGAAGTTGTTTCTTTTGGTTGGAGTGCGGAGTAAAAAAGGACGAAAAAACGACTTGTATGGTTTTGCCTCGGCGCACTCGTTAATGTTAGGGATTCGTTAGGAGTGGTTATTACCACGTTTATAAATCTCAATAGGTATAAATAATAATTCTGATTCTGATAAAATAAATTTTATTTTTTTATTTTTTATTCGACTGGATGGCAAACGAGCAAGTGGGTCTCCTGGTGGTAAGTGATCACCACTACCCATAAACATCTGCAACACCAGGGGTATTGCAGATGCGTTGCCAACCTAGAGACCTAAGTTGGAATACCCCAAGTGCCAGTAATTAAAATAAATAAATATCATTGGACACTGGACACCAATTGACCTAGTCTCAAACTAAGCAAAGCTTTGTATATGGACACTAGGCAACGGATAAACATACTTTAATATAGATAAATAAATCCATCCATCCCAGCCTATATACGCCCCACAGCTGGGCACAGGCCTCCTCTCAGAACAAGAGGGCTTGGGCCATAGTTCCCACGCGGGCCCAGTGCGGATTTAAAACTTCACAAGCACCATAGAATTGCTTCGCAGGTTTGTGCAGGTTTTCTCACGATGATTTCCTTCACTGCAAAGCTCGATAAATAAATACTTGAATACATATTAAACAGCCAAGACCCGAGAACAAACATTCATATTTTTCATACAAATATCTGCCTTGTCGGGATTCAAACCCGGGACCTCAAGCTTCGTAGTCAGGTTCTCAAACCACTTAGTCATCCGGTCGTCAATATGAACAGTAAAGGTTTCTACACCCTACAACGTGTCATACCATGATCGTATTAGGAACGTGTCAGGAACGGAATCTCACACGCCGGCGACGGTTGGTTACGAAACGTGCTAGTGGACATAGTCTCATACTTTTTTTAACCCCCGACGCAAAAAGAGGGGTGTTATAAATTTCACCGCTATGTGTGTCTGTGTGTCTGAAAAGAAGAAAAAAAAATCTTTATTTAAGAAAATATCTAGGTGGAATTCTAGAAGTTAAAACGTTCCATTTTGCAAAAAGTAATACATTTTTGCCAAAGTGCACTTTTTACTGACTCTACTTTTATTTTACCTATTGTTATCCAATCTGCATATACCACATACTTCACAAAATTTAATTCCGTTTCGATTGAAAAAGTGGGTAAAAATCGAGTTACATCACTTTACCTAAAAATATTAAACCAACTACTCGTAAAACAAACAAACCTAACAAATAAATTAAAATGTAATAAAAAAGAACCATGTTCAAACAACAGACAAAAAACAAAAGGCGGTAATAACAGCGCACACTTGTGGGCGTAAGACAATTAAAACTAATTAAATTACCAACTAACTGAATAATGGTGGGTTGTGGCCGCTCTATACAATTACCGACTTTTTGTTGGCCCCTATTTGACTTTTTTGTCATTTTGACTTTTATTTGTGTAGTTTTTTTGGTTTGAATGATTATGTCCAAGGTGGTTGGGGTACAAAAAACAGTATGTTTTCTGAGTTTAGGACATTATGAGGCTTGTATGAATGTTATAATGATTTATTAGTACACTCAGGGACGTCTCTTAATATTTAATCGTCATTTTAGGTATTTTGGAATAAATAAAATATTACATGTTACGTTCTAATAAAATAAAAGTACCTGGGCGATTGACCTTCGTTAGGAATTTTTTTTAGAATTCCGTAGTTAGAAAGGAGAACCGGCCAAGAGCGTATCGGACACGCCCGAAATAGGGTTCAGTAGCCATTACGAAAAAAATACGTAATATTTTTCGAAGGATTTCGTATTTTGTACGGAATATTGCATGTTTAAACTACTAATAATTCTTAAGAAAACTTAACGCTTATAGTTTTCCTTGTAAGTTTGATATAGTTACTACCATCCTGAATTTTTTCAAATTTTAAATTGTAGAGGACGGTTGATCTCAATGAAAATATGCACATTAAAGTTGAATATTTTGGAAACAAATCACTGTATCGAAAAATCGTTTTAGCAACTCTGTAACTATTTCAAAAGACCTATCCAACGATACTTCACACTGATTGGATGAGTAAAAAAAAATCAAAAGTGAGGGCACTTTACGTGTATGGAAAGTACACTGAAAAAATTTGTTTTGAATTTTTTATTAAACCATTTAGTCGGCATAGTTTACGTTCATATTCGTGCGAAATTATAGCTTTCTAACATTGATAGTCCCTGAGTAAAGCCACGGACGGACAGACAGACAGACAGACAGACAAACATAGCGAAACTATAAGGGTTCCGTTTTTGCCATTTTGGCTACGGAAGTCTAAAAAGGAATCCCTATAGGATCATTGTCTGTCTGCCAGTCCGTCTGCCACATCCAATTTACTCAGAAAGTACTGAACAGATTGGGTTCAAATTTGGGATGTTAATTAACCAATTTTTCATTTGTTACAGATATAAAATGAAACCAGTAGCCTAGAAGACAACAAAATGGGCGCCTACACAGTAGACGACGAAAAGACAGCTATTTACATAAACAAAATGGCAGAAAGACTGCCTACTTTAAAAGAAATCAGAACAACTAATGACAATACTATAGACTTCAAGAATCTTTATCCAATATCTAACATAGCGTATAACCATTTCGGTCTCAAAGAAGATTTAAAGAGAAGAATGAAGAAGGATCAAAAGTGGTATAACTTATGCTTCGTCAGTGTCTGCATAAGCTTCATATTTGGTCTAGCTATAGGAGTAATACTTATGAAATCTCAAACAGTTCATATTAATAGAGTAACCGTCAATACCAGTAGAGATTTAAGAACATTAAATTCCTTAAAAGACGAAAAGACTGATCTTGAAAAACTTGACATGTACGCGTCAGTAACTTTAGCAGAAAACCATAAATATAACAAAGATGTTTATCCTAAAACATTAACAGAAGATATGAAGGAGATATTAAAGGATAACAAATCACACCATAGACATGTTATATCTAATATTTTAAATAAAACCTACGTTCCTAGTGATCAGACTGTGCTGTATGACAATATATACTGGGGTCCTGAAGTTGAAGATAATATGCCACAGGGATACGGAGAAAACACAGGAGAGTTATGGGAAGAGTATGTAGATCAAAGTGAAGTGGTTCAGATGAAGCCGGGGTGTGGAAGGATGCAAAATAGGCTGGTTGTATTCAAGGATGGAGTGCAAGCTTGTGTGAGGTACAGGCAGAATACGGATCAAATACAAGGAGAGATCTTCAGCTTCTATGTGGCGAAGTTGATGAATTTGACAAATTTGGCGCCATCAGTCTTGAAAGTAGTAGATTTGAAGGATAAACTGTGGAGCAATGTCGCTTCTGATATAGTAGCGGCACAATGGAACGCTAACAGAGCTGTAGTGCTCACTCAATATATACCTAGCTTAGAATCTGCGACGATACCAGACATATTCAAACCTGCGAACCGACATTTAAACAAACATGATGTTTTAAGTATGACTTCAAAAGAAAACGAAACAGCGACTAAAGAAATTTTAATAGAAAAGATAAAAGCGAAGACTGTTAAGGCGAAAAAAGTTGATAGTTTTGAGCATATCGATGTAAAATTGAATAAGAAAAGCATTGATGTTTTTGTTGAGCTCGCTCAGTGGTCTGATCTCATTATATTTGATTATCTAACAGCTAATTTAGATAGGATTGTTAATAATCTATTCAATTACCAATGGAATGTTAATATTATGGATGGTCCTGCGCATAATTTGGCTCGAAAAATGGACAGTGGTCTACTTCTTTTCCTAGACAATGAATCAGGACTCTTACATGGTTATAGACTTTTGAAGAAATACAATGTGTATCATAGTTTGATGTTAGATAACTTATGTGTGTTTAGGAAAACGACGATAGACTCTTTGAAGAGATTGCATGAGATCCAAGGAGTGGGGGTGAAGTTAAGTGATTTATTTCATAAGAAGAATAGTGCAGTGATTAGGGATATTCTTCCTCCGTTGCCGGAGAAGAATGCTAAGATTCTCCACGAGAGAATAGGGAAAGTTTTGAGCCAAGTTGAGAAATGTGAGAAGATGTTTTCTAATAGGTAAAAGATGTCTCAGATAGAAATATGGTTGACAGAATTGAAGAAATATACCGAGATATAGCGCTAATAAAAGAATTATTTTAGCATTCAAAACCAGATTATTTTTAGTTGCTTTGTAAAAAATCAACAGAAATCAATCATGGAAAGTTTTTGTGACTGGTTACTTTAAAGTAAAGTAAAAATCCATTTTCAAACAGATAAATTTGATGTTACAATACTTACGGCTTAAACGAAAAAGTGAATCACAATTAGACATCTAGAACATGACTTGGTTAGTATTCAGGATGTACCGTTTTCCTTGTTGGTCTATTTTCATTGGCATTTTCTTGGACTTATAATTCGTTGTTCACTTTTCATTTACATACAGATCTAGTGAAAAACGTTTTACCATCTAATTTTGTCGGTTAAGTCCGTATTTGTCTTTCTTTGTCTAGCTTCATTAAACTTTAGTAAGCTACCTACGAACTTTTCCGGCATGTGCGATAGCAAAACATTATTAACTAGATCTAGATCAATAACAGTAAATCGATCCTCAATCCTTCTACTCTACTCTGTAAACTATAATAAAGTCAATACTAACAGTTTTGGTAGCATGTAAGTATTTTTTGATACCAAATATTATTTATTGTAATCACAGTATTGTGAATATTATGTAAAATGTCTGTGCCAGTGTGTTATCGCGTGATATTTATGTTTATAATTAGCCTAATGATAAGTGTAAATAGTGTTTAAGAATAAAATTATGCCATTAAAATATTTAAAATTATTTTTCGTATATTTTTTTACATACAAGATGTTAATTAAATAATTGAAAACCTCAGACACCCCAAAAATTTTTTTCATTTTAAGTCAGTTGATTGCATTTATTTTTGGATATCTTCATTATTTTATTCGTGATATTCGTGTGTTTTGCTAAGTCAGGAATTCTACTTCATTTCTAACTCTACACTCACAATTTGTAATTGTAAATTGCGTTTTGATGTTTTTAAAGGAAAATCACACAATAACAGCAAACCGGCTAATATTAAATGCAACCTCGCTAAAATATTTAATTGGCGCCTGTTGCTGTTTTTTAGGGTTCCGTAGCCAAAATGGCAAAAACGGAACCCTTATAGTTTCGCCATGTCTTTCTGTCTGTCTGTCCGTCCGCGGCTTTGCTCAGGAGCTATCAATGCTAGAAAGCTGTAATTTTGCCCGAATATGAACTATGCCGACAAAACGATACAATAAAAATTAAAGAAAAAAAAAATGTAGTTAAGTAGTAAGTATATCAAACTTTCAAGGAAAAACTATAACAGGTAAGTTTGCTTGAGAATTATTAGTAGTTTAAGAGTAAATAGCAGCTTAAGGTATAAATACGTATATCTAAACTTGTCTTGTATAAAATACGAAATCCTTAGAAAAATATTACTTAATTCTTTCGTAATAGCTACGGAACCTTATTTTGGGCGTGTCCGACACGCTCTTGGCCGGTTTTCAACTTTTAGACTGGGCACAAGAGAAAAGAGATTTAAAAACAAACACAACCCGATTCAAAAGATAGTGTAATCGATTCTACTCTCGATTCTGAGCAAACTACTTTCTGGTTTCAGTTATTTAATTAACATCTTGTATAATTGACCCGTAATTTGATCCCTACCTCCCTGATGATAACTGCAGATGAAAGGTGTATCTCACTGTACCAGAATGGAACTCTTTCATAGTAAATGCCGCTATGTTTTCATTGGCAAAAGTATGGGATGTCACAGACTAGTAGCACAAAGTTTGCAAATCATTTTTCACCAGTTCCTGGCATCCGACTTAGCTGAAAGTTGATGTACGAAATCCATACTAATATTATAAAATACGAAAGTGTGTTTGTGTGTTTGTCTGTCTTTCACGCCGTAACGGAGCGACGGATCGACGTGATTTTTAGCATAGAGATAGTTTATGGGCCCTAGAGTGACATAGGCTACTTTTTATCTCGGAAAAATTCACAGTTGCCGAAGGAACAGCGCGCGATAACCGAATACCAAGCGGGCATAGCCGCGGGCAAAAGCTAGTTTGATTATATAGACCACCAGAGAAATTTATCATTGTGACATTTTGTGTCATCCAATAAGCATTGCTATGGACGACCCGTCATTATTTACTATGACAAGGTTCTATAGTGGCCTAGGAATCAAATTGGCTAGCCGTACTTATGTAAACCTATATCGAAAATACTAACTGAAATATAGATGCACAGAAAAACCAGAAAAATAAGAGCAGCGCTGCAGCGCTTGGTTTTACGGGATGACCGTAAAAGTAACAAAAATTTGGAATTGAAATAAAAAATACAAAAAGATTCCAAAAACCAATCTTAATTTGAACTAAAATGATTTCTTTGCTCACCCGCGACCTTAAGATAGCTAAGTCTATGCAAATTATGCGTGTTCATGCAGTTCCTCCACCTCCACACTGTAAGAACACACACAAACCACACAAACCCATCTATCACCACCACCACAACACACTGACGCGTTTCGAACTCAACCAGAGCTCATCTTCAGAGTGACACAACCGTACACCATGCTACCAGTTGTTAGACTCACAACAGTTGTTAACAGTTGTTGTAACAGTTGTTAGTCTAACAACTGGTAGCATGGTGTACGGTTGTGTCACTCTGAAGATGAGCTCTGGTTGAGTTCGAAACGCGTCAGTGTGTTGTGGTGGTGGTGATAGATGGGTTTGTGTGGTTTGTGTGTGTTCTTACAGTGTGGAGGTGGAGGAACTGCATGAACACGCATAATTTGCATAGACTTAGCTATCTTAAGGTCGCGGGTGAGCAAAGAAATCATTTTAGTTCATTGATATGGACCTCCGCAAAGTAACGCCTGATTCAATAAATTAATCTTAATTTGATTGCTTAATAACGATATCTCTTGTCCGGTGAGCGGTTAGTTCCGCTAGAATGCCGAAAAGTTTCGCGATGAGGGCTACGGCACAGATGTCGCTAGTGTCGCTGCTTAAGTGGCTAAATAAAGACAAACAAGCTGAGATGTCCAGCGGTGGTGTAGCGGTATATCACGCGGCACTGAATGCAGAGGACCTGAGTTCGATTCCCAGCGCTGGTCTTATTTTTCTGATTTTTCTGTGCATCTATATTTCAGTTTCTATTTTCGATATACTCCTCCAAGTCGGTTTCGATGACGACGACCCTAAATAAAATCATGACGCCTATTATGGGCTCTGTACCCTTAGTGTAAGTTTTCGGTTACAAAATACGTTTCGGTCGCGTTCGCGTTAAAATCTCAATTTGTATGGAAACACGAACAGCGCCTCTAGCGGAACGTTTGCGATGTTCGCGTTTCCATACAAATTGAGATTCGAACGCGAACGCGATCGAGACGTATTTTGTAACCGAAAACTTACACTAAGGGCACTGATATGGCTGACGATTTTCGAATTTCGTAGTAACCCCCTTGTGCCCGGCAAATATATGTTGACGACAACATACCAATGCTATCGTCCACATACACTTTCTGGCGGGCACAGGCAACCCTAAATATCGTAGGCCCGAACGGGATACAGCCATTGTTATTTATATTAGACAGAACACAGGTAGTCATGCATTATTAATTGTTAAGACGATGTCCCACCGGCAGTTTCTCCATACAGTAAACGTACTCCTCATTTTCCTCCTTGGATAATTACACTAGAGCAACAATTTTTTTTTTCAAAAAATCTATACTTGCATCTGCCGTGCTTGTATTTTTTGTTTTTTTTCGAACATTCGTATATTTTAAGAATTAAGAGACCCTTGAAAACTACAAAAAATTCGCTATTTCCAGTTCCTCAATCAGAGGTTTCGTAAACAAATCCCGCGAATGTAGAAGAAAAAAAGAAAACATACAAGCATCTGGGAAACCTTCATCAAAACATATGTGAAAGAAACATTAAATCGGTTCAGTTCTGGAAGAGGAAATTGAGGACTAACAAACCCTATTTTAGGACGTTTTTTACAGCTTAAATCGGATAAAGCTGCAGTCGTCCTTTTCGCACTATATGCGGATAATAGGGACGGCAATCATCATCATCATCCCAGCCGTAGGACGTCCACTGTTGGACATAGGCCTCCCCCATAGACCTCCAGTTACTTCGGTTGGCAGCGGCCTGCATCCACCGTGAACCCGCGGCTTTTACTAGGTCATCCGTCCATCTCGTTGGCAATAGTTTCTTCAAATACCTATTTTTCAAAATGCTCGCCCGTGTGATATCCTGTTAAGAGCATATGCAGCGCTGCAATCTCAACATTCTTCTTTCAGCGTACCAGATGGACATAATAACTTAACCAACATAAAGTTGGAAAACCCCCGACTTTGTCACTTCAAAGTTCAATATCTCAAAAACCGCTACCGATTTTGATGAAACATGTCTAAGAACCATTGCTAAAACCTGCTTTGTGGAGAGTAAGACAGCCGGTGAATTTGAGGTATCCCATCTTAGGCCTCTAGATTGGCTACGTATCTGCAATCCCCCTGGTGTTGCAGGTGTCTGTGGGCGATGGTTGGTGATCTCTTACCATCAGGATACCCAGCCCGTTGCTCGTTTGCCATCCAGTCGAATAAAAAAAATTTATTGCAATCGCGAGCGTTATAAGGGCATTTAAAAAAAAAGCGTACCCTTTCCGTATTTTTGAAATTTAAAAAAAAATAAGGTTTTTCCTACTCAGATCGTTAAATAACATGTCCCCAGTTTTTCATACAAAATTTTATGAGTCAGTTTTGTCACGCCCATAATGTATGAAAAAAACATCGCAAAACTGTCATTTTTTACGGTCATTTTTTTAAACTATCGAAATCGATTGTGCTCTTGATTCTGAGTAGGAAAAACCATATAAGCCAGTATATGAGCCAGTGTCCGATTTACAACCGCAATGACACATATCTTATACCTATCTATGCTGTCGCACTTAATAATATTGTTATGTCTTGTGTAGGGTTGTCTAGTCCTGTGTTGTGAATAAATGTATTTCTTTCTTTCTTTTCTTGATTGATAAAAGAAACTAAATAATATACATATTAAACATAACTGCCTAACAATAACTTAAAATAAAATATAAATTTTACCTAAAACTAAAACAAATTGTCCAAAGAGTACCCCTTAGGCAAGGTCCCGAAGATGCTGGCAGCGTTTCCACTTTGACTAGCTAGGCTAATTCTTTGTCCGAGGAAGCTGCCAGCTCTTCGGTCACCTGTGACGTCTACTAACCTTTTAGAAATTTCCTTAAAAAGTTATATTTTTTCCAAAATTAAAAAAAAAAAGAAAGGGTACACTTTTTTTTGAAAACGCCCAAATATTAGGTACGCAATAGACCCTGGCTTTGCATGGAACAAGACATTGCTGTCCCTTAAAGCAAGCCCGTTCCCGCCCATTCACTAGTAATATATTCGTATCCCCAACCTGCGCCTGCGACGGGCGTGTTTGTTTGTATACTAATTAGTTTGTAAAACGGTATTTGGCTATTTTTTATTTACTTTATAAATTAAAACTTGACAATGCATGAAATCGAACAGAAAATAGTTATGCAACTGTATCGTAATAGGGGTCCTTAAAACAGGAGTGTGGTTTTATGAAACGGGGCGTAGCCGAGTTTCATAATAGGGTCACATGAGCGTTTAAGGCCTAATTACGTACAGTTGCATACTAGTATTTTATGCAACTGTATCGTAATAAGGGTCCTTAAAACACGAGTGTAGCTTTCGTGTGGTGTGGGTTTCGGCTACGCCTCGTTTCATAATAGGGTCACATGAGTGTTTTAAGGCCTAATTACGTACAGTTGCATACAATATTTAATCTACGTTCATATATTAAATCCTCTATCATGTGTTCAAGAACCATTGGGAATGACCTGCATGAACGACGTTTCACGAGCTGCGTGCGCGACGACGTGCTGCTGCTGCTGATGCCTTTGCCCTAGTGTAAGTTTTCGGTTACAAAATACGTCTCGATCGCGTTCACGGTAAAATCTTAATTTATATGGGAACACGAACAGCGCCTCTAGCGGAACGTTTGCGATGTTGATGTTTCCATATAAATTGAGATTTTAACGCGAACGCGATCAAGACGTATTTTGTAACCGAAAACTTACACTAGGGGTACTGGTGCCCCTACCGCTGTAATGATGAATGCAGCTGCTGCAGGTGGCAGGACCTTGTGCAAGGTCCGCCCGGATTGCTACCACCATCTTGCTCGCTAATCCTGCCGTGAAGCAGCAGTGCTTGCACTGTTGTGTTTCGGCGTGGAGAGTAAGACACCCGGCGAAATTACTGGTACTTGAGGTATCCCATCTTAGGCCTCTAGGTTGGCAACGCATCTGCAATACCCCTGGTGTTGCAGGTGTCTATGGGCGGTGGTAATCTCTTACCATCAGAAGACCCACTTGCTCGTTTGCCATCCAGTCAAATAAAAAAAACCGGCCAAGAGCGTGTCGGACACGCCCAAAATAGGGTTCCGTAGCCATTACGAAAAAATTAAGTAATATTTTTCTAAGGATTTCGAATTTTATACGGAATCTTCCAAGTTTAGGTATATTTTATACCTTACGCTGCTATTTACTCATAAAATACTAATAATTCTCAAGCAAACTTAGCCGCTATAGTTTTCCTTGGAATTTTGATATACTGACTACCATCCTGAATTTTTTGAAATTTTTCTACCCACCGGTTTAGATTTTAGAGGGGGGGGGACGCTCGATTTTAATGAAAATTTGCACTTTAATGTTGAATATTTCGCAAACAAATGATTGAATCGAAAAATCGTTTTAGCAAACCCCTAATGATTTTAAAATACCTATCCAACGATACCCCACACTATAGGGTTGGATGAGAAAAAAAAAATCATCACCACTTTACGTCTATGGGAGGTACCCTAAAAAGAAATGTTTTTGAATTTTTAATTGTACTGTTTTGTCGGCATAGTTTACCTATATATCCGTGCAAAATTACAGCTTTCTAGCATTGATAGTCTCTGAGCAAAGCCGCGGACGGACAGACAGACAGACAGACAGACAGACGGACAGACAGACAGACAGACAGACATGGCGAAACTATAAGGGTTCCGTTTTTGCCATTTTGGCTCCGGAACCCTAAAAACGCAGTCTAAGAGTGTCATTTTTGCCAACAATACAATACAAAGACATACCAGACATATATTGTACACCAGAAATAGTAAGTGATACAGAAAACATCAACCCCCGACCACCTGGAGGGGAGTACACTTGTCGCGTGTGCGGCCGGGGGATCCTGTCCCGAATCGGCCTATTCAGTCACGAGCGCAAGTGTCGTCGCGATGCTACTTAGATCATCTGTAATAGATGTCAAGGCCTATTATTATTATTACAGAAAACAAATACACAGAGAAAAAAAATTACTGAGAACTCTGAAAAAACTGAGGTATAAAACTAAAAAAAAATGCAAGTTTAAAAATACCTAAACTACCTACTTAAATATCGTCGTTCACAACATTTGACGTGCTGCTAAACAGCTGAGCACTCCGACTATCAGTCGTCAGTCCACCTGACGGACCTCCCGCGACTGATCAGCTGACTACTGCGTGCAGAGCGGACACTGCTCTGCTGACCCGAGTACTGCCTTTTCGCAACGTAACGTTTGGCAATCTGTTTCATTTCGCAACTTTTCATTTTGCAAACTCTAAAACTGTAAATATTTCAAGATTTATTTCGGGGTCATCGTGTAGAACCCTATAGGTTAGGCTAGGTTACATTTATAAAAATCCTGAATTATTTCATCATCATCATCATGTCAGCCGAAAGACGTCCACTGCTGGACATAGGCCTCCCCCAAGGCTCTCCACTCAGACCGGACAGTGCTTTTCGCATCCACCAATCCTGAAATATTGGCAGTTTCAGAAACATTTAACAGTTGGGAAATGAAAAGTTGCGAAATAAAACAGGTTGCCAAACGTTTTACGCCTAAACATTAGTACCTAGTTTCAAGAGGTCAGCAGACATACCTACACCATCATAAGCCTTTGATCCTCAGAGTCTAGGGTAACTCGCTTCCACGTAGAAAAACCTTTCTTCAATTTATACTTCGTTTTTTTAACCCCCGACGCAAAAAGATGGGTGTTATAAGTTTGACCGCTATGTGCGTCTGTGTGTCTGTCTGTGGCACCGTAGCTTTTTAACGGGTGCACCGATTTGAATGCGGTTTTTTTACTTGATAGCAGGTTTTTTAGCGATGGTTCTTAGACATGTTTCATCAAAATGGTTTAGCCGTTTTTGACATATTGAATTTTAAAGTGACAAAGTCGCGGGTTATCCAACTTTTTCTTGGTTAGGTTAGGTTATTTAGCATTAGAAACAAGGTAAACATTCTTGATGAGTCTTTTTATTGAAAAACGTTTAAAAAATCAGTATCTATTACTTATTTATACCAAAAGCATGTAAATGATCATATGTCCTTGCTATTTGTTACATATTTGCTGTCAGTTATTTTTCAAAAGTGTTTTTCACTAAAAAGACACGTCATAATTTGGATCAACGGTTTGGACGTGATGAGGTATCAAACAAACCGACTTCAGTCTTTCGCTAAAATTTTTTTTTTGTAGCCTATATTATGTCCCACTGCTGGGCAAAGGCCTCCCCTTTCCTCCGCCACTCTTCCCTGTCCTGGGCTGCCTGCCAATCGAGCTGAAAAGCGCTCAGGTCGTCCCGCCATCCCCTCTTGGGTCTGCCTCTGCTCCTATGCCCATCCCTCGGATCCCATTCAGTTACGATTCGGTCCCACCGGCGGCTACAAACTATTAGCGAGTAAAACTATAAACTACAAACGAGTGGGCGAGAGGCGAGAAGCGAGTATAGTTTTGCTAGTTTAGACACTCGGCTATAAGCGAGTGTTTGCGTGCGACGGGCAATTACTCGCTGCACTAGCTCAGCCGGGGGGCTATTCGCTTCGGCGAGTACCGTTGAGCTAGTTTTATAGTCGATAGCTTATCGCTGCGGTCAACTAGTAGACAGTGGTCCCACCGCCAACTATCGGCGAGCTCGGCGGTCAACTAGTAAAATTCTGTACTAGAAACAGTTGACAATCGGCGGGCGGCTAGTAAACAATTCTATGGAATTATCGCTTACTCGCCGGGCGGTGGGAGAGTATCCTCGCCGGCAGTGTGAACAGCCAGTTATGAACTATAAAAATATAACTCTCTCTTTTATGTACACGGAAGCGATTATCTTTTGTTCGTTTCTTGGGCTAGAAAATAGCCGATAGCTCATTGCTTACTAGCTCGCGGTGAGACCAGTGCCCAGCTTGGCGGTCTTGACACCCACATCTGTGATACGAGTTTTGGAGCGCAGTATCGTGTTTCACTTCAAATATGTGGGAAATTCATTCGAGTTCCCACTCTGCGCTCATTGGTCTGCGCCGGCGCAGTTATCAGCGGCTTAAAGCCCCGATAGCGGTGTGACGCATTCCTTTTTTATTTCGTTAAAAGTTGCCATTAGGGTCCTAGCGTCTAGGGGTCCGTGGGAAACGAAAACCTTCATTCTTGTAATCTAACCACTCAATTGCTTTCGGTAACTAGAGTTACCTGTCAACGCTCTTATTTGTCATATTAATAGAGTTCTACTCGAAATTCGCAGTGGAAAGGACTCTATATAGGTCTTGGATGTTTAATATGTATTTAAGTATTAATCTATTTAAGTATGATTATCCGTTGTCTAGTATCCATAATACAAGCTTTGCTTAGTTTGGGACTAGGTCAATTGGTGTCAAGTGTCCCATGATATTTATTATTTATAGTCACTAGTCCCAATATCGGACACAACAAGCGTGCATAAATATCTGTTACGACTCTATTTCTAGGGCCGGAAGGACGTGTCAGATATTTATCCACGCTTGTCAGATATTTATGCACCTCCAAATTTTTGTAACTAAAATAATAATAATTTGGAGTTGAAATAAAGATTTCAAAAACCAATCTTAATTTGATTGTTTCGCGCGACATCTCTTGTCCGAGTGAGCAGTTAATTCCAATGGAAGTGCGGAAAGTTTCTCGATGAGGGCTACAGCATAGATGTCGCTAGTGTCGCTGCTTAAGTGACTGAATAAGAAACAAACAAGCTGAGATACGTGGTGCATAGGAGAAATTCGTGTCTGTACCCCTGTCCAGTGGTGGTGTAGCGATGTAGCACGCGGCACGGAATGCCGAGGACCTGGGTTTGATTCCCAGAGCTGGTCTTATTTTTCTGGTTTTTCTGTGCACTCTAAACCATATTTTTTCCAAAAAAAAAGATATGGTACACTTACTTTTGAAAAACACCACACAAAATGCCTACCCGTTTCGAACTCAAACACTACACAAAATGCCTACCTGTTTCGAACTCTTTTAAAGTTCATTTTCAGTACAAAACGAAACGGAACCCGTGATGGTAACCAGAGCTCTGGCTGTTTATCGCCTTCGCTCTAAGTGGCGAGCTTAAAACTTAAGCTCTGCTTATCTCGTGCTTTACCGCGTTTAGCGAATGACGTGTTGCTGACAGCGCCAAAACAATCATCATCATAATCATTCATCGTCATTTTTAACCCCCGACGTAAAAAGAGGGGGTTATTAGTTTGACCGCTAGTCTGTCGTAGGTAGTACCTTGTGCAAGGTCCGCCCGGATTGCTACCACCATCTTGCTCGCTAATCCTGCCGTGAAGCAGCAGTGCTTGCACTGTTGTGTTTCGGCGTGGAGAGTAAGACAGCCGGTGAAATTACTGGCACTTGAGGTATCCCATCTTAGGCCTCTAGGGTGGCAACGCATCTGCAATACTCCTGGTGTTGCAAATGTTTATGGGCGGTGGTGATCTCTTACCACCAGGAGACCCACTTGCTCGTTTGCCTTCCAGTCGAATAATAATAATAAAAAAAGAACTGAAGGACCAATTTAAAGGCAGTTTTTTAGGTGAAATATTTTTTTTGCAGCGTATCTTAGCTACATTTGATCAAATTCCATTCAGCTGTTTTTGAGATGTTGAACTTTAAAATAAAACTATCATATTTTATGTCCTTCCCCTGGGCTCAAACAATTTGTACACCAAATTTCATTTAAATGGGTTCAGAGGTTTATACGTGAAGAGGCAACGAACAAACAAACAGACTTTGACATTTGAAGGGTCCACTGAAAGAAAATGTCTAGTCACCTTTTTTAAAATTGAGATTTTAATCTCGAAATGTAGAGCTCACAAAGCACTATGACTTACCATTGAATTAAATAATCTGAAAACATTATAAAATGTATTTTTTTAACTTTTAAAGAAATGGCAACCATAGTAATTGTTCGTGATGACTAACTTTCAAATCGCTATAACTCAAAAAGTTCCTTTGGTGACTAGACATGTTCTTTCCGTGGAGCCTTCATTTGTAAAATTAGTGGGATTCTAAAAAAAATGTAAAATATTTATGTTTCTAATTTCCGATCACACATTTGCCGTGTTCTCGTTTTCTATTCAAGAATTCGCCGTTTGACACCTCTCCACACCTCTACCAAAAACAATAAACACTTAAACATCCTTTATTCCAACGGCTTAAAGCTCAAAACAACCTAACGCAACTGCAAACGCTAACTTAGTAATTAGCATACGCCACTTTAACATTTGCTTGTGTGTTGAGTTCTATTACAACGGGATAAGGTATGTTTTAAATACCTCTGCGTTGTTGGTAACGTGGTAATTAAAATTATTCTTATTGGACAAAAGTGACACTTTCTGTCATAAATTACACAAAATGGCGGGTCTAATACAAATTATGTTGGCTAATATAATTAAGTGGATTAGTGGGAGTCTGTATTAGTGGGAGTTATTGGGAATTGACAAGTTTGACAGTAGTTAATTGAAATTATTGTAATTTACTAGAATATAAGTATTTTAAGTTTAGGATAGGTAGTTTTATTAATTACTAGCTTTTGCCCGCGGCTCCGCCCGCGTTGTATTCGGTTATCGCGCGCTGTTCCCTCGGGAACTGTGCATTTTTCCGGGATAAAAAGTAGCCTATGTCACTCTCGGGCCCATAACCTATCTCTATGCCAAAAATCACGTCGATCTGTCGCTCCGTTACGGCGTGAAAGACGGTCAAACACACAAACACACTTTCGCATTTATAATATTAGTATGGATTTTAATAATTATTCATTTCATCATCATCATCATCCCAGCCTATATACGTCCCACTGCTGGGCACAGGCCTCCTCTCAGAGCTTGGGCCATAGTTCCTACGCGGGTCCAGTGCGGATTGGTAACTTCACACGCACCATTGAATTGCTTCCCAGGTTTGTGCAGCTTTCCTCACGATGTTTTCCTTCACCGCAAAGCTCGTGGTAAATTTCAAATGTGATTCCGCACATGAATTTCGAAAAACTCGGGGGTGCGAGTTGGGGTTTGAACCCACGACCCTCTGCTTGATAGGTCAATCCACTAGGCCACCACGGCTTGTTATTTTAATAATTATTAATTTCATTTTATTAATTAAATTGTGTTAATTTAAAATGCTTATTATTACATGTTGTGTTACCGGGTGTGGCCTGTAATACGAGCAAATAATTAAAACATAGATCATACTCCTCAAACTGAACAACACTAGTTCAGCGACTTTTAAAAATAATTAGTTTTTTGATTTTTATTACACTTGTAAGTTTATTCGCAGAAGCAATGTAAAGCAAAATACCTACTTGATGTTTGTAGCGTGACAGGCGACGTCAGTTGTGTTCTAGGATGGCGTACATTGATGGCAGTATTAAATTTTTATGAAAAACCCGGCCAAGAGCGTGTCGGACAACCCACTTTTCGTCTATGGGAGGTACTATAACAATTTTTTTTTTATTGGTACTGTTCTATCGGCATAGTTTACCTATATATCCGTGCAAAATTACAGCTTTCTAGCATTTATAGTCTCTGAGCAAAGCCGCGGACGGACAGACAGACAAACAGACAGACAGACAGACTTGACGAAACTATAAGGGTTCCGTTTTTGCCATTTCGGCTCTGGAACCCTAATATAAAAGAGTTACAAGATATGATGTGCGTTAGTCATTATTAGCTGTGCAATAATAAAAAAGCTTTAGGTACTTCAAGATAAATAGCGGTACCTACGCCACGAATATAATTTGCAGTTTGTTACGTAATATTTTGAGTGGAGTATTTTGCTGTGCAATCAGTAATTTTGATGTCATTGTGAATTCGTTTTTTTTTTTTAAAAAAGGTCTACTTTTCACGTTTTTTTTTATGGTATAGGGGGCAAACGAGCAGACGGATCGCCTGATGGTGAGCGATTACCGTCGCCCATGAACACCTGCAACACCAGAAGAGTCACAAGTGCGTTGCCGGCCTTTAAGGTAGAAGTACGCTCTTTTCTTGAAAGCTGGAAGGTTATATCGGTCCGGGAATACCGCAGGCGATAGTTAGATAATTAGATGTGCGTTTAAATACTACCCATTCCTAATTTGCTTGGGTTATTTAAGTTTTTTTTTAATTCTTAACACTAATTCAATATTTCCAAAACTGTACGTCCGTATTAAAATGCCAGGCGGTCAAATATTTGGACACACCATATATCAGTTTGTGTGTACGCGGCGGTGTAACTGCGAAATTATTCAAATGTTGAATTTAAAGGATAATTTATAGCTGAAATCAATGAAGCGAGAGTTTGTGTGTTTTAAGGACGGTGTTATGCTGGACTGAAACAAAACCATTTAAGAATAGAATAAGAATAGTTTATTTGTCAAATAGTTTGTTTGTAGTTTGTTTATTGAAAGTTGTGTTACTTGGGGCATGTGATGAGAAACGCCAGGTACAGAGTTCTCCAGCTTATCATCCAGAGGAAGATTGCCGGAAGGAGAAGCGTGGGCAGGAGAAGGCACTCGTGGCTGAAGAATTTACGAGACTGGTTCAACTGCAGTACCACGTACTTGTTTAGAGCAGCGGCCTCCAAAATTAGAATTGCCATGATGTTGTCCAACCTCCGATAGGAGAGGAATGAGAAGAAGAAGATTTGTCAAACATAGGTACAGATGTACAGATGATAAAATAAAAAATCCAACCCTGTATGTTTTGCCACATGGCGTACAAAATTTATGTTTTTTTTTACATATATATAATTGCAGCTATTTAAGTATACAGATAAAATTTAGCCATTAATAGGCTACTGTGCTAAAATTTCTAATTACCTAGTCATTCGAATCTATTAAATTATTTGGACACGTCAATCAAATCAGCCCACATCCACCCACTGCTGGGTAAAGGCCTCTTCATTTTCACGCCACTTTTTGGACACGTATGTACGCCAAGAGCGTATCGGACACGCTCAAAATAGGTTCCCGTAACCATTACGATAAAAATCAAGTAATATTATGTGCGTTAAAACACAACTAAAACACTTACTACAGTCTTAAAATCTATTACCAGAAAAAGAGCGTATCTTCACGGCACTTACGTTGTTGTGAAGCGCAGTTTTTCGGCAATAACTCAAAAACGATATATCCGATCATGTTGAAACCAATTTTCGTTGAAAGTATTATTAAGCGTTACCTTTTTATATTTTTGCATATTTTTTGGACAAACGGTTTACAAGATAGATGGGGGACACAATATTTGCTACTACGGGAGCGATTTCTGGAAATCTTCAATTAATCAAAAAAGTTTTTGAGAAACCTTACTATCTTTTCAAAAAAGCTGTCGAACTATGTACATTTAATTAAATTTACAGAAAAATGTACATTTAATTAAAGAGCGCAGTTTGTTAATAAATAAACTTAAATCAACTCAAAATGAATTAAAAGCACGAGACTCTTTACATGACAGTATGACAAAGACCTTACTGTCAAAAATCAGTAGGTTAGAAGAATCACTTAGAGATATAAGCGCTAAATATGAAAGCAGCAAGCGTGAAATTAGTGAGCATGTCAGTGCTGCTACACAGTTAGTTGACATGTGTCGCTATAATGAAGAACGCTTTGACTCTTTTATTAATAATCATATGTGTGTTTGTTCGCATGAAACTTCGCCTGCACAAAGCCACATCATCGTGCCCCGAGCGCCGGTGCTGCGGTCCCCGTCGCCCGCCAGCCCCGCGCCGCCCACGCGGCCCCCATCGCCCGCGGGCCCCGCGCCGCCAGAGCGGCCCCCGCCGCCGGCGAGCCCTCCGGCGCCCGCGAGCCCCCCGCCGCCCGCGAGCCCCCCGCAGCCCGCGCGCTCCCCCTCGGCTGTCGGAGCGCCGCCGCCCGTGAGCAACCCACCGACCACGCGCCCCGAGCCGACCGCAAGCCCGCCGCCCGCGCCCATGGGCTCGCCGCTTCCTGCAAATCGTGCTGAGCCCGTGTCTCCGGCGGTATTGGTGCCCGCGACGTCCGCTGCAAGAAGCACTCAGCTGGCTGCAATGGCAAACTCAGGCACGCTACCTACCGCCAATACTGTCATGTACTCCGACGAGATTGGGGTGGGTTTTGGCCCCATACTCAACCAGCTCCTGGGGCAAAGGGTCGTAAACCACTGCCTACGCGGTGCTGGTCTCCAGCAGTTTGCCGATCGATTGCTTAAAGACAAATTCGACATTTCAACCACGTTGATCATCATGCTGGGTAACAGTCTACGCATTAAGAAATCTGGCTTTGAAGATTTACTACGTGCACTGTCAGTTGTGGAGCAGCGCGGTATTTATAAGATTATTTTATGTGCTTTCCCATATTCTAGTTCTTTGTCTTATGAGCGCAATGTTACAATATCTAAGTGGAATGCTATGTTGTATAATGTAACTTGTTATAATAATAAATATCAATTCTTTGACAGTAACAAATTCGTAAAACATTTTAAACTAAATGAATTGAAATTGTATTTGTCGAAAAAGTGTAAAGTAGCTACGGCAAAGTTATTAGCATTTAATATTGAACCTAGGTACGCAGCGGACGACGGCAGCGGGGCCGGACTCGCCGCGCGCGCGCCGCCCGCGGGCCGCCAGTCTTTAAACTAACGCGTGAGACAGCGGAGGAGCAACGTAGTTTTATTTTGATTCATCAAAATATACAAGGCTTCTCCAGCAAAATAACTGAAATCGGTTTATTCTTAGATGCATTAAATGTAGGAGTAATGTGTATTACTGAGCACTGGTTGAAACAACATGAACTGCTATTGAATATTTGTAATTACAGAATCGCCAGTTCCTTTACTAGGAAATCGGCTATACATGGAGGCTCTATGATTATTGTTAAGGACGATTACAAGAGCAAAGAACTAAAAAATGTAGTTCAGCTGTCCATTGAACGAGTTATTGAAATTTCGTGTGTTGAATTAGAGAATCACATCATATTATGTATATATAGGCCGCCGTCCTCAGACTTTAGTCAGTTCGAGCCCGTGATGGAAGATGCTTTGAAACAAGTTTTTTCTAGTAGTAAATCTGTCATAGTATGTGGAGATTTTAATGTGAATTTACTAGACTCGGCAAATAGATATTCCGGAAGACTTTTGAATTTATTTAAATCATTTAACTTGTTTCATCTTTTTGAGGAACCGACGAGAGTAACGGCAAACACAGCTACATGTTTAGATAATATTTTCTGCAAGTGTGATGTTATGGACAAAGAAATAATAAACTGTTTCAATTCCGATCACAGCGGCCAAAAAGCCTGTTTTACAATACCTAAACAGACAAATGATCAAGTAGTAACCTACAGACCCGTTACAGAAGCCCGTGTAGAAAAATTCAAGGAAAATATTATCAACAGCGTTCCTGAGCCTTTTTTGGAGGGAAGTGATCCTAACGTCCTATATAAGAACCTGTCTGCAGTAATTAATCGAGAGTTCGGAAAAGTTTTCAAATTAAGAACTAAAATGAGAAACGGGAACAAGGCAAAGTTTAGTGACTGGGCCACGGTCGGAATACATAAGAGTAGAACTAGGCTTTACGAGCTTTATGAAATGAAAAGCCACAGCCAAGACCCTTCGTTTATAGAATACGTTAGAAAATATTCCAAATTATTTAAAAAAGTATGTATTGCTGCCAAGGCTGATTATCTTAGTAATAAAGTTAAATCCGCTGATAATAAAGTAAAAGCTGTATGGAATGTAATAAATTCAGAAACAGGTAAATCTAAGCCCCGTAATTGTCAATTCCAATTAAAAGTGGATGATAGAATATTGACTTCCGATTTAGAAGTGGCGGGTGCTTTTGAAAATTTTTTCTCAGATATAGCTGTAAATACGACTCGCGATCTAAGGTCTTCCACTGTGCGGGCTAGCTCTTATCTAAATGAAATTGCGAAGGATAAACGTCTGAATTTTGATTTTCAACATACTAACTCTGAAGAAATTATAAGGACTTTTAAATCTTTGAAACTGAAGAATACAGAGGATCTTTGGGGTATTTCTGTTCGAGTTATGCAATCTGTTATCCATATTGTGGCACCGTACCTAGCCGTGATATTTAATAAGTGCATTGATGATGGTGTGTTCCCGGACTTAATGAAATATAGCAAAGTGATTCCATTGTTTAAAGCTGGGAGCTCATCTGATCCTGGCAACTTTCGTCCAATATCTGTGCTGCCTGTGCTGAGTAAAGTGTTTGAAAAGATCATGCTTAACCAGCTGCTTCGTCACTTTAATGTAAATAACCTACTACACAGTCAGCAATTCGGTTTCACAAAAGGCCGTTCGACAACAGATGCAGCCGCAAGTCTCATGAAGTACATTTATGATGCATGGGAAAATTCGCAAGATGCAATAGGAATATTTTGCGACCTCTCCAAGGCCTTCGATTGCGTGGAACATGAGACGCTTATCCGCAAACTAGAACACTATGGACTTTCAGCTAAAGCACTGAAACTTGTTAAGTCTTATCTCTGCCAAAGAGTTCAAAAAGTGGACATAAATAGAACGCAGTCAGCTGGCTCAGCGGTGAAGCTTGGAGTTCCACAAGGATCCATTTTGGGTCCATTTCTCTTTCTGGTGTATATAAATGACCTTCCCCACTTGCTAGAACAGAAATGCAACATAGTATTGTTTGCAGATGATACTTCTTTGATATTCAAAGTAAACAGGCAACAAGAAGATCCAACACACATCAATGAGACTTTGGCAGAGGCGCTAAACTGGTTCACCGCTAATAATTTATTACTAAATGCAGCTAAAACTAAGTGTATAAAATTTTCATTGCCTAATGTAAGACAGTTTGAAACAATTATTTCCTTAAACGGAGAGAATCTGAAACTTGTGCATGAGACTGTTTTTCTTGGTCTTACGTTAGATCGTAATTTACAATGGAGCCCGCATATTTCTGGTCTTGCTGGTAGATTGAGTTCTGCCGCCTATGCTGTACGAAGAATCAGGCAATTTACCAACGTAGAAACTGCCCGGCTAGTTTATTTCAGTTATTTTCACAGCATAATGTCCTACGGTATCCTGATTTGGGGCAAGGCAGCCGACATAGAAACTATCTTCATTCTACAGAAGAGGGCAGTCCGGTCTATCTACAACCTTGGCTCCCGAGATTCACTAAGAGAACGCTTTAAGGAGATAAACATCCTCACAGTAGCTTCACAGTACATACATGATGTGATATTGTATACACACAAGAATATCGAGTCCTTTAAGAAAGTGTCAGACGTACATGATATCAATACTCGTAATAAACATAAGCTTGCCGTTCCTAAATTTCGTCTACGGAAAGTAAGCAAATCTTTTGTGGGAAACTGCGTGAGATTTTACAATAAAGTTCCCGTAGAAGCATGGAAATTGCCACACAACTCTTTTAAAGAATACATAAAGAGTGCACTCCTGAAGAAAGCTTACTATAAAGTTGAGGAGTACTTAAGTGATAATATGACATTGCCAAAACTGAAAGCCGATGAAAATTAGCATGTTGATGAGTGATGTGATGTACTCGTGTTTGTGTGTGTGTGCGCGAGTGGGTCTCTGTGTGAGTGTCTGTGTGTGTTTATGTCGGTGTATTTGTATTGTGTAGTGTGACTTGGCAGTGTCCCGGCGCATTTCGTGTATAGTTTCGGGTTCTGTTGCCGTTGTCCGCGTTGCAGAATTTAATTTAAAATCATTTATTAGTTTGACATTTGGAGACCTTATACATCTCCATCTCTGTAGTTTAATAATTATTATTAATTTATGACCTTGGAGGCTTTTTACACCTCTGAATATTTGTATAATTTAATTAGTTTAATTATGTAGTTTAATTTGACATTTAGAGACTATATACATCTCTGAATTATTTGGATTAGGAATTTTATTATTAACTCAGGGACTTTATACATCCCCTTGCTATATTTATATTGTATATTGTTAAGCTTATGGATTTTAAACTTGTATATTTTTAGTTTAATTTCTAGTCACAGGCTCGCGACGTCGAAGTTCCCAAGACGATCCCATAGAGCTTATGGGAACGGAAGCAATACCATGCCCTCGGTACCGCTCTGCTTTCAGAGCATGACATGAGTGCGTGTGAGCTAACTTTGGGGGCGGCAGACGTGAGCTTGCCTTCGGAATCCAAAAGCTTAACGGTTACTTGACCTGAAATGTATATTTCAGAATTAAATTATTATTATTTTTAATTTTGACAGTGGAAGCATTCTACACTTCCGCTGAACGTAGATATAGTTAGTGTTTAGTTTTGTAACTAAGGGACCCCATACATCCCTGTATTATTATTATTTTGTAATTTTTTTTTTCTCTTTAATTGTATACTGTAGTTTTTAAGTATTTTATTTGTAATTATTTTATGATGAAAAAATGACTTTCTGCCAAGTTTCTTGCGGCGCATTCTTCTTGGCAATGATGGTCTTTCCGAAAGCGCTGGTAGTTTAAAAAAATGACGTGTAAAAGTGCCCATTGCGGCCTATTTGCTGAATAAATGATTTGAATTTGAATTTGAATTTGAATTATGTGCCACACGTTGATGTGAGTAAAAAAAAATTTTTTTTTAATTTCTGTTATGTGTTTGGAGTGCCTATAAATATTTATTTTTAACCCCCGACGCAAAAAGAGGGGTGTTATAAGTTTGACCGCTATGTGTGTCTGTGTGTCTGTGTATCTGTGTGTCTGTGTGTCTGTCTGTGTGTCTGTCTGTCTGTCTGTGTGTCTGTCTGTGGCACTGTAGCTCTTAAGCGGGTAGACCGATTTGAATGCGGTTTTTTTTATTTGAAAGCTGGTTTTCTAGCGATGGTTCTTAGACATGTTTCATCAAAATCGGTGCAGCCGTTTCAAGATCATCAGCTATTTTGTTCGCTGCGGTAGGAATCTTAGACGCATAATGGGTATTTACTTTACTTTCAAGCATATTTGGGACCTAAAACTTGAAACCACCATGTATGCTATGTAACTATGTAAGATTATGCAGTTCTCGGCCTGATGCTGCAGCCAGGATATCCAGAACACTAGTGGATACACTCTTGATAAAACCATAGCAGATATATCGTGTTTGGATTCGTTTCGATCATTATTTGATTATACATACAATGCAAAAGTGGCAACAGGATGAGCTGATGCTGCAGCCAAGATATCCAGCACATTAATACACAATAAAAAATAATAGCACATATGTCGTGTTTGGATTCGTTTTGATCAGTAATTGATTCTACATACAATGCAGTGGTAGTAACACGACGAGCTGTTTAAAAAACATGAAATAAAAAAACTAAAATTAAAAATTTTAAAAACCCCCGACAAAAAAAGCCGCAAAAAAACGACATTTAAAAAGTAAAAAATAATTATGCACTACCTAGCTGTTGCCCGCGACTTCATCTGCGAACAATTCGTTTATCCCTATCCCGCTGGGACTATGCTGATTTCCCGCAAAATTAGCCTAAGTTAATTTAGTATAAGTACCTAGTAATATTCTTTTTATTTAAGCGTCGTCGATGTCGGGGGACCGCTAAGGTTAAAACTTTAAAAAATACAACATATGTACTTTAGTTTCTGTTAACCTTAGCGGTCCCCCGACACCGACGACGCTTAGATAAAAAGAATATTACTAGGTACTTATACTAAATTAACTTAGGCTAATTTTGCGGGAAATCAGCATAGTCCCAGCGGGATAGGGATAAACGAATTGTTCGCAGATGAAGTCGCGGGCAACAGCTAGGTAGTGCATAATTATTTTTTACTTTTTAAATGTCGTTTTTTTGCGGCTTTTTTTGTCGGGGGTTTTTAAAATTTTTAATTTTAGTTTTTTTATTTTTGTAATTTAACTACAAAACTAAATAGCGGCTTTGACAAGACATCTGTACTCCAAATTGCATTGATATACATCTTGTAGTTTTCGAGTAAAATGTCTGTGACATACGGACGGACACACAGACAGACAGACGGACTTGACGAAACTATAAGGGTACCGTTTTTGCTATTTAGGCTCCGGAACCCTAAAAAGGATCTTTCAAGCTAACCTAAAGTCGGGGGCTTACTAACTTTTTGTTGGTTATACATCATTAGGCGAATTAAATTATGCGAAAAATTGTTTGGGAACTCTGGGAAGTGTCTATTTATGTTTTTTTTTGATGTAACAAATTTAACACTACCTTTATTTTTAACCCCCGACGCAAAAAGAGGGGTGTTATAAGTTTGACCGCTATGCTGCCGCCTTAAGGAGAAAAACCGTAAGTGACATTTTTTGCAAAATTTTCTTTTCACCAGCCTGGTACTCAGGAAAAAATACTGTCACTTATGGTTTTTCTCCTTAAGGCGGCAGTATGTGTGTCCATCTGTGTGTCTGTCTGTGGCGCCGTAGCGCTTAAACGGGTGGACCAATTTGAATGCGATTTTTTTCATTTGAAATCAGGGTTTCTAGCGATATTTCTTAGACATGTTTCACCAAAATCTGTTAAGCCTTTTTTGAGATATTGAACTTTGAAGTGACAAAGTCGGGGGTTTTCCAACTTTTTGGCATTTGGAAAATGAAATTATGCGAAAAATTGTCTGGGAAATGACAATTTATCAGTTTTTTTTGTGTATCAAATTTAACTCTACCTATAATGTTCACTATTGCATAACGCCATCTTTTTCTAGCATTTTTTTCTGCGACCGCCAGCGTCGAGCATCCATTAAAAATGCAAATGGCGGCCGATTATCGCCACAACCTCGTATCTCAAAGCTTTAGCCAATTAAAAATCGATCTTATTGTAACGTGACAGTGTTGGTTTTGTAACATCACAATTTCGGTGGCACGATGTTGAGAAAGTGTTAGTCTCCGAATTAGTAGATAACTGTTTCTAGGTTTTAGGCGACTTTTTGCTAAAAAGGTTATTTGTCTGTTCACAGTTGGAAAAAGATTTATATGCGGAAAATAAAGAGATTCTTAGCAGATAGTTTTAAAACGTCTTGGAATAAGGCCCTTTTTTTGAACATGAAACTACCGTGAACTCACTCATATTAAATGATATTGTAACGGATAACTCACATCTTAAATCGAGTTTAGCTCGTCATGTTTCGGGCTATTTCGTAGCCCTTCGCTCCCTTGAAGAAGGACTGCGAAATAGCCCGAAACATGTCGAGCTAAACTAGATTTAAGACGTGAGTTATCCGTTCCAATATTATCCCTACTAATATTATAAATGCGAAAGTAACTCTGTCTGCCTGTCTCTGTTACGCTTTTGACCAACCACTGAACCGATTTTGATGGAATTTGATATATAGGAAGTTTGAACCCCAAGGATCAACATAGGATACCTTTTATTCCGGTAGAGGGCTATTTCGTAGCCCTACGCTCTCTTGAAGAAGGACTACGAAATAGCCCGAAACAGTCGAGCTAAACTCTATTTAAGACGTGAGTTATCCGTTGCAATATCATTTAACATGAATAAGGCCCTGCGAAGTGGCAAAATTCAAATTTCTTATCATGCCATCCCGCTGACGCTTATGTAATTTAATACGAGAGTGAAAGGGACGGCACGATACGAACTTCGATTTTCGAATTTCTAGTAGTTTCAGTTTAATAACCTAAATAACCAACCAAAATAGTTGAACCGATTTTTTATCAAAAACATAGCAAGTAACCCAAACCAACAAAAAGTTGGAAAACCGCGATATTCTCACTTTAAAGTTCAATATCTCAAAAACGGCTGAACCGATTTTGATAAAACATATCTAAAAGCCATTGCTACAAAACCTACTTTCAAATAAAAACCGACCAAGAGCGTGTCGGACACGCCCGAGATAGGGTTCCGTAGCCATTAGGAAAAAAAAATTGGCATATTTTTCTAAAGATTTCGTATGTTGTCGTACAATACATATTTCAAGTTTAGGTATATTTTATACCTTAGGCTGTTATTTACTCTTAAACTAATAATAATTGTGAAGGAAACTGAACCGCTATAGTTTTTCTTGTAAGCTTGATACGAGTATATGTACTTAGTACCATCCTGATTTTTTTCAATTTTTTCCGTGGCAGTTTAAATATGACGAAAATAGATAAGGTACTAAAGTGTATAAATATTTTTGCCCTTCACTGTACACTTTCTATGGCATTAACATTTTGTTCTCAATCGGCTAACCATCTTGGACATTTCTCGTCCCGCTCGCTCCACGCTTTTCCTCGTGAGACATGTATTCATTCTATATACGCGTCGGAACATCTTTACAAGCGCCAATGCGCGGTTAATACTTTATTTTTAGGGTTCCGTAAGCAAATGGTGCTAATCCAAAGTCAGCTCTAATTAGGGTTACCAGTTACCACCCGTACTCTAAAATCGTCCTCTTTTTCATGTAGGCGTACTTTATAATCTACGACACCAATAAAGTACGCTAAAATACTCTATTTACGTAAAACTTATTCTTACTGGCTCGTTACTGGTTATGAGTACTTATGAGACTAAATAAACTGGTATCCACAGCCACCAAATTTTGGCGATACTCTTTTTTTATTCTGTGTACTTTATTTTTGTCCTTCCAAAATGAAAAAAAAAACTTTATTCGCCCTAAAAAAAGGTGGCAACCCTAGCTCTAACCCTTGATCTTGTTATTTTGTTATGAGGATTAAAGTTTCTATCTATTTATTTTGACGACCAGATGGCCTAGTGGTTAGAGACCCTGACTACGAAGCTTGAGGTCCCGGGTTCGATTTCCGTGTCGGGGCAGATATTTGTATGAAAAATACGAATGTTTGTTCTCGGGTCTTGGGTGTTTAATATGTATTGAAGTATGTATCTATCTATATAATTATGTTTATCCGTTGCTTAGTACCCATAACACAAGCTTTGCTAAGCTTACTTTGGGACTAGGTCAATTGGTGTGAATTGTCCCGTGATATTTATTTATTTATTTAATTAATAAGTCAGATAAAATCACGGGTCAGTGTGATTTTATATTTATTTTATTATTTATTTTATTTATCTATCTATCAAGGTTACGTTAAAATTACGTTATATTTTTCTAAGGATTTTGTATTTTGTACGGAATATTGCAAGTTGAGGAATATCGAAAGTTTTTCTGTTTGTTAGGTAAAAAAAATGGTGATAATCCAACATCAGCTCTAACCCTTGATCGAGGTAGAGCAAGCAAGCAAAATAATTTTATTTTGCACTGGCAACTGGAAAATGGCAAACTTACAAGGAAAACTATAACGGTTAAGTTTTCTTGAAAATTATTAGTAGTTTAAGAGTAAATAGCAGCCTGAGGTATAAAATATACCTAAACTTGGAATATTCCGTACAAAATACGAAATGTTTAGAAAAATATGACTAAATTTTTTCGTAATGACTACGGAACCCTATCTCGGGCGTGTCCGACATGCTCTTGGCCGGTTTTTAGACATTTATGTGGCGCATGTTGCATAAATTCGTAACTTACAGACGGACACATTAAAAAAATGTATGTAATCAAAGTTCAATATCTCAAAAACAGCTGAACCGATTTTGATGAAATATATCTAAGAACCATCTAGTACTATTGAATATTTACTGTATGTTAGTACAGAACCCTAAACTCTGATTGGCCGACACGCACTTAGCCAGTTTTTATATAATCGTAAAACCTCTTCAATAGTAGAAGTATTCAATAGTAGAGTGGGTAGAATGTTTTTAATCCATACTAATATTATAAATGCGAAAGTAACTCTGTCTGTCCGTCTGTCTGTTACGCTTTCACGCCAAAACCGCTGAACCGATTGTGATGAAATTTGGTACAGAGATAGACTAGACCTTGGGAAAGAACATAGGCTACCTTTTATTCCGAAAAAAAGGCTTGAAGGGGTTGAAATAGGGGATAAAAGTTTATATGGGAGTTCGTCATTTTTAAAGATAAAACCATGAAACTTGACATTTAGGCAGTTAATAAGAACTAATTAGATTAGATATTAGTTCGAGCATTTTTGAAAATTCGACCTGAGAGGGGATGAAATAGGGGATCAAATTTTATATGGAAGGAAGGAAAAATACTTCCTAAAATAACTATTCAACGCGTACGAAGTTGCGGGCAAAAGCTAGTACTTTATAAGTTACCTACTAATCTTTAGAAACTAAGCAAAAATTACTAACATAATATATGTCCCAGTTACACGAAATAAATGATTATTATTATTATTAATAATAATAATAGTACGGAACCACGTCCCGCACGCGGATCTAGTCGCTCCTTAGCGTGGATTATTTACATTATGACATTGACAGATGCCTTCGTTTAGTCTATGATGAATTTATTGTCTATGCGCGGTCGAGATAAACATTAAAAACTGGTCAAGAGCGCGTTGGGCTGCGCCGTGTAGGGTTCCGTACTAATAAATCCATATTAATATTATAAATGCCAAAGTGTGTTTGTAGGTTTGGTGTTTCTGTGTTTGTCCGTCTTTCACGGCGTAACGGAGAGACGGATCGACGTGATTTTTGGCATAGAGATAGTTTATGGGCCCGAGAGTGACATAGGCTACTTTTTATCCCGGAAAAATGCACAGTTCCCGTGGGAACAGCGCGCGATAACCGAATACCACGCGGGCGGAGCCGCGGGCAAATACTGTGTGCGTGTATATTTTTGTTAGTCCTTTACGCTAAAACCACCGATGCAAAAAGAGGGGTATTATAAATTTGACCCAAATGGACCGACGTTTCACAAACTTTTATTTAAAAAAGAAAGAAAGAAAGAAAGAAAGAAAACATTTAGTTTCACTTGTCCCGTGTCTGTCTGTCTGTCTGTCTGTAATCAAATCTTGCAAGTTAAATTCGACCTACTTCCAGTAGTCGGATCGACTTGAAATTTGGAATACTTATGTAAATCGCATGACAATACAATAATCTGGTTGTGACATTCTGGTAGTCCGGCCAGGATCGTCTCCGCAGGACGGAACTCTTTAACGGTTAATAGCATCGACTTGAAATTTGGTATGCAAATGTTGTTTGGGTGACAATACAAGTACAATTAACAAACAGTACAGTCAGTAAAAAAGCAAGTGTTAAAAATATTTTTTTGCCAAACATTTACGCAAAACATGTTTCCTTGTGGCGGTTTTTAATCATGTAAGTATGTTTCATTAATATCGGTTCAGCTGTTAATTAAGCAACGGTGAGTGAGTGAAGACCAAAAAATTGCACACCTTAACGCAGATAGTTAAAATTACTATTAAGTTTGCGCATTGTGACACTAAAATTATCCATAAAAATGTACTTATGATTAATTTTCGTGTACAAAACAATGGTTCTATTACAACTACATTCGTTAAATGTGCAACTTTTTGGTCCTCACCCGGGTTCCATTTTGCCAATGACTACGGAACCCTAAAAAATCTGTTGTGATTTGAAATGGTTGGAGCGTCATTTGAAAAGTTCATTTGAATACACGACTTAGTGATTAATTAATTGATATTTAATAAACAAATACGTTTGGTACTTATTTTTAAAGAAATAGCTAGAGACAGACAGACGGACACTGTAGCGACACCGACATTCACTATTAGGGTTCCATTTATCATGGCATAGAAACAAAAACCGGCCAAGAGCGTGCCGGACACGCCCGAAATAGGGTTCCGTATCCAATACGAAAACAAAGTAATATTTATCTAAGGATCGTCGGGGGTTTTCCAACTTTTTGTTGGTTAGGTTATTAAATTAAAAAAACGGAACGCGCACACACACGCACACACAACACACACATAAGATTATATACTAACTCACTCTTGTGGACTCACTCACTAATAATAGTTGTTGTGTCTGTGATTGTATGTTTTAAGTTTTAAGTATGATTCGCTAACTGTATTTCTGTGGACATCTGTTATTGTCTTTTTTTTTAGTACCTAAGTCCCATTGTAATGTACTGTATTGCTGTTGATGCCCCAAATAAATAAAAAAAGAAGGTAGGTATAAAACAATTATGCAATAAATGCGCTAGAAGCTAGTAGGTGTTCTCTTAATACTTCTTCTATACTATTAATTATTCTACTTATTAGACATTCGGTGACTCTCGTAGATGACTCTACCTTGGCTCTACCTTTTTTTTTTCTACAATATGACGTTCCGAGTTCTAAAACTTTCTTCTAAATAACCGTCGATTCCACGCTTAAACAGTTTTCTTTTTAAACGTGTCAAAATCCAATTCTTATTGAGGCCTTGGCGCGAGCTGGCATAAAAGAATCAGCGCCAAAATTAAAAAAAAAAAACTCTGGATTAGCATTGACAATAGATTTCAATGCGTTCAAAATTCTATACAAAACCAATTTATTTAAAACCGCTGTTGAAATAAAATGTAAATGAATTTCACTCTTATTCTAAGTACATAAGAGATATCGTGATTTTTTGGTGGCTGTAGCAGTAAGTTGGTGGAAAGATTCAAATTTCGAGCTTAATAAAAGGTGTGTTATCGGACAAAAGCGGACGGATTCGGAATTAAGTCTTTTCTTGTGAAACCTGCGTTTATTTTTGAAATTCGAAACTGTTGTCGGATTCATTCTATTTTCGAATGCTTCGGGTTTTGACAGATGCTCCGTTTACATTAAAGATGTATTCAATATTTTAGACTATCGCGGTCATTACGTACGCAGAACGAAACACGAATTTAAATCATAATATCAAAGAAGTATTGTGTGTTTTTCTATTTAGGTAGGTATCAAAACACACATATTAAGTAATTTAAAAATTAACCCCCTTATTCTTAAACGACAATCAAACCTATTTTAGTTAAAATGCCGCTAAAATTCGTTGGTCCTTATCTGTCACTTCGACATTTGTATTTGTTAGAAAGGGACAAAGCATTTGTTGGTTAACATAGGCTTAAGTTTTATGAATAAAGGGGTAAGAGCGTTTGACGTTGTACACTTGGTACTGTTAACAGTAGATCACATCAAAAACATTACATGTAAAAAGCTGCAAATCTCGCATCGCAGTTTTTACATTGCTGAAAAGTTTTGAGATTCCAAATTTTATAACATATTGGTTATTTTAGTCAATACCGGAGTGTCGATAGAACTTGATTTCACAGGTCCAGATAATTTGAGTCCCCACCCTGGGAAGGCCATGGCTACTTTGAATCCTGGAAAAATGCAGTTCTCGAGGGAACAGCGCGCGATAACCAAATTCCACGCGGGCGAAACCGCGGGCAAAAGCTAGTAAGTATTGTGAATGTGAAAGTTTGCGAGTACGTGGGTGTGTGCGTATGTTTGTAACTTCTTAACGCTGAAACGGCTGGACGGATTTAAACGAATATAGTCATTTGGAATAACACATAAGCTACTTTTTAGGGTTCCGTGGCCAAAATGGCAAAAACGGAACCCTTATAGTTTCGCCATGTCTGTCTATCAGTCTGTCTGTCTGTTCGTCCGCGGCTTTGCTCAAGGACTATCAATGCTAGAAAACTTTAATTTTGCACGGATATACAAGGAATATAGTTATACGTCAACTATGCCGACTAAATGGCAAAAAAAAATAAAATTCAAAACCATTACCAAGGTATTAATCGTCCTTGCTATTACTTAATATATTCCCACGGGATAGGGATAAAATTATTATATATTATATATATAAATTATATAAAGAGGATTAAAGTTTCTATCTATTTATTTAGACGACCAGATGGCCTAGTGGTTAGAGAACCTGATTACGAAGCTTGAGGTCCCGGGTTCGATTCCCGTGTCGGGGCAGATATTTGTATGAAAAATACAAATGTTTGTTCTCGGGTCTTGGGTGTTTAATATGTATTTAAGTATGTATCCTACTAATATTATAAATGTGAAAGTTTGTGAGTGAGTGAGTGAGTGAGTGAGTATGTTTGTTACTTCTTCACGCTGAAGCGGCTGGACGGATTTGGATGAAATTTGGCAAAAAGTTAGTTTGCAACCTGGATTAAAACATAGGATACTTTTTATCTCGATATTCCCACGGGATAAAATCTCTAAATAACAACCGCTGAGCTTAGAGTCATGAAATTTGGTAGGTATGTAGGTAGCTGGACGTCTGCAATAACACATCAGGCTACTTTTTATCCCGATTTTCCCATAGGATAGGGATAAAATCTCGAACTTATAACGCGTGCGAAGCCGCGGGTAAACGCTAGTCTATTTATATAATTATGTTTATCCGTTGCTTAGTACCCATAACACAAGCTTTGCTAAGCTTACTTTGGGGCTAAGGTCAATTGGTGTGAATTGTCCCGTGATATTTATTATTTGTATTTATTTATTTGTTTAAAAGCAACAAAAAATTAAATTCTACAGTAAATCGAAAATTAACCTGGTTTTCAGGGGTAAATAAAGCATTTGTTTACATGGCGTCAACATCCCTATTTTGTAAAATCCCGGACTGAAATTGAATCTACTGGATCTAAAAGGTTTACGCGTGCAAAGCCGCAGGTATATTCTAGTATGTATATATGATAATAAATTCCTACAAACCAGTGTTAGCTTTAGTCGGAACCGTCTTAATGAGACAGACAGACAAACAGACGGCCTCTTCAAACACGTCGCTATCGACTTTTTATAATTTCTTCTTATGAACCGACTGTTACACTGTTTCGTTTATCATATATCATAGTCATAGTCATATAGTTAAGAGTAGCTGTTGCCCGCGACTCCGCGTAGAATTCGTTTATCGATATCCCTCGGGAACTGTGCAATTTTCCGGGATGAAAACTATCCTATCTCCTTCCCTTATTATCGTTCTCCTTCCTTACCGGAGTCCATAAAACGACTCCCACTGAATTCTTTCAAAACTCAACAGACTGTTCCGTTGGCTTCAAGTGTTATTACTCTTTGAGGGAATTTTTGGATAATATGTAAATGATATATAATTATATTATTGAATAATTGGATAATTGAATAATTAGTAATTTAATAATTCAAAATTTAATATTGTATAATTGAATAATAATATTTTTTTATCAAACAGACATTTTTGTTGCAAAATGTCTTTATAATAGATACAACTAAACAAATGGATATATATTAGAGTAGTAGTAGTATTTTATTATTAATATAGTAAACCTCACTATTTGCATGTCTTATAAAGTTTGAATGTATGAGACTCATAAATCATTGAACATGGTGTAATGTACTACATTTAAAGCAAATAAATTTCATTTCATTTCATTTCATTTCATTTCAGGGACTCAAACTATTTATATACCGAATTACATCTAAATCGGTGCAGCGGTTCAGAAGTTATAAGGTAACAAATAAACAAACAAAAAACAAACTTACAAACTTTCACGTTTATTATTACACACGAGGAAAACGTGAGGAAACCTGCACAACCTGCCAGCAATTCTATGATGAGTGAAATATAAATTTGCACGGGTCCGCGTGAGAACTACGGCCCAAGCCCTCCCAGTTTGTGAGGAGGCCTGTGTAATGCTGTGAGTCCATAGTCCGGGATATTGATGCTGATAACAATCCAGCCGTTTAGGTTATATAGAGAAGCAAAAGACTTACATACATACATTCGCGAAAAACTCGAGCGTTTTGACCGCGCGGTCAAACGTCATTATCGTCCCACGTTTATTTATACCACAACGGAAAGACAAGTCAAGGTCAAGGTTAACTGGAAGAGATCCCTTTAAGGGATAAGTTCGCCTTTGTACATGTCTTTCTCTTCTAAATTGTAAATTTCATATGTTTTCATTATGTTTATATGTACAATCATCATCATCATCATCATCATCATCATCTCAGCCTATATACGTCCCACTGCTGGGCACAGGCCTCCTCTCGGAATGAGAGGGCTTGGGCCATAGTTCCCGCGCGGGCCCAGTGCGGATTGGGAACTTCACATGTACAATAAAGAGTTACAATACAATACAATACAATACAATACAAGTCACAAGAATTTTAATCACGCTAAATTCAGTATCGGTGTTGTTTTAATTTTTCATAAAAAAACAACACTGGGCGTCACCCCTTTTAATAACGCCTGCGAAGACACTAATGACAAAAACGCTGCAAAAACGCCGATACTCGCCCACCCTCCCTCGAGCAGTCGGTTAATAACCTAACCAACAAAAAGTTGGAAAACCCTCAACTTTGTCACTTTAAAGTTCAATATCTCAAAAACGGCTTAACCAATTTTGATGAAACTCTCTAAGAACCATCGCTACAAAACCTGCTATCAAATTAAAAAAAAACGCACTCTAATCGGTCCACCCGTTTAAGAGCTACGGTGCCACAGACAGACACACATAGCGGTCAAACTTATAACCCCTCTTTTTGCGTTGGGGTTAAAAACAGACAATAGACTTTTATACCAATGTAAGTACGCCTTAAGCTCAGCCAGACCATAAACTAGATTTTAAAAAGTTACAGAATAGATTATGGTTGCAATAAAACAAAAAAGGGACCACCCGACTCAACACGTACATGTCAAAAATCACAGGGTGCTCCCAGAAGTGCTTACTTCTTTTTTTTTTTTTAAATATGGCTTTCTGTCCTAATTAATAGGACAATTTCGCCAGTGTCAAAGTACTCTCTTTGAGAGGGACGTTGTACGGTGATTGTAGTTTTTGCAACTTGATAGTAAAATTCCAGAAACCACATGGAAACAACTTGCGCATTCAAAAATGTCAGACACGAGAGCAATATAGAATTTTGTGATCACTGTTCACTGTTAAGGTTATTCGCCGCATAAAACACTATCAAAATTATACTTCAACTAGCCAAAGAAACAGAAATAGCAAACTTGGATATTGTCTACATCCGCCATGTTCGAATGCTACAAATCTAATCCAGAAGTGCTTTCAGGGCTAAATGTTGGTTGAACATGGGATTTAATGTTTTCTTTAATTTAAACTGTCATTCGACGATTTTTCATCATCACCATCATCATCATGTCAGCCGAAAGACATCCACTGCTGGAGAATGTTGAGTCTTAAGTCTTATTATTATTATTTTTTATACGTTAGTGGGTACAAGTCAACGGTCAAGTCACACAACATTAACTATAATAATAAAGAAATCGCAGTAAGGAATCTTAGACTTGGCACGACTTTGTCTAGATTTCAATACTTTTCAGAGATAAACAAACAAGCAGCTTTATCGAGACTTGGCCAGTTTTTTACAGAATGTTTTTGGTGGGATTTCACTTCTGTTTGTAGAAACGTGGGCTTATTGATTTATTTTATTAGATTTTCTTATTTGACACAGTTTTTTTCATGCACTCCAGATCTTCGATTATCCTAGTTTTTACAGTTTTCCCTTTATGTAGCCATTAAACCCTAACTCTGTACCAAATATCAGCTCTCTGAGTTTATAGGAACTACTAGTTCTATTTTGATGATCATGAGTGAGTGAGTGTCATAAATGCGAAACTTTGCTTTCGCTTAACTTTGGAACTAAATGACTTGAAATTTTGGATTTTAAGTATGTGATTATAGCTTACTGGATGACGAAAATTTCTGCGTTCTGGTCTTATCTAGAGGTTCTCAAATAGGGGCCTGAAAATGCGGCGAAATGGTTCCAGTAAAGGATGGTACGACAGTGTTTGCTTCGCGCTCGACTTGGCGATTGCACTACCGTGCCCCCAGATAGGACATTAGGTAGATACGACACGACAATTTCTTTCTTAATCTGCTGGAAGGCAAAATAGGAGGAAAACGAGGTAGAGGAAGACCAAGATTGACCTATTTTAACCAGGTGAAGGAAAGGGTGGGTGTCGTGTCGTATCAGGAAGTCAAACAGCTGGCCAAAGACCGTGCGGAGTGGCGATTACTCCACCGACAAGAGCATAGCTCTTAAATTTAAGAAGTTAAAAAATCTAGCATCGTTTCGGAAAAACCCGTATTAAGAAGAAGAAGAAGATTCTAGAATCTTTACTTGACACCCTGTATATATGTGTTGACACGGCGCGACGCGACGTTTCGTCAAACACGCTGCGTCAACACGCAGCTCTAACGCGCGGCGACAACACACTGGACTAATAAGGGGGAAGATGATTGTTTATTTGTTAAGAGAAGTTTCCCTGCCGGCCGCGCGAACGCGTTCGGTATTCGTTTGGGATATTGCTGTTTGGGACATAAGCGCTCGCAGCCGTCCCCCCCCATGCACATCCCCTCCCGCTTCTCCGCTTCCCGCTAATGTATATCGAAAGCTGTAAGCTTTTGGGCGGTTGAATTTTGGTTTTCGCTGTCCTCATATTATACGAAAAGTATAGCACAGAAATCAATGATATTTTACAATCAAGATCTTCATTATACTTTCTATACCTATGGTTTTTTGGATTTTTGTAAAAATGCTTTAATAGTCTGTAATTCTCGTGCAAAGTTGACATCTTTTTTTTGTCGACTTTTGAGCTCCTGTAATTCTGATATTACACATTCATATTCATACCATCTCTCTTTCTTCCTATTAGATACTATTAGCGCGAGCGGGCCGGCACAATACGAAATTCGAATTCCTGCGTTTAAAGACCAGTTTTGTTTTTAAACGTCCTAAATTGTCGCTGGCCAGTGCGGCGCAATTAAAAAAATCCGCACGGCAAAAAGGTCGAATTAAAAGAAACGCGAGCGTATGTACGAAATACTTGGTGGTTGTATTTAGGCGCTGTTAACATTTGTCGAATTGTATTTGGACGTGCGCGTTTGTATTGTTAAGTGGGGTTGTGTGTGTGTGTGTGTGTGTGTGTGTGTGTGTGTGTGTGTGTGTGTGTGTGTGTGAGTGGGTGGCAAAGAAAAGCTTCCAGAGTTATAAGTTTGATCGCTATACCGGGTGTGGCCTGTAATATAAGCAAAAAATTAAAACATATATCACACTTCTCAAACTGAACAACATTAGTTCAGCGAATTTTTTAAATAATTAGTTTTTTTAATTTTTATTACACAAGTTTAATCGAAGAAGCAATGTAAAGCCGAAATGCTTGATGTTTGTAGCGTGACAGGCGACGTCAGTGGTGTTCTAGGATGGCGTACATTGATGGCAGTATTTAATATGTATGAAAAAAGGAAATTTTCAAGACTCCATTATTTTTAAAAGTCGCTGAACTAATGTTGTTCAGTTTAACGAGGACAATCTATGTTTTAATTTTTTGCTCGTATTACAGGCCACACCCGGTATGAGTCTGTGTGTCTGTGTGTCAATCAATCAATCGTTTATTTGTTAACATAGGTTTTTTAAAGTATTGACCTTAGCAGTCAATAAAAATATTACTAGGTACTTACACTACATTAACTTAGGCTAATTTTGCGGGAAATCAGCATAGGTTCCAGCGGGATAGGGATAAACGAATCGTTCGCAGATGAAGTCGCGAGCAACAGCTAGGTAGTGCATAATTATTTTTTACTTTTTAGTTGTCCTTTTTTGGCGGCTTTTTTTATTTTTGCGGACGTTTTTTTGTTTTTAAAAAATTTAATTTTAGTTTTTTATGTCAATTTAAGTTTGGCAATGTATACACTGAGCATGGCCCTTTTTTGCTTCTTTCGGCACAATGTCTGTTTCTTTTTCGATTTTTTTTAATTATTTGAGATTATGTAATAAGGTTGTCTTATTTTTAACTGTTTTTTTTTTGCTGTGTCGAATTTTGAAATGAAATGAAATATTTATTTATTCACAATGAATAGGTTAGATAAGTTGTTATAATATTGTAGTTCTAGTATATTGCTTCCCATGACATGTTCAGCCAAGTTAGGCATGTGAAAATCTGAGCAAATAAATTTATTCTTCTTCTTCTTCTTCTTCATATCGAAGTGCCGGTTCTATACGCGACTCTATTATATTCTGTGCCACACCATTAGCTGACTAGCGACCACTCGCGACTTTGCTCGCATGCCGTGGCATGGCGACATGGGATATTTTGACCCGACAGCCCGGAGGGTTATGTTCTTCGAGTGGTTCTCTGCATTTTCCCAACTCAACGTTTCCCAAATGTTTTTTTTATACAATATAGGCTTGCGTTTGTCCACAAACACGCCTGATGGAAAGCGATGGAGCACGCTTGCTTAGTAAATGCTCATTCACCCTGGACTTGAAAGCGGCCAAATTGTAGTGTTCAGGAATCAGTCGCAGGCAGGGAATTCCACTCTTTTGCTCATGTATCATTTACCAGACTGTTTAATTTCCCAACTCAGGTTTTCCTCTGAAACTATAATTTTTTTGGAACTTAATAAAAAAATATTATCTACTTTGTGCCAAAAACTAAGCAAGTACTGGCTGTTTGGAGTTTAAGTAACTCGAAGTAAATTAAAAAAAAAAATCTGTCGGGGTAGATATTTTTATTAAAAATACGAATGTTTGTTCTGGGGTCTTGGGTGTTTAATATGTATTTAAGTATGTATCTATCTATAAGTATGTTTATCCGTTGCTTAGTAACCCATATCACAAGCTTTGCTAAGCTTACTTTGGGACTAGGTCAATTGGTGTGAATTGTCCCGTGATATTTATTTATTTACTAAGTACTCACTTTACTTCCGCCTCGTAAGGCTATATAGACCTACTTTTAGAACATGAGATGTGAAAAATATAAATGTACCTAACCTTGGAAGATTCCGTACAAAATACAAAATCCTACGTAACGGCTACGGAACTCCATATTGGGCGTGTCCGATACACTCTTGGCCGGTTATTTTAATCGTTCCTTAACCTGTTAAACATGAGTTTTATTTAGCTGGTAAATACATACCACAAAAATAGCTAGGTGCCTTCAAATACATATAATTAAAAGAAGGCAGCGTCTGTATGTTTGTCTGGCGGCGCTCCCGCACAATGTCATAATTACGGGCGACGCGTGCGCAAGAGCAAAGCGGACATTTAAGAGAAGTTTCCCTGTTCTTACTTAAAAATTAAATAATTAAATTAAAATAAAATAAATATGTAAGGGGGTGTCCGATACAGCGCCATCTATAACTTCATCTACTGAACTAGATAGCTTGCTAATTAATAAAAATGATCGATGCCCCTTGACATTCATGAACCTCAGTAGTTCCAAATTAAAACACAAATTTGGTGGCGCTAGTATCGCGCATCTATATAAATAAGGTTTTTAAGTTTGTTTGTCTCTGTTCCATTGCAATCGGCTTCGAAGTAAAATGTCCAAAAATCCAACCGATCTCTCATTTCGGGCACTTTTACAGGGGGGCTTCCATAAAACGTGTTTCCTTACTAATGTCTCATGTTGTATACATAATGCTACGGAACCTTTCATGCGCGACTCCGACACGCAATTGGCCGGTTTTTAGGGTTCTGGAGCCAAAATGGCAAAAACGGAACTCTTATAGTTTCGCCATGTCTGTCTGTCTGTCCGTCCGCGGCTTTACTCAGGGACTATCAATGCTAGAAAGCTGTAATTTTGCACGGATATACATATATGTAAACAATGACAAAAAATGGTACAATAATTTGTTACCTCTTCACGTCTAAACCGCTGAACCTAGATGAACAAAAATATCGATATAACCTGACCAACAAAAAGTCGGAAAACTCCCGATTTTATCACTTCAAACTTCAATATCTCAAAAACGGCTAGAACGATTTTGACGAAACATGTTTAAGAACCATCGCTAGAAAACTTGCTTTTAAATAAAAAAAACCGCATTCAAATCGGTCCACCCGTTAAGAGCTACGGTGCCACAGACAGACACACATAGCGGTCAAACTTATAATAACACCCCTCTTTTTGCGTCGGAGTTTAAGCAGTCATTATAAATAAATTAATTCATTCATTTATTTCAGGCAACTTGGCCCATACAATAAATACCTTACAGACTAACATACATATTTATAATTAATAATACTTAAAACTAGTTAGGTGACAAAACGAAAAAAAAATTTAAAAGAAACTATAAATAACTGATAATTATTATGATAATTATTGAAATTATACCTAAGTAATTGTCCGCTCTTTTCCCGTGTCAGCGGCGCGCGCGCACAATAAGGCGCAAATGAGCGGCCATCTTGGATCCGAATGAAACAACTGTCACTTGCCACTGTCACAATATTGTACCAGTCATTGTGCTCGTGAAGGCGCTGCGCGGTGCTGGGGGAGGTGTTTGTCATCTTGTTTTGATTTTATTAACCCCCTACGCAAAAAGAGGGGTGTTATAAGTTCGACCGCTGTGTGTCTGTCTGTGGCACCGTAGCTCTTAAACGGGTGGATCGATTTGAATGCGATTTTTAGGGTTCGCTTATATTTTCGCCATGTCCGTTTGTCTATGTGTCCGTCCGCGGCTTTGCTCGGGCACTATCAATGCTAGAACTGTGTAATTTTGCACGAATATATATGTAAACTATGTCGACCAATTGGTATAATAAAAAATTCAAAAAAATATATTTTTCACTTCTCATGCTCGTAAAATTCGTGTTAATGCTATATCTAGGCGAAATAAAATGACTTTTTATGCTCTAGTGCATAAAATAAAATCTTTGTCTAAGACCAACTCAAGACCAAGATAATCAGGTGTAAACAGCCTCAAACGAAAAAGTTTTTATACATTTTTTTAAATAATTTTTCTTGATATAAAACTAAAAATCAATCAAATAAATCATAATAAATCAGAAAATTAAAAAGTGAAATTATTATAGTAATGCCTAAAAAAATAAAAGGTACATAGAAGGTGAATCAGTGTTTCCACTGTTGCTATTTCATTTCCTCGCCATCGAAGTGAAAAGCAGAGTGTAAAACTCGAGCATTAAACCCATTTTCTTCTCGACGTGTCTATCCACCCTCGCTGTACCGGCTCGGGTTGCTATATGAACGTCTCGGGTAAAATGGCTCGTTTTAGATGACCTGCCATAGACGTAAAGTGGGGGTGATTTTTTTTTCTTATCCAACCTTGTAGTGTGGGGTATCGTTGGATAAGTCTTTTGAAACCATAGGGGGTTGCTAAAACGATTTTTGGATTCAAAACATGGGTTAAAAACATGACTCTCCTTCGGGCAGTCGGGTAAAGAGTTACTGTCAAACAATATGTACTTACATTTATCCCGTGTGTCGGTCATTCCTTGTATCCTAACCCCAACAAGTTCCCATGGGAACATGACATAAGCCACTTATCGGGATGCGAGTGAATGATGAAGACATCCATCATCGCGCGACAAAGGCTAGAAAGGGACAAAAAATCTGCCATTTCCGCTGGCACAATACCTCCCATTCTGCCCGGCAGGCTGGAGTGCACAGAGAGCATGTTTCCGTAATTCTACTTGTATTACCGTAATATGTATTTTGTTTAGTTTATATGCCGATAGATGTCGCTGTTATGAAAATTAGATCAACCTGAATCGCGCTGGCGAGATTTTTCCTAGCAGGTATAAAAAGGGTGTCAAATTTGAATAAATTGTCACTCGCCGAGCAGCCGTGGTTCGAGTTGCGTCAAGGGCAGCGGTTTAAACACTGCTAATATTATAAATGCAAAAGTTTGTGCGTGTATGTTACCCCGACGCAAAAAAGAGGGGTTTTAGTTTCAAAAGTTTGTCTGTGGCACCGTAGCTCTTAAATGAGTGAACCGATTTGAATGCGGTTTTCTTTATTAGAAAGCACCTGGCGATAGTTTATAGATATGTTTTATCAAAATCGGTTCAGCCGTTTTTGAGATATTGAACTTTGAAGTGACAAACTTGGATTTGTTTATTATCTTTCTTTTCACATTCGAACCGCTGATTTAATTTACAGCTTTTAAAATTAAAATTGCAGCTTTATAGCATTACTAGTCTCTGACCAAAGCCGCGGACGGACAGACAGACAGACATGGCATGGCGAAACTATAAGGGTTAATTTTTTGCCATTTTGGCTACGGAACCCTAAAAAGTTGGAAAACCCCGACTTTGTCATTTCAAAGTTCAGTATCTCAAAAGCGGCTGAACCAATTTGATAAAACGTGTCTAAAAACCATCGCTAGAAAACCTGCTTTCAAATAAAAAAACGCATTCAGATCGGTCTACCCGTTTAAGAGCTACGGTGGCACAGACAGACACACATAGCGGTCAAACTTATAACACCCCTTTTTTTGCGTAGGGGGTTAAAAACATGCTTTGAAATCCCAGTGTATCCCCGCCCTGTGACTAATACTAATTTATGACTATTCTTGCAACCCGGATGCGCCTCTAAAGAAAAGCAAACACAAACATAACAATACAAACCAAACAACACTTAAAACTACCATTATAAAGTTCATTATCGCCTAATTCAATTGTAAATCATTACAAATTTCTTTTGCCGACGGCAAAATATGGAACTAATTTTGTGTATACAAATTAGTGTTTGTTGTTACTAGTGGCGCCACTCTTGTACGCAAAGATAAGTTTGTCTAGATATTTTGCGGCAAAATATTGTCATTGATAGTTTTCGTCGTAACTGATGACTGGGTTTTAGAAAACATCGGCCAAGCGTGAGTCGGACTCGCGCGCGAAGGGTTCCGTACCATTAACATTAGACATTAGCAAAAACTAACCTTACCTAACCATAAATAACCTAACCAACAAAAAGTTGGAAAACCCCCGACTTTGTCACTTTAAAGTTCAATATCTCAAAAATGGCTGAACCGATTTTGATGAAGCATGTCTAAGAACCATCGCTAGAAAACCTGCTATCAAATTAAAAATACCGCATTCAAATCGGTCAACCCGTTTAAGAGCTACGGTGCCACACACAGAGAGACACACATAGCGGTCAAACTTATAACACCCCTCTTTTTGCGTCGGGGGTTAAAAAATTTCTTGGGTGGTAGGACCTTGTGCAAGGTCCGCCCGGATTGCTACCACCATCTTGCTCGCTAATCCTGCCGTGAAGCAGCAGTGCTTGCACTGTTGTGTTTCGGCGTGGAGAGTAAGATAGCCGGTGAAATTACTGGCACTTGAGGTATCCCATCTTAGGCCTCTAGGTTGGCAACGCATCTGCAATCCCCCTGGAGTAGCAGGTGTCTATGGGCGGTGGTGATCTCTTACCATCAGGAGACCCATTTGCTCGTTTGCCATCCAGTTGAATAAAAATAAAAAAAAAATAAAAAAATACAAGCTTTTTTCGCTGACTGTACTTTTTGCTGACTGTACTTGCATTGTCACCCAAACTACATTTCCGTGCCAAGTTTCAAGTCGATGCCATTAACCGTTGAAGAGTTCCGTCCTGCGGAGACGATCCTGGCCGGACTACCAGGATGTCACTACCAGGTTATTGCGTTGTCTTTTTAGTATTTTTTAAGGCAGTCGGGTTTTTGATTTTTTAAATTTAATGTTTTATTTCACACTTTTTACCCGACTGCGAAGAAGGAGGGTTATTTAATATTTGTGTGAAAATGGTAGATAAAACTATTATAACCCATATATATTTAGAATGGGCTACTTATTACCTTTCATTTGTTTGAAACCCCACTCGATAGATTTCAATAAAAAACATTTTTTGAAAACTTACAATTTAGCGCCAAAAATCCGCCATTTAATTTTTTCAAGTATTTCATGTACCCAGTGTCACTCGCGTTATGAATACGAATCAAATGACGTATCATTATCATTAATTGGTTCAGCCGTTGAGTAGTTACGAGAGGACATAGGAATAGACATACATACAAACATACATACGCACCAAACACATAAAAAATAACACCCTTCTCGCAGTCGGGTATAATAAAAGAAAAAGAAGGGTTTTCACGCCAATATGTCTCTTTCTGCGGCATCGTAAGTAGCTCTCAAATGGGTGAATCAATTCCATCCTTCCAAATGGTTTGTTTTTTCCCGTGAAAGCGAGTTTCCTTGCGTATCTTTGATTTGATTATAATCGGTTAGGAATTTCTAAGATATTGAACTACTGAAGTTTTTAACCCCCGACGCAAAAAGAGGGTGTTATAAGTTTGACCGCTGTGTATCTGTATATCTGTGTGTCTGTGCGTCTCTGGCACCGCAGCTCTTAATTTTTAATGCAGGTTTTCTAGCGATGGTTCTTATAATAATATGTTTTATGAATATAGGTTTAGTCGCTTTTGAGATATTGAACTATGAATTGAAAAAGTCGGGGTTTTGCAACTTTTTGTTGGATAGGTTATCTTTCTAGGATTTCTACTTTTCTTTAGTCACTTACCCCCTTATTCATAAAACTTAACAAGCCTATGTTAACTGACAAATGCTTTGTCCCTTTCTAACAAATACAAATGTCGAAGTGGCAGATAAGGACAAACGAATTTTAGCGGCATTTTAACTAAAATAGGTTTGATTGTCGTTTATGAATAAGAGGGGGTTAGATATTAGTATTTCGAGATTAAAATTTACGCAATGATTGTCTTCAGTAATATCCTTCCTTATTTGAAATCTTGAGAAACCATGTCAAAAATGAATGAATACAGGTTGTATTTATAACTTTTTGGCAACTTTCCGTTATCCTAACACAAAAGTTGTGCAGCGCCATCTATCGGCGGGTAGCGGAACTAATTACTGACCTTGCAACAATGTAGGCAGAATTGACCTTTTTAGGGTCCCTTAACGAAGGGTGACAGACAGAAACCTATTGCGCTAAAATGTCCATTCGTCCGTCACAAACCTGTATCTCATAAACGGTAATTATTTTGTCGGTTAAGTTCTTATTTATCTCGCTTTCTCAATTATCTTCAGTAAACTAATTGAGAAAAGGATCTCCAAAAAATGACAGTTTTTCGACGTTTTTTTCATACATGTGGTAGATTTTATGACGTTCATAAGTGCTTGTCATAGCCTAAATTGAATAAAGAGATTTTGGCTTTGACTTTGACTTTGACTACACTCAGTATGGGCGTGACAAAGCTGACTCATAAAATTTTGTATGAAAAACTGGGGACATTTTTTTAAATGATCGGATTCGGTTGTGCTCTTGATTCTGAGTAGGAAAAAAACCATATTTATTCCAAAATTTCAAAAACGGAAAGGGTACTTTTTTTTTAAAACGCCCAGGTAAGTACGACTTTTTACGACAAAATACGACGGAAAAACATTAAACTCGCCAGTACGCTCACCGCTGATCAAATTTTCATACAAAATTATTTTCTTTTTAATCGACAAACAACACACTGAAACAAAATAAAACTGCGCGCAGCGATTTTGATTTTTTTTACCAGTCCAGTACCAGTTGTACAACAACTGGTAGCCTGGTGTACGGTTGTGTTGCTCTGAAGATGAGCTCTGGTTGAGTTCGAAACGCGTCAGTGTGATGTGGTGGTGGTGATAGATGGGTTTGTGCAATTTGTTTGTGTTCTTACAGTGGGGAGGTGGAGGAACTGCATGAACACGCATATTTTGCATAAGCTTAGCTATCGTAAGGTCGCGAGTGAGCAAGGAAATTCTTTTAGTTCATTGATATGGACCTCCGCAAAGTAACGCTTGATTCAATAAATGATTAGTAACTACTTTTACTAATTGGGAAAACTATATAGGTTACCTACTTCATTTTACTACAGAACCTTGACGATTTAAAAATATCGCTACAATTTTCTCAGGCAATCAGATCTTGCTGAATTAAAACATTTTAAATTGAATTTGAAACGTTAATTTGCTACCGGGAAAGCGGTTGCAAGAAGAAGGCGGCGGCCAATGGCGAAAGGGGACTGCAAAAACAGCCTAATTAAAAATTCGGAACAAAATGGCGGCCCGTGTGGCTTACGAGCGTTCTGGTCGTTGCAAGATACGACTGTCATGGGAATACGCATGGGACACATTTCTGTTGAATCATTTAACGTGTTACAATAAGTTTCAGTTAAAAATGTCATTTTGTACAAGCTTTTTTTTGCTGACTGTGCTTTTTAGGATTCCAGAGCCGAAATGGCAAAAACGGAACTTCTATAGTTTCGCCATGTCTGTCTGTCTGTCCGTCCGTCCGTCCGCAGCTTTGTTCAGAGACTATCAATGCTAAAATGCAAAAAAAAAAGGGACCGCACCACACGAAATACGAGTTTCGAGTTTCGTACTATACCACGCGCCATATAAATCTGCCTAAAAGTTCATTACTTAATTAATACTCAGTTGTGAGGCATTTTTGAGATACATTTTTAGGGTTCCGGAGCCAAAATGGCAAAAACGGAACCCTTATAGTTTCGCCATGTCTGTCTGTCTGTCTGTCCGTCTGTCTGTCCGTCCGCGGCTTTGCTCAGGGACTATCAATGCTAGAAAGCTGTAATTTTGTACGGATATATAGGTAAACTATGCCGACAAAATAGTATAATTAAAAATTCAAAAACAATTTTTTTAGGGTACCTCCCATAGACGTAAAGTGGCGGTGATTTTTTTTTCTCATCCAACCCTATAGTGTGGGGTATCGTTGGATAGGTATTTTAAAACCATTAGGGGTTTGCTAAAACGATATTTCGATTCAGTAATTTATTTGCGAAATATTCAACTTTAAAGTGCATATTTTCATTAAAATCGAGCGTCCCCCCCCTCTAAAATCTAAACCGGTGGGTGGAAAAATTTGAAAAAATTCAGGATGGTAGTCAGTATATCAAACTTCCAAGGAAAACTATAACAGCTAAGTTTGCTTGAGAATTATTAGTAGTTTATGAGTAAATAGCAGCGTAAGGTATAAAATATACCTAAATTTGGAAGATTCCGTATAAAATACGAAATCGTTAGAAAAATATTACTTAATTTTTTCGTAATGGCTATAACCCTTTTCCTTCCTTATCCTTTCGTAACCCTATTCTGGACGTGTCCGACACGCTCTTGGCCGGTTTTTTTATGCGACGTCTTTACGTTACTCCCGGATTGTGTTAGAATCGCTTAACGATATAGTGCCTATTCAATTATTGGAATTATTAATAGTTTTTGTGGTACTAATCGTGGCAATGAACTTTTAGGCAAAGTTAGGCGGCGGAAGGTATAGCCCTGCAACACTTCGCCGGCCACGTAGTACCCCTGCAGGGCTACTCCAAAACTCGAAACTCGAAGCTCGTGTCGTGCAGTCCCTCTGACACTTATACCAAGGGCTTATACTATTCAAAACGAGACCGAGAGAACCGCACGACACGAACTTCGAGTTTCTATGCATGTATATAGTTTGTACTTTCTATTTAGGTTTTACAGGATGACCGCAAAAGTAACAAAAAATTAGTAATTGAAATAAAAAATACAAAAAGATTCCAAAAACCAATCTTAATTTGATTGCTTAATAACGATATCTCTTGTCCGGGTGAGCGGTTAGTTCCGATGGAGTGAAAAAGTTTCTAGATGAGGGCTACGGCCTAGATGTCGCCAGTGTCGCTGCTTAAGTGGCTAAATAAAGACAAACAAGCTGAGATATGTGGTGTATAGGAGAAATTCGTGTCTGCACCGTTGTCCAGCGGTGGTGTAGCAGTATAGCACGCGGCAAGGAATACCGAGGACCTGTTTTCGATTCCCAGCGCTGGTCTTATTTTTCTGGTTTTTCTGTGCATGTATATTTCAGTTTGTATTTTCGAGTTTCGGAGGACCTAGCCTTTAGTTCGCCAAACGTCCGTCCGGCGCGAGTGTCGCTGCGCCTGCGCCTGTTTTTGCCGCCTGGGCCGCGGGCATCCCCCGGCATCAGCACATGAAGCACGGCCGAATTGGATACTTAACACAACATACCAACAACTCAGATCATGTATAAGGGCCTGGACACATGTCGCCGGTACGGTGCCGTCTACGGTGTCACGGCGCGGCGCCGTCAAACGGCGTCGTGCCGAAACACGGTGCCGCGTACGGTGCCGTACACGGCGCCGCGAACGGCGTCGTACCACGGCGCGGTGCCGTGGTACGACGCCGTGCACGGTGCATCGCTTGGTAGTTTAACTAGTTTTCGTTTTGCTGCTGAACGCATAACACGCAAGTACAACCATCGGTTCAAATATACAAAACAATTGTCGTTTTAAATATATACAAGTATACAGTTTTTGCCTTGACATAGACCAAGAAAAACGTATTCTCCTGCTCCTACTGCTAAGACGACGAATGAAGAAAAAACAGAAACGAAGATATTGGGTGAATCCATACATGTCTTTAATGAACCATGATGGAGGTCATTTTTTACTTGCGTGTTGTGTTCAGCAGCAAAACGTAAACTAGTTAAACTACCAAGCGATGCACCGTGCACGGCGTCGTACACGGCACCGCGCCGTGGTACGACGCCGTTCGCGGCGCCGTGTACGGCACCGTAGACGGCACCGTACCGGCGACATGTGTCCAGGCCCTAAAAGATCATCAACATCATCATCATCTCAGCCGTAGGATGTCCACTGTTGGAAATAGGCCTCCCCCATAGACCTCCAGTTGCTTCGGTTGGCAGCGGCCTGCATCCACCGTGAACCCGCAGCTTTAACCAGGTCATCCGTCCATCTTATTGGTGGACGTCCTACGCTGCGCTTGCCGCGCGGTCTCCACTCGAGAAATTTTCGGCCCCAACGGCCATCTGCTCTCCGTGCTATATGGCCCGCCCATTGCCACATCAACGAGCTAATTCGCTTGGCTATGTCGGTGACCCTTGTTCTTCTACGTATCTCCTCATTTCTGATTCGATCCCGTAGAGAAACCCCAAGCATAGCTCTCTCCATAGCTCGCTGAGCAACTCTGAGCCTATTTATATGGCCTACAGCAAAGCACCATGTCTCGGATCCATATGTCACCACTGGCAACTAACGCACATTGTTGGTTAAAAGACTTATAAGATATAGCGCTACAAAATCAGATTTATTTTCAACTAGCTTTCGCCCGCGGCTTCGACCGCGTATATAGAATTCGGTTATCGCGCGCTGCTGTTCCCTCGAGACCAGCAGGGCTACTATACTACGAAACTCAAAACTCGAAGTTCGTGTCGTGCGGTCCCTCTCTATTTCGGTCTATGCCGAAAATCACGTCAACCTGTCGCTCCGTTTCCACGTGAAAGACGGACAGACATACAAACATTCGAATTTATAATATTAGTAAGTAAGTATGGATTAGCTGTTGCCCGCGACTAACTACATACGTTTTCGTAGAATCTTGGTAGAATTCGTTTATCGCTATCCCACGGGAACTATGGAATTATTCGGGATAAAATCTATCCCATGTCGACGTGAAAAGGTAATAAACAGACATAAAAACTTTCGCATTTATAATATTTGTTGGACTAGCGTTTGCCCGCGACTTCGTACGCGTAGACAATAAAATAAGACAATTTATTGGTTTTTAATGTAAGAAGAAATAATATTAAATTCCATGGAACTTGCAACAGAGTCGGTGCATATCCAAAGCGGCTGAAAAGGCAAAATTATCCAAATACAAGGGTCTAGGCACAGATTATAACTTGGTCCCTTTCGGAGTCGAGACTTTGGTCCGTGAGGTCCTAGCGGTTTAAACTTTTTAAAGAAACTTCGAAAAGCTTAGTAGACGTCACAGGTGACCGAAGAGCTGGCAGCTTCCTCGGACAAAGGGACGCTGTTATGCAATAGCGTGTTAACCCTCATTAATTCTGCAATATAATGTCAACCCTTAGAAAATATTTTTTAGAGTTGATATTGTATTTCAGAATTAATGAGGGTTAACACACTATTGCATAACAGCGTCCTAAAGAATCAGCAACTATTCAAAGAGGAAACGCTGCCAGCATCTTCGGGACCTTGCCTAAGGCGTACTCTTTATGTAATTTGTTTTAGTTATATTTTATGTAAGTTTGTTAAGTATCAGTTTCGTTTTTAATTAAATAAAATTTATTAACTATACGATGTTTAATTTCATTAAATTTTCAGACGATTTATTTTTCGCTAAACATTTAGGAGTTGACAAACTCATTTATTACTATACAGGAAAGATAAAATTGCATACAGTCCGTGAGATCTTAAAAAAACCTTCGGATTTTAGAAGCATGCTTCGGGTATTGACGATGACACGCGATCGTGATACGCGGTTCTGTTCTGTTATCAACTTGCAAAACTTTTCAAAGTTACCTTAAAAAGTTATGTAAAGAATAACCATCAGTACAAAATGAACCTTACTATATAGTAGATTGATAACCAAGGGTGGAAAGTGACCCATTTCACCGAGATATTTCTGGCGCTCGAACGAAGTGAGAGCGCCAATAGTTCGAGGGGAAATGGGTTATTTCACCCGAGTTAGACACTCTACTTTTCATTTCGACTGTGAGGAAACTAAAATACTACAAAAAAACGAGAATAATAATAAATTGAATTTACTTAAACCTATCCAACCTCCAGCGGTACCTTTTCGACTGGCCACTTGCCATGGCAGACTATAAAAAAAAAATCGAGTTGGTAACGACATGCATCTAGATGGCCATGCCGAAACGTGAAAAAAAAACTCATTGACGTAACTCAATTATCTTCGATGTCGTGGCTAGTATAAATAAATGTACAAAATTATATAAGATATAATTACGATATAAATTAACAAGATATAAATAAATTAAATTTATTTATATCCAACCTCCAACCTTTTCATACATTACTTTACTCTTTGCATACTGGCCACTTGCCGCGGCTGACTAGAAAAAAAAAATCGAGTTGGCCACGACATGACCAAAGAGCTCATAATTATACAAAACTGGAGGTTGCACGCCGAACCAAGAAGTTTGACTTTTATTACGGATGTTCGACGTTCAACCTCCAGTGTTGTATATAATGTTCTTGGTCACGACTTACATCTAGATGGCCATGCCGAAACGTGAAAAAAAAGCCTATCATGGCATTATGGCGGGCAGCAGAATAGAGGAAAATTTTTAAATGTTGATATTTTGTAATTTCGAAAAAAATAGACCAATTGTAGAATGTTTTTAATGTGAACCTATTAAGATCGTAATAAACATGTCGTTTAATGTATAGCTGAATTTAGATTACTGAAAAGCTTTTATTTTAATAATATGACGTAACTCAATTATCTTCGATGTCGTGGCTAGCCGAAAAATTAAAAAAAAATTACTTTCCACCCTAGAGGAGAAAACGCAATTTTCCACCCGTCTATCTACCCATGAAAATTAAACTTTCCGAACAGGAGAGATGAAAATAATATTACGCTTCTTTATCTTTTTCTAATTTTAATACAATATGACTTTTTGTCATGATACAAATAAAACAAAATCAGATTTTCGAATTCTTCCATCGTCAATTTAAATAGATAGATAGATAGAAATTATTTATTCATATAAACAATTACAATTTACACTTTTACAGTAAATGCGCCAAACTGGAGTGACCAGTTTGTTGGCGCGCCGCGCTCAAATCACATTACTTAATTGTTTACATTGTTTGATTTATTCTAATGCTAATGATATTAATTGAGAACACCCCGCCTCAACACAGTACTTTTGTTTGGAATTATATAGAGCTGTTGTTATACTGTATCTACTTCTCTTGGGTATGTCAAATGAATTTTTTTGGTCTGCTTTCGTTTTATATTTTTTTTAATGCACTTTTCGAAATCCCCGTTGCTTCTATAACACGGTCTAGTACCTTATTAAAATATTTACGACCACTTTTTTCTTAAAAAATTCAACTTATATACAAAATATTTATAAATATATTGTAATCAATTTCCAGTGATTGGCTATTTACAGACATACCCTGCTTAAGTTGACTAACTACCTAAATAAATATATGCAATTGGTGGTTTTAACTGCTCTATATACATCAATGAAAACACAACGAGTGCACTCTACGCGTGATGGATTGCTACTGAGTCAAAAAGACAATTGTCATTTTTTACTAACGAATTCTTCCGATTTCCCCCGAAACCCGAAGGGTTTTCTAAAAGCTCACGGATTGTAATTTAGTCTAATCTCACTCTTTTGTTTCTTTGAAAAAAAAAATGACGTAACCGATCGAGACATCGTATTGCTGTATGGTCTTAATTCCCTTTGCCTCCCCTAAGAAGATGAATAAACAAGCACTGACTGACACTGACAGTTGACGCTTCCTGTTTGCAAGCTTTTCGTCTAATACTTATTTTATTTATCTCCGTTATTTATACAATATGTAAACAAATTACAACAGTGAAATCACTGTTATATTTCAAGAAGCTTAATTCTATTCACATTTTTGCATTTATCGGTCAAAAACTAGATCAGTATTTACGAATTTATAATAGTGATCGATCAGTTGTGTTCCCAATAAGACTTTGTTAAATGCCGATAAAATAACAATGTCTTTCGACACAGTGTTGATCAAACAAGAACCCTTCGAATACGTGGACGACCCGGGAACAGTGGAAGAGTCAGAACCGTTCAAGAATGTTGAAATAAAACGCGAAGTTAAGATAGAGGTCGAAGTTTCTGTAGACCCTTGCGTGAAGTTCGAACCGCCGGCGTGCTACCCGGAGTCCTCAGGGGATGTTAAAGATGGTAGAAATTATTGTTTCTTACTTATTGAGCTATAGCTTTTGCCCGCGGCTCCGCCCGCGTGGTATTCGGTTATCGCGCGCTGTTCCCTCGGGATCTGCATTTTTTTGGGATAAAGAGTAGCCTATGTCACTTTCGGGCCCATAAACTATGTCTATGCCAAAAATCACATTGATCCCTCGCTCCATTACGGAGTGAAAGACGGACCAACAAACAAACACAAACATAAACACACTTTCGCATTTATAATATTAGTAAGTATGGATAGCCTTTGTCTAGCAGTGGGGTGTAAGCCAAATACAATGATGATGATGATGATAAACGATCTATGAGCTTTCATCTCGCTCGTGCTACCCGTGTTAGTCTTCTGCTACCCTTATAGTTCATTGATATCTCTGCAGTATTGGATTATTAGTTTTTTTTTTATTCGATTGGAAGGCAAACAAGCAAGTGGGTCTCCTGGTGGTAAGAGATCACCACCACCCATAAACATCTGCAACACCAGGGGCATTGCAGATGCTTTGCCAACCTAGAGGCCTAAGTTGGAATACCTCAGTAATTTCACCGGCTATCTTACACTCCATGCTGAAACACAACAGTGCAAGCACTGCTGCTTCATGGCAGGATTAGCGAGCAAGGTGGTGGTAGCAATCCGGGCGGACCTTGCACAAGGTCCTGCCACCTGCAAATCAGTCTGTCAGTTTGACCATAAAATATAAAATTTTCATTTTTAATACAAGCTTTTTTTGCTGACTGTACTTTTTGTTGACTGTGCTTGCATAGTGACCCAAACTACATTTGCATACCAAATTTGGATCTGGAAGTTGGTGAAATTTAACTTGCAAGATTTGATTACAGACAGACAGACAGACAACGGGACAGGTGATACTAAATAAAAATTTGTAAAATGTGCCCATTTTACCTTAATAATAATAAAATTATATAATAAAATTATATTGTATTGTTTTGTAACTCTTTATTGTACATATAAAAAGAAAGAAAGAAAGAAAAAGAAACATATATACATATATTGTACATATAAAACATATGAAATTTACAAGAGAAAGAGATGTACAAAGGTGAACTTATCCCTTAAAGGGATCTCTTCCAGTTAACCTTTGAACGATTGAAAGGACAACAGAAACAAGAGTAGAAACTACAATGGAATGATAAAATTATTGTTATATAATTATATATGATAATTATCCTTAATTTTCTTTTTTTCTGTTCTCTGTTTTTCTTTTATATAATTATCTTAAGTCACTGTTAATTTAATACATGGCTGTAAAACCAGCTACTTTTAATGCCATGCTAACTGTGCATTTTTTTCTGAAAATGCCCATTGGACATATTTTTTCTCTTACCAATCAAACATTATACTATTATCTATTCTGTGACATTATGAAGATACTAGCTTTTGTCTGCGACTTCGTCCGCTTGGAATATGGTTATCGCGCCCTGTTCCGTCGAGAACTGCAGTTTTCTGGAATAAAAAGTAGCCTAGGTGACTCTCAAAAATCAATCCATCGCTATAGGCAAACCATGTAACTGAATCCTCGCCTGCGCGGTACAGGGGCGCGGGGGTAGGACGTCAAAGGGGACTGAAGGAGGTGCGTACGGCCGGCCTGAATAGCTGTGCTAAGAAACGCCTGCCGCCGCACAATGTTTTTTTTTGACCCCAAAAAGTGACATTCTGTTTTTATCAGTAATATAACTCATTACTAATGTAAGACAAACACCCAGGTGACTTTTGTTTTCAGTTTCGAAATTCCCGCGGAGTTAGACTAGAGAAAAATTATGGATGATAGAGCTTATTTCAAGGAATCTATCTAACCTAAGCAAGCAGAGACTCTACTTCGGCGTGGAAAAAGAATAAAAAAATAATTACTTAAAATTAAAAAAAATGTATATACTGTCGAGTCTATAAGCTTTTTCAAGTAACTAAGTACCTATGCAATAATGTGCGCCATACATCAACGTATCTACCTGCAATACAGAGAGAAGCTAAGTGTGAACTGTTCTTGAAATAATAATAAATTTGTAGTTCGACCCAGGTCAAGGTCAACTTTTCTAAATATTTTTTATAAAAAAAACTATGGCCTTTTGTCACCTGGATGTTTTAGTCTTACATTAGTAATGAGTTAAACTTTGTATATTACTGAAAAAAACAGAATGTCACTTTTTGGGGTCAAAAAAAACACTGTGCGCCCGCACCTCCTTCAGTCCCCTTTGTCGTCCTACCCCCGCGCCCCTGTACCGCGCAGGCGAGGACTCAGTTACGCGGTTTGTCTATAACCAAGACCACTCGTCGACTAACTTTACGTGTCAGATAAAAGTAATGCCGTCTTTGTTTATTCAGGCAAAACAAACAGAGATGGCATCACTGATATCCGTCACTTACAGTAGACAAGTGGTGAACCAGGCCTTAAAAGCACTAAATAAATCAAATGGGTCGATCAACTTTTTCTTGCCACTCGTTGCTATAGTTACAGTCTCCTGAGTCACTCTTTAAAACGTAAGTTTATAGGATTAAAATTTACCAAACATGCATTTTTGTGGTCGTTTAAGCCCCTTCTATTACTGGTCATCTAATGATAGTATAATGTGACATAACATTTCTTTTATTAAACTGTACTACTTTGTCCCCTGGCTGACGGGACAGAAAAACAGCAAGGAATAGTTGATCCACCCAAATGCACCCACCTATCACAAAAGAAGTAATAAATTAACATGAAAAACATTTCCCAATTCCAGTTGCTGTGAAATGGGAACCAGACCGACTGAAACAGGATCCGGCAAACCCTCAACCCTGGCCTCACCAGCCCAAAGCCACACCATTCCTCTGCGACGTCTGCAGAATACCATTCTACCAAGTCAACGAGCTCCGAGAACACAAGAAGACACACATGATCGGTGAAGAATATTGGTGCAATATATGTGACAAGCGGTTCAAGAAGAAAGCCAGTTTGTGTATACATTACAGAAAGCACACGGGATATAAACCGTATACATGTGTAGTCTGCCAAAAGGGATTCACACAGAAAGTATATTTAAACAAACATTTAACAATACACGGAGACATACCAAAATCAGTGCAGTGCGATGTGTGTAACAAAAAGTTTACGGACAAATTCTCCTTAAAGGTCCACTGTCGAAGCCACACAGCGAAAACTTATGCATGTGATATGTGTGACAAGCGTTTCGCTTTCAAATCACACTTCGAAACACATAAGTTCCTTCACACGGGTCAGAAACCGTTCATCTGTAGTGTGTGCGGAAAGGAATTTGCCAGAAAAAGCTACATGCGAGTGCATATGATGCAGCATGCTGACGACAAGTCTCTGTCCTGCGATGTGTGTGAGAAAAGGTTCACCCGGGTCTCCTCCCTGCGTGCACACAGTTTGTTACACACAAGCCCAATAGGCAAACCCTTCAAATGTGAGTTTTGTGACAAACTGTTCACTTTAAAATCATCGCTCCGTGTTCACAAGAAAATACACACCAGCGACAAACCCTTCATTTGTGATCTGTGCGACAGAAGATTCATACAGAAGGTGCATTTGATAACGCATATGCTGCACCACTCGGATCAGAAACCGTACCAGTGTGATATCTGTCAGAAGCAGTTTGTGCAGAAGCATAACTTGAACGTGCATAAGCGTATACACTCAGATGAGAAGCCATTTGAATGTGACATATGTCACAAACAGTTCAAACATAAATCCCATTTGGCTGGGCATCAGCTAGTTCATACGGGTGCTAAGCAATTCCCTTGTGAGTTGTGTGGTAAATGCTTTGCACTGAAATCTAATATGAAATCCCACATGCTCTTGCACGCTGATGAGACCTCGGAGAGATATTATTTGGGAGAAAAAATTGCTAAGAAGTTGAGGCAGGAATTGGAACAGAAACGGGGTGTAAGAAATGAAGAGAGACAAACTGCTACTGTTACTACAACTAGCATTTCTACACTTCCAATGTCTAACCTTGTAGAATAAACAGCGATGGCGTTAAGGCTGGGCTGCTTCGGCCAGGGGCGGATCTACTTAAAGGCTTTTTGGGCTGCAGCCCAGGGCCCCGTGGATACAGAGGGCCCCAACCTGAACTGAAAACAATAGACTATATTGTCAATAATAAAAATTATATAGAATTTTAAAAATCCAATCATGAGGTTAGAGTAATTAGGTAGGGCCCCTAAGCAGTATTAGCCCATGGCCCCACAAATTCAAGATCCGCCCTTGCGCGTACGGTGCGTCACTGCGATTCCGTGGCGTTACCGCTACGAATAAATATTCTCTGGAAACATAACTGCTAGCAATAAACGCTTCGATTGTGATTCCTTTTGTAGCATTTACGCAAACAAACTAACAGCAATGACAACGTAACACTCACACTCTCATACACAACGCTGGCCCGCGATTGGTCCGCGTAAGAGTGGGCGCCGCCCTCTTGCGACAAGCGTGGGGGCGATCTTACAATGCGTATGCATAACACTTTCCAGGATCGCCAAGTATGGTGTTTTAAATATTATTTACTTACATATGAAAGGTGAGTCCTGTGTTTTTCATACCTGAGTTCTTCTACACCACTTCACACAACACAACGGCATATTTTTTAAATTGATTCGAGCATAAACACAATCACAAACTTGATCGAAATTTTCCACGGAGCGACTGCACGACTCAAGTTTTACGGCCGAACTGGCGCGACGCACGGTAGATATTTTAAGCCCCACCCGTCGCGGTAGACATTCCGCGGAGTGGCTTTTCGGGCTTAGTTACGTTTCCAGAGAATATTTATTCGTAGCGTCACCGTTTTTTAAGCAGCGGTTTGGTCACACCCTTATTCACTAGATCTGTACTTAATTTAAGTTTTAAAACGTGCAATATTTGCCCTTATGTGAGGCAAAGTTAAGCGTAGTGGGTCGGGTCCCGTTGGCCTTACTTGCATTTAGCCTTGGCGAGCAGAGCACCTTAGTTGTATTTTGTCCGGGTAGCAAAATGCCTTGGTCTGTAAAACGCCCTCATAGCTATAAGGCAGTAGACGGAATGACTTGGCTGTAAAACGACTTAATGTCATAATGTTTAAGTATACGCCAATTCAATAGAATCTGACAATCCTGTAGACACTTCCAGCCTACTAATATGAGAACCCGGGCTGCCTAAGGCTTTGTGATGTGACTATTATTGTTATTTGATTCCTTTTAGATGATAATTGCAACACAGGGACATGTATAATCAAGCGTGCCCACGTTAGGGTGTGTTAAATGTGTAGAAAATTGTCAGATTCTATTGAATTGTACTTTACGTAAATGGTCTGGTCTGGTCTCGTAAAACTATTTAATACAATCAAGACCTTACACAATTGAGTCAATCTGCCTACTTGTGCATTTCACGACCTAGACGTTTTGCTAAGTAAGTCTTCCTAAAACTTAGACAGTTTTGTAATCATGGCATTATATAACCAAGTCATTTTGCATACTTGGTCAGTGTACTCCTGAGCCGTTCTGCTCGCCAAGGCTAAATGCAAGCAAGGCCAACGGGACCCAGCGTAGTTTGAATCTCACTTTGCTGTTCACACAGCTCTGTCTTTTCAGTTATTATTTGGCCTGAGGCATAGCAATATTGTAAAGTCATACTGTTATATTAGAAAGTCCGACAATACTAGTACTACCACTACTGGTACTACTGGTTATACTAGTATTATACTAGTAAGTATTAACAAAAAATATGGACTTTTGTTTTGGTCTGAAAATAAAGTATTTTTATTTTTTTATTTTATTTTATTTATTATCATCGAGGCCTATGTAGTCCCACTGCTGGGCACAGATCTTCTCTGAACAGCGGCTCTGTCTATTATCTGCGATTGTATCTCCAAATAGAGGAAATTGGACATTTTCCCTCCATTTTGCTCTAATACTTGTACCTATATAGAAAATTGGAGGAAAAACGTCAATTTACCTACCCTACTAGATTTGCTCTATCGTTAAAAAATAGTAGAGCAAATTGGAACAAAACAGTTCAAATCTGCTTACAAGTAGTAGAGTAAATTGGAGGAAAAATGGGCCAATCAACTTTTTTACCGACACTAATCTGTTCGCGACTTTTTTCAAACAATTGCACATTTTTGTAAGTAAACATGTTTTTTCTGTAATTTAATAGATGGTGTACATGGATGGATAAATGCGATCCTACGTAAGTTCAACCTATTTTGGTAACGCCAGAGACAATTTTGGTAACGCAGGAGACGCCCAAAGTGTCGGTAAAATAGTTGATTGACCCAAATATCAATTTTGCTCTATTAGTAGATACAACCGTAGATTATATTGGATAGATTCCTCTCAGATTAAGATAAATTTTTAGATGTATTTTCGCACGTCAATTTTGCGTGGCCTCTGCCCACCAGTGGGAAGTAAGCTGGGATGATGGCGTTTGACAGATGAAGTATGTATAATCCTAATTTGGACAGTCAAAAGTTAGTGAAATTTGTGTTCGATTTGTTGGACCTATACTTCATTTAATTTGGAATTAGAAACCACAATAACATTGTATTGCGTCTGCTCAACTATTTGTTACCTAGCAAATAGTCCAGTACAATAGTCTGGGAGCCGCAAAATAAAATTGTTTTAATGCCACTTTATTTGCGTGTCGTCAATTGTTATTCTAGTACAAATTGTAAAGAGATTACAGTTCACGAGCCGCAATATAATGTTGCTGTTGTTTCTAATTCTAAACTAAATGAAGTATAGATATTTATTTATTTTTATTCTTATTTATATTCAGACTTAAATATAGTAAGGTCTGTGTGATGTGGTGGCGATTTATTTGTAAGTGGAGGGAGGGGGTGCATGACAACCATATAGGAAGATTCCAAAAAACCATCTCAATTTGATTGCTTAATAACGATATCTCTTGTCCGGGTGAGCGGTTATTTCCGATGGAGTGCCGAAAAGTTTCTCGATGAGGGCTACGGCATAGATGTCGCTAGTGTCGCTGCTTAAGTGGCTAAATAAGAAACAAACAAGCTGATGTGGTGCATACGGTAAATTTGTCTGTACCGTTGTCCAGCGGTGGTGTAGCGGTATAGCACGCGGCACGGAATGCCGAAGACCTGGGTTCGATTCCCAGCGCTGGTCTTATTTTTCCTGTTTTTCTGGTTTTTCTGTGCATCTATATTTCTCAATTTAGGTTTTACGGGATGACCGTAAAAGTAAAAAAATTGGAATTGAAATAAAAAATACAAAAATATTCCAAAAAACCAATCTTATTTATTTATTTATTTATGTATTTAGGCACAAACGGTACAATAAAATTTACATTATAAACAATGACATATAACATTGACCTATTGTCTACCCTAAATCTGTGTTTGTATTTTAAGTTTTTTCTTGTACTGTTTTATGGTGTGCAATAAAGAATATTTGTATTGTATTGTTGTATTGACCAACAAAGTTGCCACAGGTTATTAGTTCCCAATAATAAAATACATATTTGTACGCCATACTATGGCAAAACAATGAATGGAAGCTATGACATAATGTAAGACCAATGTATACCCTTGTTTATGCAAATAAAATATTTTAATTTGAATACAAATCGGGTATAAAAGTAACAAACATACAAAGAGAAATGTGCAAGCATAAAAAATATGGCACAAATCACGGTACAAATTAGCACAAATGTAATAAAATTTAACACAAACCAAAACAACTCGCCAACTATTACTAAAACCCCAGAGGTTTCCAATAGTGGCCAACTTTGTCATACTTATTATGTAAAACTGTACCTAAATAAATAAATAAATTAAAAAAAAAAAACAATTTTCTATTTAAACCTTCTTCTATACTTCATTTAATTTAGAATTAGAAATCACAGCAACATTGTATTGCGGCTCGTGAACTGTAATCTCTTTACAATTTGTACTAGAATAACAATTGACGACACGCAAATAAAGTGGCATTAAAACAATTTTATTTTGCGGCTCCCAGACTATTGTACTGGACTATTTGCTAGGTAAGAAATATTTGACCAAACGCAATATAATGTTGTTGTGGTTTCTTATTCTAAGTGTATGAAAAAATCGTCGCTACACTGACATTTTTTTTGGGTCATATTTTAAACTGTCTGAATCGATTGTTCTCTTAATTCTGAGTAGGAAAAAGCATATTTTAATCAAAATTTCAAAAATAATGAAAGGGTACACTTTTTTTTTAAACGCCACTATGATCGTCTACCGACCAAGCATGACCACTTGCAGGTAAAAATAAATCTAGATTTAGTTGTTAAGCCTGGACTAAGCTTGACAGTTCCATACATTTTGACACTACTAAACTAAGCTTAACGCTAACTCGAGATTTATGTGTTTCCAGCAAGTGGGAATAAATTAAAAGAAGTATAGTTTAGGCCATTAAATCGGTATTTATACTTGTGGATCTATAACAGTCTTGCTGATCCATCAGAGGAAGCCAAACATTTATATAATGTATAAACTGATATCACAGAATATTTAATAGTAACTGATATAGATTTTAATTAAATGCTTTTAGTTGTATCGCTCAGAGAACTTATGGGATACGGGCATTTAAAAAAAAAGTGTAGTTTTTTTTTTATTCGACTGAAAGGCAAACAAGCAAGTGGGTCTCCTGGTGTTAAGAGATCACCACCGCCCATAAACATCTGCAACACCAGGGTATTGCAGATGCGTTGCCAACCTAGAGGCCTAAGTTGGGATACCTCGAGTGCCAGTAATTTCACCGGCTGTCTTACTCTCCGCGCCGAAAACCAACAGTGCAAGCACTGCTGCTTCACGACAGGATTAGCGAGTAAGATGGTGGTAGCAATCCGGGCGGACCTTGCACAAGGTCCTACCACCTGCTGCACCTGCTGTAGTTCTTGGAAATTTTGGAAAAATATGGTATTTCCTACTCAGAATCAAGAACACAATCGATTCCGAACGTCTAAAAAAATGTGTACATTTTATCATACAAAATTTTATGAGTCAGTTTTGTCACACTCATACTAAGTGTATGAAAAAATCGTCGCAAAACTGACATTTTTTTTGGGACATTTTTTAAACTGTTGGAATCGATTGTTCTTTTAATTCTGAGTAGGAAAAAGCATATTTTAATCAAAATTTCAAAAAAAAATAAAGGTTACACTTTTTTTTTAAAACGCCACTATGATCGTCCATCAACCAAGCACTTTAAAAATTAGTATGAAAGAAAATAATAAAATCGGCATTCAAATACAACTCGATTGTGGACAAGGAAAGTGTTGGCTATCAAAGCCGAAATCGGACATAGACATTTGCATTTACTTCTTTGGTCTTTTTTTTTAGTCTAGTATTTTAATGAGGCTTTAGTACACCAAATGTGACTATGTCTTCTTTGATCAGTCCCTTGCATAGAGAACTGAGCGAGCACCTATATTGAGTTGACACAATCAGCGGGAGCATTCAAAGCCTTAACAAAAATAATAAAAAAAAAACAAGTAAATCGGAGTAAATCAAAATCAAACAAGACTTATAGGTGAAAAACTTAAGTAAAGGACCTGTTGTATGTAGTAGTAACTTGTCCATATAAAATAAACAAATAAACAAATTGACGTTCCAAATTCGCAAAATGACTTAAGCTTCATATCTGCACCACTACATACAACAGAGGCCTTATTGCCTAACGTTTCTGACACTCGCGATCGCAATAAAATGACAGCTTTTGTATGCGAAATATGTCATTTGATTGCGATCACGAGTGTCAAAAACATTAGGCAATACGGCCTCAGGTCCTTTACTTAAGTTTTTTACCTATAAATATTGGATATCCACACATGCTTTAGGCAATTCTAGTTGCCTGTCAACACCCTTTTTTTGTTAACTCAAAATTCAAAGCATGTGAGTGGATATCCCAACTATATTTTCTTCATTTAGATTTTTGACATATATTAGTGGTCTGAGGCATGAGCCAATCAACTATTTTACCGACATTTTGGGCGTCTCCTGCGTTACCAAAATTGTCTCTGGCGTTACCAAAAAAATCGTACTAAATAACTTGTTATAGGTGAAAAACTTAAGTAAAGGACCTGTTGTATGTAGTAGTAACTTGTCCATATAAACAAATTGACGTTCCAAATTCGCAAAATGACTTAAGCTTCATATCAATTCAGTGCACCACTACATACAACAGGTCCTTTACTTAAGTTTTTTACCTATAAATATTGGATATCCACACATGCTTTAGGCAATTCTAGTTGCCTGTCAACACCCTTTTTTTGTTAACTCAAAATTCAAAGCATGTGAGTGGATATCCCAACTATATTTTCTTTATTTAGATTTTTGACATATATTAGTGGTCTGAGGCATGAGCCAATCAACTATTTTACCGACACTTTGGGCATCTCCTGTGTTACCAAAATTGTCTCTAGCGTTACCAAAAAAATCGTACTAAATAACTTGTTATAGGTGAAAAACTTAAGTAAAGGACCTGTTGTATGTAGTAGTAACTTGTCCATATAAACAAATTGACGTTCCAAATTCGCAAAATGACTTAAGCTCCATATCAATTCTGTGCACCACTACATACAACAGGTCCTTTACTTAAGTTTTTTACCTATATTAACTTGTTATTTAGTACGATTTTTTTGGTAACGCGATGTTTTTAGTAAATATTTCACGGTTTAGTAGGTTGAACTTACGTAGGATGGCATATATTCATGTACACCATCTATTAAATTACAGAAAAAACATGTTTACTTACAAAAATCTCCAATTGTTTGAAAAATGTCAGGGACAGATTAGTGTCCGTAAAAAAGTTGATTGGCCCTCATAACAGAACTGAGTATTTGACGAGTTTCTCAGTAAAAGGGTCTTCACAGAGAAACAAAGTAATGAGTAAAGTACAATTCAATAGAATCTAACAATTTTCTACACATTTAACACACCCTAACGTGGGCACGCTTGATTATTTATATGTCCCTGTTGTTGCAATTATCATCTAAAAGGAATCAAAAAAGAATAAATGTCACATCACAAAGCCTTAGGCAGCCCGGTGTTCATATTAGAAGGCTGGAAGTGTCTACAGGATTGTCAGATTCTATTGAATTGGAGTATAAGGCACTGAACAATTAATCAATTTATGAACAGGCCCTACCCACACATCAGCAGTACAAAGTTGTCCAAGTAACAGGTAGATACAACATATTAGTTGCTTGCTGACTGAAATGCCTGCCTGACAATTTAAATAATACTAATAATAATAACTATTATGAACCCTAGATATTAAAATTAAAAATAATAGGAACAATAATCAATTACCGTTGTTGTTATTAGTGCTACTAAATATTGATGAATTGTAGGAACCAGCCAACACTCGGGCTGCTAGCATATTGGCAATATTGTCAGTATCTGGGACCTGATCGTGCGGTCCTGGTGTCGGTGGTGGCAGCGCAGGGGCCAGCCCAGTAGTATTGATGTCCAGAGTTGGATCTTGCCGTAAAATTTCCCTGCGCGCTGCTTCCTCCACTTTTCTCACAGTCTCCGCATTAAGGCGCCCGTTATCGGTCCATAGAGGACACTTACTACTACCATCATCAGCACCCTGCCCACTGAAGTGCTGATAATTTTTAACAGGGCTATTGCAAATGAAACACATCATGGCCTTGCACGGACAAGTCATGAGATTACAGCCTTCCTCCTTGAAAAACACCTTCTTGCATTGATAACAGGTGCGTGTTAGCGCCTGAGTCATCTTCTCCTCGATGTACTTCCTTGCCTTATCCTTCTTTTCCAGCTGGCCGCAGCTGAATGGCACGTGATTCGGCTCCCTGCATAGGATACAAGATTCCTTCATACATTCGGGGTTAAGGCACTTGAAGACCTTGTCTCCTTCTGGTGGTATTGAGGCAAACGGACAGAACGGACAGGAGACTAAGCCCTCCAAGCCAGCTGCTAGAACCTCAGCTGCCTGTCGCTTCTGCAACAAAATACTAAATTTTGCCGACGGAAGAACTTTTTGCAGTGTTGACATACTAAATTCACTTCCGCAGTTCAGAAAACAAGGCACTTGGGTCTCGCCGTCGCCCAGCTTTGTGTCAGTGCCTTTTACCACACAAGAGTTACAAAAAACATGGGCGTTTTCGCAGGTTGAGCACTTGGAAGGCATGCACTCTTCATCGTAGCAGCACTGGCAGGTCCAAAAGCCTCCGGCAGCTTTGAGTGCATTAAACTCCTCCTCTTCCTTCCGTTTTACTTCCTCCATGTGGATGAGGATGATCTGCCGGTGCCGCACGAATGCCATCTCCTGAAGCAGTTGGACATTTTCTGTGGGAATCTCTCTTGAACGACGCGCCTTTGCAATAAAATCTGTCGTGGATCTCAGTTCCCGGGCAGCTATGCTGATGTTGTATTTACTGCTCCGGTAAATTCTGTTAATAGTATTAACCCTTACGTGACTGAATGCATTCTTTAAGAACTCAGCGGCGATTAAATTGTACTGGCACTTCCTGGTTTCGTCCTCAAAGTGCGTGAAAGGGTCTGGGAACAAAGTGAGAAACTGCACGACGTCGAAATTGTTGGTGTAGCGCTGCTGCTCCTCGGTAACCTTTATCTTCGCTAAATACTGGTCGCGCGTCGGGTAGTCGTTGGTCAGCAACTTACTCTCGACAAAATTCTTAACATCGTTCTCTGTTACAAACTTTTCCGCGGCGCTCCTCAGGTACAACGGATCCGCATTTGGAAAAATCCCGGTCAAATATTCGTAAGTTTCATCGATGTTCAACGTCATACTGTCGTCTACCACAACCTCCGCCATTACATGGTCCGGGTTCACGTCATACACCCAGAACTGCTCGTTCTGGAGGATTCTCTCGACGACACTGCTGAACTGGACATTGAGACTCGGGCCCGGCGCCCATTCCGCCGGGCAGAAGCTCTTTAAGTACTCACGGCTGATATTCGGGAACATAGCTCGCAGCCTCTCGAACATTTCTTCGCAGAATCGGTTTCCTGAAGTACTCTGAGCACTTGAAAGCACTTTGTTTTCAAACTGCATTTTGTTGTTGTTGCAAAACTTGAAACTTGCAAAATATTGTGACACATTCTTGGAATTAGTCCGACCATAGAGTACATTCACAGACAAGACTAGACTAGTACCACAGAATAGATAATAGAATGTAATAAATGGTAGTGTAGCAAGCAATCATACTATCGTACACCTTCGATGACACCCCCATACAAACTGACAGCAAGGCTACCACGAAATTCGAAAATCGAAGTTCGTATCGTACCGTCTCGCCTACGCTTATGTTTTAATACGAGAGTGAGAGAGACGGCACGATACGAACTTCGAATTTCGTGTTTCGGAGTAGCCCTTCAGGAGCTTCTATAGGCGGTACACGAAAAATAGGACTGGTATTTACATGTCGGTGTTAGCCGGGCCGGTAAAGACTGTCACCCGGGACTACTTCGAAAATCGAAGTTCGTATCGTACCATCCCTCTCACTCTCGTATTAAATAGTATAAGTTTCAGAGGGACGGAATGACACAACTTCGGATAGGTACTGTCTTTTCGCAACGTAATGTTTGGCAACCAGTTTCATTTGGCAACTTTTCATTTTGCAAACTCTAAAACTGTAAATATTTCAGGGCCATCGTGTATAACCCTTTAGGTTAGATTAGGTTAGTTTTATAAAAATCCTGAAATATTTACAGTTTCAGAAACATCAAACAGTTGGGAAATGAAATATGTATATTATTTAGTTTCTTTTATCAATAAAGTACTTTAATGAAAAGTTGCGAAGTGAAACGTTGCCAAACGTTATTCGCCTAAACAATAGTAACCCACGAACTTCCGTTTTTGAAGGGACACGATGTAATGTGCTTGTGGGTGGTACATCCCCCACTTGGTTTGCGTTCCGATCCAAGCATACCACACTCCGCTATTATAACTTTCGTTGAAAAACGCCTCTTGTAAAAAAGTTGAGGGACAGCATTTTACGATAAAAAATCAATTTACCAGTAAATTTTATCTCCCTAATATGGCTATACATATTAAAAAAATAATTGCTTAATAAATATCAATTTTAGTCAGAAGAAAAAGAACAGCAGGGCTACTACAAAATTCGAAGTTTGTGGCGTGTCGTGCGGTCCCTCTGACACTTATACTATTTAATACTGTTGTATAGTCTATGGTCACCTGCGTTTCGTTTATAAAGCAGCGTTCAAATAAATAAATCATTACTTGATCTACCATCTACAGCAAATGGTTGTTTTACTGCATCCTCCAATCATTTAAATATAAACTCCCAAAACCCGCGTCTAATACATGGTGTCAGAAGTGGCCCATGGTGTTAAAAGTAACCCATGTTGTCAGAGTGCGGAGAAATAGTCTGAAGTCAAGAAATATTACAAGTCTGAAGAAAAATTGAAGAAGTCAAGAAAGAAAAAACACAGTCAAAATGGGAGAAAAGGTACATAATGTTATTTTAGCTAATAATCTGAAACCTCTATGCTTATCTAAAGATAATGGAGGAAAAGACTGTGCTAATTCCGAAAAATGGAAGCTGTGGAAACAAAAATTCCTAATTTATTTCGAAGCAAATGACATAGAAAAAGTACCAGAGTCAAAACAAATCGCTATATTCCTTAATGCAATAGGCGATGAAGGTCTGCAAATATTTAACTCTTTCAATGTCGAGTCCAAAGATGAAACGTTAACGTCCATTTTGAAAAAATTTGATTTAAAATTTAACGAATATAAAAATGTAACGGTCGAAAGATACAATTTTTTCACCCGTTACCAAGAACAAAACGAGTCTCTAGATGAATATGTGACTTATTTAAATAATTTGTCGTCAAGTTGCAAATTCGAAACATTAAAAGAGTCTCTAGTCAAAGATATGTTCATAATTGGCATTAAAGACAGTCAAATAAAAGAAAAACTTCTTCAAAAAGAATTTAAAGATGTTAACGAAGCAGTCGAAGCAGCTAAAACAATCGAATTATCATGCCAGAGATCAAAAAAGCTTGGAAATAAAGAAAATGATCTTCAAGTACAAGCCATTTCCAAAAGAAGTCATATTAGTAGAAGCTCAACACCGACGAGACATAAATCAAGACATAATTTCGACAGACAGCGCAAATATAGAAACAATAGTCAAAGTCAAGAAAGAAGAACCAACAATTTCTTTTCAGGCAATTTCAGGTCAAACAGTAGTTCACGAGGCAATAAAACAGTCTGTAAAAGATGTGGTCAGCAACACAGAATAAAATGTCCAGCTCAAGGAAAAATATGTTCCATCTGCAAGAAACCAAACCACTTCGCGGCATATTGTTACTTCAGCGACAGAAATAAAAACAATAAAAATGTAAGTTCTATAAATACCAGTAATTTGAATTTGAATGAAACTGACATTTTAAATTTAACCGACATTTCTGATAATGATAATTTTTCTAATGATTTTGTAATTAATTCAATAAATAATAATAGCCAAAATAATTGTAATTCATCTAATTGGAAAATAAATATTAATTTCTTTGACCATAAAATTAACTGTCAAATTGACACTGGAGCTGACATCAATGTAATTTCTTTGGAAACATTATATCATTTAGAGAACATTTGTAACATTAAAATTCCTATAAAAAAGACAAAAGATAGAATATTTACATTTTCAGGTCAACTTATAGAAAATGTGGGTAGTGTCGCATTAGCATGTACTTTTGATAACGGTCAAAAAGTGAATATTAATTTTATAGTGGTAATTTGTAAATGTGCTACTATATTAGGCTGGAAGACTTGTGAGGAATGTGGCATCGTGAAAAGAATGTTTAAATTAACGAACACACCGATTATTAACCAGAACCAAAGGTCAGTACAAACAATTATCGAAAATTATTCAGATACTTTCGAAGGGTTAGGATGTTTACCATTCGAAGCGCATTTAGAGATAGATAATAGCATCACTCCAAAAGTCTGCCCAGTTCGCCGAATTCCATACGCATTGCACCCAAAACTAAAGTCAGAGCTAGACAGAATGGAAAAATTGCAAGTCATTCAAAAGGTAACTAAACCAACTAATTGGGTTAACGCTATAGTTCCTGTAGAAAAACCTAACGGTCAATTACGCATTTGTTTAGACCCAAGAAATTTAAATAAAGCTATTAAAAGACCTCATTTTCCATATCCTACTTTAGATGATTTACGCTCAAAGGTTGCTGGTGCTGCAATATTTTCAAAATTAGATGCGAATTCAGGCTATTGGATGATTAAACTTGATTCAGAGAGTAGTGACCTATGTACATTCAATACTCAATTTGGTAGGTACAAATTTCTACGTCTACCTTATGGCATAAACTCGAGTGGTGAAATTTTTCATCGAGTCATGACAGATTTATTTGGTGAATTACCTGGTGTTTTAATTTTCGTAGATGACATACTAGTTTATGGCTCAAACCAAGCAGAACACGACGCTAGGTTAGAAAATGTTCTTAAAAAGGCTAGAGAAATTAATTTAATATTCAATAAGTCAAAATGTAAATTTAATAAGACCGAAGTTTCTTATGTAGGGCATATTTTTAATAAAAATGGCATATCGGCAGATTCTTCAAAAATAGAAGCTATAATGAAAATGCCGAAGCCGGAGAATGTCAAAGATCTCCAACGATTTCTCGGTATGGTAAATTACTTAGGTTCATATATTCCTAATTTGGCTCATGAAACAAGTTTACTGAGAGATCTACTTAAAAAACAAAATATTTGGCAGTGGACACTAAACCATGATAAGCAATTTGTAAATTTGAAGAAATTAATTTGTCAGTCACCTGTCTTGGTCCACTATGATGTAAATAAGCCAGTTAGAATGTCAGTCGATGCAAGTCAGAAAGCAGTTGGGGCAGTCATTTTCCATGGGAAAAACCCCATAGCTTATTCATCAAAGTCTTTAACAAAAACTCAAGAAAATTACGCGCAAATAGAGAAAGAATTGTATGCAATTGTTTTCGGATGTAAAAAATTTCATCAATATATCTATGGCAAAACAATACAGGTCGAAACGGATCATCAACCTTTGATCACACTGTTTAAAAAGCCACTTTCAGATGTGCCAGCAAGACTTCAAAGAATGATGATCACGTTACAATCATATGACCTAATTGTCTCATATACAAAAGGAACTGAAATGTATATCTCAGATACTTTGTCTAGAGCGCCTGTCATTAATACCGAGGTAGAGAAATTAGATTTGGATGAATTTGAAAACAATATTATTTGTCAGGTAAGGTTGTTGACTTCAAATTTGGCAATAAGTGAGGGTAGGTTACAGCAAATTGTGTCTCATACAAAGTCAGATAAAATCTTACAAAAATTAAAAGAATATCATAAAATAGGATGGCCTAATAGTAAACAACATTGTGATCCTTTAACCCTGCCATATTGGAATATTCGAGATGAAATTCATGTAGTTGATGAAATAGTCTTCAAAAACCAATCAGTAATCATTCCAAAGTCAATGCGGTCAGAAATATTACAGCAGTTACACGAGGGTCATATGGGCATGGAAAAAACTAAAAATTTAGCCCGTGGTATTGTATTTTGGCCTAATATTTATAACGACATAGAAATGAAAATCAGACAATGTGAGACTTGTATGACACACAGTGCAAATAAAACGAAGGAAACTTTATTAACTCATGAACAACCAGTGTTGCCATGGCAAAAGGTAGCAACAGATTTATTTGAATACAATAATAAAAAATATTTGCTAGTCGTTGATTATTATTCTAACTACATTGAAATAGCTCAGTTAAATACAGATAGTAGAAGTCAAACAATAATAACACAATTGAAGTCTATTTTTGCCCGTCATGGAATTCCAGTACAATTGGTAAGCGACGGAGGTCCACCATACAGTTCCAATGAATTTCATAATTTCATGAAGGACTGGGATATTGAACACATAATGTCTAGTCCTCATTTGTCAAGGTCGAACGGACTCGCAGAAATTTCTGTGAAAATAATAAAAAACATATTAAAAAAATGTGAACATTCAGGCACAGATATTTATACAGGTTTGCTACAGTATAGGACAACACCTAGAGGTAATTTAAAGTCACCATCTGAATTACTCATGTCAAGAAAGTTAAGAACAAAATTACCCATAAAAACTAGTCAGTTAAAACCTAAAATAGTAAAATTTTCTGATCATTTCAAAAATAAGACTGAAATGATAGAAAAAAGTAAGTCTTACTATAATAAAAATGCTAAAAAGTGTCATGATTTTCAGCTTAATGATGAAGTATATTTTAAGAAAAACCCCAAAGATCTGACATGGTCTAAAGGTTATATTGTGTCTAAGACTAAATTTCCTAGGTCATATATAGTAAAAAATGAAAATGGTGTAACATACAGAAGAAATTCTCAACATATTAAATTGTTTAAGTCAAATATGTCAAATATGTCAAACCTTAATAGTCACAAGCCATATTCCAATCAGTCAAGCCAAGTAGTTACAAACAAAAATAACAAGTCAAGTTTTACTGAAAAGTCGAAAGGTCAAAGTCCAAATAAAAATCAAAAATGTCTAAAAGAGGATGATGCAATGAAATATTATTACATTCCAGAGTATATTGTGAATGCTCAAAACCAAGTGTCAAGTTGTAACAATTGTAGTCAAAATCAAAATAGTTCAAAAACAAACTCCATAAATGAAACATTTATGTCAATGGAGTCAAGTCGGTCAAATGCAGATAGTCCATATAATAAAAGCAATGTATCACAAAATAAGAACAATGAAAATAATATGTCAAATATTTCAGATATTGTAAGTCCTATGTCAAGTTTATGTAATGATGGGGATATCATATTGTCTCCATTGTTTGTTGAAATGAATGAGAACAATCAAGATACAGAATTCTTGAATGAAAATCAAATAGTCATGTGTCAGTCCGATAGTCAGTCAGAATCAAGTAATAATGTTCAAAACTTACCAGAAATGTTAGACATTGCAATTGGTAGCAATACACCTGAAATAAGATACAGTTCTAGAGGTAGATTGCTGAAGAAAACAAATAGATTGGACTTGTAAATAATTTATTATTGTAAAATTACATATTTAGACATAGCATATAATTGTAAATAAATTGGAAATTAATTATATTGTATTATTATGTATTCGACATTTGTAATTATTTATTGTTATGGTATTGTATTAACGGATTAATTAATTAATAATTTTAAGGCATGATTATTCTGTAAAATTAAATATTGTCAACTGTCAATGTGTTGAAATGTCAAGTGTCAGATTTATTTATTTTTTAAAGAAAGGGCATGTTGTATAGTCTATGGTCACCTGCGTTTCGTTTATAAAGCAGCGTTCAAATAAATAAATCATTACTTGATCTACCATCTACAGCAAACGGTTGTTTTACTGCATCCTCCAATCATTTAAATATAAACTCCCTAAACCCGCGTCTAATACAAATACGAGAGCGAGAGGGACGGTACGATACGAACAATGATAACAAGAGTAGGCCCTCAGCTCTAAATACACGAATTTGTGGCTTAAAATAAAGATAAAATCACGGTGGAAACGTATTCTACCTAGAATATTGTACACAAATATGATGTATTTATAACGTACCAAATAGTTTGGTTAAAATGTCGCACGAATGAAGATTGCTTGAATGAAACTCATTCGTTTCGGAAATATAGCCCTCTCAGGGTTGCCAACCGTAAGAGATTTTCGTACAAATATGAGATTTTTGGTATGTTGTGGTTGTGCGGGATACACTTTTTGGTATACTGGACGAACACCCCGGTTACATTTTTTTGCGAGGTAAGTACGGAAAAAGGTATTACTATATATACTAGCTTTTGCTCGCGGCTCCGCCCGCGCGTTATTCGGCTATCGCGCGCTGTTCCTTCGGGAACTGTGCATTTTTCCGGGATTAAATGTAGCCTATGTCTCTGTCAGGCCCATAAACTATCTCTATGCCAAAAATCACGTCGATCTGTCACTCCATTACGGCGTGAAAGAGAGACAAACATACAAACACACTTTCGCGTTTATAATATTAGTATGGAATGGATGGATACATCAGTGTGCTACCGACTGGCTTGTGTATTACTTCACGTCCCACACTCCTATATCTATCTGGGGGCACGGGAGTGCCCCCGCCAAGACGAGCTAAGCGAAGCGCAAGGGCACTATAAAAAAAAAGTCCGCGCGACGGTTTAGGACGGCTCAGGGAATCTGGTGGGGGTAAATGGCACATGGGTACAATCGCGCACAAAATCATTTAACAAAATAATATATCAGAAAAAAGAACACAAGTAAATTTTGGGTAAGTGTAATTTTAATAAGATAATAGGTAATAACGGAATATTATTAATTGAACGTTTTACATCGAATAAATTACAATTATATTAAAATATGTAGATTTCGTATATGTTAGATCTTTCACGTCAATAGAGATACGAAATGAGTGTTTTATAGACAATGTTTAAAAAAAAAAACAAAATTAAGTATTCATTTTTTTCAAAATCCGGAAGACAAAAATGGAGATAAGAGATTGGAGAAGAAGAACAGTTCGCGTCGTAAACCAATTTTTTGGCTTGCCTAGTTAAAACTTTATTTTTCGGCATTTTTTTCACTACGACGAAATGAAAATAAAGTTAAACAATTTGTGCGCGACAGTACGTAATGGAACACGAAACGCATGCACTGAGCGCGGCCGACGGAGAGCGACTGACTAACCAATAACGTGTCGGCGTCGACAGCCACCTGCCCTTCTCCCCTGTGCCCCGCAAAGCAGACCGAAGAAATTACTTCTGCGCATGCCCCTTCCAATTTTCTCGAGCCGTCTTAAACCGTCGCGCGGCCTTATAACTACCTTTCCTCGAAGCGCTTCGTCGTACTTTTGAACATTTTAACTTGGGTTCGGATTATACCAGATAAACAAAATTTTCAGGATATGATGTCAGTGGTTGACTTATTAAAACTAGAAAGTTTTAATTGCATAGATCTTATACTTAAAATTTTATTGATATCCAAAATACCCCGATTTCGTCACTGACTCACTGATGATCATCAATATTCTTAAAGTTCTTCCTGAAGACTTAGAAAGCTGAAATTTGGTATGTAAGCTGGTAATAGTATATAAATAACGAAAAAATCTTAAAACTTGAAACTTTTGCCCCCCCCCAGCCTCTTAAACTAGGGGGTGAAAGTTTGTATGAGACTTCCGCAAATTTTGATGCTAGAGGTCTAAAAATTGATATAGGGGGTCCTTGTTATCATTGTTATAAATAATAATAACAGAAAAAATACTCGTGTAAATATCATAAGCAACTTACAAAAATAAATTAAATCCCACAAAAACATTTCATGTTAAATGTTCCCAAGATGAGACCATGTAGCTCGCACTGTCAAAAAGTAATCAGATCTCATGTAGAGCCAAGTTTCTAACCCTACGTGCCCAGCTCTAAATCTATAAGCCCTAATTTTACACTAAAGTTGCGACGAAATACTACAGCAGTAGCTCGTAGCGAGTAGTTCGTAGCGCGTAGCAGCGTTTTCCCGCTATTAATCTCGTAGGCGTGCAAACCGTGGAATAAACTGGCGAGTCGGCCGCACGGAAAGAGTTAAAAAGATTTAATAGATTTTTAATTAAGTTCAAGCCCATATGACGAATTGTAAAAGGTAAGGTTAGCAACTTTTTTTGAGCAAGGTGGCAACACTGCTTTTCGGCCCCGGGCCGGACCCACCCCCCACCCTTGACCCACCCAGTCGAGTCGCGAAATTGCTTGGGGTTGCATTGTTTTTGTTTGTCATAACATAACGGACGTTCCATTCATTCAGTCACTCATTGTTAGTTACGAGCAAATCTCTAAAACACTTTAAGATATCAAAGATATACCTGCAGAAGTTATTAAAAATAAATATATACTAAATTCAGAATCTAAATTTCAAATCGATTTAAAGTTTGCGGCGGTGGTGTTGGTGCTTAACAACTGTAAGTATTTTAATTTTTTCACACAAGCATCTATACTCCATTTATTTTAACATTTGAAACTTAACGGTGAAATTTGCACACATTTTTAAATGAAACTATTTAAAATTGTATTAACTTCTATACTAAAAAAATATCGCTAACAAAAATAATGTAGGTATTTTTAGTCAATTTGTGTTCGAAATACCGAGAAACGTGCTACAATTTGACCGTTAATTCAAATCATAAATTAAATGGAGTATAACTTATATTAAGACCCTTATTAGTGGAGGAAATAAAGATAGTGGACCCCAACAGTAATTCTTCAGCCCGAAAAAACTTGACAGTATGATAAAGTATCAATAAATAAAGAGTATTGTATAAATAGCCAAAGAATTATAATAATAGGATTTAAGTAAATACCTAAAGTCTTAAATCGTTGATATATTTTTACGGAAAAATGCTCTGTTCAAACTTTCTTCACCGGACATATTCATGTAACGTATTGCAACAATATATGAAATATCAAAAAAAAAAATTCCAGCAGAAATACCAATATTAAAAAAATATATTTTTTTTGGCGTGTTTTTTCCGGAAAATTGCTCCGTCAATTTTTTTCACTGGAATACCATTTTATTGTCGTTTTATATTAACTACAGAATTAAAATCTAAAAAATTACCATGTAATATACTATTTTCAGAAATTTCCTTTTTACTCGCTTGCATTTTTTTTTTATTTTCTTACTCACTACGCCAAATTACATTCTAAGATCATTATTAACGGACACGGATCATTATTAACAAAAAAACGGGCACCTATTTTGGGCGTGTCCGACACGCTCTTAGCCGGTTTTTTTTAATTTGCTTGCGTTTTTGATTGACCTGTTTAGGGGAAATCGGGTTGTTGAGAGAAAGTACCTTTGTCAGGCTTACTTTGACTGATTTTATTATTTTAATTATAAGCTTATATACCTAATGCTAATCTATGAGCTACATTATTAATCTACGGAAACTTATCTGAATCAATGCGCGTGAGATCAACGACGTACCTCTATCGGCACGATTCAGATAAGTTCATGCGATGGCACATTCCTCCCCCCTTAGTTAGCCCCCAGCTGGTTATTGCGACCATCAATAACGGCTTTCACCCTGCGATCCAGAAGGGCTACTCCGAAACACAAAGTTCGAAGTTCGTGTCGTGCGATCCCTCTCGCTCACGTATTAAATAGTATAAGTGTGAGAGAGACCGCACGATACGAACTTCGAACGTCGTGTTTCGGAGTAGCCCTTCAGCAAGTTCAACCCCATGACGACAAACACGATGATAACTGTGACCGTCGGTTGGTCGTTTGGAGTTCATGCGATGGCACAACCTGTTTGCCACCTCCTAAGGTCGCCGCTGAAAACCAAATAGGAATACACTGTAAATTCTTTACGATTTATCGACAAACTCCTTAACTTGGTTTACTAGTTATGTTTTCTATACAATAATACACTCTTATCTGTCTATGTAGTCTGCATAGTGCCATGCTCACTCTATAATTAACAACAATACGGCATAATAAACCATTACTTTCAAAGCAGTACTTTCTAAATTGTTGAAATTGATAAAAACTGCAGCGGTGAGCATTCGTTTGTTTGCTGTTTTGTTATTTTATTATCGAGCATACCTAGCACATGTTTACTTCGACTAACGTGGCAGAGATTCTAAGAAATTTTGTCTTTGGTTTTTGTAAAGGTAGTAGGTACCTAGGTATAGGTAATAAACTTGCACGTGTTTACAATACAATACAAAGACTCTTTATAGTACAGTACACCAGAAATAGTAACACGATACCTCGATTCCTAAACTTTTGTCAAGTTGTTACACGTTATCATAATCGCAGTATTCGCCGTTGCTTATACAGATTACAGATTTGATTACAGTTGCTTATTACAGATTTTCGAACTGTAAATGAAAATCTTTGCGTTAAAGACCCCTCTTCATTATCGTCGAAAAATAGTGCCCTTAGTGTAAGTTTTCGGTTGCAAAATACGCCTCGATCGCGTTCGCGTTAAAATCACAATTTATATGGGAACACGAACAGCGCCTCTAGCGAAACGTTTGCGATGTTCGTGTTTCCATACAAATTGAGATTTTAACGCGAACGCGATCGAGACGTATTTTTCCCACCAAAAACATTCTGTAAAGAACTAGCCAAATCTCGATGGAGCTGCTTGTTTATCTGTAAAAGTAATGTAATCTAGACAAAGTCGTGCCAAGTCTAAGGTTCCTTACTGCGATTTCTTTATTATTATAGTTAATTAGCTTTTGCCCGCGACTTCGTCTGCGTACATTTCGATATTTACAAAATACTTACTCCATAGTACAGTGGAACCTTTAGTCGAACCATTTGAGTTCCGGCATTTGAGTTTCATTTCGCAACTCTAAAACTGTAAATATTTCAGGATTTATTTCAAGGCCATTGTGTAGATTAGTTTTATAACAATCATGAAATCATCATCATCATCATCATCTCAGCCTATATACGTCCCACTGCTGGGCACAGGCCTCCTCTCGGAATGAGAGGGCTTGGGCCATAGTTCCCACGCGGGCCCAGTGCGGATTGGGAACTTCACACGCACCATTGAATTGCTTCGCAGGTTTGTGCAGGTTTCCTCACGATGTTTTCCTTCACCGCAAAGCTCGTGGTAAATTGCGCACATGAATCTCGAACAACTCAGAGGTGCGAGCCGGGATTTGAACCCACGACCCTCTGCTTGAGAAGCGATAGGTCAAACCACTACGCCACCACGGCTTACCACGGATTTTCGAAAAATTCTTTCAAACTGTAGATATATCAACTGAAAAACCTGTTCACTAAGTTTCACATCTATGGGCATTTCTATCTACTTATCTACTATTCACATTCACATCTGGAGACCCTGTTTTACAGCTCAGAATCATGGACTGAGTCTACCTCCCAAAATTTGTTGAAATCGGATAGATATAGGTACAGCGGTAGATTGAAATGTATCTACCTGAAGGAATAAAATTTTACATACAGTCTGTGATATAGTGCCCTTAGAAGTTTTCGGTTAGAAAATACGTCTCGATCGCGTTCGCGTTGAAGTCTCAATTTGTATGGAAGCTTTCCGTTCTGGAAACGTTCCGCTTGTGGCGATGTTCCTGTTTCCATACAAATTGAGATTTTAACGCGAACGCGATCGAGACGTATTTTGCAACCGAAAACTTACACTAAGGGCACAGAAAGGCAAAGAAACGCGTATAAATCGTTTGACATTTTATTCCGCAGGGCAAGCGCTAGCGATAGTGACGACTCAAGTGGCTAAATAAGAAACAAACAAGCTGAGATATGTGGTGCATAGGGGAAATTCGTGTCTGTACCGTTGTCCAGCAGTGGTGTAGCGGTATAGCACGCGGAACGGTATGCCGAGAACCTGGGTTCGATTCCCAGTGCTGGTATTATTTTCCTGGTTTTCCTGTGCATCTATATTTCAGTTTGTATTTTCAATGCAAGTAATGTCAACAAAAAGTACAGTCAGCAAAAAAAAACTTATTAAAAACTTACCAAAATTTTATCCATTTGCCGGTTTCCAATTGAGCTGAAATTTTGCATGCATGTGTAAATCGGATGATAAAGCTTGAGGCACTAATATTGCATAATAGGTACTAAACCTGAATCAAATATAGTGTACATACATAGGTGCCTCAAGCTTTTAAAATAGTATATATTCTACGAATAAATATTCTCTGGAAACGTAACTAACCCCGAAAAGCCATTCCGCGGAATGTCTACCGCGACGGGCGGGGTTTAAAATATCTACCGCGCATCGCGCCAGTTCGGCCGTAAAACTTGAGTCTTGCAGTCGTTCCGTGGAAAATTTCGATCAAGTTTCTGATTGTATTTATGCTCGAATTAATTTAAAAAATATGCCGTCGTGTTGTGTGAAGTGGTGTAGAAGCCACTCAGATATGAAAAACACTGGACTCACCTTTCATATGTAAGTAAATAATATTTAAAACACCATACTTGGCGACCCTGGAAAGTGTTATGCATACTTACGCATTGTAAGATCGCCCCCACGCTTGTCGCAAGAGGGACCAATCGCGGGGCAGCGTTGTGTATGAGAGAGTGTTACGTTGGCATTGCTGTTAGTTTGTATGCTTAAATGCTACAAATGGAATCACAATCGAAGCGTTTATTGCTAGCAGTTACGTTTCCAGAGAATATTTATTCGTAGTATATATTTGACATTTTGAAAGTACATCCATATTTATATTAGTCTCCAGAACTTAACTATCTACACACGCTTCTTATAATGACGAGTATCCACATAAGAGGTTATTTATCCTGAACCTAAAGCATTCTTACTACATACATGTGACAAATTTATTTTTCCATTTTAGTTAATTATTTTTTTTTGTTTCGCATTCTAGTTCAAGATGAGGATAAGGACATTCTGCAAGTTCGTCGAAGTAAGCGAGTTAGAGTCTATGGTTCTCCATGACTCCACCGTCGTCATAGATGGAAAGAACTACTTCTACAATTCCTACCGGGAGAGCCGACTGCCCTTCAAACTTGGCTGCGAGAGCCATCGCTACGCCAACTACCTGCGAGAACACCTCGCCATGTTCAAGAAAGCCAACGTCAAATGCTATTTCATCTTTAAAGGTGGACTACAGAACATGGCAAAGAAGTTGCCAAGCAATATAGCCGACCACATTTCTCCGGCTTTTATGGTTAACATTTACAAGGAAGTACTAAGGGCAATGGATTTTCCATACGTTACATGCGAGTACGACAGCAAGAGAGATATCATCGAGCTCGCTCAGACACTTGACTGCCCCGTCATCAGCTACGACATTGGATTCTGCTTCACAGGACTCCGGTATATCCCACAAAATGAAATAAAATTCAATGAAAGAGATAACACCATAACCTGCCAATATTTCTCGATGAAGAAATTCATGGAGAAATACAAATTGACGGCGGAGAAATTAGCCGTTTTCATAGTGATGACGGACGAACACATCTTTCCAGAAAACTTCTTTTTGGAGTTCTTCAAACGCATACGTGTACCTCTGAGTTACTACAAAAGGAACTTAAGTTTACTGTATTGGCTGTCGAAGAACAACAGAAATACAACAATGAAGATGGTTTCGCAGTTTGTAAATGCAGAGGATAAGAAAAAATTCGTTGAAGAGGTTGACAAAGCTCAGCTAATGATCGGAAGACGCGAGCAGGGCGGTCTCGGCGCCGCCTGTCTGCTGAACCCCGCAGCCGCCACCGTGACACCAGGAGACCCCAACTGGTTCGCTAAAGGCGTCGCTTCAAATAACATCCCGATAAACTACGTCAACCTGTATCGTTACAAACACTTCTTCGGTTCCTTGGACGTAGAACTAGTAGACCCAATGGCGTCGTCACTAGATATCGTGAAATACGCATACGATCTGCTCACTGATTTCCAAAATGACGGGTTCACATTGGTTTACGACACGGAGTCGGGGAGAGAAACTATGATCGTGTCTGAGCTGTATTCCATTCAGAAACCGGAGTACGAAGCGAGCGTGTGCGTGTTTGAGAATGGTTGGGATTCGGTGCGCGAGCTCGGCTTGTTCGAGCACTTCTTGAAGGAGACGCTGCAGATTGGGAGCCTACAACCCTTGACAAAGCTACCAGAAGGCGCGAGACTCCTCACAGTAGCCCTGGTCTACTTCTCCCGCAAGAAAAGCGTCGACACGAGCACCGAAGCAACCTGCGTGCTCCTCTCCTACATCACACTAAGCCTCGTGCTTCAGAAATGCGGCAAAAACCTTCCGAAGTTTCCATTCCAACCCAAGCCCATTCTGGACTCTACGACGGATGAGAGCACAGTCACTGATGAAGACTGCAACATCGCAGCGGCTGTCTTGGATGAATATCTAGCAGTCCCCGAAACTGCTGAAGAGGATGCTGTCGACGATGATCAAGAGATGTTGTGTCAGCTAAAGGAGTTCCAGATATGTCTGCGTCGGCTGAACGACTTGAACTTGTTGTGTGGTGCTCCTCTTCCGCCGACGGTCTACAGCCGCTCCTATTCCGCTGCTCTGGTAGCGCGGCTCCGAGTCGCCGCGGGCTCTGGTGATCCGCAGCCGTTTTTCGACAAACTCCTGGCCCCGGGTCCGACCGTCTACGCCTTTCTGAACGGTCTCATCGAAGCTTACCAGGCGATGTAAACCGTAGGCTGCTTTAGGTTTGTACTTTACAAACGTGCCGCAAATGTCAAAGTTGTCAAACGGACTTTGCGATACTAGCGTCATCTAGCCTGTCACAGACACCAACTATGTAAGCCGAAGCCGAACAAATAGGGAATATTATTGCATTTTTCTGCCGCCAGAGTGCAGCACTAGAACAAAACCGTAAACAGTTTTTTTTGGGTAATATTATAACATTTCAATTATTTTTTTGTACTTAAATGCAGCTCTATCGTTACTATCGATGTAAACATGTTATTTTATTTCTAATAAATATATCATGATTTTTAGAGATACTAATACTTTTTGGTCGTTATCTATCATGGCGACAAAATATAAAGAGAACTAACGTTGTCATGGAGGTTTGTGCCAGTCTCGCCCCCTGCACAGAGCTTTGCCTGAATATGCTATTTAAAACTACCGAAGAGATTATTTCCTATTCCAATTCCATTAGGAGTTAGTTGATTTTTCAATTGTTTCATTATTACATTTTAATTTCAAAGTTTGCTTCGTACGATTGTTCATTTTATTTCATTGTTACTGTGTAATGTGTAATTTTATTCTAAGAACAGTTTATTTAATAATAAATATTTTTTTAATTAGTGTTTTTTTTTCCTTAAATTAAACAGTCCAGCCCAGCCTTTGCCCAGCAGTGGGACACAGTTATAGGCTAAATATAATAATAATAATAATAAATTAAACAGTATATTTACTCTATAATCTAGACACGCAGCAGCGTGTCAAGCCAATGGGGGTTATCGCGAATGAATTTTCCGCTAGAGGCGCTAGTGTAGCGTGAGGTCAACGAAATGTCAAATCTCATAGTTTTTGGGTGAGCTACGCAGGTTTATTTATAATTACAATAATTTAGTGAATATTTTGTATTACCGGAAATTAATTATGGCAATTATGCGATAAGGGGCAATGAACGTCTGTAATTTGAGACAGTTTTGTCTTTCGAAAACTTTTGTCCTCCCTTTTTTCCGAACAAAACGGGATTATGCAATACTGTGGTTGCTCAATATGTTTATGGTACTGTTTTACTATGTATTAAATATGATTTTAATGTAAACTTTGTTTTCACGGTCGTTATAACAGACTTTTAAAAACCTCACGCAACAGTGGCGCCATCTAGTGAGCGAAAAAACGATAGCCCTCATTTCAAGCAAAGGAACTGGCTAGCCAGCGCCGAGTGTAATATTACACGAACCATTTGGTGCCACTTTTGACCCTTCTATAAATCAAAACCTCTTTAACGTAAACACATAAAACTACGTGTGTTTACTTATATTCGTAAGGACATATGCAGGTGGTAGGACCTTGTGCAAGGTCCGCCCGGATTGCTACCACCATCTTACTCGCTAATCCTAGCGTGAAGCAGCAATGCTTGCACTGTAGTATTTCGACGTGGAGAGTTAGACTGCCGATGAAATTACTGGCAATTGAGGTACCCCGTCTTAGGCCTCTAGGTTGGCAACGCATCTGCAATCCCCCTGGTGTTGCAGGTGTCTATGGGCGATCGTGATCTCTCACCATCAGGAGACCCACTTGCTCGTTTGCCATTCAGTCAGAAAAAAAACATCTAGCTCAGGAAGCTAGCTCAAACGGTTATAAAGATATGAAGGTCAAAAAGTCGTCAATTTTAGCACTGACTGACTGACTGACATATAGTACCTAAATCTAACCTACTTAAAGATGACCTAGAAGGATGAAATTTGGAACCCAGCTCCGTAATTATGTGTCAGCGTTGGAAAAAATCTAAAAATAAAAAAAAGTTAAAAATAGGGGGTCCCCAATTTTTTTTTATTGTAGCGTTGGAACCGTTACAAGCAGATATTTGAAACTATCCGAATAAATGTATTATTATATTTGCTATATAACAGAAATATAAAAATAAAGTTAACTCAAAAAATAAGTGGTGTGGTGTCCCCATACAAAAAACTTGTAATACGCGCTAAACAACCGGCTAACGAACAGAAGTAAATCTACATAAAATAGCATAAAAAAAGAAAAGTACGCAGCGGAAACGCTAGAAAAAACATTAAATCTCAATACCTGCCTAGTTTTCTTTACAAAAAGTAATGATATCCTACCAGAAACATAAATGTAAAAAAGGAGAGCCAAGTTAGATACAAAAATCATGCTTGGCTGTGGGCTTCGCCGCAAAAAGAATGGAGATCTAAATGAGTGCCAAGTTCTATGCAAAATCCAAATATGTATTTATAGGAACAAAATAACATTATGAACAAGTATTAAACTCTATTTCTTTGCTTTATTGGATACCTATAACAATTGCTGTTATTTAAAAATGTGAGATCTTAAAGTAGGTTAGATTTAGATTCGACTTGGCCAGTTTTTATCAGAATTAAAATATATATATAACTAGCTTATGCCCGTGACTTCGTCTGCGCGGACTAGGTTATCGCGCGGTGGCGCCCTCTACCGGTATAAAAGTATCCTATGTTGATCCTTGGGGCTTAATCTATCCCTATACCAAATTTCATCAAAATCAGTTCAGCGGTTTCGACGTGAAAGCGTAACAGACAGACAGAGTTACTTTCGCATTTATAATATTAGTAAGGATTGTTCATAATGTTATTTTGTTCCTATAAATACATATTTGGATTTTGCATAAAACTTGGCACTCATTTAGATCTCCATTCTTTTTGCGGCGAAGCCCACAGCCAAGCATAATTTTTGTATTGAACTTGGCTCTCCTTTTTTACATTTATGTTTTTGGTGGGATAGTGTACATACATAGGTGTCTCAAGCTTTTAAAACGGTATAATATATATTTTACAATTATTATGTAGAACTTCGAATTTTGTGTTTCGGAGTAGCCCTTCTGTCGGTAGGCCTCCAACAAGATGGAGCGACGACCTGGCTAAGATCGCGGATTCACGGTGGATGCGGAGAGCACAAGACCGGTCTGAGTGGAGAGCCTTGGGGGAGGCCTATGTCCAGCAGTGGACGTCTTTCGGCTGACATGATGATGATGATGCGAGCCAAGCTGAAACTTGTCCCATCCTCTCCTATTACAACCTAACACTTATATTATCTACTTTGTGACAGAATACTTATTCTGTGACTGAATGAAAATTCATAGATACCTAGAAATCGTGCGGAGCCCTCGGTGCGCCAGTCCGACTCACACTTGGCAGGTTTTTTCATACATTTCCTACTATTTTACTTCTACAGTTTTCTATTGTTGCAATAATTATAGGTACTATTTCAGAAAAGGCAAAAAAAAACTAACTTTAAAATAATATTTATTTTATTATTGAGTAAATTTGTACTTATAATTAAATTACATCATGGCTTCTGTATTATGTTAGATTAAAATTATTATTCAATACAGTTTTATTTTGAGTTAATACAGTAAGTACAAGTACAATACAATTAAAATAAACAATAAAATTAAACAAACTTTGAAATTAAAAGTCAATAAAAAAACATTTAAAAATCAATTAAATCCTAATAGATTACATTTAAAACACTGCCTTCGGTAATTGACAAGATTTCATTTTTTCAACAGCTGTAAATTACTACAGGAATCGAAAGAGTATTGCCTCCTGAACATGGCAAAATATTTATTATAATTTATTTCTCCATATTTAAAAAACTACAAAATAATTAAAAAATGTATCTGAATTTGCCAATACTACGACAGAATAGATATGTTTCCTTTGCCTTTTGCACCAGAAAAAAGAGCTGTCGTAATTTTGACAACGTCTCTTCAGATTTATGCATGATTTACGTGATTTTTTTTTAATTAATAGAGACTAGACAAAAGTAATGGATCTATTATATCGTAGTTTTGGAGTTAAGCCCTTTTCGAATAAGCACATCTTAAAAAATTTGTAATAAATTAATTAATAATCGTAGCGAAATTTTAAAAATATCAGCGTCTTTCTATTTCCAAGCAGAATACAGAGAACGAATCAAATTACAGTCTTAGAAATATGAAATGTTGTCAATTTTAAATGTGTTCGAAATACACAATTGCGAATAAACCTTATCGACATTTTCACAATTTTTAAATGAGGGTTTCTGTGACCAGGTAGCGGTAGATGGCGTTAGTATAGCGAGGTTCGTTTATAGGGTGACAGTCTTTACGGGCCCGGATAACACCGACATGGAAATACCGGCCCTGTTTTTGTGTACACGCTCATAGAAACTGACAGGAGCTTCTATGAGCTTCTTCATCTACTTCTAAAAAAAAATATGCGATAACGGGCAATGAACGTCTGTAATTTGAGACAGTTTTGTCTTTCGAAAACTTTTGTCCTCCTTTTTTTCCGAACAAAACGGGATTACGCAATACTGTGGTTGCTCGATATTTTTATGGTACTGTTTTAAGATGTATTAAATATGATTTTAATCTAAACTTTGTTTTCACGCCCGTTATAACAGACTTTTAAAAACCTCACGCAACAGTGGCGCCATCTAGTGAGATTAAAAACGATAGCCCTCATTGCGGCCTATTTAAACAACATTGTAAAGGCGTTCATTACAAAAAAAAGTTAATATAGCACAGTGCCTACGCAGTAACTAAACAATTTGTTAGCAAATTTGAGTTCAAATATTCGAGCAATCAGCAGTTTTAATGTGATTTAATTTTTTCAAGCATTATATTTCTGTTGGAAAAAATAAAAAAATTGTTACCATCTCACAACGTTACATAATCATCATGTGTCATTTGAATCATGTTAGAACCAAATAGAGTATATCAACCACAGAATATACAATAGTACTAACGTATCAACTTTGACATTTGCGCACGTTTGGTCGCAGCAAGACAGTAACGTCAAACTGAGTTCCGCACCAACGCCATCTAGTGACATATCACCTTTCAAAAAACCCTCATTGTGGTTGGCAAATGTTTCCATAAACAGGAAGTCTCCGCCACGGAGATTTAAATAAAAGATTCGATTCTACCCGCATAACTAAGCTACTTTTGTAGAGCAGCTTTTTAAAAATATGATCAAAAAAAAAAATATTTTTTTCATTATATATTAAATGTAATTTTCATCGATATATACTTCGAGTATAAGTCAATAGTAATTTTCAATGTATGCGATACAATACAAAATTGACAGTACTTAAATTGATAAATGCTTATCAAAGAACTATGTCAAATAAATGTCAAAAATTATTAAAAGCCCCCCACCAAGAGACAGCAATAACACCGCCATGTCTGATTTAAAATAAAATTTTGGGGGTCAATAAATTGTCTAAATTCAAGGTATTTGAAAATGTTACAAAACAGAAACAAAAGTTAGATCGACATACTCGTACAGTGGAACCAATTGAATCATGACATGTGTCAGGGTGGAATTTTATTAGGTACTAATGTCATTTCGAAATCCCATACTTTTGTCAAGGAAATCATAGTCAAATGAATTATTAAAAGGTTCCATTCCACCCTGCTTCATGACTAAATTCAGTTTGTTTGACTGTATCTACTTCTTCCTCGCAATTTAATATTCTATTCTAAATTATTAAAGTGGCGTGTAAATAAAGAGGCCTTGACGCAACCGTGTCTGGGTGTGGGCTAATCTGATAGGTTCTAAAATACAACGTCGGGTTGCTTAAAAAACACCTGTGATATTCAAAGCAGCTCACGCTTCACATCGCCTGGTAAGCTTCGATGAGACCGTTCAGGAAGGCGTAGACGGTCGGAGCCGGGGCCAGGAGTTTGTCGAAAAACGGCTGCGGATCACCAGAGCCCGCGGCGACTCGGAGCCGCGCTACCAGAGCAGCAGAATAGGAGCGGCTGTAGACCGTCGGCGGAAGAGGAGCACCACACAACAAGTTCAAGTCGTTCAGGTGACGCAGACACATCTGGAACTCCTTTAGCTGATACAATACTTGGTCATCGTCGACAGCTTCCTCTTCGGCAGTTTCGGGAACTGCTAGATATTCAGCCAAGACAGCCGTTGCGATGTTGCAGTCTTCATCAGTGACTGTGCTCTCATCCGTTGTTGAGTCCAAAATGGGTTTGGATTGGAATGGAAGCTTCGGAAGGTTTTTACCGCATTTCTGGAGCACGAGGCTTAGTGTGATGTAGGAGAGGAGCACGCATGTTGCCTCGGTGCTCGTGTCGACGCTTTTCTTGCGGGAGAAGTAGACCAGGGCCACTGTGAGGAGTCTCGCGCCTTCTGGAAGCTTTGTCAAGGGTTGTAGGCTCGCAATCTGCAGCGTCTCCTTCAAGAAGTGCTCGAACAAGCCGAGCTCGCGCACCGAATCCCAACCATTCTCAAACACGCACACGCTCGCTTCGTACTCCGGCTTCCGGATGGAATACAGCTCGGACACTACCATACTTTCCCTCCCCGACAGAGTGTCGTACACTAACGTGAACCCGTCATTTTGGAAATAAGTGAGCAGATCGTACGCGTATTTCACGATTTCTAAAGACGAGACCATTGGGTCTACTACTTCTACGTCCAAGGAACCGAAGATGTGTTTGGAACGGTACAGGTTGACGTAGTTTATCGGGATGTTGTTTGAAGCGACGCCTTTAGCGAACCAGTTGGGGTCTCCTGGTGTCACGGTGGCGGCTGCGGGATTCAGCAGACAGGCGGCGCCGAGACCGCCCTTCTCGCGTCTTCCGATCAGCAACTGAGCTTTATCGACCTCTTCAACGAACTTTTTCTTATCCTCCGCATTTACAAACTGCGAAACCATCTTTATTGTTGTATCTCTGTTGTTCTTCGAAAGCCAATACAGTAAACTTAAGTTCCTTTTGAAGTGACCCAGAGGTACACGTATGCGTTTCAAGAACTCCAAAAAGAAGTTTTCTGGAAAGATGTTTTCGTCAGTCAAGACAATAAAAAGGGCTAATTTCTCTGCCGTCAAAGTGTACTTCTTCATGAATTTGTCCAACGAGAAATAGCGGCAGTTGATGGTGTTGTCTCTTTCATTGAATTTGAGTTCGTTCCGCGGGATATACCGGAGTCCTGTGAAGCAGAATTCAATGTCGTAGCTAATGACAGGGCAGTCAAGTGTCTGAGCGAGCTCGACGATGTCTCTCTTGCTCTCGTACTCGCACGTAATATACTTAAAGTCCATTTCCTTGAGTACTTCCATGTAAATAGTCTTCATAAAAACCGGTTTGACGACTTCGCCTTTATTTTTTGCCAACCTCTTTGCCATGTTCTCATGTCCACCTTTAAAGATGAAATAGCATTTGACGTTGGCTTTCTTGAACATGGCGAGGTGTTCTCGCAGGTAGTTGGCGTAGCGATGGCTCTCGCAGCCAAGTTTGAAGGGCAGTCCGCTCTCCTGGTAGGAGTTGTAGAAGTAGTTCTGCCCGTCTATGACGACGGTGGAGTCGTGGAGATCCATAGACTCTAACTCGCTCACTTCGACGAACTTGCAGAAAGTCCTTATTCTCATCTCGAACTGGAAAGTAAAACAAAAAAAAAATTAATGATGAATGACTATGAGTTACGGAGGCTTATATAATAGAACTAAATAACCTAACCTAACCAACAAAAAGTTGGAAAACACCGACTTCGTCACTTCAAAGTTCAATATCTCAAAAACTTTTTGATGAAACGTGTCGAAGAACCATTGCTAGGTAACCTGATTTTAAATAAAAAACCGCATTCAAATCGGTCAACCCATTTAAGAGCTACGATGCCACAGACAAACAGACAGACACAGCGGTTAAATTTATAACACCTCTCTTTTTGCGTCGGGGGTTAAAACACTGCAAACAATGGGGGCTATCGCGAATGAATTTTCCGCTAGAGGCGCTAGTGTAGCGTGAGGTCAACGAAATGTCAAATCGCATAGTTTTTGGGTGAGCTACGCGGGTTTATTTATAATTAGAATAATTTTGTGAATATTTTGCATTATCTGAAATTAATTATGGCAATTATGCGATAAGGGGCAATGAACGTCTGTAATTTGAGACAGTTTTGTCTTTCGAAAACTTTTGTCCTCCCTTTTTTCCGAACAAAACGGGATTATGCAATACTGGGGTTGCTCGATATGTTTATGGCACTGTTTTACAATGTATTAAATATGATTTTAATCTAAACTTTGTTTTCACGGCCGTTATAACAGACTTTTAAAAACCTCACGCAACAGTGGCGCCATCTAGTGAGAGAAAAAACGATAGCCCTCATTACTTCGCTAACCCGCGACGGGTGTAATTAATGTACGACTTGTTAATGCACGGCCTGATAATCCGTGCTTATGTGCACGAATTATCATGCCGTACATTATCACCCCGTACCGAACTAGCAGGGAACCAATAATGTACGCGCAATAATGTGCGACGTGATAATCCGAAGCATACTTATGCCCTCCGATTATCATGCCTTATGATTTCCGTGATTGAAATAAAAAAAAAGCCGCCAAAAAGGACAGCTAAAAAGTAATGAAAAAAAAATTTTATAACAAAAAATAGAACCGACTACTAAAAAACCATGAAAATAATTTTCTACCAGCCTGAAGTCGGTGCCTCAGCACGAGCCAGCAGGAGTGGACCTATAATCGTCTACCTCACCTACAACTATACGAGTAAATGGTTTCAATCACTCCTGCTGGCTCGTGCTGAGGCACCGACTTCAGGCTGGTAGAAAATTATTTTCATGGTTTTTTTGTAGTCGGTTCTATTTTTGGTTATAAAAATTTTTTTTCACGCTTTTTAGTGTAAAATATCTATGATACAATAGTTTAATGTCAACTGCTCATCACCTTTTACGAAAAATTGCTTTTTCCGATGCAGAGATGTTCATTATTGAGGAGTCCTGGTGCTTCACCACCCATTCCATTTCACCATATCCGTTCCGAGGAGCATAAATTGCTTAGCAACTGTGTTAAAGCAATTGAAATTCAACCCATGAAATACTTATTATTGAGTAGTAACTCCGATGGTCAACTGTGGTCTTCATCATCAGTTCCACTTCACCAAATGATGATTTTCAAGAGCAAATGCTCGAGTTACTACTAAATATATCAAAATTACCATAGGTGTCCCTACAACATTTGAAGAGTTCCCTCGATTTCCTGATTTGGTGCTTATGGGACCTAACTGAAAGCATTCCTAGACGAACGCAAAAAAAATTTTTCAAATCGGTTCATAAATGACGGAGTTCTGAGGAAACAAACATAAAAAAAAAAAAAAAAATACAACCGAATTGATAACCTAGCTCCTCCTTTTTTTTAAGTCGGTTAAAAATAATTATGCACTACCTGCGAGTAGATGTTGCCCCCGACTTCATTTGCGAACAATTTGTATATCCCTATCCCGCTGGGACTATGCTGATTTCCCACAAAAATAGCCTAAGTTAATTTAGTATTTATAACTACCTAGTCATATTTTTTTTATCTAAGCGTCGTCGGTGTCTGGGGACCGCTAAGGTCAACAGGAAACTAAAGTACATTTGTTGTATTTTTTAAAGTATTAACCTTAGCGGTCCCCCGACACCGACGACGCTTAGATAAAAAAAAATATTTATACTAAATTCTTAGGCTAATTTTGCGGGAAATCAGCATAGTCTCACTCAGCGGGATAAGGATAAACGAATTGTTCGCAGATGAAGTCGCGGGCAACAGCTAGGTAGGGCATAATTATTTTTTACTTTTTAGTTGTCTTTTTTTGGCGGCATTTTTTTGCTGGCGTTTTTTGTCGGGGGTTTTCCGTAGATATTTTGAGTCAGTGCCTGCAGTTACTTTGTTTGGTGAAAATTTATCTCTAAAACTAAGGCTCTTGGTGATCCCATGAATGTAGCAACATCCGTTATTATCTAAGAGTGCCAAAAATACAAAAACACCGGTTTTGACACAAGTTAGTTACTTTCTTTTTCCGTAGGGCAGCCGAGATAGCGGTATAACTTGTAACGCCCCTCTTTTCGCGTCGGGGGTAAAAAATAATGCAAATACTTACAGTTTGTTCAGCAAAGTTCCACTGATCTTTATTTTTGAATAACTTCCGTTGTCTTTGATGCCTCGAACTGTTCTAGATCCCTTCTCAAACCTCTTCGCAAATAACAATGAGTAAATCGAAGACTTCAGTATACATAGAAATAATGGCTGCGATACGAGCGCACCGCAGGCAATGCAATAGGTACAACGCTTGCTGAAAAGTACATACTACGTGGGAGCAGAGTTGCCAGATGTATAATTTATTTTTTCTCATAATCAATTTTGTTTACAAAATGTAAATATAATTTACTAGCTTTTGCCCACGACTCCGCCCGCGTGGTATTCGGTTGTCAAATTCAAATCATTTATTCAGTAAATAGGTCGCAATGGGCACTCTTACACGTCATTTTTTAAACTACCAGCGCTTTCGGAAAGACCATCATTGCCAAGAAGAATGCGCCGCAAGAAAATTGGCAGAAAGTTTTTTTTTTTCAAAATAAAATAATTACAAATAAAATACTTAAAAACTACAATATACAATTAAACAAAACATTACAAAAAATATTAAAAAATAAAAATAATAATACAGGGATTTATTGGGTCCCTTAGTTACAAAACTAAACACTAACTATATCTACGTTAAGCGGAAGTGTAGAATGCTTCCACCGTCATAAATAAAAAATAAAAAATGTATTCTGAAATATACATTTCAGGTCAAGTACTTAACCATTAAGCTTTTGGATTCCGAAGGCAAGCTCACGTCTGCCGCCCCCAAAGTTAGCTCACACGCACTTTATTTTGACATAGCCTCAGTTGACCTTAAATATGTAGATAAACTAAACAACAAAAAATTCATAATTTTAGTACTTAAATAGATGTTTGTCTTATGATGCGAGACTGAATGAATTGATTAATTTATTTGTGACGTTAATATAATTTTGCTTGTTGACTTAGAATTGTACGTAAGTATTTAATTTGAACATAATAATACGTTGTCCTTGAAATAAATAAATTATTTGAATACACGAAAAGTTAGAAAACCCCCGACATATAAAAAAAATAACAAACAAACAACAACAAATATTGAGTATTGAGTATTGACATTGTCACTTCAAGGTTCAATATCTCAAAAACGGCTGAACCGATTTTATTTAAACATGTCTCAGAACCATTGCTAGAAAACCTGCTTTCAATAGAAAAAGCCCCATTCAAATCGGTCCACCCGTTTAAGAGCTACAGTACCACAGACAAACAGACAGACACACGTAGCGGTCAAACACTGTTATTTTTGCGTCGGGAGCGGTGGAAAAAAGCAACAGCGCCAACATTAAAATAAAAGGTACACATTTAAAAGAAACTGAAAAAAATCTGAGTATGCTGTAAAACAATAATATTGCTTACAATAAAAAAACTCGTTAAGTACATTTTTTTCTGTATAAACATTATTAAATAAATAAATAAATAAATAAATATCACGGGACAATTCACACCAATTGACCTAGTCCCAAAGTAAGCTTAGCAAAGCTTGTGTTATGGACACTAGGCAACGGATAAACATACTTATATAGATAAATATATACTTAAATACATATTAAACATCCAAGACCCGAGAACAAACATTCGTATTATTCATACAAATATCTGCCCCGGCCGGGATTCGAACCCGGGACCTCAAGCTTCGTAGTCAGGTTCTCTAACCACTTAGCCATCCGGTCGTCTGAATTTTGTCGTCTGAAATTTTTGATTATTAATAATAATAAATCATTTATTTGCATAATAAATGGTACATACACATGATACATTCATCATCATCATCATGTCAGCCGAAAGACGTCCACTCTCCACTCAGACCGGTCTTGTGCTTTCCGCATCCACCGCGATCCCGCGATCTTAAGTCGTCGCTCCATCTTGTTAGGCGCCGACAGCTCGTCTCCCGGTCCGCGGACGCCATTCGAGAACCTTCTGACCCCATCGACCATCAGTCCTGCGTGCAATGTGCCCCGCCCACTGTCACTTCAGTTTCGCAATTCTTCATGGTACATTAACATGTACTTATTTTAAATTTCGTTAAAAAATATAATCGGGGTGGTTGTCAGCGTATCGCAGAGTAAACCGAAAATCTCTGATTTGTACAAGAAACCTTTTACGGTTAGCAACCCTGAAAGGACTATCTAATCTATCCATTATTATAGTTATTAGAATCGAATGAGTTTCGTTTCACGTAATCTTCATTCATGAGACGTTTTTTTTTTAACCAAACAATTGGGCACGTTAAAGTCCATCTTTTTTTTTTTTGTTTTATTAATTAAGCTACGAATCCTTGTAAAACTAACAGCTGTCCTTTTTTGTGCGTATAATAAAATATTTGTTAAGTAAACTAATGTGGCTTAAGTGCAGATTCTTTCTTAATACTAATATTTGGAGAAAATTTTACTCTTAAATTGATTTTTTAAAAGTAAAATGCTGTCATTTGAACTTTTTTAAAGGCGTTTTTCAACGTACGTTAGACATTAATAGAGCTTTGTGTGCTTGAAACGGAACGCAACCGTAAAGCGAGTTATAAGTTGGGGATTCACCCAATCACATCGCGGCATGATGGTCTAAAAATAACTATGAATGTACCCAAAATACTTATAAATCGCATTCAAAGACTATACATATATCGCATTGTTTTACAAATAGGTATAAATGATGACTCTTGCGTTACAAGTTTTTATATTTAACTTGCAATGTTGTTTCGATATTTTCGACCCCTGCGTCAACATATACCTGTAATAAGAAACGTAGTTATTTGTGGCTGTTTGTTTGCCTGCATATTTTTGTCTGTCATCGTCTACGAATAATAATCTTAGGTCATTTCATTGTACAGATATTTTTGACCTCCGTTATGTTCATAATTATGTTTATGATATACCCCCCCCCCCCCCCCTTTAGTATCCCTCTACTTCCGACCATTGTTTTGTTCACAAGTATACTAAATTTAATTTAATATTTGAATTGACAGTTAAATTGTAACACACGTTTCTCGGTATTTCGAACACAAATTGACTAAAAATACCTACATGTACTGGGCCCGCGTGGGAACTATGGCCCAAGCCCTCTCATTCCGAGAGGAGGCCTGTGCCCAGCAGTGGGACGTATATAGGCTGAGATGGTGGTGGATGTACATTTATTCAGGGTTGTTGCTGATGCAGGTTTTTACTATATCAGCGGATGCTGATGCTGATGCTGATTTTCTTAGACCAATATCAGCGGATGCTGATGCTGATGCTGATATTAATAAATTACCTACTTCAATAAATCATATCCTACTAGGAAATTAATAGTATAAAACAATAAAAGGCTATTTTATTTTTATTTCTTATTCTTCTGGATGCTTAAATTTTAAGTGATTTTTTAACCGACTTCAAAAAAAGGAGGAGGTTCTATGTTCCAATGTTTGTATTTTTTTTTTTATGTATGTTCACCGATTACTCCGTCAATTGTGGACCGATTTTCAAAATTCTTTTTTTATTCGAAAGGGTATTTTTCCGAGGTGGTCCCATTGTCACCAAGTCAAGATCTGATGATGGGATCCTAGAGAAATCGAGGGCAAACCTCAAGTTTTATAGGCACACCTATGGCGATTTTAGCATTTTTAGTGTTAGGATGAGCATTTACATTCAGAAAGTATCATTAGGTAACCAGGACTTGATGAAGAAGACCGTAGGTGACCAATGGAACTCGTCAAAGCTAAGTAATGCTCGCTCGTTTATAAACGATCATCATTAACATACCTAGATAAGCGAGTAAGAAGAAGCTTTAAGTTAATGATTCTTTCGAACTGATCTGATGCTGAAGCCAGAAGGTAGGCAACGGAACTCTGTTATAAAACAACGTAACTTAGTCGTGTTTGGGCTAAACGGAATCGTTGTGAGATGTACTTTGGCTACAAATCACTAAAAAGTGAGAAATAAAAAAAATTTTAATAAAAAAAGTAAAACCGACTCCAAAAAAATAAAAAAATAACAAAAAATTGAACCGACTACAAAACCCTTGAAAATATTTTTCTGGGTACCTACTAGCTCGAAGTCCGTGACTCAGCACGACCCAGCAGGAGTGATTGAAACCCATTGTATGTAGTAGGTGAGTTAGACGACTATTGCTCCACTCCTGCTGGGTCGTGCTGAGGCACCGACTTCGAGTTAGTAGGTACCTATAAAAATATTTTCAAGGGTTTTGTAGTCGGTTCCATTTTTTGTTTTTTTTTTTTCATTTTTTTAGTCGGTTTTACTTTTTTGTTAAAAAAAATTTATGTAACCGAAAACTTACACTAAGGGCACAGAAAGGCAAAGAAACGCGTATAAATCGTTTGACATTTTATTCCGCAGGGCGGCGCTAGCGATAGTGACGGCTCAAGTGGCTAAATAAGAAACAAATAAGCTGAGATATGTGGTGCATAGGAGAAATTCGCGTCTGTACCGTTTTCCAGCAGTGGTGTAGCACGCGGAACGATATGCCGAGAACCTGGGTTCGATTCCCAGTGCTGGTCTTATTTTTCTGGTTTTCCTGTGCATCTATATTTCGGTTTGTATTTTCAATTTAGGTTTCACGGGATGACCGTGAAAGTAAAAAATTTGGAATTGGAATAAAAAATACAAAAAGATTCCAAAAAACCAATCATAATTTGATTGCTTAATAGCGACATCTCTTGTCCGGGTTAACGGTTGGTTCCGAAGGAGATATTGAAGGCTCGTTGAGAGTTAGACAATATAGATGGCGCTAGGTCACTGCTTAAGGGACAAAGTAGTAGACAAGCTGAGATATATGATGCATAGGAAAAATTCGCGTCTATGCCGTGGACCAACAGTGGTGTAGCGGTATAGCACGCGGCACGGAATGCCGAGGACCTGGGTTCGATTCCCAGTGTTGGTCTTATTTTCTGGTTTTTCTGTGCATCTATATTTCGGTTTGTATTTTCAATTTAGGTTTCACGGGATGACCGTAAAAGTAAAAAATTTGGAATTGAAATAAAAAATACAAAAAGATTCCAAAAAACCAATCATAACTTACAAAAAAAAAACTTGCAAGTTAAATTTGATCCACTTACCGGTTTCCGATTGAGCTGAAATTTTGCATACATGTGTAAATCGGATGACAAAGCTTGAGGCACTAATATTGCATAATAGGTACTAAACCTGAATCACATATAGTGTACATACATAGGTGCCTCGAGCTTTTAAAATAGTATATATTCTACGAATAAATATTCTCTGGAAACGTAACTAAGCCCGAAAAGCCATTCCGCGGAATGTCTACCGCGACGGGCGGGGTTTAAAATATCTACCGCGCATCGCGCCAGTTCGGCCGTAAAACTTGAGTCGTGCAGTCGCTCCGTGGAAAATTTCGATTAAGTTTGTGATTATATTTATGCTCGAATTAATTTAAAAAATATGCCGTCGTGTTGTGTGATGTGGTGCAGAAGCCACTCAGATATGAAAAACACTAGACTCACCTTTCGTATGTAAGTAAAAAATATTTAAAACACCATACTTGGCGACCCTGGAAAGTGTTATGCATACACATTGTAAGATCGCCCCCACGCTTGTCGCAAGAGGGCGGCGCCGACTCTTACGCGGACCAATCGCGGTGCAGCGTTGTGTATGAAAGAGTGTGAGTGTTACGTTGTCACTGCTGTTAGTTTGTATGCTTAAATGCTACAAATGGAATCACAATCGAAGCGTTTATTGCTAGCAGTTACGTTTCCAGAGAATATTTATTCGTAGTATATATTTAACATCTTGAAAGTACATCCATATTTATATTAGTCTCCAGAACTTAACTATCTACACACGCTTCTTATAATGACGAGTATCCACATAAGAGGTTATTTATCCTGAACCTAAAGCATTCTTACTACATACATGTGACAAATGTTATTTAAATTTATTTTTCCATTTTAGTTCATTAATTTTTTTTTTGTTTCGCATTCTAGTTCAAGATGAGGATAAGGACATTCTGCAAGTTCATCGAAGTGAGCGAGTTAGAGTCTATGGTTCTCCATGACTCCACCGTCGTCATAGATGGAAAGAACTACTTCTACGATTCCTACCAGGAGAGCCGACTGCCCTTCAAACTTGGCTGCGAGAGCCATCGCTACGCCAGCTACCTGCGAGAACACCTCGCCATGTTCAAGAAAGCCAACGTCAAATGCTATTTCATCTTTAAAGGTGGACTACAGAACATGGCAAAGAAGTTGCCAACAAATATTGGTGACCACATTTCTCCATGTTTTATAAAGAATATTTGTTTCGAAATACTGGAAGAATTTAATTTTGCATATGGTACATGCGAGTATGACAGCAAGAGAGACATCGTCGAGCTCGCTCAGACACTTGACTGCCCTGTCATTAGCTTCAACATTGAATTCTGCTTCACAGGACTACTCTATATACCGCGGAATCAAATCAAATTAAATGAAAATAACACCATAACCTGCCAATATTTCTCGATGAAGAAATTCATGGAGAAATACAAATTGACGGCGGAAAAATTAGCCGTTTTCATAGTGATGACGGACGAAAACATCTTTCCAGAAAACTTCTTTTTGGAGTTCTTCAAACGCATACGTGTACCTCTGAGTTACTACAAAAGAAACTTAAGTTTACTGTATTGGCTGTCGAAGAACAACAGAAATACAACAATGAAGATGGTTTCGCAGTTTGTAAATGCAGAGGATAAGAAAAAATTCATTGAAGAGGTTGACAAAGCTCAGCTAATGATCGGAAGACGCGAGCAGGGCGGTCTCGGCGCCGCTTGTCTGCTGAACCCCGCAGCCGCCACCGTGACACCAGGAGACCCCAACTGGTTCGCTAAAGGCGTCGCTTCAAACAACATCCCGATAAACTACGTCAACCTGTACCGTTACAAACACTTCTTCGGTTCCTTGGACGTAGAACTAGTAGACCCAATGGCGTTGTCACTAGATTTTTTTTTTTTTTTTTTTTTATGGTATAGGGGGCAAACGAGCAGACGGATATCGTGAAATCCGCATACGATCTGCTCACTGATTTCCAAAATGACGGGTTCACATTGGTTTACGACACGGAGTCGGGGAGAGAAACTATGATCGTGTCTGAGCTGTATTCCATCCGGAAGCCGGAGTACGAAGCGAGCGTGTGCGTGTTTGAGAATGGTTGGGATTCGGTGCGCGAGCTCGGCTTGTTCGAGCACTTCTTGAAGGAGACGCTGCACATTGCGAGCCCACAACCCTTGACAAAGCTACCAGAAGGCGCGAGACTCCTCACAGTAGCCCTGGTCTACTTCTCCCGCAAGAAAAGCGTCGACACGAGCACCGAGGCAATCTGCGTGTTCCTCTCCTACATCACACTAAGCCTCGTGCTCCAGAAATGCGGCAAAAATCTTCCGAAGTTTCCATTCCAACCCAAGCCCATTCTGGACTCTACGACGGATAAGAGCACAGTCACTGATGAAGACTGCAACATCGCAGCGGCTGTCTTGGATGAATATCTAGCAGTCCCCGAAACTGCTGAAGAGGATGCTGTCGACGATGATCAAGAGATATTGTGTCAGCTAAAGGAGTTCCAGATATGTCTGCGTCGGCTGAACGACTTGAACTTGTTGTGTGGTGCTCCTCTTCCGCCGACGGTCTACAGCCGCTCCTACTCTGCTGCTCTGGTAGCGCGGCTCCTAGTCGCCGCGGGCTCTGGTGATCCGCAGCCGTTTTTCGACAAACTCCGGCCCCGGCTCCGACCGTCTACGCCTTTCTGAACGGTCTCATCGAAGCTTACCAGGCGATGTAAACCGTAGGCTGCTTTAGGTTTGTACTTTACAAACGTGCCGCAAATGTCAAAGAGTTGTCAAACGGACTTTGCGATACTAGCGTCATCTAGGCTGTCACAGACACCAACAATGTATGCCGAAGCCGAACGAATAGGGAATATTACTGCAATTTTCTGCCGCCAGAGTGCAGCACTAGAACAAAACCTACAGCTCTAAAAATACAGCTCTATAATATCGATACTATCGATGTAAATATCATGTTATTTTGTTTCTAATAAATATATCATGATTTTTAGAGATACTAATACTTTTTGGTCGTTATCTATCATGGCGACAAAATATAAAGAGAACCTGACGTTGTCATGGAGGTTTGTGCCAGTGTCGCCCCCTGCACAGAGCTTTGCCTGAATATGCTATTTAAAACTACCGAAGAGATAATTTCCTATTCCAATTCCATTAGGAGTTAGTTGATTTTTCATTTGTTTCATTATTAAATTTTAATTTCAAAGTTTGCTTCGTACGATTGTACATTTTATTTCATTGTTAGTGTGTAATGTATAAGTGTAATTTTATTCTAAGAACAGTTTATTTAATAATAAATATTTTTTTTAAATTAGTTTTTTTTTGCCTTCGATTAAACAGTACTTACTCTATAATCTACACACGCGGCAGCTAGTCAAGCCATGTTCAAGCAAAAGAACTGGCTAGCCAGCGCCGAGTGTAATATTACACGAACCACTTGGTGCCACTTTTGACCCTTCTATAAATCAAAACCTCTTTAACATAAACACACAAAACTGCGTGTGTATCTTATATCCATAAGGACATCTAGAAGCCCAAATTTCATGAAGCTAGCTCAAACGGTTATAAAGATATGAAGGTCAAAAAGTCGTCAACTTTAGCACTGACTGATTGACATATAGTACCTAAATCTAACCGAGTTCCAGATCACGGAATACAAAAAACTAGTTTTTTCTGTTCCGTGTTCCGGATGACCTAGAAGGATGAAATTTGGAATCCAGCTCGGTAATGGCACAGAATATAAATACAAGCAGTAGGGAACCTTCGAACAAATCCACCGAAACGAACGCACTCACACAGCCGCGCGCCCGACAGGGCCCCAGAGGGATCCGCACGGTACTGCAGTTGCGAGTGACGCGTCGAGACGAGCAGTGCCCGCGTTGCGTTGATTGCGTGCGCTCGAGCGCGACTATCCGCGAATCCGCGATACAGAAAAATAAATAACTAAGTATGCCTGGAAAATATTGTGCAGTGTATATGTGCTGCTTAAACACCAGCTAAACCAGGACTTTCATTTTTTAGACTCCCCGCTGACGTTGAAAGGTAAGAATGATTTATTTTACTATTAAGTACCTACTAAATAAAATGCTTTTTCTTTTAAATAAAACGTTTGGTAATTTTGGTGATAGGTAGGTATTGCCCGTGATTTAAAGTAATTTTTAAAAGACGACTCAGGGTTTATTCCTTAAGTACCTTAGTGTTTTTAAGATGTAAGTTATTTTTAACTCCCGACGCAAAAAGAGGGGTGTTATAAGTTTGACCGCTATGCGTGTCTGTGTCTGTCTGCGGCACCGTAGCTCTTAAACGGGTTGACCGATTTGAATGCGGTTTTTTTTATTTGATAGCGGGTTTTTTAGCGATGGTTTTTAGACATGTTTTATCAAAACTTTTTGTTGGTTAGGTTATATTAATGATAGTTTATAATATTAACCCCCGACGCAAAAAGAGGGGTGTTATAAGTTTGACCGCTATGTGTGTCTGTGTGTCTGTCTGTGGCACCGTAGCTCTTAAACGGGTGGACCGATTTGAATGTGGTTTTTTTATTTGATAGCAGGTTTTCTACCGATGGTTCTTAGACATGTTTTATCAAAATCGGTTTACCTACGGATACTTTCCGTTCCATCATCAGATCAGCTCGATGGTAACATAATAATATTGTATTGTCACCGAACATACATAAGGATGCAAAAAATCAATTAAATTAGACATCGGGAAGTGAGACAAATTGAACTTGCAAGATTTGACAGAAACATACAATATACATACATATATACATACAATTACAATTAAACAAAGCTCGTAACATACCTAAGGCCTAATAAGCTGAGGTACAGCGCGAACTATATTTTTTTTTTTCAATTTTACAAAAAATAAGTTGACAACCCTAACGCTCCTTCCGAGCGTAGGCATTTATCTTTGAAATGATGCTTAGCTTCCATACTGCTTGTATTTATATACTGTGGTAATGGTATGTGAGCGTAGGAAAAAATCTAAAAATAAAAAAAGTTAAAAATACAGTTTCTTTTATTATTGTAGCGTTGGAACAGTCACAAGCAGATATTTGAAACCATCTCAATAAATGTATTATTTATTATATTTGCTATATAACAGAAATATAAAAATAAAGTTACTTTAAGTCAAAAAATAAGTGGTGTCCCCATACAAAAAACTTATTAAAAATTTTAAAAACCCCGACAAAAAAGCCGCCAAAAAAAGACAACTAAAAAGTAAAAAATAATTATGCAGTACCTGGCTGTTGCTCGCGACTTCATCTGCGAACAATTCATTCACAGGTTACAGATTAATAGGAAACTAAAATGCGTATGTTGTATTTTTTAAAGTATTATTAACCTTAGCGGTCCCCCGACACCGACGACGCTTTGATAAAAAAAATTACTAGGTACTTATACTAAATTAACTTAGGCTAATTTTGCGGGAAATTAGCATATAGGTAGGTCCCAGCGGGATAGGGAAATAAACGAATTGTTCGCAGATGAAGTCGCAGGGAACAGCTAGGTAGTGCGTAATATTTTTTTAATTTTTAGTTGTCCTCTTTCGGCGGCTTTTTTTGTCGGGGGTTTTTTAATTTTTTAATTTTATGCTACTCCTGGCGCCATCTAGTGAGCACCAGAAACTCTAAACATGTACTACATGGCGCTATCGAAGTTTCACAACTCGAACGCGTATATACAACTACCGACGCTCGTCCTTCGGACTTCGGTCCCAGGTATAACACCTGCCTGGAGAGAGATCTCTCTATATGAGGCAATCTGAAACTTGTCCCATCCTCTCCTATTACAACCTAACACTTATATTATCTACTTTGTGACTGAATACTTATTCTGTGACTGAATGAAAATTCATAGATACCTAGAAATCGTGCGGAGCCCTCGGTGCGCCAGTCCGACTCACACTTGGCAGGTTTTTTCATACATTTCTTACTATTTTACTTACAGTTTTCTATTGTTGAAATAATTATAGGTACTATTTCAGAAAAGGCAAAAAAAAACTAACTTTAAAATAATATTTATTTTATTATTGAGTAAATTTGTACTTATAATTAAATTACATCATGGCTTCTGTATTATGTTAGATTAAAATTATTATTCAATACAGTTTTATTTTGAGTTAATACAGTAAGTAATCCATGTCATGTGCGAATATTATTGAAGTAACAATGCAATTAAAATAAACAATAAAATTAAACAAACTTTGAAATTAAAAGTCAATAAAAAAACATTTAAAAATCAATTAAATCCTAATAGATTACATTTAAAACACTGCCTTCGGTAATTGACAAGATTTCATTTTTTCAACAGCTGTAAATTACTACAGGAATCGAAAGAGTATTGCCTCCTGAACATGGCAAAATATTTATTATAATTTATTTCTCCATATTTAAAAAAACTACAAAATAATTAAAAAATGTATCTAAATTTGCCAATACTACGACAGAATAGATATGTTTCCTTTGCCTTTTGCACCAGAAAAAAGAGCTGTCGTAATTTTGACAACGTCTCTTCAGATTTACGCATGATTTACGTGATCTTTTTTTTAATTAATAGAGACTAGACAAAAGTAATGGATCTATTATATCGTAGTTTTGGAGTTAAGCCCTTTTCGAATAAGCACATCTTAAAAAATTTGTAATAAATTAATTAATAATCGTAGCGAAATTTTAAAAATATCAGCGTCTTTCTATTTCCAAGCAGAATACAGAGAACGAATCAAATTACAGTCTTAGAAATATGAAATGTTGTCAATTTTAAATGTGTTCGAAATACACAATTGCGAATAAACCTTATCGACATTTTCACAATTTTTAAATGAGGGTTTCTGTGACCAGGTAGCGGTAGATGGCGTTAGTATAGCGAGGTTCATTTATAGGGTGACAGTCTTTACGGGCCCGGATAACACCGACATGGAAATACCGGCCCTGTTTTTGTGTACACGCTCATAGAAACTGACAGGAGCTTCTATGAGCTTCTTCATCTACTTCTAAAAAAAAATATGCGATAACGGGCAATGAACGTCTGTAATTTGAGACAGTTTTGTCTTTCGAAAACTTTTGTCCTCCTTTTTTTCCGAACAAAACGGGATTACGCAATACTGTGGTTGCTCGATATTTTTATGGTACTGTTTTAAGATGTATTAAATATGATTTTAATCTAAACTTTGTTTTCACGCCCGTTATAACAGACTTTTAAAAACCTCACGCAACAGTGGCGCCATCTAGTGAGATTAAAAACGATAGCCCTCATTGCGGCCTATTTAAACAACATTGTAAAGGCGTTCATTACAAAAAAAAGTTAATATAGCACAGTGCCTACGCAGTAACTAAACAATTTGTTAGCAAATTTGAGTTCAAATATTCGAGCAATCAGCAGTTTTAATGTGATTTAATTTTTTCAAGCATTATATTTCTGTTGGAAAAAATAAAAAAATTGTTACCATCTCACAACGTTACATAATCATCATGTGTCATTTGAATCATGTTAGAACAAAATAGAGTATATCAACCACAGAATATACAATAGTACTAACGTATCAACTTTGACATTTGCGCACGTTAGATCGCAGCAAAACAGTAACGTCAAACGGAGTTCCGACCAACGCCATCTAGTGACACCTTTCAAAAAACCCTCATTGTGGTTGGCAAATGTTTCCATAAACAGGAAGTCTCCGCCACGGAGATTTAAATAAAAGATTCGATTCTACCCGCATAACTAAGCTACTTTTGTAGAGCAGCTTTTTAAAAATATGATCAAAAAAAAAAATATTTTTTTCATTATATATTAAATGTAATTTTCATCGATATATACTTCGAGTATAAGTCAATGGTAATTTTCAATGTATGCGATAAAATACAAAATTGACAGTACTTACATTGATAAATGTTTATCAAAGAACTATGTCAAATAAATGTCAAAAAATATTAAAAGCCCACCACCAAGAGACAGCAATAACACCGCCATGTCTGATTTAAAATAAAATTTTGGGGGTCAATAAATTGTCTAAATTCAAGGTATTTGAAAATGTTACAAAACAGAAACAAAAGTTAGATCGACATACTCGTACAGTGGAACCAATTGAATCATGACATGTGTCAGGGTGGAATTTTATTAGGTACTAATGTCATTTCGAAATCCCATACTTTTGTCAAGGAAATCATAGTCAAATGAATTATTAAAAGGTTCCATTCCACCCTGCTTCATGACTAAATTCAGTTTGTTTGACTGTATCTACTTCTTCCTCGCAATTTAATATTCTATTCTAAATTATTAAAGTGGCGTGTAAATAAAGAGGCCTTGACGCAACCGTGTCTGGGTGTGGGCTAATCTGATAGGTTCTAAAATACAACGTCGGGTTGCTTAAAAAACACCTGTGATATTCAAAGCAGCTCACGCTTCACATCGCCTGGTAAGCTTCGATGAGACCGTTCAGGAAGGCGTAGACGGTCGGAGCCGGGGCCAGGAGTTTGTCGAAAAACGGCTGCGGATCACCAGAGCCCGCGGCGACTCGGAGCCGCGCTACCAGAGCAGCAGAATAGGAGCGGCTGTAGACCGTCGGCGGAAGAGGAGCACCACACAACAAGTTCAAGTCGTTCAGGTGACGCAGACACATCTGGAACTCCTTTAGCTGATACAATACTTGGTCATCGTCGACAGCTTCCTCTTCGGCAGTTTCGGGAACTGCTAGATATTCAGCCAAGACAGCCGCTACGATGTTGCAGTCTTCATCAGTGACTGTGCTCTCATCCGTTGTTGAGTCCAAAATGGGTTTGGATTGGAATGGAAGCTTCGGAAGGTTTTTACCGCATTTCTGGAGCACGAGGCTTAGTGTGATGTAGGAGAGGAGCACGCATGTTGCCTCGGTGCTCGTGTCGACGCTTTTCTTGCGGGAGAAGTAGACCAGGGCCACTGTGAGGAGTCTCGCGCCTTCTGGAAGCTTTGTCAAGGGTTGTAGGCTCGCAATCTGCAGCGTCTCCTTCAAGAAGTACTCGAATAAGCCGAGCTCGCGCACCGAATCCCAACCATTCTCAAACACGCACACGCTCGCTTCGTACTCCGGCTTCCGGATGGAATACAGCTCGGACACTACCATACTTTCCCTCCCCGACAGAGTGTCGTACACTAACGTGAACCCGTCATTTTGGAAATCAGTGAGCAGATCGTACGCGTATTTCACGATTTCTAAAGACGAGACCATTGGGTCTACTACTTCTACGTCCAAGGAACCGAAGATGTGTTTGGAACGGTACAGGTTGACGTAGTTTATCGGGATGTTGTTTGAAGCGACGCCTTTAGCGAACCAGTTGGGGTCTCCTGGTGTCACGGTGGCGGCTGCGGGATTCAGCAGACAGGCGGCGCCGAGACCGCCCTTCTCGCGTCTTCCGATCAGCAACTGAGCTTTATCGACCTCTTCAACGAACTTTTTCTTATCCTCCGCATTTACAAACTGCGAAACCATCTTTATTGTTGTATCTCTGTTGTTCTTCGAAAGCCAATACAGTAAACTTAAGTTCCTTTTGAAGTGACCCAGAGGTACACGTATGCGTTTCAAGAACTCCAAAAAGAAGTTTTCTGGAAAGATGTTTTCGTCAGTCAAGACAATAAAAAGGGCTAATTTCTCTGCCGTCAAAGTGTACTTCTTCATGAATTTGTCCAACGAGAAATAGCGGCAGTTGATGGTGTTGTCTCTTTCATTGAATTTGAGTTCGTTCCGCGGGATATACCGGAGTCCTGTGAAGCAGAATTCAATGTCGTAGCTAATGACAGGGCAGTCAAGTGTCTGAGCGAGCTCGACGATGTCTCTCTTGCTCTCGTACTCGCACGTAATATACTTAAAGTCCATTTCCTTGAGTACTTCCATGTAAATAGTCTTCATAAAAACCGGTTTGACGACTTCGCCTTTATTTTTTGCCAACCTCTTTGCCATGTTCTCATGTCCACCTTTAAAGATGAAATAGCATTTGACGTTGGCTTTCTTGAACATGGCGAGGTGTTCTCGCAGGTAGTTGGCGTAGCGATGGCTCTCGCAGCCAAGTTTGAAGGGCAGTCCGCTCTCCTGGTAGGAGTTGTAGAAGTAGTTCTGCCCGTCTATGACGACGGTGGAGTCGTGGAGATCCATAGACTCTAACTCGCTCACTTCGACGAACTTGCAGAAAGTCCTTATTCTCATCTCGAACTGGAAAGTAAAACAAAAAAAAAATTAATGATGAATGACTATGAGTTACGGAGGCTTATATAATAGAACTAAATAACCTAACCTAACCAACAAAAAGTTGGAAAACACCGACTTCGTCACTTCAAAGTTCAATATCTCAAAAACTTTTTGATGAAACATGTCGAAGAACCATTGCTAGGTAACCTGATTTTAAATAAAAAACCGCATTCAAATCGGTCAACCCATTTAAGAGCTACGATGCCACAGACAAACAGACAGACACAGCGGTTAAATTTATAACACCTCTCTTTTTGCGTCGGGGGTTAAAACACTGCAAACAATGGGGGCTATCGCGAATGAATTTTCCGCTAGAGGCGCTAGTGTAGCGTGAGGTCAACGAAATGTCAAATCGCATAGTTTTTGGGTGAGCTACGCGGGTTTATTTATAATTAGAATAATTTTGTGAATATTTTGCATTATCTGAAATTAATTATGGCAATTATGCGATAAGGGGCAATGAACGTCTGTAATTTGAGACAGTTTTGCCTTTCGAAAACTTTTGTCCTCCCTTTTTTCCGAACAAAACGGGATTATGCAATACTGGGGTTGCTCGATATGTTTATGGCACTGTTTTACAATGTATTAAATATGATTTTAATCTAAACTTTGTTTTCACGGCCGTTATAACAGACTTTTAAAAACCTCACGCAACAGTGGCGCCATCTAGTGAGAGAAAAAACGATAGCCCTCATTACTTCGCTAACCCGCGACGGGTGTAATTAATGTACGACTTGTTAATGCACGGCCTAATAATCCGTGCTTATGTGCACGAATTATCATGCCGTACATTATCACCCCGTACCGAACTAGCAGGGAACCAATAATGTACGCGCAATAATGTGCGACGTGATAATCCGAAGCATACTTATGCCCTCCGATTATCATGCCTTATGATTTCCGTGATTGAAATAAAAAAAAAGCCGCCAAAAAGGACAGCTAAAAAGTAATGAAAAAAAAATTTTATAACAAAAAATAGAACCGACTACTAAAAAACCATGAAAATAATTTTCTACCAGCCTGAAGTCGGTGCCTCAGCACGAGCCAGCAGGAGTGGACCTATAATCGTCTACCTCACCTACAACTATACGAGTAAATGGTTTCAATCACTCCTGCTGGCTCGTGCTGAGGCACCGACTTCAGGCTGGTAGAAAATTATTTTCATGGTTTTTTTGTAGTCGGTTCTATTTTTGGTTATAAAATTTTTTTTTCACGCTTTTTAGTGTAAAATATCTATGATACAATAGTTTAATGTCAACTGCTCATCACCTTTTACGAAAAATTGCTTTTTCCGATGCAGAGATGTTCATTATTGAGGAGTCCTGGTGCTTCACCACCCATTCCATTTCACCATATCCGTTCCGAGGAGCATAAATTGCTTAGCAACTGTGTTAAAGCAATTGAAATTCAACCCATGAAATACTTATTATTGAGTAGTAACTCCGATGGTCAACTGTGGTCTTCATCATCAGTTCCACTTCACCAAATGATGATTTTCAAGAGCAAATGCTCGAGTTACTACTAAATATATCAAAATTACCATAGGTGTCCCTACAACATTTGAAGAGTTCCCTCGATTTCCTGATTTGGTGCTTATGGGACCTAACTGAAAGCATTCCTAGACGAACGCAAAAAAAATTTTTCAAATCGGTTCATAAATGACGGAGTTCTGAGGAAACAAACATAAAAAAAAAAAAAAAATACAACCGAATTGATAACCTAGCTCCTCCTTTTTTTTAAGTCGGTTAAAAATAATTATGCACTACCTGCGAGTAGATGTTGCCCCCGACTTCATTTGCGAACAATTTGTATATCCCTATCCCGCTGGGACTATGCTGATTTCCCACAAAAATAGCCTAAGTTAATTTAGTATTTATAACTACCTAGTCATATTTTTTTTATCTAAGCGTCGTCGGTGTCTGGGGACCGCTAAGGTCAACAGGAAACTAAAGTACATTTGTTGTATTTTTTAAAGTATTAACCTTAGCGGTCCCCCGACACCGACGACGCTTAGATAAAAAAAAATATTTATACTAAATTCTTAGGCTAATTTTGCGGGAAATCAGCATAGTCTCACTCAGCGGGATAAGGATAAACGAATTGTTCGCAGATGAAGTCGCGGGCAACAGCTAGGTAGGGCATAATTTTTTTTTACTTTTTAGTTGTCTTTTTTTGGCGGCATTTTTTTGCTGGCGTTTTTTGTCGGGGGTTTTCCGTAGATATTTTGAGTCAGTGCCTGCAGTTACTTTGTTTGGTGAAAATTTATCTCTAAAACTAAGGCTCTTGGTGATCCCATGAATGTAGCAACATCCGTTATTATCTAAGAGTGCCAAAAATACAAAAACACCGGTTTTGACACAAGTTAGTTACTTTCTTTTTCCGTAGGGCAGCCGAGATAGCGGTATAACTTGTAACGCCCCTCTTTTCGCGTCGGGGGTAAAAAATAATGCAAATACTTACAGTTTGTTCAGCAAAGTTCCACTGATCTTTATTTTTGAATAACTTCCGTTGTCTTTGATGCCTCGAACTGTTCTAGATCCCTTCTCAAACCTCTTCGCAAATAACAATGAGTAAATCGAAGACTTCAGTATACATAGAAATAATGGCTGCGATACGAGCGCACCGCAGGCAATGCAATAGGTACAACGCTTGCTGAAAAGTACATACTACGTGGGAGCAGAGTTGCCAGATGTATAATTTATTTTTTCTCATAATCAATTTTGTTTACAAAATGTAAATATAATTTACTAGCTTTTGCCCACGACTCCGCCCGCGTGGTATTCGGTTGTCAAATTCAAATCATTTATTCAGTAAATAGGTCGCAATGGGCACTCTTACACGTCATTTTTTAAACTACCAGCGCTTTCGGAAAGACCATCATTGCCAAGAAGAATGCGCCGCAAGAAAATTGGCAGAAAGTTTTTTTTTTCAAAATAAAATAATTACAAATAAAATACTTAAAAACTACAATATACAATTAAACAAAACATTACAAAAAATATTAAAAAATAAAAATAATAATACAGGGATTTATTGGGTCCCTTAGTTACAAAACTAAACACTAACTATATCTACGTTAAGCGGAAGTGTAGAATGCTTCCACCGTCATAAATAAAAAATAAAAAATGTATTCTGAAATATACATTTCAGGTCAAGTACTTAACCATTAAGCTTTTGGATTCCGAAGGCAAGCTCACGTCTGCCGCCCCCAAAGTTAGCTCACACGCACTTTATTTTGACATAGCCTCAGTTGACCTTAAATATGTAGATAAACTAAACAACAAAAAATTCATAATTTTAGTACTTAAATAGATGTTTGTCTTATGATGCGAGACTGAATGAATTGATTAATTTATTTGTGACGTTAATATAATTTTGCTTGTTGACTTAGAATTGTACGTAAGTATTTAATTTGAACATAATAATATGTTGTCCTTGAAATAAATAAATTATTTGAATACACGAAAAGTTAGAAAACCCCCGACATATAAAAAAAATAACAAACAAACAACAACAAATATTGAGTATTGAGTATTGACATTGTCACTTCAAGGTTCAATATCTCAAAAACGGCTGAACCGATTTTATTTAAACATGTCTCAGAACCATTGCTAGAAAACCTGCTTTCAATAGAAAAAGCCCCATTCAAATCGGTCCACCCGTTTAAGAGCTACAGTACCACAGACAAACAGACAGACACACGTAGCGGTCAAACACTGTTATTTTTGCGTCGGGAGCGGTGGAAAAAAGCAACAGCGCCAACATTAAAATAAAAGGTACACATTTAAAAGAAACTGAAAAAAATCTGAGTATGCTGTAAAACAATAATATTGCTTACAATAAAAAAACTCGTTAAGTACATTTTTTTCTGTATAAACATTATTAAATAAATAAATAAATAAATAAATATCACGGGACAATTCACACCAATTGACCTAGTCCCAAAGTAAGCTTAGCAAAGCTTGTGTTATGGACACTAGGCAACGGATAAACATACTTATATAGATAAATATATACTTAAATACATATTAAACATCCAAGACCCGAGAACAAACATTCGTATTATTCATACAAATATCTGCCCCGGCCGGGATTCGAACCCGGGACCTCAAGCTTCGTAGTCAGGTTCTCTAACCACTTAGCCATCCGGTCGTCTGAATTTTGTCGTCTGAAATTTTTGATTATTAATAATAATAAATCATTTATTTGCATAAAAAATGGTACATACACATGATACATTCATCATCATCATCATGTCAGCCGAAAGACGTCCACTCTCCACTCAGACCGGTCTTGTGCTTTCCGCATCCACCGCGATCCCGCGATCTTAAGTCGTCGCTCCATCTTGTTAGGCGCCGACAGCTCGTCTCCCGGTCCGCGGACGCCATTCGAGAACCTTCTGACCCCATCGACCATCAGTCCTGCGTGCAATGTGCCCCGCCCACTGTCACTTCAGTTTCGCAATTCTTCATGGTACATTAACATGTACTTATTTTAAATTTCGTTAAAAAATATAATCGGGGTGGTTGTCAGCGTATCGCAGAGTAAACCGAAAATCTCTGATTTGTACAAGAAACCTTTTACGGTTAGCAACCCTGAAAGGACTATCTAATCTATCCATTATTATAGTTATTAGAATCGAATGAGTTTCGTTTCACGTAATCTTCATTCATGAGACTTTTTTTTTTTAACCAAACAATTGGGCACGTTAAAGTCCATCTTATTTTTGTTTGTTTTATTAATTAAGCCACGAATCCTTGTAAAACTAACAGCTGTCCTTTTTTGTGCGTATAATAAAATATTTGTTAAACTAATGTGGCTTAAGTGCAGGTTCTTTCTTAATACTAATATTTGAAGAAAATTTTACTCTTAAATTGATTTTTTATAAGTAAAATGCTGTCATTTGAACTTTTTTAAAGGCGTTTTTCAACGTACGTTAGACATTAAAAGAGCGTTGTGTGCTTGAAACGGAACGCAAACGTAAAGCGAGTTATAAGTTGGGGATTCACCCAATCACATCGCGGCATGATGGTCTAAAAATAACTATGAATGTACCCAAAATACTTATAAATCGCATTCAAAGACTATACATATATCGCATTGTTTTACAAATAGGTATAAATGATGACTCTTGCGTTACAAGTTTTTATATTTAACTTGCAATGTTGTTTCGATATTTTCGACCCCTGCGTCAACATATACCTGTAATAAGAAACGTAGTTATTTGTGGCTGTTTGTTTGCCTGCATATTTTTGTCTGTCATCGTCTACGAATAATAATCTTAGGTCATTTCATTGTACAGATATTTTTGACCTCCGTTATGTTCATAATTATGTTTATGATATACCCCCCCCCCTTATTATCCCTCTACTTCCGACCATTGTTTTGTTCACAAGTATACTAAATTTAATTTAAGATTTGAATTGACAGTTAAATTGTAACACACGTTTCTCGGTATTTCGAACAAAAATTTACTAAAAATACCTACATGTACATTTATTAGCGGAAAGTATTTATTAAATTTTTAGTAAGTAAGTATAGAAGTTAACACTATTTTAAATACTCGTAGTTTCATTGTTTCACTTGAAAACTTGTACAAATTTCACCGTTAAGTTTCAAATGTTAACATAATTGGAGTATATTATGAGAAACATGTGTTATTATACTCGTATATGGTTGCTTGTCTGCCTACATGTTTTTTTTTCTGTCATTGTACATATATAAATGAGCGAATTTCTACCCCAATCAACAGACACGTCATGTTATGATGCCATTTTAACAGACGGCTGCCACGACACAATACAACCACAGACTACTAAGAGAAATAAAATTATTGTCTGTTACCATTGTTGTTGTAAAAGCATAACTGGAACTATTATGTTGACTATGTTTTTTAGCTAAGTTTAAGGCACGAGCACATATCCACATCTGCGCTCATAAGTCTAAGGCTAGTAATTATTCATTAATTACATTATTGCAGTGCCCTAACAGGGTTTGATCCAGTATCTTTGTATTGTTTCAAAGCAAATAAATGATTTTGAGTTTGAGTTTGATACTACGAATACAACTAATCTAAGATTAGATTAGGTCTAAGATTACTTGTATTGTGGCCACGAACGTATTAAATACATATTCTTGAATCTACATAGGCACGACGACGTCTGTACACGCGTCAATGTGTGGGTAAGATAAGGGCTGACTATCGCAAAACTCTAGTACTTACTATAAATACGATCCCACCAAAAACATTCTGTAAAAAACTAGCCAAGTCTCGATGGAGCTGCTTGCTTATCTCTAAAAAGTAATGAAATGTAGACAAAGTCGTGACAAGTGTAAGGTTCCTTACTGCGATTTCTTTATTATTATACCTATATATTGTTGTGTGACTTGGCCGTTGACTTGTACCCACTCACGTATAAAGAATGTTGAGTCTAAGTCTTATTCAGTAAATGTTGAGACTCAATACGCGGACAATATAAAGAAATCGCAGTAAGGAACCTTAGACTTGGCACGACTTTGTCTAGATTTCATTACTTTTTAGAGATAAACAAGCAGCTCCATCGAGACTTGGGTAGTTTTTTACAGATTGTTATTGGTGGGATTTCACTTCTTTTTGTAGAAACGTGGGCTTATTGATTTATTTTATTAGATTTTTTTATTTGACACAGATTTTTTTCATTGGTTTTTTTTCATGTACCCTAGATATTCGACTATCCTAGTTTTTATAGTTTTCCCTTTATGTGGCCATTAAACCCTAACTCTGTACCTTTCAGCTCTCTGAGTTTATGGGAAGTACTAGTTCTATTTTGATGATCATGAGTGACTGAGTGTCATAAATGCGAAACTTTGCTTTCGCTTAACTTCGGAACTAAATGACCTAGTAGACTTGAAATTTTGGATTTTAGGTCTGTGATTATAGCTTACTGGATGGCGAAAATTTCTGCGTTCTGGTCTTATCAAGAGGTTCTCAAATAGGGGCCTGAAAATGCGGCGAAATGGTTCCAGTAATGGATGGTACGGCAGTGTTTGCTTCGCGCTCGACTTGGCGCGGGCACTGCCGTGCCCCCAGATCAATGACATTTAAAGGTACCTATAATAGGTATGGCTTAGATATGTGCAAATAAATGTTATCGTTAATCGTCTTACTTATTTATTTATATCTACTTAAAATGTATTTAATCATTATTATTTTAATGACAATAGATATATACGACCACAAATTCGCTAGGTAGTTATTTCATGTATTAATCGCGATAATTTCAGAAATCACTGTTTATTTTTATAATAAATTGCCAATCGAAATAATAAAAAAACCGGCCAAGAGCGTGTCGGACACGCCCAAAATAGGGTTCCGTAGTCATTACCATTACTAAAAATTAAATAATATTTTTCTAAGGATTTCGTATTTTATACGGAATCTTCCAAGTTTAGGTATATTTTATACCTTACGCTGCTATTTACTCATAAACTACTAATAATTCTCAAGCAAACTTAGCCGTTATAGTTTTCCTTGGAAGTTTGATATACTGACTACCATCCTGAATTTTTTTAAATTTTTCCACCCACCGGTTTATATTTTAGAGGGGGACGCTCGATTTTAATGAAAATTTGTTTTTAGCAAACCCCCAATGGTTTTAAAATACCTATCCAACGATACCCCACACTATAGGGTTGGATGAGAAAAAAAAAAACACCCGCACTTAACGTCTATGGGAGGTACCCTAAAAAAAATTGTTTTTGAATTTTAAATTGTACTATTTTGTCGGCATAGTTTACCTATATATCCGTGCAAAATTACAGCTTTCTAGCATTGATAGTCTCTGAGCAAAGCCGCGGACGGACAGACAGACAGACAGACAGACGGACAGACAGACAGACATGGCGAAACTATAAGGGTTCCGTTTTTGCCATTTTGGCTCCGGAACCCTAAAAACATAAACCATAAAGATATTATGGTATGTGCTAGTACTGCACTCTGACGGGATAAAATTGCAGTAATTGAAGAGTATTGAAGAGGTTTTTTTTTCCAGCGATAAAGCTCGACATTTTCATTTCACCTTTATCGCTACATAATTTCCAACGTGTGCATTAAAGAGAAAGATATCGAGAAAATTATTGTGAAATTAGATCCAAAAAAGGGCCCCGGTCCGGATCGGATTAGTCCCATATTATTAAGAAATACTGCCTCAGCTATATCAACTTCATTACGAATAATATTTAATAAATGCATTGATGAGGGAACTTTCCCAGATTGCTGGAAGTTATCCTTTGTGACACCCTTACATAAATCTGGTTCAAAATCTCAAGTCTCTCATTATAGACCGATATCAATACAGTCTTGTATACCCAAATTACTGGAATCTATCGTCCATGAAGCAATCTTTCCGTTGGTGCAAAATAACATTATACCACAGCAACATGGTTTTGTAAAGCGTAAATCGACATCAACTAACCTTTTGCTATCTAAATTTTTTTATTTACATCGATGGATAAAAAAACTCAGGTGGATGCTATATATACAGATTTTCGGAAGGCCTTTGATAAAGTGGACCATGTGATACTATTGCGGAAGTTAGCATTCAACGGTATTAAGGGTAACTTGTTGAGATGGTTTGCTTCCTATTTGGAAAAACGCACCCAAAAGGTCGTAATTAATGGTTATGAGTCTCAAGCTTCTCATGTCTCATCTGGCGTGATGCAGGGCTCGGTTCTTGGGCCCCTTCTGTACACTTTGTTCATTAATGACATTGGTGACTGTTTTCGTAATTGTTCTTTCGCGATGTTTGCTGATGACTTGAAGACATATAGGCCTGTTAGGTCCCTTAACGACTGTAGTCTTATCCAAGAAGATCCAGAACGTTTCCACCGATATTGCCAGTTGAATAAGCTATCCCTTGCGTATGACAAATGTGTCAAAATTACTTTCACTAAAAATAAACATAAAATCCTCGGTCAATATTGCATTGGGGGTTCGCAGTTGCACAGTGTCACGTTTGTGAGGGACTTGGGTGCCACACTGGACGAAAAGCTTACACTAGACATACATGTAAGCCATATTGCGAAGAAAGCATACCAAATGTTAGGATTTATCCTGAGAGCCGCAAAACCACTTAAAAAGTATTCGTCTTATATATTATTGTATAAATCCCTAGTGCGCCCTTTACTTGAATACTCATCTGAGATTTGGAACCCTTACTATGCGATTTACGTAAACCAAATAGAATCCATACAAAAAAATTTTTTAAGGGCTGTTAGTTATAGATTTTTTCAGCCCCGTCTTTCTTATTTGGAGCTCCTGACGCGGCGGACTGTCTTCCCTAGCCGATAGACGTATATTGCGTGATGCCGCTGTCCTGTACAATATATGCAACGGCGGCTATGACTGCCATGATCTTCTTGAAAGTATCAAGTTTCGTGCCCCGTCGTATAGAACCAGAACCACGGCGCTGTTCGCGATCCCGGCGAGTAGAACTAAGGCAGGGGTCCGCGCACCGCTTCGTAGGCTTTGCGACTCATAAAACAAGCGGCTGGCCTCGGTTGACATGTTCGGCAGCTCGTGCGCTGTGTTTAAGCGCCAGGTCACCCAGTTATTAAATAAAAATAAATAGATTGTACATATACCGCACTTATAGAAATCTCCCTCCTAGTAGAAGTCCTGTTATTGGTTCTGCTTTTTATAAATATAAGGCATCCTTGTGTAGTCTGCATGTTATTCGGATTGTTTGTTGTGTATGATAAATGTTAGTTTTAGGTTACCATTAATTATTGTTACATTGCCACATCTTCCAATAAATCTTAGTGGGAATTGTTTTAGGATGTAGGCTATACTTATCGCTTTATTTTAATTTACTTTTATTTTTAATTGTGTCTGTATCTGTTTTTTTCCCCAATAAAGAAAAATAAAATAAAATACATGTCACGTGGCCAGATTTGACGTTGGTAAAGAGCGACGAGCGACTGCATGTGGCCGCACCCAAGCGTCAGAGGGACGAACTTCGATTTTCGAATTGCGGAGTAGCGTACCACCGCTGTTTTGATTAGTTATCTGTATCATGTCATGTTTCTCTATTCATTCTGTGCTCGTTTTGAGACCTAAGTAGTCTGTGGTTTTGTGCTGTCATGTGCTGTTTTGAGTGTTTTGTGACGCGGGTGGGCGGGCGTCTCTCTGTATTATAAATAATGTTATTGGTCAGATGGTTTCAGTGGTTTAATATTTCAAGATAATGACTTCCCGACCGAAGTGTGTTTAATAATATATAAGTATGCCCAGAGTAGGGAAGGCCTTTTGATGTAGGCAAGATATGTTTTGGGAGGCTCAAATGGCACCTGGTATAACAGAACAAGACGTAAAATTCTGAGGCCCCTAGTTCGTACGAGCGTAGGCAATAACCCACGCTTCCAATGTGTATGTTAGCAATATTATCTGCCTTAGAACTATGCTAGTAATATATTAACCTAAGTAAAGAACTAGAGGATTTCTGGAGCTTTAAAAACATGTCTTTCGAATTAATAACAGTGAAGATTGAACCAGAAGATTTTGACACAGGTAGCATTAAGCAAGAGGTTTGTGACGATGTAATTAAGACAGAAACTGAGTCGTCTGAGCAGGGAGAGAGTAATACTGCTGGTAATATTCAAGTGAGAGATAGCAGTGGTAGCACTGGCAAAGTTAAGGAAGAAGTTGGTGATATTTACCCTGTTGAGTTGGTTAAAGTGAAGATCGAGGAAGTTGGTGAGTTTATCATCCTATAGTGTTGCAGAGGCACTGCACAAGTGTGGTTAGTGCATGTCTATGAGTTGACTATTTATTAGCACTGTCTGCCAACCGTCACAGTCAAGAGATTTTGATATGTAAAGTACAATTCAATAGAATCTAACAATTTTCTACACATTTAACACACCCTGACGTGGGCACGCTTGATTATATATGTCTCTATTGTTGCAATTATCATCTAAAAGGAATCAAAAAAGAATAATAGTCACATCACAAAGCCCGGTGTTCATATTAGAAGGCTGGAAGTGTCTACAGGATTGTTAGATTCTATTGAATTGGAGTATATGTCTATATATTTTAATAAGCGGACAATTGAAAAATTTAAAATAGACAACTTTTTGAAAATAGTCTTAAAGTAAGTTTGGTTGTACAGTTTCTTAGACATTGAACTTTGAAATCACATCACAATGTCAGAGATTTTTTTAACTTTTATTATTTGTATTTCCAGTTACAAATGATAAAGAAGAAAACGAGCCTCGCGGTGATTTCCCCTGCCATCTATGCGGAGCTGCCTTCCAATACCTGTCCCATGTGACGAAACACCTCAATGAGCACATCCGGCAGACATTCCCCTGCCCGGATTGCAACCGTGAATTCATCCAAGCCTCAGATCTCGAAGCACACCGAGTATTCCACAAAGTCAGCACCCTACATCCATGTGAAACATGCGGTGAAAAGTTCATAACAAAAGAATTGTTGGAGAAACATTCCGAGGAACATGGTACGGAAGGAGCATTTGAATGTCCAATTTGCCATAGGAAATTAAAAGCTAAATACAGCTTAAAGATACATATGAGTGCGTTACATTCTACTAACAAACCATTCTCTTGTGAGGAGTGCCATATGCGATTCCCAGCACAATGGAGACTCCGACAGCACATGAAACTGCACACTGGCGATGGATTCACTTGCTCATACTGCGAGAAACAATTTCTATCTCAAGCAAAATTAGATGTGCATGTACTTTCTCATACGGGTGAGAAACCAGTCGAGTGTCCCATGTGTAACAAAAGATTCACTAGAAACCACAATTTGAAAGTCCACATGCGAATGCATACCGGTGAGAAAAAGTTTGTATGTGATTTTGAAAACTGTGTGAAAGCTTTCTTTACCAAATCTGATCTGACATCGCATAAAGCAGCGGTGCATAGTAAAAATAAACCGAGGCCCTTTAAATGTAGCCAATGTGAGTCTACGTTTACTAAAAATACACAGCTGCGGAGGCATTTTATTAATTGTCATACCAAGGAAACTCCCTATTCTTGTGATGCCTGCGATAGTCATTTTAAGTCTAAAACTAAGTGGAAGTATCACATGATGTTACACTCAGGAAACAAACTTTTTAAATGTGATAAGTGTAGTAAGGATTTTGCGTTTCGATATCAGTTAACGGCACATGTAATGCAGCATTCTAGAGACGGTCCGTTCCCTTGTGATTATTGTAAGAAAAGTTTCAAATCCAAGTATAATGTTAATAGACACGTTATTAATATGCATAAGGAAAAGACTGAAGCTAAAGATAGTGGTAACAGCAGTAATAGTATGTAGTAAAACCTAATTTTGTGCATACCTAGTGCCATTCACGAAGATGCATGATTTTGTCAAAATTAGACATTAATGACATTGTAATAAGAACCACGGCGCGCGTCATCGTGAATGAATCTACCTATAGTAGTAAAGTAGTAGTAAAGTAAATAAAACCTGAGGGCGTTTTAAGGGTTCCCAAAGGGTGCCAACGAAACCCTAGGAACCCTATTACTAAGACTCCGCTGTCTGTCCCAGATTATGTATTACTGTAGCCGCTACAACAAAAAATAACAAACATGATTATTTTACCGTTTTTTGCTTGATATTAATAACGGCAACAAGTAGATGCTTGAAATATTCTCAGAATCTTTAGTTGTATAATCACGAAAATAAAAATGAAACAAGTGTGTAAGGGGGGTTCTCATACAAAAAACTTGTTTTTTTTTGCCGTTTTTTTGCTGATGTCTAATGTTGTATCTAGATAATGGTACGGAACCCTTCTTGCGCCAGTCCGCCTCACTTGGCCTTTTTTGCGTATTACGCCTAAAGGCGAAATGTGTTTGATGTCGATGTATGTGTACTGCGCCAAAGTTATCGGCGATTTTTGTAAAAATAATATTTTATTAATTTATTGAATCATGCGTTACTTTGCGGAGGTCCATATCAATGAACTAAAAGAATTCAAGGTCGCGGGTGAGCAAAGAAATTCTTTTAGTTCATTAATATTTTATTGTCATTTGCAGGACAAAAAAATATTTACACAATTTTTATTATAATTACAAATGTGATGAGATGAAAAATATTGAATGTCGTACGGGCGGCACTGTATTACAAACATCGGGTCATTAAAGCCCTCAGTCTTCGATTTCGGGCATCTATAGACTCTTTTTTAATTTCTTACTTACCACCCGTAAGATACAATCTACTATATTATACTATACTATGGTTTTTTTAATAAAATTTAGTCACACCATGTATACTGGTATACCATATATGGTACAGGTTTTTTATCTACTATTTATTAAAGATATTTTGTACAGAACATTGTGACAAACATCTTATGGCTTCCCAAAACAAATTTGGATGGAGGATTATTTCATATATTTTAATTTTGACAATAATATAATCGTCCTTGATAATATCAAGATTTTTGAAGTCGGTTCCATTATTTGTAAAATATATTTTTTCATACTTTTTAGTGATTTGTAACCAAAGTGCATCTCACAACGATTCTATTAAGCTCAAACACAGCATATTTATATTATTTTATAAAAAAGTACCGGTACTTAACGGTCTTCATCATCAGGTCCAGTTCACCAAATGATACTTTCTGAAAGTAAATAATTAACTTGGTGTTAAAAATGCCAAAATCGCTATAGTGTGCTTTAAAAATTCGAGGTTTGCCCTCAATTTCTCTAGGATTCCATCATCAGATCCTGACTTGGTGCCAATGGGATCACCTCGGAAGTATGTCCTTTAGAACTAAAAGAGTTTTGAAAATCGGCCCACAATTGGTCGAGTTATCGCGTAACAAACTACACCCGAATTGAGAACCTCCTTTTTTGAAGTCGGCTGAAAAGTAAATACGAATTTTTCTGACAAAGTACGAAGAAGAAAATTATGAAATAATCCAACAAAAAGTTGGAAACCCCCTGATATTGTCACTTTAACGTTCAATATCTCAAAAACGGCTAAACCGAATTTGATGAAACATGTCTACGAACCATCGCTAGAAAACCTGCCAAATAAAAAAACCGCATTCAAATCAGTTCTCCCGTTTACGGTCCACAGACACACACATAGCAATCAAACTTATAACACCCCTCTTTTGCGACGGGGGTTAAAAATAGCCTGAATGGCTTTGAGAAAAGTATTGTACGGCTGCGTTATTTATTTTGCTCGACTTGGCGGGGTTACTGCCGTGCCCCCAGATTCAAAAGTTCTGTCTATAAATATAGTATTGTATTTTTAAACTATAAAGTGCAATAAAAAGTTAGCAAACACAAGTTTTGTTTTTATTTACGTAAAATAAGTTATCTTTATTATAGATGGCGACGGAAATCAGCGGATTTAATAATCCCACTTTCCTACTAAAAGTAAGGCTGCTGTTTACTATTGAAATCACTAATAGTTCCCTAGCAAACTTATCCGTAATAGTTTTCCATATAAATATATTTACTACCACCGTGAATTTTTTAAAAATGGCGGTCCCCTATTGCGAAAGTTGTTCCGAGGCACGCAAACATTCATTACTTAGGTACCTCCATCGAAACAACAACTATTTGGGAAAGGAACGTAACTGTCACTCACTGTCAAATTCTAGCCAAAGAGTATTAGTATGATTCTAGCCAAGGACGATATTCTAGCTAAAATAAAATGTTTATTATGTTTTGTGTATGTCTATTGCAGGTATGTACGCAACAAAATCGCTACTAAAATACCCCCGTTTGAAAACCTTTAGTAACCGGTCACACATATTTACTTTGCTGCTGTCAGATGTCATTGGCAGTAGTAATGGTTGCTAACTTAAAGCGACCGGTTGCCATTTAGGCAAAAAGTTGAAGTTGAAGTTGAATGTTTATTATTTCCGAATTTTGCGATTGATGGAAAAAATAGTGAAAGAAATAGAAAAAACGTTTATTCACATTTCACAAATTACATAAAAAATACACAAAACAAACAAGTATAAAGTAACAGTATTTGTGAAATCGCGAAACGGTCTCAAATTCGCAAATCGCATCGATATAAATTATTTTTCGGTACGGCTAACATTTAACTCGTTTTTAAATTTTACAAACAATGGAGGTATGGATTTAGTGGCAACCTTAGACTATATACAACACTGTTGTATATAATCTAAGGTGGCAACGTGCTGTAGTAACGACCATGATACTGCGCCAAGGAACCGTAAAGCCGAAGCCATTCTTGCGAGGTATTTCATGGGTTTGATAGATCAATTTCCCAGAATCCAGGTGCGGAACTTGAATTTATGGGGCCCAGTGCTAATACTGCTTAGGGGCCCTTCCTAATTACTTAAACCTCATGATCGGATTTTTTTAAATTCTAGATAATTTTTATTGACAATATCATGTATTGTTTTCAGTTCAGGTTGGGGGCCCTCTGTGTCCTCGGGGCCCTGGGCTGCAGCCCAAAAAGCCTTTAAATAGATCCTCCCCTGCCAGAATCGTTATTTCCCAGTAGTAAAATTTCCATTCATTTTTTTTCCCATTAGGTATGCTTTTTTACTGAATCTTATTTTTACAGTCTCATTTTTCCCAATTTTAATCGACACAGAAACAGGTGATTTAAGTATGATGTTTGCATCGGCCTGAAGGGCCAAAACTATACAAAAGTAGGAGCTCCGTCAGCAGTGTGTCTTGTGTCGATTCTGATTGGAAAAAAAAAATGCTACTGTGATAATGAGCTTCAGTTAAAAACCACAGTGGAAAAAAAACATTTGGGAAAAAAAGCAAACAGAAATTTTGCTACTAGAAAATGATTCGAAATGATTTCTGGATATTGATCTAACAAATCACACTAGCCCTTTGTGTGTTCCAGTGATCCAGCCAAGCTCGCTCCGTGCCCTAGGTCTTTGCCCCAACAAACGATGAAACCTCCCAAAAGACAAGTGAAACGGAAACGGGATGAGCAACAATGGGAGTGCAACAAAAGGAAAGAGGCACGGAACCGAGGCTTGTCCTACATCTCAGTCCGGAAAAAGTTAATACCAGGTACTAATAAATTACTACTAAACAAACATGTTAATGGAAACTGACACATTTTTAATATTAGTAGGATTATTTGCTCACCTGCAACCTTTATGCAACAAATGTGCGTTCATGCGGCTCCCCCGCCCCCATATTGTAGAACATCACACAAACATAGTTTCACCACCACCACTTTATGCTGACATGTTTCTCAACTAGAATTCATTCTCAGAGCAACACAACCAATATTGTTTGATTACCAATGTATCTAGTTAGACCTGTCACTAATAAGACCTATTTCACCATGTTTCATTTCATCATCAACATCATGTCAGCCGAAAGACGTTCACTGCTGGACATAGGCCTCCCCCAAGGCTCTCCACTCAGACCAGTCTTGTGCTTTTCGCATCCACCGCGATCCCGCAATCTTAACCAGGTCGTCGCTCCATCTTGTTGGAGGCCTACCGACGACTCGTTTCCCGGTCCGCGGACGCCATTCGAGAACCTTTTGACCCCGTCGGCCATCAGTCCTGCAAACAATGTGCCCCGCCCACTGCCACTTCAGTTACGCAATTCTTTGGGCCATGTCAGTAACCTTAGTTCTACTGCGTATAGCATAATTTTTTTTAAATGATAAAAATTTAAAAAAATGTTTAAAATGAAAAAAAAAAATGTAAAAAAATAATAAATAAATAAATAGTAATAAAATATTAATTATTATTATTATTATTAATAGTATTAATATAAATTATCGTTTCAGCAAAAACATTGAAAAACAGTAAAGACTGCAGAAACAAATGCACATTCAAGTGCAGTAAAAAAATAACGGACGCAGAGAAACTCAGCATCTTCACGGAATATTACAAACTGAGTCAGATGGACAAACGGACATATGTGTTAGACAACACGGTCTGCTCGTTACCCAGTGCACGGAGAAAAGGGAAAACGGACAAGAACTCCAAGAAGAAGATGGTGTTCAATTACTTCTTGACATTACGGTTTGAGAAAATTAGTGTGCAAGACCTTTTTTTGTGAAACGCTAGCGATAAGTCAGAAACCTATTTATAATATTCACAAATGCTGCAGGCTAGAGTGAAATGAAATGAAAAAGTTTTATTGATGCAGAAACAGTATAACATAAAATACAGTGTCAGTGGGCCCCAAAAAATATATAAAATGGAGTGGGAGGAGCACATTGCTTGCAGGACTGATGGCCGATGAGGTCAAGTCAAGAGGTTCTCGAATGGCGTCCGCGGACCGGGAGACGAGCTGTCGGTGCCTCCAACAAGATGGAGCGACGACTTGGTTAAGATCGCGGGGTCGCGGTGGATGCGAAAAAATGAAATTAAAAATTACAATGAATTCTGTCGCAAGTGCTGCTTGCCAGAAGATAGATGCAGTGGCGGACTAAGCCCGTCAGAGGCCCGGGGCGGCAAAGCTGAATGAGGACCCAAGGTTTAAAAAAAATGTAGGTACTAAGCACATTTTTAGTCTTGTAGGTTTTGATCAGGGGAACGCGGAGGCATTTGGGGGCCCTCCCAAGACCGGAGGCCCGGGGCGGGCCGCCCCTTCCGCCCCCCTGTTAGTCCGCCACTGGGAAGATGACTTGTTCCATGTGTTGTTGGAATGTGCTCGGAACTCAGACTTGAGGAGAGTCCTTGGGGGTTTGGGCCCCACGCACAACGGCCAAGTCAATTGTTGGCTCTCAGAGCCGGCATCTGACAAAGCCATTTGCATTTACCACTTTTTTAATAAGTCCTTTGCGTAAGGAAAATGAGCAAGCACCTATGAGGCTGACATGATCACCTAAAGTGTTCCAAGCCTCTACAAAAAAAGAAAAAAAAAGTGCATGTGCATTAAAACGGATCACTCTCAATAAAAGTCAGCCAACGAAAAGAGAAATAATGGCATGAGAAAGAAAAGGAACGAGATACAAGTTTCATAGATTTTTTTTACATGCTCTAATAAGATGCAGAAAGATATTGATTGTATTAAATTAAAATAAACAAAGATAAATACATAATTTACTACTCGTAGTTTTTATGCTAGTTAATAATTGGAATACCTCAAGTGCCAGTAATTTCACCGGTTGTCTTACTCTCCGCGCCGAAACACAACAGTGCAAGCACTGCTGCTTCACGGCAGGATTAGCGAGCAAGATGGTGGTAGCAATCCGGGCGGACCTTGCACAATTTCAACAAACATTCCGATGGTATGTTGAAAGTTTCTCGATGAGGGCTACAACATAGATGTCGCTAGTGTCGCTGCTTAAGTGACTTAATAAGAAAACAACCAAGCTGAGATGTGCATAGGAGAAATTTGTGTCTGTACTCTTGTCGAGTGGTGGTGTAGAGTAGAGGTATAGCACGCAGCACGGAATGCTGAGGACCTGGGTTCGATTCCCAGCGCTGGTCTCTCTTTCTGGTTTTTCTGTGCATCTATGTTTCAGTTTGTATTTTCGATATGAAACTAGGTAAGCATTAAAGGTTTTGTTTTTGCCACTTTGGCTACGGAACCCTAAAAACTACGATGTTCTGCTCAAGTTTATCAGGACCTTAAATTTGTTTACAATTAACGATAATAATGAGGATTTAAAAAAAAACACAGCTAACAGTTGACATTATTTTAATTAGTTTCATATTATTATAGTTTCAATTCGCAAAATATAAAACAAATTATTTACATACGTATTTACAGATTGTGCAGATCACTATTAGCTTAAAAATATTCTATAATATGTTTCTAAAAAAAATTTAAGTAGTATTGAGAAAATAAATTATAAAATTAACAATAGTGGTGAATGTGAAAATTAATTATTAAAATACCTACTAGCTTTTGCACTCCCTCTCTCTCTGTCTCTCTGCGCGTGTTGCAGCAGCCGCCGAGTCACGTTGCTCCGAGGAGGAAGGGCTACGGATTATCCCGAAACATGTCGAGCTAAACTCGATTTAAGACGTGAGTTACCGGGTCAATAATTTAAGACATTTTAAGCGTTAGCGGGGTATGTAGGGTAGTGATGTAACGAATATCCTTTTTGAACATTCGCGAATGCGAATATTCAGTTTTTCGTTCTGGCACCAAATTGTCTATCGGGAACTGATATTCATATTAGCAAAATATTCGCAGAAATTTTGCGAATGCGAATATGCAAAAATATGCGAATATTCGCGAATGCGAATATTTGTTACATCACTAATCTAGGGTAATTTTGGTAACGCAAGATACGCCCAAAGTGTCGGTAAAATAGTTGATTGGTCCATATAAGGTTTCAGTGGGAAAAAAATTCAGACAAACGATGATTCGGAACTAAAATTAGTATGACTATAGTGCAGTAAATAAAGGTAGTGAACCCAACTGTAATTCCTCAGCCCGAAAACTTGACAGTATGATAAAGTATCAATAAATAAAGAGTATTGTATAAATATCCAAAAAAAAAATGCTCCGTTCAAACTTTCTTCAACTTAGACATACCTACTCATGTAACGTATTAAAACAATATATGAAATATAAAAAAAATATCCCAGCAGAAATTAAATTAAATTACTAATATAAACAGATTTGTGTTTCGTCACTACTATGAAAAAATCTCGTATCTCAAATCAATACGTGAACAAAATTGAACCTTGACGTAATGGCCATAAAGTGCACTCGGAAAAATTATCCATTTCGAGATGCGAGTTTTTTTAAAAGTAGTGACAATTTTTAGCTTATACATACCTAACTTAGGTGTTTTTTTTTTGGATTTTTTATATTTTAGTTACGGCTCATAGTATACAATAACCAAGCAAAATTTCATCGACTGAGGAATTAATGCTTGGGTCTCCATACAATAACTTCCTTCATTTACTGCACCACTAGCGAAGAGTATGCGAACTTTGGAGCTCCCCACTAATCTAGGGTATTCTAAACCGATGACTCGCCACTAGCCGCGGCGCGAGTCGTTGCAATGCGCCCGCCGGTGCTGAGCGAGCGTGTTGTTGCGGGTGAACTGCTTGCGGCACGTGTCGCACGCGGTGTTGCGCTTCGTGCACGTGTGCACGTGGAAGAGATACACTTGAAACTCGAAATTGGGCGTTTAAAAAAAAAAGTGTAGATTTTTTAATTTTGGAAAAAATATTTATTTATTTATTTCATAATAAAACATTACACCATCATTACAGAAAATCCAATGCGATAGCGTACCAACATATTATACAATTTAATATATACAAATTCAGCTAACTTAAAAATAAATATGATTTTTCCTACTCAAAATCAAGGGCACAATCGATTCCGACCGTTTAAAAAATGTCCCCAGTTTTTCATACAAAATTTTATGAGTCAGTTTTGTCACGCCCCTACTGAGTGTATAAAAAGAACGTCGCAAAACTGATATTTTTTAAACTATCGGGAACTGATATTCATATTCGCAGAAATTTCGCGAATGCGAATATGCAAAAATATGCGAATATTCGCTAATGCGAATATTAGTTACATCACTAATCTAGGGTATTCTAAACCGATGACTCGCCACTAGCCGCGGCGCCAGAGTGGTTGCAATGCGCCCGCCGGTGCTGAGCGAGCGTGTTGTTGCGAGTGAACTGCTTGCGGCACGTGTCGCAGGAGAAGCGCTTCTCTCCGCTGTGCGAGCGGCGGTGGCGGGTCAGGTCGCCGCTGAGGGCGAACCTGGAAGAGATAAGTTGGAAAACCCACGACTTTGTCACTTTAAAGTTCAATATCATTCATCATTCAAAAAAAAAAAATCTCAAAAACGGCTGAACCGATTTTGATGAAACATGTCTAAGAACCATCGCTAGAAAACCTGCTATCATAAATCATTTATTTGCATAAAAACATGGTACATATTTTGTGGTAAAAGAAAATAAGAGAGTTTCACATGTTTTTGTCACTATGTGACGTACAAATTTTGGTTAATAAATAAGGATATGTTTTAATCTTAATATTTAATAAATCTTATTATTTAAGTTAAGTTACAATGTTAAGTGGATCAAATAAAAAAAACCGAACTCAAATCGGTCCACCCGTTTAAGAGCTACGGTGCCACAGACAGACACACAGACACACATAGCGGTTAAACTTATAACACCCCTCTTTTTGCGTCGGGGGTTAAAAATACAAAAAGATTCCAAATATCGATCTTAGCAAGTACCTAATGCTATTCGACACTAGATGGCGCTAGTTACCGTTTGTCGCAGAGCGGGCAGGCGTGCGGGCGCGGCGCGGCGTGCGCACGCGCGTGTCGCAGGAGCGCCGCGCGCGTGCTGAAGCGGTGCCCGCATTCGCACGCCAGCGGCTTGGACGGGTCCGGCGGCTCGGGACTCGGCTGGCCAGTACAATATTATCAAATAAGTAAATAAATATCACGGGACAATTCACACCAAGAGAGAGTGAAGAGCCGTGGTGGCCTAGTGGTTTGACCTATCGCCTCTCAAGCAGAGGGTCGTGGGTTCAAATCTCGGCTCGCACCACTGAGTTTTTCGAAATTCATGTGCGGAATTACATTTGAAATTTACCACGAGCTTTGCGGTGAAGGAAAACATCGTGAGGAAACCTGCACAAATCTGCGAAGCAATTCAATGGTGCGTGTGAAGTTCCCAATCCGCACTGGGCCCGCGTGGGAACTATGGCCCAAGCCCTCTTGTCCTGAGAGGAGGCCTGTGCCCAGCAGTGGGACGTATATAGGCTGGGATGATGATGATGATGATGAATTCACACCAATAGGGATGATGACGCCATTAAAAAAGGCATTGATTTAAACCGGCTGTTGTATATTGTAGAATTGGTAAGTTGAAAATTTCAAAATGCATGTTAAATTATAAGTTCAGCAGTAAAAAGCGAGCAGTAAAGTAAATGGAAATGTTTCGTAAGATTTTTTAAAATGGGCATTTAAATAAATATGGAGCAGATATACGACTGAATGGGCAGTTATTAGTACAGGGAACAAATCGGAATTCGTCTGTAGGAAATCTCATTCTAAACCAAGATTACTATTTGGAGTCTTTTGTATTTTTTATTTGAACTCCAAATTTTTGTTTCTTTTACGGTCATCCCGTGAAAGTTTATATATTTCACACGTAAACACAAGCCGAAACATGAATGCATAGAAAAGAAAAAAAAGAAAAGAAAAGAAAAAATATTTTGGCTCCATAAGTACCACCTAAGACTAAGATTAAAACTAGCACTATAACTATATTAAATACATCGTGACACAACAGGACACCAAAAAGGGTCTCCACTCAGCATGTGTTGCCGCACATTATGTGCAGCAACGCTGGTTTTCTGTGGAGCCCAGACATAGAAAAATGCACAGATGAATGCACAGATTGGTTTTTTTCTGTGCATTCATGTTATTGTTTAGAATGAGATTATATATTTCACACGAAAACACAAGCCGAAAGGCTACAAAACAAAATACAAAAAGACTTTGGAGTCAATCAATAAATTAATTAATTATTTTAAATCAATCTTAGTTTTCACTTACCTTACTCTCATGTACCCTTTTGTGCTTGTTCAAACTGCTATTCGTATAAAACTTTTTCTCGCACACATCACAACTATGCCTCTTGTCTCCAGTATGTATCCTCATATGGCTATAAAAATTACTACTCGTCGTGAACTGTTTGTAACAAATATCGCACAGGAACTGTTTATTGCCCGTATGTATACGCTTATGACTTTTCAAAGTACTATTGCTTGTAAATTTTTTACTACACATATTGCATGAAAACGGTCGTTCACCAGTATGATTCCTTTCGTGTATAGTCATCGCGCTCCGTTGAGTGAATGATTTATCACAGAATTTACAAGCAAATGGCTTAACAATGCTATGTACTTTCTTATGATTCAACAGGGTGAAGCTACGGGCGAATTTCTTGCCACAAATGTCGCAGGAATAAGGCAATTCACCTGTATGTATACGTTGATGTTTTATTAACACACTTTTTTGTGTGAAATGTTTCTTACAAAATTCACAAGCGAACGGTTTCACGCCTGTATGTATGAGCATGTGTCTTATCAAATTGCCATTGCTGTTAAAGTGTTTTTGACATATATTGCAGAAGCCAGGCGTTTCGCCGTCATGGGTTTTCACATGCGCTTTGTAATAAGATTTAGTTTTAAATTTCTTATTGCATTTCTTACATGTCCAACGTTTCTTCGCTTTTTTAGATTTTGCTTTATCAATTGGATCTTCCGCATTTCCATTTACATCGTTTTCTTCTTTAACTGATACAATTTCACTATCGCTTATATTGACATCGTCTGTGCAACTCGCTTGTGTACATTCATGCTTGTAAAACTCATCACTGGTTGCAAACCACGAATCGCAATTCCCACACCAATATGGTTTAGTTTCACACACTATTTCCTTGTTATTAATATCAAAAGCATCATCTGAATTCACATTATCATCAAATTCCACGCTATCTTCATTATAATTCTCTGTATCACATATTTTAGGCTTTTCATCATTCACATCCCCTAATTCTTTACTGACATCTTCATCCAGCATATCTTTTTTACCGTCTTTATATTTTGCAGTGGCTTTATTTTTAACTTTCTTATGCACCCTTTTCAAATGGTTGTCCAATGTAAAACTTCTCGCAAACTTCTTCAAGCAAATCTCACATGTGTAAGGCAATTCACCAGTATGTACTCTTTCATGCTTCACCAATACGCTTTTCTGGGTGAACCTCATCTCGCAAAAGCTGCAAGGGTAGGGTCTTTCCCCCGTATGGACCAGCATGTGCCTGGCCAAATTAGCTTGTGTCTTCAATTCTTTACCACAAACTGTGCAAGTCCTTCCCTTCTCCGAATGTATCTTGATATGTTTCTCCAAATTTGTAAAGTTTGCGAAACTTTTCTGGCACATTTCACAACTAAACTCCTTTACCTTTGTGTGTATTTGCATGTGCGTGTGTCTGTAAGCTTTATTTTTGAATGTTTTGTTGCACAATTCGCAAGTCCAGCTTTCCGGTGGAGCTTGTGTTTTTGGTTTCTCCTCTTTGACGTACTTTTCGCCGTGGATCCTCAAGTGACACGCTAAGGTGAAGCTTCGGGAGAATTTCTTATGGCATATGTTGCAGGAGAATGGCGTTTCGCCCGTGTGTATTCGTATGTGTTTGATTAGAACTGATTTTTGGGTGAACCTGGAACAAAAGATTTTAATAAATGAAAGAAAGTAAGTCTTTTTTAGGGTTTCGTAGCCAAAATGGCAAAAACGGAATCCATAGTTTCGCCATGTCTGTCTGTTTGTCCATCCGCGGCTTTGCTCAGGGATTATCAATGGTAGAACGCTGTAAATTTGCACGAATATATATGTAAACTATGCCGACAAAATGGTACAATAAAAAAATCAATAGTAAATTGATAATCCAAGGTGGAAAGTGACCCATTTCACCCGAGTTAGACACGCTACTTTTCATTTAGACCTGGGGAAAGTAAATTATTTAGTACAAAAAAAATTAAAATAATATTAAATTGAAATTACTTATGTTCAACCTCCAACGGTACCTTTTCGAAATGGCTACTTGCCACGGCCGACTATAAAAAAAATCGAGTTGGTCACGACGTGCATCTAGATGGTCATGCCGAAACGAAAAAACAGTGTCATTGACGTAACTCAATTATCTTCGACTCCGTGGCTAGCCGATAAATTAAAAAAAAATACTCTCCACCCTAGAGATGAAAACGCAATTTTCCACCCGGCTATCTACCCATGAAAATTAAACTTTCCAAACAGGAGAGATGATGATGTGTCCGATCGCAATCGCAATGACACATACCTTTGTGTTGTTTATTTGTACCAAATAGTATTGTTGTCTTGTGTTGTGAATAAATGTATTTTCTTTTTTTTTTTCTTTAAAAAAAATTTTTTTTGGGTACCTCCCATAGATGTAAAGTGGGAGTGACTTTTTTTCTCATCCAACCTTATAGTGTGGGGTGTCGTCGGATAGGTCTTTGAAAACCATTAGCATTAACCGCATCCTGAGCAAGGTCGCTCACCGTTGGGACAGCCCAGTAATAAATCATTGGCAGAGCCTACATGCACCAGTCGTTGAGAGACTTACGTTGTTTATATAGGACTTGTACTGTACTACTAACCCTTAGTTTATAAGAGTGACTGTATCTACTAACAAAGCTATGGATTTTAATCTGAAATAAATATTATTATCATTATTATTAAGGGGTTTCCCGGCGGTGGCACAGGTGGCAGCGCGGGCCGCCCGTTACCTGCGTGTGCAGTGCGGGCAGGCGTGCGGCCGCTCCCCGCCGTGCGCCGCCAGGTGTCGCCGCAGGTTGCCGGCGGTGGCTCACCGCGCGCCGCACAGGTGGCAGCGCGGGCCGCCCGTTACCTGCGTGTGCAGTGCGGGCAGGCGTGCGGCCGCTCCCCGCCGTGCGCCGCCAGGTGTCGCCGCAGGTTGCCGGCGGTGGCTCACCGCGCGCCGCACAGGTGGCAGCGCGGGCCGCCCGTTACCTGCGTGTGCAGTGCGGGCAGGCGTGCGGCCGCTCCCCGCCGTGCGCCGCCAGGTGTCGCCGCAGGTTGCCGGCGGTGGCTCACCGCGCGCCGCACAGGTGGCAGCGCGGGCCGCCCGTTACCTGCGTGTGCAGTGCGGGCAGGCGTGCGGCCGCTCCCCGCCGTGCGCCGCCAGGTGTCGCCGCAGGTTGCCGGCGGTGGCGAGCCGCGCGCCGCACAGGTGGCAGCGCGGGCCGCCCGTTACCTGCGTGTGCAGTGCGGGCAGGCGTGCGGCCGCTCCCCGCCGTGCGCCGCCAGGTGTCGCCGCAGGTTGCCGGCGGTGGCGAGCCGCGCGCCGCACAGGTGGCAGCGCGGGCCGCCCGTTACCTGCGTGTGCAGTGCGGGCAGGCGTGCGGCCGCTCCCCGCCGTGCGCCGCCAGGTGTCGCCGCAGGTTGCCGGCGGTGGCGAGCCGCGCGCCGCACAGGTGGCAGCGCGGGCCGCCCGTTACCTGCGTGTGCAGTGCGGGCAGGCGTGCGGCCGCTCCCCGCCGTGCGCCGCCAGGTGTCGCCGCAGGTTGCCGGCGGTGGCTCACCGCGCGCCGCACAGGTGGCAGCGCGGGCCGCCCGTTACCTGCGTGTGCAGTGCGGGCAGGCGTGCGGCCGCTCCCCGCCGTGCGCCGCCAGGTGTCGCCGCAGGTTGCCGGCGGTGGCTCACCGCGCGCCGCACAGGTGGCAGCGCGGGCCGCCCGTTACCTGCGTGTGCAGTGCGGGCAGGCGTGCGGCCGCTCCCCGCCGTGCGCCGCCAGGTGTCGCCGCAGGTTGCCGGCGGTGGCGAGCCGCGCGCCGCACAGGTGGCAGCGCGGGCCGCCCGTTACCTGCGTGTGCAGTGCGGGCAGGCGTGCGGCCGCTCCCCGCCGTGCGCCGCCAGGTGTCGCCGCAGGTTGCCGGCGGTGGCTCACCGCGCGCCGCACAGGTGGCAGCGCGGGCCGCCCGTTACCTGCGTGTGCAGTGCGGGCAGGCGTGCGGCCGCTCCCCGCCGTGCGCCGCCAGGTGTCGCCGCAGGTTGCCGGCGGTGGCGAGCCGCGCGCCGCACAGGTGGCAGCGCGGGCCGCCCGTTACCTGCGTGTGCAGTGCGGGCAGGCGTGCGGCCGCTCCCCGCCGTGCGCCGCCAGGTGTCGCCGCAGGTTGCCGGCGGTGGCTCACCGCGCGCCGCACAGGTGGCAGCGCGGGCCGCCCGTTACCTGCGTGTGCAGTGCGGGCAGGCGTGCGGCCGCTCCCCGCCGTGCGCCGCCAGGTGTCGCCGCAGGTTGCCGGCGGTGGCTCACCGCGCGCCGCACAGGTGGCAGCGCGGGCCGCCCGTTACCTGCGTGTGCAGTGCGGGCAGGCGTGCGGCCGCTCCCCGCCGTGCGCCGCCAGGTGTCGCCGCAGGTTGCCGGCGGTGGCTCACCGCGCGCCGCACAGGTGGCAGCGCGGGCCGCCCGTTACCTGCGTGTGCAGTGCGGGCAGGCGTGCGGCCGCTCCCCGCCGTGCGCCGCCAGGTGTCGCCGCAGGTTGCCGGCGGTGGCGAGCCGCGCGCCGCACAGGTGGCAGCGCGGGCCGCCCGTTACCTGCGTGTGCAGTGCGGGCAGGCGTGCGGCCGCTCCCCGCCGTGCGCCGCCAGGTGTCGCCGCAGGTTGCCGGCGGTGGCGAGCCGCGCGCCGCACAGGTGGCAGCGCGGGCCGCCCGTTACCTGCGTGTGCAGTGCGGGCAGGCGTGCGGCCGCTCCCCGCCGTGCGCCGCCAGGTGTCGCCGCAGGTTGCCGGCGGTGGCGAGCCGCGCGCCGCACAGGTGGCAGCGCGGGCCGCCCGTTACCTGCGTGTGCAGTGCGGGCAGGCGTGCGGCCGCTCCCCGCCGTGCGCCGCCAGGTGTCGCCGCAGGTTGCCGGCGGTGGCTCACCGCGCGCCGCACAGGTGGCAGCGCGGGCCGCCCGTTACCTGCGTGTGCAGTGCGGGCAGGCGTGCGGCCGCTCCCCGCCGTGCGCCGCCAGGTGTCGCCGCAGGTTGCCGGCGGTGGCTCACCGCGCGCCGCACAGGTGGCAGCGCGGGCCGCCCGTTACCTGCGTGTGCAGTGCGGGCAGGCGTGCGGCCGCTCCCCGCCGTGCGCCGCCAGGTGTCGCCGCAGGTTGCCGGCGGTGGCGAGCCGCGCGCCGCACAGGTGGCAGCGCGGGCCGCCCGTTACCTGCGTGTGCAGTGCGGGCAGGCGTGCGGCCGCTCCCCGCCGTGCGCCGCCAGGTGTCGCCGCAGGTTGCCGGCGGTGGCTCACCGCGCGCCGCACAGGTGGCAGCGCGGGCCGCCCGTTACCTGCGTGTGCAGTGCGGGCAGGCGTGCGGCCGCTCCCCGCCGTGCGCCGCCAGGTGTCGCCGCAGGTTGCCGGCGGTGGCGAGCCGCGCGCCGCACAGGTGGCAGCGCGGGCCGCCCGTTACCTGCGTGTGCAGTGCGGGCAGGCGTGCGGCCGCTCCCCGCCGTGCGCCGCCAGGTGTCGCCGCAGGTTGCCGGCGGTGGCGAGCCGCGCGCCGCACAGGTGGCAGCGCGGGCCGCCCGTTACCTGCGTGTGCAGTGCGGGCAGGCGTGCGGCCGCTCCCCGCCGTGCGCCGCCAGGTGTCGCCGCAGGTTGCCGGCGGTGGCTCACCGCGCGCCGCACAGGTGGCAGCGCGGGCCGCCCGTTACCTGCGTGTGCAGTGCGGGCAGGCGTGCGGCCGCTCCCCGCCGTGCGCCGCCAGGTGTCGCCGCAGGTTGCCGGCGGTGGCGAGCCGCGCGCCGCACAGGTGGCAGCGCGGGCCGCCCGTTACCTGCGTGTGCAGTGCGGGCAGGCGTGCGGCCGCTCCCCGCCGTGCGCCGCCAGGTGTCGCCGCAGGTTGCCGGCGGTGGCGAGCCGCGCGCCGCACAGGTGGCAGCGCGGGCCGCCCGTTACCTGCGTGTGCAGTGCGGGCAGGCGTGCGGCCGCTCCCCGCCGTGCGCCGCCAGGTGTCGCCGCAGGTTGCCGGCGGTGGCTCACCGCGCGCCGCACAGGTGGCAGCGCGGGCCGCCCGTTACCTGCGTGTGCAGTGCGGGCAGGCGTGCGGCCGCTCCCCGCCGTGCGCCGCCAGGTGTCGCCGCAGGTTGCCGGCGGTGGCTCACCGCGCGCCGCACAGGTGGCAGCGCGGGCCGCCCGTTACCTGCGTGTGCAGTGCGGGCAGGCGTGCGGCCGCTCCCCGCCGTGCGCCGCCAGGTGTCGCCGCAGGTTGCCGGCGGTGGCGAGCCGCGCGCCGCACAGGTGGCAGCGCGGGCCGCCCGTTACCTGCGTGTGCAGTGCGGGCAGGCGTGCGGCCGCTCCCCGCCGTGCGCCGCCAGGTGTCGCCGCAGGTTGCCGGCGGTGGCTCACCGCGCGCCGCACAGGTGGCAGCGCGGGCCGCCCGTTACCTGCGTGTGCAGTGCGGGCAGGCGTGCGGCCGCTCCCCGCCGTGCGCCGCCAGGTGTCGCCGCAGGTTGCCGGCGGTGGCGAGCCGCGCGCCGCACAGGTGGCAGCGCGGGCCGCCCGTTACCTGCGTGTGCAGTGCGGGCAGGCGTGCGGCCGCTCCCCGCCGTGCGCCGCCAGGTGTCGCCGCAGGTTGCCGGCGGTGGCGAGCCGCGCGCCGCACAGGTGGCAGCGCGGGCCGCCCGTTACCTGCGTGTGCAGTGCGGGCAGGCGTGCGGCCGCTCCCCGCCGTGCGCCGCCAGGTGTCGCCGCAGGTTGCCGGCGGTGGCTCACCGCGCGCCGCACAGGTGGCAGCGCGGGCCGCCCGTTACCTGCGTGTGCAGTGCGGGCAGGCGTGCGGCCGCTCCCCGCCGTGCGCCGCCAGGTGTCGCCGCAGGTTGCCGGCGGTGGCGAGCCGCGCGCCGCACAGGTGGCAGCGCGGGCCGCCCGTTACCTGCGTGTGCAGTGCGGGCAGGCGTGCGGCCGCTCCCCGCCGTGCGCCGCCAGGTGTCGCCGCAGGTTGCCGGCGGTGGCGAGCCGCGCGCCGCACAGGTGGCAGCGCGGGCCGCCCGTTACCTGCGTGTGCAGTGCGGGCAGGCGTGCGGCCGCTCCCCGCCGTGCGCCGCCAGGTGTCGCCGCAGGTTGCCGGCGGTGGCTCACCGCGCGCCGCACAGGTGGCAGCGCGGGCCGCCCGTTACCTGCGTGTGCAGTGCGGGCAGGCGTGCGGCCGCTCCCCGCCGTGCGCCGCCAGGTGTCGCCGCAGGTTGCCGGCGGTGGCGAGCCGCGCGCCGCACAGGTGGCAGCGCGGGCCGCCCGTTACCTGCGTGTGCAGTGCGGGCAGGCGTGCGGCCGCTCCCCGCCGTGCGCCGCCAGGTGTCGCCGCAGGTTGCCGGCGGTGGCGAGCCGCGCGCCGCACAGGTGGCAGCGCGGGCCGCCCGTTACCTGCGTGTGCAGTGCGGGCAGGCGTGCGGCCGCTCCCCGCCGTGCGCCGCCAGGTGTCGCCGCAGGTTGCCGGCGGTGGCGAGCCGCGCGCCGCACAGGTGGCAGCGCGGGCCGCCCGTTACCTGCGTGTGCAGTGCGGGCAGGCGTGCGGCCGCTCCCCGCCGTGCGCCGCCAGGTGTCGCCGCAGGTTGCCGGCGGTGGCTCACCGCGCGCCGCACAGGTGGCAGCGCGGGCCGCCCGTTACCTGCGTGTGCAGTGCGGGCAGGCGTGCGGCCGCTCCCCGCCGTGCGCCGCCAGGTGTCGCCGCAGGTTGCCGGCGGTGGCGAGCCGCGCGCCGCACAGGTGGCAGCGCGGGCCGCCCGTTACCTGCGTGTGCAGTGCGGGCAGGCGTGCGGCCGCTCCCCGCCGTGCGCCGCCAGGTGTCGCCGCAGGTTGCCGGCGGTGGCGAGCCGCGCGCCGCACAGGTGGCAGCGCGGGCCGCCCGTTACCTGCGTGTGCAGTGCGGGCAGGCGTGCGGCCGCTCCCCGCCGTGCGCCGCCAGGTGTCGCCGCAGGTTGCCGGCGGTGGCGAGCCGCGCGCCGCACAGGTGGCAGCGCGGGCCGCCCGTTACCTGCGTGTGCAGTGCGGGCAGGCGTGCGGCCGCTCCCCGCCGTGCGCCGCCAGGTGTCGCCGCAGGTTGCCGGCGGTGGCGAGCCGCGCGCCGCACAGGTGGCAGCGCGGGCCGCCCGTTACCTGCGTGTGCAGTGCGGGCAGGCGTGCGGCCGCTCCCCGCCGTGCGCCGCCAGGTGTCGCCGCAGGTTGCCGGCGGTGGCGAGCCGCGCGCCGCACAGGTGGCAGCGCGGGCCGCCCGTTACCTGCGTGTGCAGTGCGGGCAGGCGTGCGGCCGCTCCCCGCCGTGCGCCGCCAGGTGTCGCCGCAGGTTGCCGGCGGTGGCGAGCCGCGCGCCGCACAGGTGGCAGCGCGGGCCGCCCGTTACCTGCGTGTGCAGTGCGGGCAGGCGTGCGGCCGCTCCCCGCCGTGCGCCGCCAGGTGTCGCCGCAGGTTGCCGGCGGTGGCGAGCCGCGCGCCGCACAGGTGGCAGCGCGGGCCGCCCGTTACCTGCGTGTGCAGTGCGGGCAGGCGTGCGGCCGCTCCCCGCCGTGCGCCGCCAGGTGTCGCCGCAGGTTGCCGGCGGTGGCGAGCCGCGCGCCGCACAGGTGGCAGCGCGGGCCGCCCGTTACCTGCGTGTGCAGTGCGGGCAGGCGTGCGGCCGCTCCCCGCCGTGCGCCGCCAGGTGTCGCCGCAGGTTGCCGGCGGTGGCGAGCCGCGCGCCGCACAGGTGGCAGCGCGGGCCGCCCGTTACCTGCGTGTGCAGTGCGGGCAGGCGTGCGGCCGCTCCCCGCCGTGCGCCGCCAGGTGTCGCCGCAGGTTGCCGGCGGTGGCGAGCCGCGCGCCGCACAGGTGGCAGCGCGGGCCGCCCGTTACCTGCGTGTGCAGTGCGGGCAGGCGTGCGGCCGCTCCCCGCCGTGCGCCGCCAGGTGTCGCCGCAGGTTGCCGGCGGTGGCTCACCGCGCGCCGCACAGGTGGCAGCGCGGGCCGCCCGTTACCTGCGTGTGCAGTGCGGGCAGGCGTGCGGCCGCTCCCCGCCGTGCGCCGCCAGGTGTCGCCGCAGGTTGCCGGCGGTGGCGAGCCGCGCGCCGCACAGGTGGCAGCGCGGGCCGCCCGTTACCTGCGTGTGCAGTGCGGGCAGGCGTGCGGCCGCTCCCCGCCGTGCGCCGCCAGGTGTCGCCGCAGGTTGCCGGCGGTGGCGAGCCGCGCGCCGCACAGGTGGCAGCGCGGGCCGCCCGTTACCTGCGTGTGCAGTGCGGGCAGGCGTGCGGCCGCTCCCCGCCGTGCGCCGCCAGGTGTCGCCGCAGGTTGCCGGCGGTGGCTCACCGCGCGCCGCACAGGTGGCAGCGCGGGCCGCCCGTTACCTGCGTGTGCAGTGCGGGCAGGCGTGCGGCCGCTCCCCGCCGTGCGCCGCCAGGTGTCGCCGCAGGTTGCCGGCGGTGGCGAGCCGCGCGCCGCACAGGTGGCAGCGCGGGCCGCCCGTTACCTGCGTGTGCAGTGCGGGCAGGCGTGCGGCCGCTCCCCGCCGTGCGCCGCCAGGTGTCGCCGCAGGTTGCCGGCGGTGGCGAGCCGCGCGCCGCACAGGTGGCAGCGCGGGCCGCCCGTTACCTGCGTGTGCAGTGCGGGCAGGCGTGCGGCCGCTCCCCGCCGTGCGCCGCCAGGTGTCGCCGCAGGTTGCCGGCGGTGGCGAGCCGCGCGCCGCACAGGTGGCAGCGCGGGCCGCCCGTTACCTGCGTGTGCAGTGCGGGCAGGCGTGCGGCCGCTCCCCGCCGTGCGCCGCCAGGTGTCGCCGCAGGTTGCCGGCGGTGGCGAGCCGCGCGCCGCACAGGTGGCAGCGCGGGCCGCCCGTTACCTGCGTGTGCAGTGCGGGCAGGCGTGCGGCCGCTCCCCGCCGTGCGCCGCCAGGTGTCGCCGCAGGTTGCCGGCGGTGGCGAGCCGCGCGCCGCACAGGTGGCAGCGCGGGCCGCCCGTTACCTGCGTGTGCAGTGCGGGTAGGCGTGCGGCCGCTCCCCGCCGTGCGCCGCCAGGTGTCGCCGCAGGTTGCCGGCGGTGGCGAGCCGCGCGCCGCACAGGTGGCAGCAGGCGGGCCGCGCGCCGCTGTGCACGCGCAGGTGGATCCGTAGGTGCGCCGGGGACCACGAGCTCTTCGGGCACAGCGGGCACGGCCATCTGGTCGATGATTAACACTTTAGAATCGAAAATACAAACTGAAATATAGATAATAATAATAAAAACCTAATCCTAAGCATAAAAAAAATAAAGATAATAATAATAATAATAATAATAATAATGATTTATTATACAACAAAAAACAGTAATTTACATTCTGAGTTTAAGTCTATTAAAGGTACAACTGGGTCATGTAAAAAAATGCACAGAAAAATAAGACCAGCACTGGGAATCGAACCCAAGTCCTCGGCATTCCGTGCCGCGTGCTATACCGCTACACCACCGCTGGACAACGGTACATAGAGACACGAAATCACTTATTCACTTACTCAGCTTGTTTGTTTCTTATATAGCCACTTAAGCGGTGACGCTAGCGACATCTATACCGTAACCTTCATCGAGAAACTTCCGGCATTCCTTCATTCATTTCGGTCTTACTTTTCTGTGAATCTATATTTCAGTTTGTATTTTCAATTTAGGTTTTACGGGGATGACCGTAAAAGTAAAAATTTCGAATTGGAATAAAAAATACAAAAAGATTCCAAAAAACCAATCTTACTTTAGGATCGATTTTTTTCTTGCACAGTCAAAGATTAAGATAAATAGTAGATTGTACAACGAGAGCATAAAACGAGTCATTTTACCCGAGGCGTTCATACAGCCGGTACGGCCAGGGTGGATAGACACGTCGAGGGGAAAATGGGTTTAATGCTCAAGTTTTACACTCTGCTTTTCACTTCGATGGCGAGGAAATGAAATAGCAGCAGTGGAAACAATAATTCGCTTTCTATTTCAATTGTAACTACCAGATCAAATAGTTCACGCGTGCGAAGCCACGGGTAAACACTAGTCTCTAGTAAAAATTAGCCATACCTCTTGTGTGATCCAGGACCAGTGCTCGGACGACCCATTTGACTTTCTTCTTTAACACCAGCTGGAATTTGTTGGTTAAAATTGAATGAACTAAAGGAATTTCTTTGCTCACCCGCGACCTTAAGATAGCTAAGTCTATGCAAATTATGCGTGTTCATGCAGTTCCTCCACCTCCACACTGTAAGCACACACAACCCATCTATCACCACCACCACAACACACTGACGCGTTTCGAACTCAACCAGAGCTCATCTTCAGAGTGACACAACCGTACACCATGCTACCAGTTGTTAGACTAACAAACCACCACCAAAGCGGGTATTTGCGGGTGAGCAAAGAAATTCTTTTAGTTCATTGATATGGACCTCCGCAAAGTAACGCCTGATTCAATAAATTGGTTAAAATTAAGATACTTTCAGTCTTCAACGTCAACTTTTATTATTTTCATCACACTTGCTCGTAAACAATTTCTAACAGGCAGGCTACCTTGGTTGCAACCCCCCAAATAAAACCCTATTTATTTATATATGGACAGTTTCCGGGCTATTTGTTTTAAGCGACATAGGAATATGTTGTCGCTTAATACAAATAGCCTTTCACCCGTCGATATTTATATTCAGGATAACAACAGCCATAAATGTAATACAAAGAACATACAACATGGTCACATCATATAAGGCCAATAACAGCTATCCATAGACCCTAGACTTTAATGTGCTTGTCATGAAACCCGTGGTCTGTAAGTGAGTCTTTGCCCATACTAATTTTCTTGTTATGAAGCCCAAGGTCGGTAAATGAGTTTGATACTGCATGGCACGCTGCTCATGCTGACCGGGCACATGCTGGCGAAAGAGTCAGCGGTATCGGCAATTTTTGGAACTTACAAATATACAATTTTACTCGCAAATGTGATGAACAACATTTTATATCACACAGGCAGTACTAGAATTACAAATATTGACTCATTAAAGCCCTCAGTCTTCAGACTCTCGTTCGTAATTCCTTATTTACCACCCCTAAGACACAATATACTATTGGCAACCAATACAACCAGTAGCAAAGTGTTTGACCAGTTTTAGTAGTTTCTGAACATTAAGTCAATAGTATGTATGTATGTATGTATGTAAATACTTTATTGTACATAAAACACAAAGTAATACAAAAAGACAACAACAAATCAAAAGAGTACAAAGGCGAACTTATCCCTAAAAGGATAGTCATTGAGGTATCAAAAAATTTAAATTACAATAATAAAAATAAAACAAATAATAATTGCCGGGATCCTCACTTGTAAAATATCAAGTCTTTTTTACTAGAAGTGGACAAAATTTGGCTTGCAAGATTTGATGACAATTTACATTACAAATTTATACAACATTTGGTTGAATTAAAGCAAAGGGAGTCCCGACTACATAGAGGTTAGAGTGTTGAGTTACATTAGGGACTCTCTTTGCTTTAGGAGGACCCAAGATTCTCATACAAGAGACATGTTCTTTTTCTAGTGAATCGAGTTGCTGGTTTGTTTTGTTCTAAGTTAAAGATAAAAGTGGCATTGAACACTGTGTGAAAGCCAGACTGACTCTTGACTAATATATGGTAAAGTACATTTCAATAGAATCTGACAATTTTCTACACATTTCTAACATGAGCACACTTGATTATATATGTCCCTGTTGTTGCATGATAAAAAAAAAGAATCAAAAAAGAATAATAATCACATCACAAAGCACTAGGCAGCCCGGTGTTCATATTAGTAAGCTGGAAGTGTCTACAGGATTGTCAGATTCTATTGAAATGGAGTTAGACACTGTGTGTAATACATTTTAATATCATTAAAATCTTACCATTTCGAATAGGTTCAGAAACCTCGGGCTTGCTATCATTTCCCACCGTTTCTTGCAGGTCATTCTTTAATTCACTGACAGAATCAGCTTCGGGAGTTACAATTGCCGGCGGGGCCGATCCAGGCTCATTTTTCACACGTAAATAGTCGCAGGACATGGTATTTCAGTTTCTGTGTAAAGTACGCAAAGTAATGACGTGGTAGCTATATCATAGGTAGCATTTTTAACACTCGTTCCAATAATAATTGATTTCTACTGTTATTAGTGTGATAAATTAGATGTTTTCTTGTTAAAAACACTTAGATAAACAATAGTTTCGCAACGTATGAGTGACATTTCATGTATGCACAGTACAGTTATAGTTACACCAGATTACGTATTGATTAGAATCTAATAAGACGTTAGTACTATTACATTTGTATTCGACTTTATTGGAAGGCAATACGGTAGCGGTTTAGTTTTCTTGACGCGTCAAGTCACAAAAAGTGTAGCTACCACATTTCTGGTGTAACTGTACTTTAATTTGAGGATGTTTGAGACACTTATTAAAACGACAAAAACGTATGGACTTTGGCGTGCAACAGGAATAGTCCTGAATGTTGGTGAAATTGGTTTTATTTGAATTTTTTTATTACACTACAATATATACTCCAATTCAATAGAATCTAACAATCCTGTAGACACTTCCAGCCTTCTAATATGAACACCGGGCTGCCTAAGGCTTTGTGATGTGTCTATTATTCTTTTTTGAATCCTTTTAGATGATAATTGCAACAACAGGGACATATATAATCAAGCGTGCCCACGTTAGGGTGTGTTTAATGTGTAGAAAATTGTTAGATTCTATTGAATTGTACTTTACAGTCGCCATCCCCCATCAAATCCTACTTAATCTTTACTTATGGCTACTTGCTGGAAACACATAAATCTCAAGTTAGCATTAAGCTCTTAGTAGTGTCAAAATGTATGGAACAGTCAAGCTTAAGCCAGGTTTAACTGCTAAATCTAGATTTATTTTTTCCTGCAAGACGGCCTGTTATAAATGCGAAAGTTTGTATATATGTTTGTTACTCCTTCACGCTGAAACGGCTGGATGGATTTGAATGAAATTTAGCAAAAAAGTTAGTTTTTTAACATAGTATAGTACTGGGAACTACTTAGAAGGGTGCGCCACTGCCGGCTGGCAGAAATGAGAAAACTCAGGGTGTAGGTTTGTTGGGAGTATCAAGATAGTAAAAGGTATAATAATCTACTATTTTTAACAGAAACTTATTTACATTTGCTTGTCGGCATTATAAATAATAATTTATTTCTGTGGGTGGACCAATAAAAAACCATGTTACTAAAAAGATTTTAATAATAAATGTAAACAATATCTTACGCTAAATACGCTTAAGCAAAAATAAATTTTAAACAATCTATATATCACACAGTTTTCCATCTTTATGAGCTTTTTTATGCACTGCCAAGTGCGCTTTCCTCGTAAAATGTTTACTACACAAATCACAAGTCCAAGGCTTTTCACCCGTGTGAATCCGCTGATGCACAACTAAGTGTGACCGGCACGTAAAGCTTTTGCTACACTGGTCACACGGAAACGGTTTGTCCCCAGTGTGCATACGCATATGAATTTGATAAAGACTCTTATAAGCAAACTCTTTATTGCACGACTCACACTGGTACGGCTTCTGTCCGTTATGAGTCCTCCTATGCACACGGAGCTGCGAACGACAGGCAAATTTCCTCTCACACAAATCACAACGGAACGGTTTCTCACCAGTATGAATTCTCTTGTGCTCATTGAAATGTGATTTGTAAGCAAACTGCTTGTCACACACGTCACAAGTGTAGGGCTTTTCACCTGTGTGCACCCGCATGTGTACTTGTAAGTGTGATGCGGTATTAAAAGGCTTTGCACACACAGTGCAAGGGAACGGTTTCTCACCCGTGTGCAATAGACTGTGCACCATCAAATGCTGTTTCCTAGTGAAGCGTTTGTCACATACATTGCACGGAAAGGGACGATCATTAGTGTGCACTCTCATATGGAGATCCAAGTTGATTTGCCTAGTGAATACTTTATCGCAAACATCGCATGGGAAGACTGTGCCTTCTTTGGGTGCAGGGTCATGAATACTTTTGTGGGAATGTAGATGCGCCTTGCGCTTGAACGTTCTGAAACATGTTTCACAATGGAACGGGCGTTCACCGGAATGCAGTCTTCTGTGATGGTATAATGATGAGTTTTGTTTGAAGGTTTTGTCGCAAATGTCGCAGACGTATGACTGGGTAGAATCGCCAGTCGCCTGAGGGGAGGGGGGCGCGTCCAAGAGCACCTCCACTTTGACATCAGGATAGGGGGGCCAGTCTTCATCAGCTGAAAGAAGGAAATCTGTGTTATGGTTGTCATACTCTTATGGAACTACAGGCTACATAATTTTGTAGTTTTTGTATTTCTATTACATAGTCAGGTTCTCAAACCACTTGGCTATGCAGTCGTCGATACAGTATATAGTGCTGTTACACATTTCTAGAATCTAAAATAAATAAACCTTAAAACATAGACACCAAAGCCAGTTATGGCTTGTTTACATGGCAGTTTACAGGGCTACTAAAACTGACAACTAATTTTAAATTATTAATAACGAAAATCTTGCTATTTACCAGCATCACGGTCTTCCTTGGGCACCGCTTCTATCACTACTTTGATTTCGTTCAGCGAATTTGTGTTTACTTCGTCAGGCTCTTTTGGCGAACTATCGCCCTTTTTAAGGTCCTCATTCGCTAAAGGCGCCCCAGAATAGTCCTTGGGCTCCTCTTTTACCACTTCATCACACTCTGGGACCTCAACAGGTTCTTCTTTTACTATAGTTACTGTAGTGACCCATTCGCTTGTCATGTTTGTTGCTTCCATTCCACATTGAAGCAATATTTAACTTAGTTTCATCGTTTTCAGGTACTTTAACGATTCATCGTTAGTTTTGGAATGTTTAAAATAGGTTTTCACTTTGTGTTTGTGACAGAATTGATGTTTTTATTGTGTAAACGAAACGAGATTATCCCTGTCAGACGGGCAGCCATTTCCTGGCTGTCAACCAGTGTTACCAGATGGTGATTCGTAAAATACCGTAGAGACACATTAAAATTACCGTGTTTAAGTGATAAATTACCTTGCATTGCCAGATTAAATTTTGACGTTAAAATTGAATTTGACAAACTTCTCTAAAACAAAAACCTCTCTACTACCACGGATCAAAAGTAGTACTACAAAATTCGAAAATCGAAGTTCGTATCGTGCATCCCTTTCACTCTCGTATATAATTGCAAAAACGTGACACGGTAATTCGTAATGAAAAATACCGTAGAAAAGACCACGGTATTAGGCCATTACCGTAGACCGTGTTTTGATCAAAATTACCGTGCATCTACGGTAATTACCGTGTATCTGGTAACACTGCTGTCAACTGTCAACCGGGTGCTACAGATAAAGCATTTTTTATTGTTCACCTTTTTTCTTGGTGTCACTGAAATACTCCTGAAGAAATCGAAACATTTTTTTACAAGATTTTACCCACGGCTTCGCACGCGTACCTAATTCCAAAAACATTAAAAAATATCTATTGATAATCTTTAGGCCTTTGGGCACAGAATAACTGTTTACTAATAGTACTCTTTGGGTTTGGGTCTTTGGGTCTGTGTTAATTAATAGTGGCATATTTGCTGGTCTATGTTTCGTTTAAGTCTTATTTTCTTAAGTTTTTTTCTATATTGTACCGTTTTTTGCCCAAATAAACATTAAACATTAAAAGAGGGTCAACAAGATGCTCTAATAGTTTGCAGTAAAAGCTATGCGACAGACAAAAGGACACGTAACAGCAATAGGGCTCCGTTTTAACCCGTTGTTAGCCCCACAGGGGGCAATTAATGAGCATGTTTGACTTATTATTCAGTGGAAGTACAAACTACACACGTCTATGCAATTTGCCATTGCGTGCTAAACGGAAGCTTTAAAATGTTGTAAGAGGAAGATAACTTCGCTATCCGCCGGTAGATGGCGGTGTACGTCTTTAAGGCTAAATCTTTTAAGGTATTTTTAGAGTAAAATTTGTATGCCAGAATCGTAGCAAGTGGAAGGATGTAGTATCTGCCTATCCCGTTGGGAAAGAGGCGTGATTTTATGTATGTATGTATGCAAAATGTTTAATTAAAATATTGCAGATGACATAGAAGCCAAGACTATTTCTATTACAGATGAATTTAATTCCAAGAATATTTCGAAATGGTTTTGAACATTATGAAACTACCGTGAGACTCGCTCATAAATGATATTGTAACGGATAACTCACGTCTTAAATCGAGTTTAGCCCAACATGTTTCGGGCCATCTTGTAGCCCTTCTTCAAAGGAGCCCGCGATTCAGCTCCTGTTTTTACTGAGTGAACTTTAAACATTATTTTATGAGTAAATTTTGTTGACGTATTGATTTGAGATACAAGATTGTTTCAAAGTAGTTACGATATAATGATGAGGTTAAAGACCATTCTATGCTTCGGCGCAATAAAACATACAATAATTTATAATAGGTGTATTCCACTAAATTATACATATAGATTAGGTTCGTATCACCGCTCGCATTGGCGTATAGCGCGCAACTGTCAGATTGACAGGTCGCTTGATTACACTTGTATCTTCAGCCAAATATGTGGTCTACCCTAAATAATGTATTCATTCTAAATTTCAATGTATGGGCAAAACGGCAAAATTTATAATTTTAATTTATTGCTGCTATGTGATACCTATATACGAGTATATTAAAATACACGACTCTCCCTCCCCCCCCCGCAATCCGTTTCACCCCTCCCCCCCCCTTGAAAAGTGTCCCATTATACAGATTTTTTCAATTTTCAGGAAAAGTATACAAGCTAGGACAAAATGGTCAAAGACGGAATTATTTATCAATAAATTACCTACAAATAAGTACTAACACTCATTTCAATACCATTTATAGTTTCCAAGCTATGGTGCATCAAAGATGACTAAAAATTGATAACCAGCAAATAATCACAATTTAAATACTCGCGCGCTAATTCCGTTCGGAATTTGCGATGTTGCCGTTCTTACGGTGATATTTAGTTGATAATAGTTTGCATGTCACAAAACAATAATGCACGTGTCTGTCGGGATTCGATTTGTAGCATTCGAACATGGCGGATGTAGACAATATTTAATTTTGCTATTTCTGTTTCTTTGGCTAGTTGAAGTATAATTTTGATAGTGTTTCATGCGGCGATTAACCTTAACAGTGAACAGTGATCACAAAATTATATACTGCTCTCGTGTCTGACATTTTTTAATGCGCAAGTTGTCTCCACGTGGTTTCTGGAATTTTACTATCAAGTTGCAAAAACTACAATCACCGTACAACGTCCCTCTCAAAGAGAGTACTTTGACACTGGCGAAATTGTCTTATTAATTAGGACAGAAGCCATATTTTAAAAGAGAAGAAGAACTTGTTTAAAAATTGATAGACCACTTATTTGGCTAATGATACAACGCGTTTAATATTATCAGATTATTTATTTTAATCCATTGATTGAATTTATATGACGTCTCTGTTTGTTTTGGTCGAATAGACAGAGATGACGTCACATTTATCCAAATCAATGGGTGATGAAACAGCCCGTAAAAGGAACAATATTTGTTACCTACGAAAATATTCAATTCCGTTCATCCGTTTCAGCGTAAAGGAGTAACAAACACACAGGCGTTTTCAAAAGTGTACCCTTTCATTATTTTTGAAATTTTGCAAAAATATGGTTTTTCCTACTCAGAATCAAGAGCAGAATCGATTCCGATAGTTTTTAAAAATGTCCCCACATAAAATTTCAGTTTTGCGTCATTTTTTTCATACACTTTCGCAGGTGGTAGGACCTTGTGCAAGGTCCGCCCGGATTGCTACCATCATCTTGCTCGCTAATCCTGCCGTGAAGCAGCAGTGCTTGCACTGTTGTGTTTCGGCGTGGAGAGTAAGACAGCCGGTGAAATAACTGGCACTTGAGGCATTCCATCTTAGGCTTCTAGGTTGGCAACGCTTCTGCAATACACCTGGTGTTGCAGATGTTTATGGGCGGTGGTGATCTCTTACCACCAGGAGACCCACTTGCTCGTTTGCCTTCCAGTAGAATAAAAAAAAAAAAAAAAAACAGTAAAACTGACTCATAAAATTCTGTATGAAAAAATTAGACATTTTTTTAAATGATCGGAATCGATTGTGCTTTTGATTCTGAGTAGGGAAAACCATATTTTTTCCAAAAATAAAAAAAGGAAAGGGTACTTTTTTTTAAAACGCTCACACACACAATTTTTCACATTTATAATATTAGTAGTCTGAGACCGCTTGTAAACGACCGTTGTTCTCATCGGACACCGGACCGTTTTCTGAGGTGTTGTATGGCTTAGTCGCAAAGTACAATTCAATAGAATCTAACAATTTTCTACACATTTAACACACCCTAACGTGGGCACGCTTGATTATATAAGTCCCTGTTGTTGCAATTATCATCTAAAAGGAATCAAAAAAGAATAAAAGTCACATCACAAAGCCTTAGGCAGCCCGGTGTTCATATTAGAAGGCTGGAAGTGTCTACAGGATTGTTAGATTCTATTGAATTGGAGTATACAATAGAATCCTGAGCGTAGCGAGGGATTCAAATGTTAATGCCCAAGATGAAAATAATGCAACACCGCAAGTCCAGACAGAAACCGGTCCTTTGTCCGGTGAAAACAACGGACGCCTACAACCGGCCTCATATCTACATTACTGTATCAAAATATATTACAAAGCCGAATCTATACAGATTATGCTCATTCACAAAAATAAACAAAATTACATTATTATATTTACATTTCTATACCCATTTTGATTTAAAGTTTGAATTAACGGACAAATTTTAACACACATTTCTCGGTATATCGAACACAAATGGACTAAAAATACCTCCATGTTCATTTATTAACTATATTTATTATTTTTATTAACCCCCACGCAAAAGAGGGGTGTTATAAGTTTGACCGCTATGTGTGTCTGTGTGTGACTGTCTGTCTGTAGCATCGTAGCTCTTAAGCGTGTATAATAACTAACCTAACCAACAAAAAGTTGGAAAACCCCCGACTTTGTCACTTAGTTTAATATCTCAAAAACGGCTGAACCGATTTTGATGAAACATGTCTAAGAACCATCGCTAGAAAACCTGATTTCAAATAAAAAAAGCCGCATTACAATCGGTCCACCCGTTTAAGAGCTACGGTGCCACAGACAGACACACATAGCGGTCAAACTTAAAACACCCCTTTTTTGCGTCGGTGGTTAAAAATGATTTCTATCAATGTCAATCAGACTTACACTTAGCAATGCCGGATTGCTTCTAGTTCAAGATTCATTATCACTGACGTCCAAAAACAAACCCTGATTAAATTACTCCTAAAAAATCGATTTACTTTCATTTATTACAAATAAAATCTAGTCTAGTCTCCGTTAAGACAAATGATAATCAATTGCACAATGAGATGTTTTTTCCTAGTTTGTATCACTTCGTCTAAAAAGCAGCTGGTCTAAGAAACAATTAGTCTAAGAATCAAGTAGTCTAAGAAACAAGTAGTCTAAGAAGCAAGTAGTCTAAGAAACAAGTAGTCTAAGAAGCAAGTGTTCTAAGAAGCAACTAGTCTGTATATCAAGTGATCTAACAAGCAACTAGCCTTTTTCACATAGAAAACCATGCAATGCTCTTTTGAATTTAATTATATCGTCTATATCTAAAGTCTTCGTATTTTGTTCTTGTAATTTGTTTGGGTTTTCTTTTTAACAGCTGGAGGTATAACTGTTTGTGATTAGATAACGCTGAGTCTATAATATAAAAGTTAAAACTGTCTTCGATTAGGCTTGTGTGAACATGATCCAGGATAGTTTTGCATGTTGTAGTCTCTCGGGTAATAACTCACATTAATTTTGTTTGTAACAATGTAACCAGAATTCTCAATTATATGTATGTATGTATGTATGTAAACTCTTTATTGTACAAAATAAGTAAAACAAACACAATTGTCAAAAAATGCAATATATGTACAAAGGCGAACTTATCCCTTTAAGGGATCTCTACTAGTCAACCTTTGAGTGGATGAGAGGAGCATTCAGTCAGGGACAGACGAAAAGTGAGTTTAAAAATTAAAATAAATAGTGGAAGCTACAGTACATTGTATTATACCGCAGACTTATTTGGTCAAATGACAACAATATTTGATTTGGTATAGTTGCTACTTGGAACAGTTGCTTCTTAGACCAGTTGCTAGTTAGACCACTTGTTTCTTAGACCACTTGCTACTTAGAACAGCCAATTTTTAAACGAAATAATATAACCTAGTTTTCCTTAAAGTATTTCAAATTGTAATTTTTCTACTTGCACATGTGATTTCAAGTTGATTTTCCATTTGTACTTAATGACAGTAAACAAAAAAATGTCCACACTTAAAACTATTTGCCTATCATGGAAACTGATCCGGCGGATGCCCATTATTTATACAATTGTCAGTCAACATTTTCCTTTCGTATTTCAAAGCAGCCGTTATAATCTCAGACTTAGCTAGATTCAGGAGAACTGGATTTAGACCTTTCAATATAGGCGCAACGCCGGCTAGAAAAGCGTCTACAGGATTAGGTTCTGGGTTTTTAACTAGAACGTATTTGGGCTTTTTGTTTTTGCTCTTTTTCCCTCGGCCCTTTCTCTTTCTTTGGGAGGATTTGGCGGAGCGGAGCGAGCTGCGAGAGGTGTGGGAGGAGTGGGAGGAAAGGGATATCGGGGCAGGGGAGGGGGGGAAGATCACTGATGATGATGATGACGCTGAGTCTTTATGTTGTGACTCGGGTTCTGCGCCTGAAATGGAAGAATGTTGATTTGAATACATTTAAATAAAATCCATACTAATATTATAAATGCGAAAGTCTGTTTGTATGTTTGTGTGTTTGTCCGTCTTTCAAGCCGTAACGGAGCGATGGATCGACGTGATTTTTGGCATAGAGATAGTTTATGGGCCCGAGAGTTACATAGGCTACTTTTTATCCCGGAAAAATGCACAGTTCCCGAGGGAACAGCGCGCGATAATCGAATAAGACGCGGGCGGAGCCGCGGGCAAAGGCTAGTAAAATAAAGAAATAAATATCACGGGACAATTCACGTCAATAGGGATGTTGACACCACCAATCAACTGACGTACTTTTTATGAGCTGTGAAAATACAATTCTCCCATTGAGTTTTAATGGCTTTGCAGGTGGTAAGACCTTGTGAAAGGTCCGCCCGGATTGCTACCGCCATCTTGCTCGCTAATCCTGCCGAGAAGCAGTGCTTACACTGTTGTGTTCCGGCGTGGAGAGTAAGACAGCCGGTGAAATTACTGGCACTTGAGGTATGCCATCTTAGGCCTCGCTCGGCAACGCATCTGCAATACCCCTGGTGTTGCACATGTTTATGGGCGGTGGTGATCTCTTACTATCAGGAGACTCACTTGTTCGTTTGCCTTCCAGTCGAATAAAATAAAATAAAAAACCTATGTGTTATTCCCAGATGTTCAGCTATCTACGTACCAAATTTCATAACTCTAAGCCCAGTGGTTATTAGTTCGACATTTTATCCCTATCCCATGGGAATATCGGGGTAAAAAGTATCCTTTATTTTAATCCAGGTTATAAACCAACTTTTTACCAAATCTCATCTAAATCCGTCCAACCGTTTCAGCGTGAAGAAGTAACAAACATACTCAATCACTTACAAACTTTCACATTTATTATATTAGTAGGATTAGGTAGTAGGATGTTCTGTTACCTAGGGTTACTTCATTGCTGGGGCTCTGAGCAGGGCTCCCGTGGCGCTCCGACGACGGCTCGCGTTCCGTCTTCGTCGCGCTGTAACAGACAGACCGAACGCTGAAAACAGTACCGAATTACCAGTCTTTGGAGAGTCATAGTCATAGTGTTTATTCAATAAACGATACAGGTATTGTGTTTGAAAATCATACAATCATTTAAATATACAAAAGAAAGAAAGAAACTCGTATAACAATAAGCAAGTAGACAAAACCAAAGAAAAAACAAAATAATAACAGTTTTACCTATACCTAGTTAACAATGTACCTACTTACACTCAATCATCACAATTATATACCTACTATTCTAATACATTATCAAAAATTTCATCCACACTGTAAAAGCAACACCTTAATAAAAAGTGAATCATCATCATCTCAGCCGTAGGACGTCAATTGTTGGGCCAGTTGCTGCGGTCACTTTAGTTTATGTACTAATATTAGTGTGTGTACTAGACTTGGCCGTACTAGGCCCGTAGCGTAGCTATTAGTGTGTGTACCAGGCTCGGCCGTATTAGGCCCATTACTATTAGTGTGTGTACCAGGCTCGGCTGTACCAGTCCCATTACTATTAGTGTGAGTACCAGGCCTCTAGCTATCAGTGAGTGTACCAGGCCCTTAGCTACTAGTGAGTGTACCAGGCCCGGCCGTACCAGGCCAATTGCTATTAGTGTGTATACCAGGCCCATTGCTATAAGTGTGTACCAGGCCCTTAGCTATTAGTGTGTACGAGGCTCGGCCATACCAGGCCCATACCTAAGTGAGTGTACCAGGCCCCTAGCTATTAGTGAGTGTACCAGGCCCCTAGCTACCAGTGAGTGTACCAGGCGTGCGCGGCGCGCGCGCGCAGGGCCCGGAGGCGCGCGTCGCAGGCGGGCGGCTCGTCCAGCACCATCCCGAACAGCGTGCCAGCGCGGTGCTGTTAGTGACTGTACCAGGCCCCTAGCTACCAGTGAGTGTACCAGGCGTGCGCGGCGCGCGCGCGCAGGGCCCGGAGGCGCGCGTCGCAGGCGGGCGGCTCGTCCAGCACCATCCCGAACAGCGTGCCAGCGCGGTGCTGTTAGTGACTGTACCAGGCCCCTAGCTACCAGTGAGTGTACCAGGCGTGCGCGGCGCGCGCGCGCAGGGCCCGGAGGCGCGCGTCGCAGGCGGGCGGCTCGTCCAGCACCATCCCGAACAGCGTGCCAGCGCGGTGCTGTTAGTGACTGTACCAGGCCCCTAGCTACCAGTGAGTGTACCAGGCGTGCGCGGCGCGCGCGCGCAGGGCCCGGAGGCGCGCGTCGCAGGCGGGCGGCTCGTCCAGCACCATCCCGAACAGCGTGCCAGCGCGGTGCTGTTAGTGACTGTACCAGGCCCCTAGCTACCAGTGAGTGTACCAGGCGTGCGCGGCGCGCGCGCGCAGGGCCCGGAGGCGCGCGTCGCAGGCGGGCGGCTCGTCCAGCACCATCCCGAACAGCGTGCCAGCGCGGTGCTGTTAGTGACTGTACCAGGCCCCTAGCTACCAGTGAGTGTACCAGGCGTGCGCGGCGCGCGCGCGCAGGGCCCGGAGGCGCGCGTCGCAGGCGGGCGGCTCGTCCAGCACCATCCCGAACAGCGTGCCAGCGCGGTGCTGTTAGTGACTGTACCAGGCCCCTAGCTACCAGTGAGTGTACCAGGCGTGCGCGGCGCGCGCGCGCAGGGCCCGGAGGCGCGCGTCGCAGGCGGGCGGCTCGTCCAGCACCATCCCGAACAGCGTGCCAGCGCGGTGCTGTTAGTGACTGTACCAGGCCCCTAGCTACCAGTGAGTGTACCAGGCGTGCGCGGCGCGCGCGCGCAGGGCCCGGAGGCGCGCGTCGCAGGCGGGCGGCTCGTCCAGCACCATCCCGAACAGCGTGCCAGCGCGGTGCTGTTAGTGACTGTACCAGGCCCCTAGCTACCAGTGAGTGTACCAGGCGTGCGCGGCGCGCGCGCGCAGGGCCCGGAGGCGCGCGTCGCAGGCGGGCGGCTCGTCCAGCACCATCCCGAACAGCGTGCCAGCGCGGTGCTGTTAGTGACTGTACCAGGCCCCTAGCTACCAGTGAGTGTACCAGGCGTGCGCGGCGCGCGCGCGCAGGGCCCGGAGGCGCGCGTCGCAGGCGGGCGGCTCGTCCAGCACCATCCCGAACAGCGTGCCAGCGCGGTGCTGTTAGTGACTGTACCAGGCCCCTAGCTACCAGTGAGTGTACCAGGCGTGCGCGGCGCGCGCGCGCAGGGCCCGGAGGCGCGCGTCGCAGGCGGGCGGCTCGTCCAGCACCATCCCGAACAGCGTGCCAGCGCGGTGCTGTTAGTGACTGTACCAGGCCCCTAGCTACCAGTGAGTGTACCAGGCGTGCGCGGCGCGCGCGCGCAGGGCCCGGAGGCGCGCGTCGCAGGCGGGCGGCTCGTCCAGCACCATCCCGAACAGCGTGCGCAGCGCGGCCGCGTGGCGCCGCGACAGCGCCGCCGGCACCAGCGCGATGCTGTTCACGGCGTCGTCCGGCGACGTCGGGTCGAAGTACGGCCCTGGAAGGACAACATACTGGTTACCGATACAAGGTCACTGTGCCAAAAAGCATGTAGCCTAATCCTAATTTCATAAGTGTGAAGGTATTTTGACATACAGTCATTACAGTCATACAGACTGGTTGTTTTTCAACCTTTTTCATAACACAACCCCTTTATCCTTCCTTACTATTTAAAGGGGAAAGTAAGTTTGTTTGTTACGCTTTCACGCCATAACGGAGCGTCGGATCGTCGTAATTTCTGGCATAGAGATAGTATGGTCCCGAGAGTGACATAGGCTACTTTTTATCCCGAAAAATGCATAGTTCCCGAGGGAACAGCGCGCGATAACCGAATACCACGCGGGCGGAGCCGCTGTCAAAAGCTAGTGAAGAAATATTTCGCGACCCGCCTGCTCGTTTTTTTTATGTTTTTTCATTTTGTGACAAATATTAATTAGTAAGGTCTGACCGAAACTGCTTTTTTACTCTCGGCCAAGACCGAGACCGAGAATAAAATATATTCTCGGCCGAGACCGGAACACAAAACAGTAAATTTGTTGGCTATATGGCGTAATATTTTTATATTGAGTGATATTTTTAAGCCCGGCCTGCAAGGCTACCACGAAATTCGAAAATCGAAGTTCGTATCGTACCGTCTTGCCTACGCTTATGTTATTTAATACGAGAGTGAGAGAGACGGTATAAAGTTTCTTGCGGCGCATTCTTCTTGGCAATGATGGTCTTTCCGAAAGCGCTGGTAGTTTAAAAAAATGACGTGTAAAAGTGCCCATTGCGGCCTATTTGCTGAATAAATGATTTGAATTTGAATTTGAATTTGGTACGATGCGAACTTCGAATTTCGTGTTTCGGAGTAGCCCTTCTGGTACCAGGCCTGCGTACCAGCTTCCCCTCGCATGTGGAGCGCAGCGCGCAGCTTGGGCGGCTCGCCGGCCGCCTCGATGTACATCACGAGCGCCGCGTCCCGCCCCGGCTCTGCGTTTGTCAACACGTGGACCACGCTCTTTAGAGGGATGTGGACGGTGACCTCCCGCTGGTCCGAGAGGCGCGGCGCTGGGATCGAGACACCGTCGGACGATATGCGGACCTGGAAATAGGAAAGAAAAAGAAAGAATTTGTTTTGTGTGACAAAGTTGATAAAAAAAAAAAAATTATGGGCCAATCAACTATTTTACCGACACTATGGCGTCTCCTGCTTTACCGAAATTGTCTCTGGCGTTACCAAAAAATCGTACTTCCGACAAGATATTTATTGTATTGTATTGTATTGTAACTCTTTATTGTACATATAAAACATATGAAATTTACAATTTAGAAGAGAAAGACATGTACAAAGGCGAACTTATCCCCTAAAGGGATCTCTTCCAGTTAACCTTATATATTTCACGGTATAATAGGTTGAACTTACGTAGGATGCCATGTATTTATGTACACCATTTATTAGGGTTCCGGAGCCAAAATGGCAAAAACGGAACCCTTATAGTTTCGCCATGTCTGTCTGTCTGTCTGTCTGTCTGTCTGTCCGTCCGCGGCTTTGCTCAGAGACTATCAATGCTACAAAGCTGTAATTTTGCACGGATATATAGGTAAATTATGCCGACAAAATAGTACAATTCAAAATTCAAAAACAATTTTTTTAGGGTACCTCCCATAGACGTAAAGTGGCGGTGAATTTTTTTTTCTCATCCAACCCTATAGTGTGGGGTATCGTTGTATAGGTATTGTAAAACCATTAGGGGTTTGCTTAAACGATTTTTCTATTCAGTCATTTGTTTGCGAAATATTCAACTTTAAAGTTCAAATTTTCATAAAAATCGTGCGTCCCCCCCCCTCTAAAATCTAAACCGGTGGGTTGAAAAATTTGAAAAAAATCAGAATGGTAGTCAGTATATCAAACTTTCAAGGAAAACTATAACGGCTAAGTTTGCTTGAGAACTATTAGTAGTTTATGAGTAAATAGCAGCGTAGGGTATAAAATATACCTAAACTTGGAAGATTCCATATAAAATACGAAATCCTTAGAAAAATATTACTTAATTTTTTCGTAATGGCTACGGAACCCTATTTTGGGCGTGACCGACATGCTCTTGGCCGGTTTTTAAATTACAGATAAACCATGTTTACTTACAAAGATCTGCAATTGTTTGAAAAATGTCGCGGACAAAATAGTGTCGGTAAAAAAGTTGATTAGCCTTTATTCGTGAGATTTTACTAATTAAAGAGGAAAAAAAAGGAAATCATCATAACAAGAAAGAGTTAAATAAAGAGGAATAAAAAAAAAAGGAAATCATCATAACAATAAAGAGTAAAAATAGGGATTACGGAATAGAAAGTAGGAAAGAAAGCAGGTAGGACCTTGTGCAAGGTCCGCCCGGATTGCTACCACCATCTTGCTTGCTAATGCTGCCGTTAAGCAGTACTGCTTGCACTGTTGTGTTTCGGCTTGGAGAGTAAGACAGCCGGTGTAATTACTGACACTTGAGGTATCCCATCTTAGGCCTCTAGGTTGGCAACGCATCTGCAATACCCATGGCGTGTTTTTGTTGTATCTCTGAATCCATCCATTCTAATATTATAAATGCGAAAGAGTGTGTTTGTCCGTTTTTCACGTCGAAATTGACCGACGGATCGACGTGATTTTTGGCATAGAGATAGTTTATGGGCCAGAGAGTGACATATGTTACTTTTCACTTCTCATGCTCTAAAAGTGGGTCAATATAGCCTTACGAGACGGGAGTAAAGTGAGCACTTTACTCCCTAGGGAGTAAAAGTAATTATTTTTTTAATTTACTTCGAGTGACTTAGATAAACTCAAACAGCCAGTTACTTGCAAAAAATAAGTTTGTGTGTGGACCATTTTAATGACGAAAATGTTACGTTCTTAGTCTACGTGGTCTTAGTTCTTGCTTATTCCGCATAGAAGGTGGCGCCATTCTATTTTTCCGCTTGTGTATGGACCATTTCATCGATGCAATTTTGCTATGTCTGTGTCTTGGAAAAAAATACTTACCGCGAAAACTTTGACATTGTTGTAGAGCGTAAATCGTAAACGATTAAAATAAATTGATTATTCTCACAATGTCGTCAAGTGATAGCGAAAATTATGATGTCGAGCAATCAAGGGAAATAATAATAAGAGCAAAAGACATAATTGATAATTTTCTGTCGCCGAAATCTAGAAAGATTTATTTTTATTTTTTGATTTAGTCTTTTTATATACCAAACTGACTATTTTTTTCTCGCAATCGAAGTGAAAAATAAAGTTTTCACCACGAGACTAAAAGTCAATACAAACCCTCGGATAAATAGCCACCCTCGCTAAAGCTCGGGTGGCTAACATCCTCGGCTATGTATTGGCTTATTTTAGTCTCTCGATAAAAAATATACTATTTTATCCTGCAAAAATGCACAGTTTTCGAGGGAACAGCGTGCGATAACCAAACTCCACGCGGACGAAACCGCGGGCATAAGCTAGTTGTTTATATGTTGTTAAGTACTATATTATTAAAGTTATCTCTCACCACTCCCTGAGGCTTGAAGAAGTAGGAGCCGATCATGATCAAGCGGCACGACAGTTTGACCTCCGTTTCGTTGTTGGGGCTTTGCGGCATAGCTTCATCTGAAATGATAAGCTCTCCATGTTTGTCACTTTGTTCTACACGTTGATTGTTTACATTAGAGATGTCATGAATATTTGTATTCGCATTAGCATGAAACGATGTGAATATTTTGAAACCAAAATTCAAGATTCTGAGTTCATGGGAAGTACTTTGTAGGTTTTGACTTCCTTTGCTAGTTTCGAAAATTTGCAGCATGAACGGCTGCATCTTTTGATTGCGTTGGCTTAGAAGTTTGATTTTTTCACAGCTCTAAGGGACAGTAGACCACAGTATTTCATATAAATTTGAGCTTTTTACCTCCACGCATTACTGAGATAAAGGGTCTTGACAGACACACGGACAAAAAGTGATCTTATAAGGGTTCCATTTCCTTTTGACATACGGAACCCAAAAAAATTAGAAATGTCGAGTCATTTGGCAAGATAATAAATACTGAAATATAGCTTGGACATTAGTTGGATATCTAAAAATCCATAAATTTTCACTACTTTGAAAAAATCTCGTATCTAAAATCAACATGTCAACAAAATTGAACCTTCGCATGATGTTCATAAAGTTCACTCAGAAAATTATCTATTTTGAGGTACGAGTTTTTTTTTAAGTAGTGACGAAATACCTATTCCTTCAAATATCTAAAAATCCATAAATCGTCACTACTTTGAAAAAATCTCGTATCTATAATCAACATGTCAACAAAATTGAACCTTGGCATTATGTTCATAAAGTTCACTCAGAAAACTATATATTTTGAGGTACGAGTTTTTTAAAGTAGTTACAAAATATTGCTTCAAAAGTACCTACACTTGTGCTAGATCGGACTTGTAACTTTCTTGAGTTACAGTTACAGAAGCTAAAGGTGTAACAATGTAAACCGGCGAGGAATATATTCGATGGAGTAATGCTAAATAGCTTTCAAAGAATATCGCTATTCAGCCGATTATTTCGTCCTGCTTACTTGAAATATTAAGAACAGTGTATAATAAACCGTCAGGCTTGCCAATGGACCATCTGATTAAGATACTTGTAGCAAAAAATAAGGGAAATTTGTACCGTGCGCCTCGGCGTCCGCATCTAGGTCGAAATTACCAGGAAACATTTGCGGCATTAGGTGATGCTGCGTCTCATAAGCATCTATTTAAATCAAGCTACACTAGAAATAAACAAGTTTTTAGGAAAATAAATATGATTTCAGATAATCAATGATGTTTTCAATACAATAAAACGCAAAATGCCGTGCGAAGCGGGCAGAACGATATGGAATGGATATAGGATACGTATTAGACCTATAGGATACCATGAATGACAGACACTTGACACTTGTCATGAGTGACAAAGTGTCAACGTGACATTTTGGTTTTTTAAAACTAAAACATGACTGCGAAATGAAGAAATCATACAGCCACAAGTCAAGAAATTTGTAATTTAAACATAAATTAGTATTTAAATGTAGGTAAAAGGTTTTTCCAGTCACACGAAGTTTTTATCTATCTACAAAAGCAAAATAGTCCTTTTTGGCTGAAAAAGGTTATATCAATGTCAGGGTTATTATTGGATTATTAAAGTTGATAATTGTGTTATCTAGATTGTGCAGTTATCTTACTTTATGGTTTGTCTGCTAGCCAGTTACAAATACTCTTTGCCAGTTACAACGTTACCACGTTACAACAAACCCGCGAACTGAAACAAGATTGTCTAGAATCTCCAATATGTTTTTACGAAAATCTTCAAAAATGGGCCCATTTAAAATACTATTTAAAGACAAATTGGCAGGTTTCAACTTAAAAACGTAAGTATCCATTTCATTTTTTTTTTAATTAAAAGCGCAATCTGTTTAATGTGTTGTGAAACTACACGTTAATGTGTAATATATCTTAAAGTCTAGACGTTATGATAGAAAATTGAAGAGCAATATTTGAGATGTATTACTTTCATCTATCGTTATTAAAAACTCGTTGTTTCAAATCGTATCGTCCCTCTCGCTCTCGTATTAAATAGTATGTGTCAGAGGCACCGAACGACACGAAATTCAATTTTCGTAGTAGCCCTGCCGTTTGTTTATTTATTTAAACTACTAGCTGTTGCCGGTGACTTGACTTCGTCTGCAAAGAATTTATTTATCTTATCAGATGCTTGCGGGAACCATACCATGGGCTAGTGTTTAAAAAAAATGTATTCAGTTTTGGAGACTTATTTTTTGTTTATTGATGATATCCGCAATAGAACTAAGGTTACCGATAATCTACTTGTACAATACACGCGTGCAAAGTCGCGGGTAGGCACTAGTCACTCATTAATACGCATTAGATTATGTCTCCTTGACAACAGACTTAAATTTTGTATCTATTTGATATATTTTTTTGGCAGTCATCTTGTCATCATGACTTGCTTCCTGTATGAAAAGGCACTTTATGAAATTTATCATCACATTTCACAACTACCTATTTTCTTCAAGTTGTGGAAATATTTATCATATTTGCGTAATATTATACTGCATATTGATGTGCCATCCAGTCTTATCTTAATGAACCTTAAAAAATAAAAAAAAAACTGCTATATTTTTTTTAACGAAAGTTTTTTTTATTGAATGTTAAAAAACCGTCCAAGAGCGTGTCGGACACGCTCGAGATAGGGTTCCGTAGCCATTACGAAAAAAATTAGATATATTTTTTTCTAATGATTTCGTATTTTGTGCGGAATATTCCAAGTTTATAATAGGTATATTTTTTATACCTTAGGCTACTATTTACTCTTAACTACTAATAATTCTCAAGAAAACTGAATGTTTTCCTTGTAAGTTCGATATATGCTTACTACCATCCTGAGTTTCCTCAAATTTTTCCACCCACCGGTTTAGATTTTAGAGGGAGGGGGGGCGCTCGATTTTAATGAAAATTTGCACTTTAAAGTTAAATATTTTGGAAACGAATCACTGAATCGTAAAATTGTTTTAGCAAACTTGTAATGATTTTAAAAGACCTATCCAACGATACCCTACACTACACGGTTGGATGAGAAAAAAGAAATCACAGCCATTTTACGTCTATGGGAGGTACTCGTGCAAAGTTACAGCTTTCTAGCATTAATAGTCCCTGAGGAAAGCCACGGACGGACGGACAGACAGACATGGCGATACTATAAAGGGCTCCGTTTTTGCCATTTTGGCTACGGAACCCTGAAAAAATGGCAAAAGCTAGCTTTTGTTAAGTTTAGTTTAGTTTATTTATTCATTCAATACATCATCCATACTATATACTATATATACTATATTAATATTATAAATGCGAAAGTAACTCTGTCTGTCTGTCTGTCTGTCTGTCTGTCTGTCTGTTACGCTTTCACGCCAAAACCGCTGAACCGATTTGGATGAAATTTGGTACAGAGATAGAATAGACCTTGGGAAAGGACATAGGCTACTTTTTATCCCGATATTCCCACGGGATAGGGATAAAATCTCGAAATAAGAACCTCTGGGCTTAGAGTCATGAAATTTGGTATGTAAAGAAAGAAAGAAAGAAAGAAAGAAGACATTTATTCACTAACACAAAAGACACACATATACAGCAAAATTTACACAAAAGAACCAAAAAAATAATAAAGAAATAAAAATAATAAATCGCACATGAAATATATACACAATTTTGTGGGATTACTAATGTATGGCCAAAAAACTTTTCCCAAAGTATCACATCCCAAAAAATTTTACCCAAATTATCATTTGGCAAAAAATCATTTGGCAAAAAAACTTATCGCAAATTTACAGTTAACAAATTTTTATTTGGCAAATTATTGTTTCGCAAATAATTACTTGGTCATGTTTCATATTGCCAAGTAACATTTGGTAAAATGTATCGTTTGGCATAATGTACTCTTCCCAAGATATCGCATGACATAATAACCTACTTTTCTGGGAACAGTTTGTTTCTGTGAAGGGGCGCAGTTCTAACCTAACCTAACCTACTTTTTTGATAACAGTTCGTTTTTGCGGGGGACGCAGTTTTAACCTATAATCTGGCGTACTTTTCTGGTAGCAGTCCGTTTTCTGTGGGGGACGCAGTCTAACCTCATCTACTTTTCTGATAGCAGTTCGTTTCTGTGGAAGACGCAGTTCTAATATAAGCTACTTTTCTGGTAGCAGTTGGTTTTTGTGGTTGGTTTGTGCGAAATGTCATTTTGAACAAAAATTTTTTTGGAATACAATATTTGCCAATATAAAACGTTTGCTTAATAAACGTTTGTCGTAATAAAATTTGACAAACTAAAATTATGCCAAATGATAATTTGACCAAATGAATAAAATGCGAAATGAAAATATGCCAAAGATTCGTTTGGGAAATGAAACTATTGCGATAAGTTTTTTGGGAAGTGAAATTTGGCGAAAAGTATTTTGGCGAAACGGCAGTACACCAATTTTGTGTGTCCCCGCGAAAGTGAAACGGTCGCTGACTCAGCATTATGCTGAAGCGTTAGACGCCTACAGCGCTGATTTTCTGCCAGAACCGTCTGTGACTCACGGAACGATACACAAATATAATAAATAAACCACTAATCTATATGTAAGTAAATAAAATGAAGAGAGAGAAAAAAAAATAACTATAAGAAACAAAGAAATAAATAAATTACAGCGAAAAATAATGGGTTGTTCTGGGATGTAGGTAGTTGGACGTATGGAATAACACATAGGTGACTTTTTGACCCAATATTCCCACGGGATAACTAGGGATAAGATCTCGAAATAACAACCGCTGGGCTTAGAGCCATAAAATTTAGTATGTAGGTAGCTGGACCTCTGGAATAACACATAGGCTATTTTTTACCCCGATATTCCCACGGGGTAGGAATAAAATTTTGAAATAATAACCGCTGGGCTAAAAGTCATGAAACTTGGTATGTAGGTAGCTGCACGTCTGGAATAACACATACGCTATTTTTTATCCCTATACTCCCACGTGATATTTCAATTGCCACTACCAGACCGATATTATAAATGCGAAAGTGTGTTTGTATGTTTGTGTGTTTGTATGTTTGTCCCTCTTTCACGCCGTAACGGAGCGACGGATCCACGTGATTTTCGGCATAGAGATAGTTTATGGGCCCGAAAGTGACATAGGCTACTTTTAATCCCGGAAAAATGCACAGTTCCCGAGGGAACAGCACGCGATAATCGAATACCACGCGGGCGGAGCCGCGGGCAAAAGCTAGTTACATTATAATTTACATAAATGTCAGTCACGCAACATCAGTCAGTCGTGTGTGTGTGTGTGTGTGTGTGTGTGTGTGTGTGTGTGTGTGTGTGATGTCACGCAAATAATAGTACTTTACGTATCCAGAAACTAAAACCATCCATTTAAGAATACAAGCTTGTATCGTATCGATCAGTAGACAAAAGGTACTCATAGCTATATTTAGCAAGGTTTATTACAGTTTGGGATAGCTCCATAGCTTACGTCATATATTAGCTAATGGCGTCGAATATATACACCGTATTTTTGTTCATTTCCGTCAAATTCGACACGTTGCTCGGTACTTTAACAGAAACTAGCTGGTATATTGATTTTTGTTAAAATCGAAAAAAAAATTTTTTTTTTGTTATTCATACATAATAAATCAATATTACAGTGTAAAAGGTCCCTTAGAGTTTCACAAAAGCTGGTGTCAGTTATGACAAAGTTTAAATTTCATTCATGACAGCACATGCCAACCCATAGCTAATGATCTCCTTGTAGCGAATAGCTATGAACGAAAACCTCTTTACTGACGAAATTTAAAAGATAAATAATAATATGACGTAATAAAGGACCTTTTACACTGGTTCACCCATTAAATTTAATTATTGAATATCTCAAAAATAGTAAGAGTTAAGACACTAGTTTCTTCTAGAAATTAACTCTATTTGACCTGAATAACCTTCCCTTAAAGTTAACGGAAATCAACACAAACACGGTGTAGAAAGATATAGTGAAATAGGCATATTGACTTGGGTTCCGACTGATTGGCCTTTAGTAGATGTATATATTCATATGGACTTGTAGTACAGTACCTAAATAAATATGACTCAATCTATTAGACGAATTTTTAGGGTTCCGGAGCCAAAATGGTAAATACGGAACCCTTATAGTTTCGCCATGTCTGTCTGTTTGTCCGTCCGCGGCTTTGCTCAAGGACTATCAATTCTAGAAAGCTGTAATTTTGCACGAATGGATCTCTGTAAACTATGCCGACAAAATGCTATACCAAGGACGATTAATCGTCCTTGGCTATACGAAAAAATTAAAAAAAAATTTTTTTGGAGAGCCTCCCGTAGACGTAAAGTGGGGGTGATTTTTGTTTTCTTATCCGATCTTGTAGTGTGGGGTATCGTTGGATAGGTCTTTCAAAACCATTAGGGGGTTGCTAAAACGATTTTTCGATTCAGTAATTTGTTTGCGAAATATTCAACTTCAAAGTGCAAATTTTCGTTAAAATCGAGCGTCCCCCCCCCCCCTCTAAAATCTAAACCGGTGGGTGGAAAAATTTGAAAAAAATCGGGATGGTAGTCAGTATATCAAACTTCCAAGGAAAACTATAACGGCTAAGTTTGCTTGAGAATTATTAGTAGTTTATAAATGAGTAAATAGCAGCGTAAGGTATAAAATATACCTAAACTTGGAAGATTCTGTACCTACAAAATACGAAATCCTCAAAGAAATATTACTTAATTTTTCGTAATGGCTACGGAACCCTATTTTGGGCGTGTCCGACACGATCGGTTTTCATTTAAGTGATCTGTTTGCAAAATATTCAACTTTATCTTAGTGGCCCAGCTAGCGTAGGCTTACCGCCAGACGTGCTTTCCAGGGCAGTCCGCGCGGCGCACCGCTGGTTTCCAGACCAGGAGTATGTGAAGCAGTTCGAGGCAGCCGTGATGTACCCTGACGAGGTCACTTCACTGATCAAACACCCGCCATATTCAGGTACAACAAAATTTTCTTCTTACTGTTCCTCCTTCTTCCTCTAAATTCTATCATAACTCGTTGTAAGATTGGGTGCCCGATATGAGAGATCGGTTGGATTTTTGGACTTTTTACTATGGAATAGTGACAAACAAACTTAAAAACCTTATTTCTATTGTTGCGCGATACTAGCGCCACCACACTTGTGTTTCATTTTGGAACTACTGAGTCAAGGGGCATCGATCATTTTTATTAATTAGCGAGCTATCTAGTTCAGCAGATGAACTATAGATGGCGCTGTATCGAACACTCTTTTACTCGTCTTTGGAATTCTCTTCCTTTAGCGTTAAGGCAAGCAAAATCCCGCCCCATTTTAAAGACCTCTTAAAGGCTTAGGTACTATTTGTCACTAACTTTATCCCCAGTCTTTGATCCTTCTCTATTCTTTTTGGTTTTTGGATATATTGTTTCTTTAATTTCCTTTTTAAATGCCTTTTCTCTCATGCGGCCTTTTGATATTTTGTATTAAGTATGTGTAGTTCTTACGTATTATAGTTAATGTATTTGTTTATTTATATACTTAATCCGTACTAATATGATAAATGCGAAAGTGTGTTTGTATGTTTGTCCGTAACGGAGCAACGGATCGACGTGATTTTTGGCATAGAGATAGTTTATGGGCCCAAGAATGACATAGGCTACTTTTTATCCCGGAAAATGCACAGTTCCCGTGCGAACAGCGCGCGATAACCAAATACCACGCGGGTGGAGCCGCGGGCAAAAGCTAGTAAATAAATACTTAAACATACTGTGTTAAGGAATAATTCGCGTGTGACAGAGCAAATAGATGCAGATTTAAGTCAGACCTTAGGTTTATAGGTGATACAATTGTTTGTGTATTGCAGGCATCGTGACACCCGCTGAGAAGCAAGTGCGCAACATGGTGCTCAACTTCGGGCCGCAGCACCCCGCGGCGCACGGCGTGCTGCGGCTCGTGCTGGAGCTGGACGGAGAGGTCAGTCTGTCTCGCTCACTCTTAGGGCCCCGCACCCCGCGGCGCGCGCAGTGCTGGGCCTCGTGCTGGAGTGAGACGGATAGGTCAGAGTCAGACTCAGTCCTCATTGTGTTTGTCCCAGAGTCAGACTACCGTCTCACTCGCCCTCACTGTGTTTCTCCCAGAGTCAGACTACTATCTCACTCGTCCTAATTGTGTTTCTCCCAAACTCAGACTACTGTCTCACTCGCCCTCGTTGTGTTTCTCCCAGAGTCAGACTACTGTCTCACTCGCCCTTGTTGTGTTTCTCCCAGAGTCAGACTACTGTCTCACTCGCCCTCATTGTGTTTCTGCCAGACTCAGACTACCGTCTCACTCTCCCTCGTTGTGTTTCTCCCAGACTCAGAGTAATGTCTCACTCGCCCTCGTTGTTTCTCCCAGACTCAGACTACCGTCTCACTCACCCTCATTGTGTTTCTCCCAGACTCATACTACTGTCTCACTCGCCCTCGTTGTGTTTTTCCCAGAGTCAGACTAGTGTCTCACTCGCCCTCGTTGTGTTTCTCCCAGACTCAGACTACCGTCTCACTCACCCTCATTGTGTTTCTCCCAGACTCATACTACTGTCTCACTCGCCCTCGTTGGGTTTTTCCCAGAGTCAGACTAGTGTCTCACTCGCCCTCGTTGTGTTTCTCCCAGACTCAGACTACTATCTCACTCTCCCTCGTTGTGTTTCTCCCAGACTCAATAGTACCGTCTCACTCGCCCTCATTGTGTTCCTCCCAGACTCAGAGTACCGTCTCACTCTCCCTCGTTGTGCTCCTCCCAGACTCAGTACCGTCTCACTCTCCCTCGTTGTGCTCCTCCCAGACTCAGACTCTATCTCACTCTCCCTCGTTGTGCTCCTCCCAGACGGTGCGCGCGGCCGACCCGCACATCGGGCTGCTCCACCGCGGCACGCCTCCCAGACTCAGTACCGTCTCACTCTCCCTCGTTGTGTTCCTCCCAGACTCAGACTCTATCTCACTCTCCCTCGTTGTGCTCCTCCCAGACTCAGTACCGTCTCACTCTCCCTCGTTGTGCTCCTCCCAGACTCAGTACCGTCTCACTCTCCCTCGTTGTGCTCCTCCCAGACTCAGTACCGTCTCACTCTCCCTCGTTGTGCTCCTCCCAGACTCAGACTCTATCTCACTCTCCCTCGTTGTGCTCCTCCCAGACGGTGCGCGCGGCCGACCCGCACATCGGGCTGCTCCACCGCGGCACGCCTCCCAGACTCAGTACCGTCTCACTCGCCCTCGTTGTGCTCCTCCCAGACTCAGTACCGTCTCACTCTCCCTCGTTGTGTTTCTCCCAGACTCAGACTCTATCTCACTCTCCCTCGTTGTGCTCCTCCCAGACGGTGCGCGCGGCCGACCCGCACATCGGGCTGCTCCACCGCGGCACGCCTCCCAGACTCAGTACCGTCTCACTCTCCCTCGTTGTGCTCCTCCCAGACTCAGACTCTATCTCACTCTCCCTCGTTGTGCTCCTCCCAGACGGTGCGCGCGGCCGACCCGCACATCGGGCTGCTCCACCGCGGCACGCGTCCCAGACTCAGTACCGTCTCACTCTCCCTCGTTGTGCTCCTCCCAGACTCAGACTCTATCTCACTCTCCCTCGTTGTGCTCCTCCCAGACGGTGCGCGCGGCCGACCCGCACATCGGGCTGCTCCACCGCGGCACGGAGAAGCTGATCGAGTACAAGACGTACACGCAGGCGCTGCCCTACTTCGACCGCCTCGACTACGTGTCCATGATGTGCAACGAGCAGTGCTACTCGCTCGCCGTCGAGAAACTGCTCAATATAGACATCCCGCTGCGCGCCAAGTACATCCGCAGTGAGTATACGATACTGTGCGCTGCTGCCGTTATACGCGGTGTATAACTACTGGCCATGATGCGACGAGCAGTGCTACTCGCTCGCCGTCGAGAAACTGCTCAATATAGACATCCCGCTGCGCGCCAAGTACATCCGCAGTGAGTATACGATACTGTGCGCTGCTGCCGTTATACGCGGTGTATAACTACTGGCCATGATGCGACGAGCAGTGCTACTCGCTCGCCGTCGAGAAACTGCTCAATATAGACATCCCGCTGCGCGCCAAGTACATCCGCAGTGAGTATACGATACTGTGCGCTGCTGCCGCTATACGCGGTGTATAACTACTGGCCATGATGCGACGAGCAGTGCTACTCGCTCGCCGTCGAGAAACTGCTCAATATAGACATCCCGCTGCGCGCCAAGTACATCCGCAGTGAGTATACGATACTGTGCGCTGCTGCCGTTATACGCGGTGTATAACTACTGGCCATGATGCGACGAGCAGTGCTACTCGCTCGCCGTCGAGAAACTGCTCAATATAGACATCCCGCTGCGCGCCAAGTACATCCGCAGTGAGTATACGATACTGTGCGCTGCTGCCGTTATACGCGGTGTATAACTACTGGCCATGATGCGACGAGCAGTGCTACTCGCTCGCCGTCGAGAAACTGCTCAATATAGACATCCCGCTGCGCGCCAAGTACATCCGCAGTGAGTATACGATACTGTGCGCTGCTGCCGTTATACGCGGTGTATAACTACTGGCCATGATGCGACGAGCAGTGCTACTCGCTCGCCGTCGAGAAACTGCTCAATATAGACATCCCGCTGCGCGCCAAGTACATCCGCAGTGAGTATACGATACTGTGCGCTGCTGCCGTTATACGCGGTGTATAACTACTGGCCATGATGCGACGAGCAGTGCTACTCGCTCGCCGTCGAAAAACTGCTCAATATAGACATCCCGCTGCGCGCCAAGTACATCCGCAGTGAGTATACGATACTGTGCGCTGCTGCCGTTATACGCGGTGTATAACTACTGGCCATGATGCGACGAGCAGTGCTATTCGCTCGCCGTCGAGAAACTGCTCAATATAGACATCCCGCTGCGCGCCAAGTACATCCGCAGTGAGTATACGATACTGTGCGCTGCTGCCGTTATACGCGGTGTATAACTACTGGCCATGATGCGACGAGCAGTGCTACTCGCTCGCCGTCGAGAAACTGCTCAATATAGACATCCCGCTGCGCGCCAAGTACATCCGCAGTGAGTATACGATACTGTGCGCTGCTGCCGTTATACGCGGTGTATAACTACTGGCCATGATGCGACGAGCAGTGCTACTCGCTCGCCGTCGAGAAACTGCTCAATATAGACATCCCGCTGCGCGCCAAGTACATCCGCAGTGAGTATACGATACTGTGCGCTGCTGCCGTTATACGCGGTGTATAACTATTGGCCATGACGTGACGAGCAGTGCTACTCGCTCGCCGTCGAGAAACTGCTCAATATAGACATCCCGCTGCGTGCCAAGTACATCCGCAGTGAGTATACGATACTGTGTGCTGCTGCCGTTATACACGGTGTATAACTACGGCCAAGATGTGCATTACATAATGCACTGACTTACATACGTCCACAGTCAAGTCAGTGCTCAATATAGTACTTATCCCTATGGCTCGAGTCTGTCCAATAGAGTTCGGTGTATACGCTCCACCATCCCCTTCCTTTTTTCATCCCTCCCCTACTTTCCACCGTCTGAATGATATATACACCCGTTTACCTTTACTTTCCCGAATTTCATTTGCCCGAAATTCATACTTGCCATACCAACGTTTGCCATAAAATAAATAGAACCGCGCTGTTTTCAGGATTTTTTATAATGTCATCATATAAAATGCAGCAGGTTAGGTTAGGTTAGTTTAATATCAACTCTGAAGAAATTACTATTTCAACAATAAATTTTAATTTCAACTTTATGGCAAATGAAAATTCTAGAAAATGATACATTCGGGCATATGAAATTCGGGCAAACGATAGAGAACGAGATACATCGTTTCAGATCAGTGTTTTTTCCTCAGCCCTGTTTGCCGAGATAACCCGTTTGCTAAACCATATGATGGCAGTGGGCAGCCATGCCCTCGACGTGGGCGCTCTCACGCCTCTGTTCTGGCTGTTTGAAGAGAGAGAGAAGCTGATGGAGTTCTATGAGAGAGTGAGCGGCGCGCGCATGCATGCCGCCTATATACGCCCGGGGGGAGTTTCCATCGTAAGTTTACCTGCCATATACAGATGGCCCATTTATATCGGTCAGTATGGGAAAGCCTGAAACTATACGACATACGAAAATTTCTTCTTAGAAACCATGGCATCGATTTCAATAACAAGAAAAACTGCACTTAAAAAAACCTGTACTCAGCTCGGGATTCGAACCCGGTTGTTTTGAAAAAAAAAACTTACACTTTTTGTATTTAGATATCGATTGTGTACGTTTTAAGCAGTAAATGTCTCCATGAAAAATTATGTCTAAAATGAATAAAATGCATTGTTTTCACATACTTTAATTTATTTTAGTAGGTGTTCGAAGTGTCCACCGTTACAATATTCAACAAATTCTGGCATATAAAATTGACTCTATGGTTGTTTGTACCTCTTTGCTGGTAAAATCGATGTCATGGTTCCTAAGAAGAAATTTTCGTATGTCGTATAGTTTCAGACTTTCCCATACTGACCGATATAAATGGGCCACCCTGTATACATCTATAAAATAGTAATCTGAGAACAAAAACAGTTTGCCAGTTTGTTCCACGTTTGCCGGAATAATCGAGTACTAGCTTATGCCCGCGACTTCGTCTGCGCGGACTTAGTTTATCGCGCGGTGGCGCCCTCTACCGGAATAAAAAGTATCCTATGTTGATCCTTGGGGTTTAAACTCTAAACCAAATTTCATCGAAATCGGTTCAGCGGTTTCGACGTGAAAGCGTAACAGACAGACAGACAGACCGACAGACAGACAGAGTTATTTTCACATTATAATATTATATAGTAGGGATTAAGTGCTTTAATGCCAAGTTTCATGGTCTTATCTTCGACAGTGACGAATTTCCACCATATAAACTTTCACCCCCTATTTCAACCCCTTAAAGCCTCGTTTTCGCGATAAAAGATAGCCTATGTTCTTTCCCAAGGTCTATTCTATCCCTGTACCAAATTTCATCAAAATCAGTTCAGCGGTTTTGGCGTGAAAACGTAACAGACAGACAGAGTTACTTGCGCATTTATAATATTGTATGGATCGCCTTTAAGGCGCGGCCACATGCAGTCACTCGACGCTCGTTTCCAGCGTCTAAGGTCGGACTTGACTAGTTCTGATATACGAATTATTATTAAGTACCTACTAAAACAGTCATGGACGTCGATGGCTAATTTCTACCAGCAAGCCAATTATTCAATTCAAAGTTCAATATCTCAAAAACACCTGAATTGATTTTAATGGAACATATCTAAGAACCGTCGCTAAAAAACCTGCTATCAAATAAAAAAAAACGGCATTAAAATCGGTCCACCCGTTTATGAGCTACGGTGCCACAGACAGACACACATAGCGGTCAAACTTATAACGCCCCTCTTTTTGCGTCGGGGGTTAAAAACCTTCTTTACCACCATTCAAAAGCCAGACGATACATTCTTCCGATTCCGAAAGTACCAGGCAAGCATGACAGCAGCGGTACTTAAACCTTTTTCAGACTTTGATAGGTCGAACAAATCGTTCCACCATGCCGCCGCTTGGAGGTGAATTCAGTTCATACTTATGCTTTCTCCAGGACATGCCTCTGGGTTTGATGGACGATATCTACGAGTTCTCGAGCAAGTTCGCCGAGCGTCTCGACGAGGTGGAAGACGTGCTGACAACCAACAGGATATGGGTTATGCGGACCAAGGATATCGGGGTCGTGAGCGCTCAGGATGCGCTTAACTACGGGTTCAGGTGAACTATTTGCTGCAGCGACTTTGCGTACAATGCGGGCTGATTGACAGCCGAAATATAGATGGCGTTAGTATCGTGAGGCCCGTTTGACGTTTGCTCGTGATTGGTTAAATAACTAAATGAGCCAATCACAAGCAAACGTCAAACGGATCTCACGATACTAGCGCCATCTAGCGATATGTCGCCTCTGAGAAAATCATCACTGGCTCATTTGCTTACATTAAGTAAGCCCTACTAATATTATAAATGCGATAGTAACTCTCTCTGTCTGACTGTTACGCTTTCACGTCGAAACCACTGAACCGAATTTGATGAAATTTCGTTTATAGTGAGTTTGAACCCCAAGGATCAACATAGGATATCTTTTATTCCGGTAGAGGGTGCCACCGCGCGATGACCTAGATCCGCGCTGACGAAGTCGCGGGCATAAGCTAGTTATTCATATACGTAAGATCTCCCCAAACATTTAACATTTAGCGCAATAAATATTTTGAATTTGAATTTGAAACCTATTAACGCGGAATCGCCTTTAACGGATCAAAAATCTCTATATCCACGAAATATTTTCACTCTAAAGAGCAAAAAAGACGTAGATCGGCGCGGTCCTGCGCAAGCTTGTAATAGTACCTGTGACGAGAGATGGCGTTGTGTGTCGCGCGTGACACGTTGAAGTGAAAAGCATAAAATACATTTTACCGTCGGCCTAACTACCAGTCTTCGCCTACAGCTCATGTGGATAGAAACATCGCCGGCTTTACACAATACTAACGTTACAATTATTTCAATATGTTCTGTTGACAGTAACTATTTTTGCAAATATTTTGTCGCCTAGCGCCATCTATCGAAAGGTCTTGTCTACACGACGTAGCACTCGCCCGTTGAGCATATAATTAGTTCCTGTGACGAGAGATGGCGCTGTTTGTTGCAGCGGCGTGATGCTGCGCGGGTCGGGCATCAAGTGGGACCTCCGCAAGGCGCAGCCCTACGACGCGTACCACCTGGTGGACTTCGACGTGCCGCTCGGGACCCACGGGGACTGCTACGACCGGTGAGACACAGACAGTGCCGCGCGGCACCCACGGGGACTGCTACGACCGGTGAGACACAGACACAGTGCCGCGCGGCACCCACGGGGACTGCTACGACCGGTGAGACACAGACACAGTGCCGCGCGGCACCCACGGGGACTGCTACGACCGGTGAGACATAGACACAAGGCCGTGCGGCACCCACGGGGACTGCTACGACCGGTGAAACACAGACACAGTGCCGCGCGGCACCCACGGGGACAGCTACGACCGGTGAGACACACAGACACAGTGCCGCGCGGCACCCACGGGGACTGCTACGACCGGTGAGACACACAGACACAGTGCCGCGCGGCACCCACGGGGACTGCTACGACCGGTGAGACACACAGACACAGTGCCGCGCGGCACCCACGGGGACTGCTACGACCGGTGAGACACAGACACAGGGCCGTGCGGCACCCACGGGGACTGCTACGACCGGTGAGACACAGACACAAGGCCGCGCGGCACCCACGGGGACTGCTACGACCGGTGAGACACAGACACAGTGCCGCGCGGCACCCACGGGGACTGCTACGACCGGTGAGACACACAGACACAGTGCCGCGCGGCACCCACGGGGACTGCTACGACCGGTGAGACACACACACAGTGCCGCGCGGCACCCACGGGGACTGCTACGACCGGTGAGACACAGACACAGTGTCGCGCGGCACCCACGGGGACTGCTACGACCGGTGAGACACAGACACAGTGCCGCGCGGCACCCACGGGGACTGCTACGACCGGTGAGACACACAGACACAGTGTCGCTCGCATAATAAGTTCATTGTGGTTTCGGATAATTTCCAAAAATGTTATCGTAATTTTCACTGACGTAAAGTTAATTGCGATAAAAACAACCGTACCAAATTTCATTACTAAGCCCAGCCATTGAGATTCCGTAACTTTGTGTCGATCCCGCGGGAAGTTGGGATAATAAGTAGCCTATGTTTTATTCCAGACGCCCATCTATCTAAGTTTTCTACATTTATATATGAAATTTGGCAAAAATATTGATCAAAATCGGTCAGGATTCAGAAGAATATATAGCTATTTGCCTGTGTTGATAAATATACTGATTGACTGTCTTCTGACGGCGGCAGGTACCTGTGCCGCGTGGAGGAGATGCGTCAGTCGCTGCGGATCATCGAGCAGTGCCTCAACCAGATGCCGGCCGGGGAGGTCAAGACTGACGACGCCAAGCTGACGCCGCCCTCCCGCGAGGAGATGAAGGTAACACGCGGCACTGACCAGTGCAACCAGCTGCCGGGGAGGTCAAGACTGACGACGCCAAGCTGACGCCGCCCTCCCGCGAGGAGATGAAGGTAACACGCGGCACTGACCAGTGCAACCAGCTGCCGGGGAGGTCAAGACTGACGACGCCAAGCTGACGCCGCCCTCCCGCGAGGAGATGAAGGTAACACTCGGGCACTGACCAGTGCAACCAGCTGCCGGGGAGGTCTTGTCCTTTGACTAGGATTAATGTCTTTTGAGTCTAGAAATTGATCTTTTAGGAATTTTCGCTAAAAATAAATTTATGTTGACACTTCAATAATAGTGTTCAGTAGTGCCATCTTTTGGTGAATACATGAACTACTAGTAATAGCTACTCGACGACAGATGGCGCTACTGTCGCCGTGGCGGCTGACTGACTCGTTTGGTTGCAGACGTCGATGGAGGCGCTGATCCACCACTTCAAGCTGTTCACGCAGGGGTACCAGGTGCCCCCGGGCGCCACCTACACCGCCATCGAGGCGCCCAAGGGCGAGTTCGGCGTCTACCTCGTCTCCGACGGGGGCTCCAAGCCCTACAGGTATGAACTACGTCTACGGAACGAGGCCAGTTTAGGTACAGCGTGAAGACGCTTGCTGCATAAAATTTTCCATGTGCTTAACGGTTTAAAGAAAACATCGTGAGGGAATCTGCACATATCGACGAAGAAATTTAATGGTGTATGTCAAGTGTGTGTTGTTTCCAATCCGCACTGGCTATGGTCCAAGCCCTCTCAATGAGGGCTATCGCATATGAATTCGCCGCTAGAGGCGCTAGTGTAGCGTGAGGTCAACGAAATGTCAAATCTCATAGTTTTTGGGTGAGCTACGCGGGTTTATTTATAATAAGAATAATTTTGTGAATATTTTGCATTACGTGAAATTAATTATGGCAATTATGCGTTATAGGGCCATGAACGTCTGTAATTTGAGACAGTTTTCTTTCGAAAACTTTTGTCCTCCCTTTTTTCCGAACAAAACGGGATTACGGAATACTGTGGTTGCTCGATATTTTTATGGTACTGTTTTAAGATGTATTAAATATGATTTTAGTCTAAACTTTGTTTTCACACCCGTTATAACAGACTTAAAAACCTCACACAACAGTGGCGCCATCTAGTGAGATAAAAAACGATAGCCCTCATTGGAGTGGCCGCCTTGTGGCTCAGCGTATACCCATTTCGCTTCTAAAAGTACCAGGCAAGCATAAATCGAAGGCGTTTATCCGCAGATGCAAGATCAAGGCCCCAGGCTTCGCGCACTTGGCAGCTCTGGAGAAAGTGGGCAAGAACTCCATGCTGGCTGACGTCGTCGCCATCATCGGAACTATGGACTGTGTGTTTGGAGAGATTGACAGGTAGAACAATCGGAACCAACAATGTAGAGTACTGTATACACGAAACTTTCATTTATGTCGTCTTTTAGGGAATATTACTGCAAGTTTCTGCCTACAGAGTGCAGCACTAGCACAAGACCGTAAGGGTACCCCCACGGACACATGCAGTCGCTAGACGCTCGTTTGCAGCGATAAATCTGGTCACGTGACCCCATTTTGAAGGTGATTTAGAATTTCCCGCGACTCGAAAAAGTAGTGTCAAATCACCGCGTCGAGCACAAGATGTCTTCTTGCAGGAATGATCTTGGTTTTGGAAGCTGATTTCTCAATTTCATTTACTAGCAGTCGTGCCAGTGGTTCAAATAAAAGAACTAAATACTAGGACTAGACAAAAATATATCTTTTATTATTTATTTAAGAATTTCTACAACGAAAATGATGAAAATTATAATACGATAACTTAAAACTGTCAAAATAACATTAAAATACTATTGTTTCTCACTGAGTTTTTTCGAGTAAAAATTATTGATCAAGTTTTTTTTTAGGCTGGTAAGATCAAAGAACGAGACACAAGTCCTCCGTTATTGCTATCCCACTCGCCGTAGATAAGCCTCTGTGTAAGTCGTAACAGAGAAAGATACTTTCTTACCTTGTAATACCTACGCTTGATTTTCGTAAATAAATTTGCAGGTGGTAGGACCTTGTGCAAGGTCCGCCCGGATTGCTACCACCATCTTGCTCGCTAATCCTGCCGTGAAGCAGCAGTGCTTGCACTGTTGTGTTTCGGCATGGAGAGTAAGACAGCCGGTGAAATTACTGTCACTTGAGGTATTCCAACTTAGGCCTCTAGGTTGGCAACGCATCTGCGATTCCCCTGGTGTTGCAGGTGGCTATGGGCGGTGGCGATCTCTTACCATCAGGAGACCCACTTGCTCGTTTGTCATCCAGTCAAATAAAAAAACATATTTTCAGAGTACTTGGTCCCGTTGAAGTATTACTTCTATGGAATGACGTTATGGGTTTGTGCTAGTGGCGCCCCCTGCGCATAGCTTTGCCTAATATATGCCCTATACAGGATGGCCCATTTATATCGGTCAGTATGGGAAAGTCTGAAACTATACGACATACGAAAATTTCTTCATAGGAACCATGACATCGATTTTAATAACAAGAAAAACTGCATTCATGCATTTAAAAAAAACCTGTACTCAGCTCGGGAATCGAACCCGGTTGTTTTGAAAAAAAAAAACTTACACTATTTCTATTCAGATATCGATTGTGTGCGTCTTAAGCAGTAAATGTCTCCATGAAACATTATGTCTAAAATGAATAAAATGCATTGTTTTCACATACTTTAATTTATTTTAGTAGGTGTTCGAAGTGTCCACCGTTACAATGTTCAACAAATTCTGGCATGTAAAATTGTCTCTTTGGTTGTTTGTACCTCTTTGCTGGTAAAATCGATGTCATGGTTCCTAAGAAGAAATTTTAGTATGTCGTATAGTTTCAGACTTTCCCATACTGACCGATATAAATGGGCCACCCTGTATTGTATAAAAAAGGATAATAAGAGAAAGTGTAATTAAATCGTTTGACAATAGATAGCAGCACTTGAAACTGGTTTGTTTTATTTTGTCATCCAGCACTTCTAATATCTCGTATCAGTGTTTGTAACCAAACTCCTCCAAAACAGTTAGACCGATTTTTAGGGTTCCGGAGTTCCTTATAGTTTCGCCATGTCTGTCTGTCTGTCCGTCCGTCCGTCTGTCTGTCTGTCTGTCCGTCCGCGGCTTTGCTCAGAGACTATCAATGCTAGAAAGCTATAATTTTGCACGGATATATAGGTAAACCATGCCGACAAAACAGTACAATTAAAAATTCAAAAACAATTTTTTTAGGGTACCTCCCATAGACGTAAAGTGGTGGTGTTTTTTTTTTATATGTATATTCAGTAAGTCTGAGAATAGGACGCTAACTATTTTTTAACCCCCGACGGAAAAAAAGGGGTGTTATAAGTTTGACCGCTATGTGTGTCTGTCTGTGGCGCCGTAGCTCTTAAACGGGTGGACCGATTTGAATGCGGTTTTTTATTTGATAGCAGTTTTCTAGCGATGGTTCTTAGACATGTTTCATCAAAATCGGTTCAGCCGTTTTTGAGATACTGAAGTTTAAAGTGACAAAGTCGGGGGTTTTCCAACTTTTTATTGGTTAGGTTATAATACTTGTATAGGTACGGACGGAGTCGGGGGAAACAGCTAGTAATATAATAAATGTGAAAGTTTCCTTACTTACTTATATCCATTGTAAAGGTTGCCTGGAAGAGATCGCTCTGAAGCGATAAGGCCGCCTATTGCTTACCTTAGAAAATCTCAATGTATATACCTGTTTTTTGTACTGCTTACTGTATTGGTGTGCAATAAAGACCTAATTGTATTGTATTGTATTGTTTGTGTTTGTTACTCTATCAGGCCGAAACGACTAGACGGATTTTGATGATATTTGGTATGTACCTCAATATTCGGAATATCTTTTAGGCTCATATTAAATAAGTGCTCCGGATCACTCACGTCTTAAATCGAGTTTAGCTCGACTGTTTCGGGCTAATCCGTAGCCCTTCTTCTTCGGAGCAACGCGACTCGGCGGCTGCTACAAATTATTATTAAATAAAAATAAATAAATAATAATAATTATAAATTATTATTTTAATTATTTTTTAATAATATTAAATTGTTATTATTTATTTAATATGAGTGAGTCTCACGGTAGTTATATGTCCAAAATCTTTTAGGCTACTTTTTATTTCAATATGCCTAAGGGATCGGGATGTATAGTCAACCAATTGGATTTTTCACCATTGAATTGCCTGAGATTTCTGCACGATGTTTACCTTCACCGTAAAATTCATGACAAATTTGAAATGTATTTCCGTACATTCGATAAAACTCAAGACGTCCGAGCCCAGAATCGAATCCACGATCCTCTGCTTTAGAGGCCATTGTAAACTTATATTTAATTTGGGCTTCATTTAATTAAACTATATTTAACTAACACTTATGGCTACTTGCTGGAAACACATAAATCTCGAGTTAGTGTTAAGCTTAGTTTAGTAGTGTCAAAATGTATGGAAATGTCAAGCTTAAGCCAGGTTTAACTACTAAATCTAGATTTATTTTTACCTGCAAGACGGCTTAAGTTGGGGTCGTAAAGAAACACTATTTTATCATTGCGTTTATTTACAATAAAAGATGCTACATATTTTCTAATAATTTATTAGCTTATAACTTAAAAATGGTATTTGACCGATTTTTCTTAGATCTACAGTTTTTATTTATATACTCATTGACAACTTTTTTTAAATAAAAAACACTTCAAAAATATGTACCAAACGCGATACAGATATAAAAACGTCGCAGTACATATTTTCGTGTCATAAAACGTAAAAACATGTTGATAATTTCGCCCAATTTTCACATATGTAATTTCACAATTACTTTTAGGAAAAAGAAGAGCTTACGGGACCCCCTCCACGCAAGAGTAATTCATAATCTTCTATAATATAAAAATGAATCGCAAAATGTGTTGGTAAGCACATAACTCGGGAACGACTGGTCCGATTTCGCTAATTCTTTTTTTGTTGTGTTCGCTACTGTCAGGAGAAGGTTTTCATGGAAGGAAATAAAAAAAAATACAACGGGGGCGAAGCCGCGGGCAACAGCTATATAATAATAAATAAATATCATGGGACACTTGACACCAATTGACCTAGTTCCAAACTAAGCAAAGCTTGTACTACGGACACTAGGCAACGGATAAACACACTTATATAGATAAATATATACTTAAATACATATTAAACATCCAAGACCCGAGAACAAACATTCGTATTATTCATACAAATGCCCTGGCCGGGATTCGAACCCGGGACCTCAAGCTTCGTAGTCAGGTTCTCTAACCAGTAAGCCATCTGGTTGTCATGCATGTCCGTTTTTTTAATCTTGCAGAATATACTTAAATATAAGGATATTAAGAATGTATAAAAAAATGTTGTCAATAAGTTTACATTTTGTTGTTACAGTGGTGAAAAGTTGAGATGGTGTGGCAAGGGCAGCTACTAGATCCCTTGCTGCTACGCGAAAATGCTCTTAGGAGACCTTTACTAACTTTTTAAGTGATGACAATCGACATTCACAGATTTTAGATAAAATGTACAGTCAGCGAGAAATTCGACAGATTTGTTTTTAATGCCAATCGGTCCCATTTCTATCAAGGATTAAAACACTCTTTGAAACCAACACCCAGTACTAGAACACCAACAAATCAAAGAAAACTTTTTCCATACAGTTCGTAGGGTACTAATTTGCAAAGTGAAACTTTCGCATGTTTTTTTTTTCGAATATGAATCCTTTGAGCTTAAAGAAAATTAAACAGTATGTAGACAACTAAAAACTGAACATTTTAAATAAAGTTAGTGTCTTAACCCAGTATTGCTGCCCCATCTCAAGTTCTCAACTTTCCACCCCGTATAGTGCCTAAAGCACGGACGCTGTCGCATTCATCGTTTCCTTCTACCCTCACTCTTATCCCGTTTGGCAGAAAGAAACGGCGAAAACGATTGTCATTCCGCGAGACAAAATCACTATACGTTCCAAATTACATTAGTTGTAAATTAAGTTTGAAAAATGACAGCTTGCCCGCCAATGTTTTACAAATACTCATGACATGAACTAGCCTTTTCCACGGACTTCTCGCGAGGAATTTGGATTCCTATCTCAATACAATAACTAATGTCATTTAACACGCATAGTACGGTCAAGGACCTTCATCCATAAGCCACCATGGAACCTTTTCAAACCAAAACTCATAACGGTTTTTCTTTCTGCGAAATGGTTCCATCTTGTCTCATGAAGTAAAGCCACACTATGATCTCTCCGGTCGACACTCCTTCCCGGCCCGGATAATACCGACATGTAAATACCGTCCCTGTTTTTCGTGTACACGCCCATAGAAGCTCCTGTCAGTTTCTATGGGCGTGTACACAAAAAACAGGGCCGGTATTTCCATGTCGGTGTTATCCGGGCCGGGCAAGAGACCCGTCTCTCCTTACCCCCGTAGGGTGCCTTAGGGTGCCCTTAGGGTCCAACAGTTTATCGGTCGATCTCTCCGAACACCACGTCCAGGGTTCCGATAATGGCCACGATGTCAGCCAACATGGAGTTCTTGCCGACTTTTTCCAGAGCTGCCAAGTGCGCGAAGCCTGGTGCCTTGATCTTGCATCTGTGGATAATCGCCTTCGATTTATGCTTGCCTGGTACTTTTAGAAGCGAAATGGGTAAGTAGCTTAATGTCTTACTCAGAGATATCAGTTAATTTAATTTTAGTTTAAATCCATCCATACTGCCATACTTAATATTATAAATGCGAAAGTGTGTTTGTCCCGTCTTTCACGCCGTAACGGAGCGTCGGATCGACGTGATTTTTGGCATAGAGATATTTTATGGGCCCGAGAGTGACATAGGCTACTTTTTATCCCAGAAAAACGCACAGTTCCCGAGGGAACAGCGCGCGATAACCGAATACCGCGCAGGCGGAGCCGCGGGCAAAAGCTAGTTAACTCATATATCAAGAAGTGTTCTATCAGACAACATTTTTTTTTTTTAGTAATGGAAATCTTTACTTTAGGCAACAGGCGTGTTTAGGCTGTGTGGAATCGTTACTGGCCCTATGAAACAAAGTGAAAAATTCGAATTCCGTATCCTGCCGTCCTGCTTACACTAATATTATAATACGAGAGTGAGAGGGACGGGATATGAACTACGATTTGAATTTCATAGTAGCCCCGCTGGCCTCGTTCTGTGTCTACGTAGGTCTTACCTGTAGGGTTTGGAGCCCCCGTCGGAGACGAGGTAGACGCCGAACTCGCCCTTGGGCGCCTCGATGGCGGTGTAGGTGGCGCCCGGGGGCACCTGGTACCCCTGCGTGAACAGCTTGAAGTGGTGGATCAGCGCCTCCATCGACGTCTGCAACCAAACAAGTCTGTCAGCCGCCACGGCGACAGTAGAGCCATCTGTTGTCGAGTAGCTATTACTAGTAGTTCATGTATTCACCAAAAGATGGCACTACTGAACACACTATTATTGAAGTGTCAACATAAATTTATTTTTAGCGAAAATTCCTAAAAGATCAATTTCTAGACTCAAAAGACATTAACCCTAGTCAAAGGTCAAGACCTCCCCGGCTATTGGTTGCACTGGTCAGTGCCGCGTGTTACCTTCATCTCCTCGCGGGAGGGCGGCGTCAGCTTGGCGTCGTCAGTCTTGACCTCCCCGGCAGCTGGTTGCACTGGTCAGTGCCGCGTGTTACCTTCATCTCCTCGCGGGAGGGCGGCGTCAGCTTGGCGTCGTCAGTCTTGACCTCCCCGGCAGCTGGTTGCACTGGTCAGTGCCGCGTGTTACCTTCATCTCCTCGCGGGAGGGCGGCGTCAGCTTGGCGTCGTCAGTCTTGACCTCCCCGGCAGCTGGTTGCACTGGTCAGTGCCGCGTGTTACCTTCATCTCCTCGCGGGAGGGCGGCGTCAGCTTGGCGTCGTCAGTCTTGACCTCCCCGGCAGCTGGTTGCACTGGTCAGTGCCGCGTGTTACCTTCATCTCCTCGCGGGAGGGCGGCGTCAGCTTGGCGTCGTCAGTCTTGACCTCCCCGGCAGCTGGTTGCACTGGTCAGTGCCCGAGTGTTACCTTCATCTCCTCGCGGGAGGGCGGCGTCAGCTTGGCGTCGTCAGTCTTGACCTCCCCGGCAGCTGGTTGCACTGGTCAGTGCCGCGTGTTACCTTCATCTCCTCGCGGGAGGGCGGCGTCAGCTTGGCGTCGTCAGTCTTGACCTCCCCGGCAGCTGGTTGCACTGGTCAGTGCCGCGTGTTACCTTCATCTCCTCGCGGGAGGGCGGCGTCAGCTTGGCGTCGTCAGTCTTGACCTCCCCGGCAGCTGGTTGCACTGGTCAGTGCCGCGTGTTACCTTCATCTCCTCGCGGGAGGGCGGCGTCAGCTTGGCGTCGTCAGTCTTGACCTCCCCGGCAGCTGGTTGCACTGGTCAGTGCCGCGTGTTACCTTCATCTCCTCGCGGGAGGGCAGCGTCAGCTTGGCGTCGTCAGTCTTGACCTCCCCGGCAGCTGGTTGCACTGGTCAGTGCCGCGTGTTACCTTCATCTCCTCGCGGGAGGGCGGCGTCAGCTTGGCGTCGTCAGTCTTGACCTCCCCGGCAGCTGGTTGCACTGGTCAGTGCCGCGTGTTACCTTCATCTCCTCGCGGGAGGGCGGCGTCAGCTTGGCGTCGTCAGTCTTGACCTCCCCGGCAGCTGGTTGCACTGGTCAGTGCCGCGTGTTACCTTCATCTCCTCGCGGGAGGGCGGCGTCAGCTTGGCGTCGTCAGTCTTGACCTCCCCGGCAGCTGGTTGCACTGGTCAGTGCCGCGTGTTACCTTCATCTCCTCGCGGGAGGGCGGCGTCAGCTTGGCGTCGTCAGTCTTGACCTCCCCGGCAGCTGGTTGCACTGGTCAGTGCCGCGTGTTACCTTCATCTCCTCGCGGGAGGGCGGCGTCAGCTTGGCGTCGTCAGTCTTGACCTCCCCGGCAGCTGGTTGCACTGGTCAGTGCCGCGTGTTACCTTCATCTCCTCGCGGGAGGGCGGCGTCAGCTTGGCGTCGTCAGTCTTGACCTCCCCGGCAGCTGGTTGCACTGGTCAGTGCCGCGTGTTACCTTCATCTCCTCGCGGGAGGGCGGCGTCAGCTTGGCGTCGTCAGTCTTGACCTCCCCGGCAGCTGGTTGCACTGGTCAGTGCCGCGTGTTACCTTCATCTCCTCGCGGGAGGGCGGCGTCAGCTTGGCGTCGTCAGTCTTGACCTCCCCGGCAGCTGGTTGCACTGGTCAGTGCCCGAGTGTTACCTTCATCTCCTCGCGGGAGGGCGGCGTCAGCTTGGCGTCGTCAGTCTTGACCTCCCCGGCAGCTGGTTGCACTGGTCAGTGCCGCGTGTTACCTTCATCTCCTCGCGGGAGGGCGGCGTCAGCTTGGCGTCGTCAGTCTTGACCTCCCCGGCAGCTGGTTGCACTGGTCAGTGCCGCGTGTTACCTTCATCTCCTCGCGGGAGGGCGGCGTCAGCTTGGCGTCGTCAGTCTTGACCTCCCCGGCAGCTGGTTGCACTGGTCAGTGCCGCGTGTTACCTTCATCTCCTCGCGGGAGGGCGGCGTCAGCTTGGCGTCGTCAGTCTTGACCTCCCCGGCAGCTGGTTGCACTGGTCAGTGCCGCGTGTTACCTTCATCTCCTCGCGGGAGGGCGGCGTCAGCTTGGCGTCGTCAGTCTTGACCTCCCCGGCAGCTGGTTGCACTGGTCAGTGCCGCGTGTTACCTTCATCTCCTCGCGGGAGGGCGGCGTCAGCTTGGCGTCGTCAGTCTTGACCTCCCCGGCAGCTGGTTGCACTGGTCAGTGCCGCGTGTTACCTTCATCTCCTCGCGGGAGGGCGGCGTCAGCTTGGCGTCGTCAGTCTTGACCTCCCCGGCAGCTGGTTGCACTGGTCAGTGCCGCGTGTTACCTTCATCTCCTCGCGGGAGGGCGGCGTCAGCTTGGCGTCGTCAGTCTTGACCTCCCCGGCAGCTGGTTGCACTGGTCAGTGCCGCGTGTTACCTTCATCTCCTCGCGGGAGGGCGGCGTCAGCTTGGCGTCGTCAGTCTTGACCTCCCCGGCAGCTGGTTGCACTGGTCAGTGCCGCGTGTTACCTTCATCTCCTCGCGGGAGGGCGGCGTCAGCTTGGCGTCGTCAGTCTTGACCTCCCCGGCAGCTGGTTGCACTGGTCAGTGCCGCGTGTTACCTTCATCTCCTCGCGGGAGGGCGGCGTCAGCTTGGCGTCGTCAGTCTTGACCTCCCCGGCAGCTGGTTGCACTGGTCAGTGCCGCGTGTTACCTTCATCTCCTCGCGGGAGGGCGGCGTCAGCTTGGCGTCGTCAGTCTTGACCTCCCCGGCCGGCATCTGGTTGAGGCACTGCTCGATGATCCGCAGCGACTGACGCATCTCCTCCACGCGGCACAGGTACCTACCGTCAGACAGTCAATCAGTACAAAACAAGAAAATTAAAAATACAGAGATATAAACAGCGTTATTCATAAAAAATCCTTAATTGAGGTCTGATCGGTCTGTTAGTTAACAGACTGATTAAGCTTGTTTGACGTTTGTCAAGAAGTATGATTCATAAACGCTTGCTAACGGTCTGCTAGTTGTTGAGCTCCTGATAAACTGATTAGACCCGTTATGTTGGCACTCTTGACAAATCAAAGACAAAAAATGGCCTTATCGAGAATTAAAAAAAAAAATTGACAGCAGTGACAGCAGAGATGCTTGTTTTCCCGCCATTTCCGATCCGCGTGTTTTAGTAGACCTAAACTAAGTGCAAAAAGCCGTAACTATGTTAATCATCCTAATTTTTTTTTTTTTTTTAATTTTTAAATACAAATTCCTGAAAATAATTTTTCCTGATTTTTAGGGTTCCGTACCCAAAGGGTGCCAACGGGACCCTATTACTGAGACTCCGCTGTCTGTCTGTCTGTCTGTCTGTCTGTCTGTCTGTCTGTCTGTCTGTCTGTCCGTCCGTCCGTCTGTCACAGGGCTCTATCTCTTGAGCCGTAATAGCTAGGCGCTTGAAATTTTCACAGAATATGTATTACAGTGGCCGCTACAACAACAAATACTAAAAATAAAATAAAGCTACAAATTAAAGGTGGTCCTCATACAAGAAACGTGTTTCATTCAGCGGTTTTTTGTTGTTAGACTGCAAAGATGACGGCCGTCAGTTGCTATGGGCAACGCGAGTGACCTGTTTAACTACTTATTAATTTGCGATCTTATTAGTGCTATTTTAAAAAAACCTTCGATCGTATAATAATAGTCTCTAAGACCGTGGTTTATTTTTTTGTGCAGCATTAAGACTAAATAACAATTTATGATCCACCAACCTCCGACACACACTACACACACTTCACAAAATCAGACTTCAATAAAGCACTCACAGCCGCTGTGCTTATTGTTTTTTACACTAAAAAATGTCCGTTATAATTCATTACTAAGTAACACTATTTATTTACAAGGTCAAAATTTAAAATCAGGTTATGATTTATTCACTAACAATAATAATAAGTACGCGCCGTCGCGCGTCGGCCGAAATTACCGCGTTCAGCATCTTTTTTCAATCAGCAGAATCATGAGGCAAGAGTCTAAACGCTATTCAGCCGGGCGACAGCCAAAGAAGATGAGAATTAAAAATTAATATTTATTCAAAATACTTGCACCTAGTGCTTACATTTTGGTGATATTATGTTTTTATTAACTTGTAATGTAACTAGTCACGTTTGTTCGGGTGGAATTAATATTTCAACTTTTTATTGTCAATTAATATTTTGTTTGTATTATGTTTTCTGTAAATAAATTTTATTATAATTTTCAACTTAAATTTGAAGTGAATATCTTGAACAGATTGAGCTGAAATTTTGCATGCATGTATAAATCCGATGACAGTGCAATATTATTATGAAGTAGAGCTGATCTGATGATGAAGTTCGATGTTGGCCATAGGAACTCTGTAATAAAACGACATGACTGCAACGATTTTGGTCTCATTTGATTCGTCTTGACGACTACCTACTTTGGTAACCAGGGACAAAAAGCACCGCCAGCAAAAAAGCTTGTATTAGATTTTTTTAGAAAAAATATTACTGAACTATTTGTTTTTAAAACATTGTACGGAGGTGCGGAACCCTTCATGCGCGAGTCGCTCGCACTCGCACTTGACCGATTTTTTATTGTTTAATCTTTGCGTAAACCTCCATAAAATATCTTCGGTATGGTTTTTTGCTCTTGTCAAAGTCAGCTGTTCAACTCTGTAGCGGCCATTTTGTGACTTAGCAGGGAGATAAAGGAGGGTCTACGGTCCACTAACTTTAGCAGAGCCTTGATCGACTGATTAGCGCTAACAGATGTTTATGAATCACGTTTTTTATTTTAGCATCGGGCCATCAAGGACCCTTCAAGGAGGCTCTAACTTTTTATGAATAAGGCTGAAAGTGTATAACCGCTATAGGTATGTAGCATTATGAGGCATGCAAGTAGCTAAAAAAGGTATTTTTAGATTAATCCTACAATATTATAAATGCGAAAGTTTGTGTGTATATTTTTTTGTTACTCCTTCATACAATGAAGAAATGAAGGCACACATACATCGGTATTGAAGGCTTCTCGTTGAGAGTTAGACAATATAGATGGCGCTAGGTGACTGCTTAAGTTACAAAGTAAAAGTAAAAACAAGCTGAGATATGTGATGCATAGGGAAATTCGTGTCTGTGCCCTTGACCAGCAGTGGTGTAGGGGTATAGCACGCGGTACGGAATGCCGAGGACCTGGGTTCGATTCCCAGTGTTGGTCTTATTTTTCTGGTTTTTCTGTGCATCTATGTTTCGGTTTGTATTTTCAACATACATCGATGTCTGTGTGTGTCTCACCGGTCGTAGCAGTCCCCGTGGGTCCCGAGCGGCACGTCGAAGTCCACCAGGTGGTACGCGTCGTAGGGCTGCGCCTTGCGGAGGTCCCACTTGATGCCCGACCCGCGCAGCATCACGCCGCTGCAACAAACAGCGCCATCTCTCGTCACAGGAACTAATTATATGCTCAACGGGCGAGTGCTTCGTCGTGTAGACAAGATCTTTTGATAGATGGCGCTAGGCGACAAAATATTTGCAAAAATAGTAACTGTCAACAGAACATATTGAAAAAATTATAACGTGTTTTGCGTAAGGCGGCCCCTAGACCTACAATAACATTGTACAATACTTTTTATTGCACAATAAGATTGAAAGGCGCTCTGAATCCAAACGAGCAATTGTATTGCACAATAATACGAACTGCACAATGTTTTCGTGTTCAGTATAGTATTGAATATTGTGCAATACTGACCCTACACGATGCAATATAAAAATATGGTGCAATAAAAATTAAACTCGCTCAAACTTGTGGTCAATCATTGTGTTATCTTCAATATTAACCCTAAACGGTCAATAATATTGCACAATTCGCGATATTGCACAATATAATTGACCGTTTAGGGGCCGCCTAAAGCCGGCGACGTTTCTATCCACATGAGCTGCAGGCGAAGACTGGTAGTTAGGCCGAGGATAAAAGGGATTTTATGCTTTTCACTTCAATAGGGCATAATTATTCAAATTCAAATACAAATCATTTATTCAATACTCTCTCGTCTGTGATATTGACAGCTGTCACCCGCACGATGCTAGAATGAAAGTTCTGTAATAGGCTTGACGACTAAAAAAACTGTTTAGTCCGTCAGGTGGATAGTTTAAAAATATTGTGCACATATTTTTTTCTTTTGTTTGACAAACAAAAAATGACGAGGATACAGTGCTTAGAAGTTTCGATTGACGTCACTAAATGGTAGGATTTTTACCCTATAGTGACGTCACAAGCCCCCCACTCCGGAAGTTTGATGATCTACACCTTTGTCGATTTTTTAACCCCCGACACAAAAAAGGGGTGTTATAAGTTTGACCGCTATGTGTGTCTGTCTGTGTGTCTGTCTGTCTGCGTATCTGTCTGTGGCACCGTAGCTCTTAAGCGGGTGGACCGATTTGAATGCGGTTTTTTTTATTTGAAAGATGGTTTTCTAGCGATGGTTCTTAGGCATGTTTTATCAAAATGGGTTCAGCCATTTTTGAGATATTGAACTTTAAAGTGACAAAGTCGGGGGTTTTCCAACTTTTTGTTGGTTAGGTTAGGTTATAATAAATAAACCAAAAAATACGTGTCCCATATTTTTCCATAATCTAACTGTGGGACTAAATAGAATGATATATTTCTAACCCAGTCGTCATCCCTATTATCAGTCAACTTCCTCACCTGAACCCGTAGTTAAGCGCATCCTGAGCGGTCACGATCCCGATGTCCTTGGTGCGCTGCACCCATATCCTGTTGGTTGTCAGCACGTCTTCCACTTCGTCGAGACGCTCGGCGAACTTGCTCGAGAACTCGTAGATATCGTCCATTAAACCCAGAGGCATGTCCTGGAGAAAGCATAAGTATGGACTAAATTCACCTCCAAACGGCGGCATGGTGGAACGATTTGTTCGAACTATCAAAGTCTGTAAAAGGTTTAAGTACTGCTGGTGTTATGCTTGCCTGGTACTTTCGGAATCGGAAGAATGTATCGTCTAGCTTTTTAATGGTGGTAAAGAAGGTTTTTAACCCCCGACGCAAAAAGAGGAGTGTTATAAGTTTGACCGCTGTGTGTCTCTCTGTGTGTCTGTCTGTCTGTGTGTCTGTCTGTGGCACCGTAACTCTTAAACATCCTGGAGACAAAGCAAGTATGAACTGAATTCACCGCCAAGCGGCGGCATGGTGTAACGATTTGTTCGACCTATCAAAGTCTGTAAAAGGTTTAAGTATTGCTGCTGTTATGCTTCCCTGGTACTTTCGGAATCGGAAGTCGGTCTTGGTGTAATTACGTTTGCATCAATCCAAAATACAATGATCAATACTAATTATAATATTATTAGTAATATATTATCAGTAATATTATAAATGCGAAAGTAACTCTGTCTGTCTGTCTGTTACGCTTTCACGCCTAAACCGCTGAACCGATTTTGATGAAATGGTACAGAGATAGACTAGACCTTGGGAAAGAACATAGGCTACCTTTTATTCCGAAAAAAAGGATTGAAGGGGTTGAAATAGGGGATGAAATTTTATATGGAAGTTCGTCATTTTTAAAGATAAAACCATGAAACTTGGCACTTCGGCAGTTAATAAGAAATAAGTAGATATTTGTTCGAGCGTTTTTGAAAATTCGACCTGTGAGGGGGTGAAATAGGGGATGAAAGTTTATATGGAAGTTCGTAATTTTTAAACATAAAACCATGAAACTTGATATTTAGGCAGTTAATAAGAAATAACTAGATATCTGTTCGAGCGTTTTTGAAAATTCGACTTGTGAGGGGGTGAAATAGGGGATGAAAGTTTATATGGAAGTTCGTCATTTTTAAACATAAAACCATGAAACTTGATATTTAAGCAGTTAATAAGAAATAAGTAGATATCTGTTCGAGCGTTTTTGAAAATTCAACCTGTGACGGGGTGAAATAGGGTATGAAAAGTTACTTATATGGATGGTCGTCATTACCGAAGATAAATTGAAGAATCTTTATAAAACTTGGCATCTAGGCATTTAATAAGAAGTAATTAGATATTAGTTCGAGCATTTCTGAAAATTCGGCCTGTGAGGGGATGAAATAGGGGATGAAATTTTATATGGAAGGAAAGAAAAATACTTCCCAAAATAACTATTCAATGCGGACGGAGTCGCGGGCAAAAGCTAGTACCGTAGTAGCGAGGACCAAAGAAATGGACATACATACTCACATACATACATACGCACGAAATAATCCTCCGCAGTCGGGTAAAAAGTAGCCTATGTCACTCTACCCATAGTACAAGCTTTGCCTAGTTTGGGGCAGATCGATTCGAAAGAAGGAATTTGTCCCAAGATATTATTATTATTATAAATCATACATACTTATCCATCACCACCGCCACATTACACCAACGCGTTTCGAACTCAACCAAGCTCATCTTCAGCGACCACAACAAAAAAAAAGACTACTTACGAGAGAAACTCCCCCCGGGCGTATATAGGCGGCATGCATGCGCGCGCCGCTCACTCTCTCATAGAACTCCATCATCTTCTCTCTCTCTTCAAACAGCCAGAAGAAGGGAGTGAGAGCACCGACGTCAAGGGCGTGCGTGCCCACTGCCATTATGTGGTTCAGTATACGGGTGATTTCGGCGAAGAGAGCTGAAAATATTTAAAAGGGTCAATATTTTTTTTAAGACCGCCTTACCACAGTATATAAAACCCCTTGCAAAAAAATAGGGCACCTATGATATTTCAGATTTTTTTGGCATTGAAGCTTAGGAAGAAAGCTTTCATGCACATAAAATACAAAAACCATAGGTTTTTTTTGCAAGGGGTTTTTATATAAGACAAAGCAGTATGGAAGCTACGAATAAATCGATCGAAACGAACACACACAGACGCGCGCTCTACACGGCCTCTAACGCGGTACTGCAGTCGCGAGACCCGCTCAGAGGCCGTGTAGAGCGCGCGTCTGTGTGAGTGTGTTCGTTTCGATCGATTTGTTCATAGCTTCCATACTGCTTTAGCTGACATATGTCGGCGGCCGATCGTAAAATCCGCCAGATCACGAAATTCCTAGGCATATCGTGAAAGGGCGCCATTTCATGAATTGGCTAAGGGACGTCCGCCATATCGTTCAAAACTCACCGTTTGACGATTTGCCTAGTGACGTTTAGGCAGATCATGAAATTCCTAGGCATATCATGGAACGCCGCCATATCGTTTCTGGCACTTCGACTTCGCTCGCTCGGCTCGTGCGTAGTGGTCACAATTCATACTAACCACTCCTCGCTTCGCTCGTCGTACCTGTTTTTTTCTTTTTTTCAGCATATCACGATGTGCCCGGTATAAAGCTAGGAATATCGACGAATGCGTTCCTATAATCGATCTGCCGTATTGTTTCTCAGGCACATCGTGATATGCCTGGACAACTTTTAGGCATATCATGAAATGGCGCCATTTCATGATGTGCCTAGGAATTTCGTGATCTGGCGGATTTTACGATCGGCCGCCGACATATATATACTATGGCCTTACTCATGCTCGTTACTAGCATGCTAATAAACTTATAAGTTTGACCGCTATGCGTATGTGTGTCTGTCTGTGGCACCATAGCTCCGGGTGGACCGATTTGAATGCGGGTTTTGTTTTTAATTTAAAATCATTTTTGCAGATGGTAGGACCTTGTGCAAGGTCCGCCCGGATTGCTACCACTCTTGCTCGCTAATCCTGCCGTGAAGCAACAGTGCTTGCACTGTCGTGTTTCGGCGTGGAGAGTACGACAGCCGGTGAAATTACTGACACTTGAGATATTCCATCTTAGGCCTCTAGGTTGGCAACGCATCTGCAATACCCCTGGAGACCCACTTGCTCGTTTGCCTTCCAGTCGAATAAAAAAAAAAGGTTTTCTAGCGACGGTTCTTAGACAAATTAAGATAAGTTTTTGGAATGATTATGTATTTTTTATTTCGACTCCAAATTTGTTACTTTAACGGTCATCCCGTTAAATACAACGAAAATACAAACTGAAATTTGATCTGAACTTGTCCGGGTGAGCGGTTAGTTCCGAAGAATTGTTGACGTCTCTCGATGAGAGCTAAGACATAGATGTCGCTAGTGTCGCTGCGTAAGTGGCTAAGGAAAAATCATGCTGAAAAGTTTGGTGCACGGGAGAAACGGATAAACATACTTATAGATACATACAGATTAATACATACTTAAATACATTATTAAACATTCAAGACCCGAGAACAAACATTCGTGTTATTCACACAAATATCTGCCTCGGCCGGAAATCGAACTCGGGACCTCAAGCTTCGCAGTCAGGTTCTCTAACCACTCGGCCATCCGGTCATCGAAATCACTAGCAAATGTGAAGTAGTAAATCTGATAACACTGTTACAATAATAATTAAATAAAAAAAAATAAGTTTAAAAAACTGAAACCCAACTACGGAAAAAGCGGTCTAAAAATTATGAAACAAGAAAATGGTCAAGAATTACACACAATTAGGTAATTTGCTCCTCCGTGACCACTAATGTGAACCTTCCACAAAGCAACGCCTGATTAAATCAAGCAAGAAAATATTGTTTTTTGAAATTTTTATACTTACACAGACATCAAAGGAGAGCCGTGGTCACATGCCACCATGAAATGAATTGCTAAGTAACCCTTTAAGGCAAGGTGGCATGCGACCACGGCTCTCCTTTGATGTCTGTGTAAGTATAAGAATTTCAGAAAACAATATTTTCTTGCTTGATTTAATCAGGCGTTACTTTGTGGAAGGTTCACATTAGTGGTCACGGAGGAGCAAATTACCTAATTGTGTGTAATTCTTGACCATTTTCTTGTTTCATAATTTTTAGACCGCTTTTTCCGTAGTTGGGTTTCAGTTTTTTAAACTTATTTTTTTTTATTTAATTATTTTGATGTTTTACTTGCGTAATATTGGCTTTTACTTTCAAGATGTATTAGCCTCTCTAACTCTTCCAAAGACACTGCATCATGAGGGTTACATAAAAGTTTCCGCGGATTCAGATCATTGACATATAAACCCTCCAATGATCTTACTCTGCTTAAAGCAACGTATACTTGACCCTTTGCAAAAGTACGTTTACCAACGTCAACTACAGCCTTTCCACACTGTGACACCCCAACACCAAATAAGTGAAAACATTTGGAGAGTAATTTTGCCACTACCTCTCAAACCAAACATAATTATGTCTCATTATTAGTGAATCTGAGCTCCCGTGATTGAGGCGACTCTGCCTGTCTGATCTCTGAGGCATAGTCTCTCATCGTCTCTTTTTTGATTTGGTAGAATTTCATTTGCCAAATAATCGTTTGCCAAATTGACACTTGACCAATAATTATTACGCGAACCTAATGTTTGGCACGTTCATGTTTAAGCAATATCTCGTTTGCCAAATATTACTTTGACCAAATTTCATTTAGTCAAATATGTTAGTTGGCATAATATGTTATCGTGGCTGCTATAAAAAAAAACCTAACATCGAAGGCTAAGGCGGGAGCAACGCCCCGCTTCGCTCCCGCCTTAGCCTTCTAAACCTAACCTATCCGAGTCGCTTCTGCTCCGAACCGTCTTGCTCGCTCGCTTCGCTCGCTCGCACAAATTTTATTTTAATGTCTAATGTTTTTTTGCCTTATTAAAGCATTTGCTAAATGACCAAATGCCATAATGTAATTTTTCGTAATAATATTTTGTCGTGTGAAAATTTGACGTTATGAAAATATTCGTATTAAATTGTGCCAAAGTTTGCATTGCCAAATAAAAAGTTGCTAAAAATTGTTTGGGAAATGAAATTTGACCAAAATAAATTTGGTAAAACGGCAGGATCCCGTTTGAGATTCATTTGTATGAGTTAGTGTTATATTGCTCTAATCTACTGTATTGCACCACCTGCTAAATTGTATTCCTTACTTCTGTCCATTGTAAAGGTTACCTGGAAGAGATCGCTCTGAAGCGATAAGTCCGCCTATTGCTTACCTTAGAAAATCTCTATATATACCTGTGTTTTGTGTACTGCTTACTATGTGTTGGTGTGCAATAAGGAGTTATTGTATTGTAAATTCTGTTGGGATTTGGTTTGGAATTGGAACGGTTTATCAAAACTGTACCTCTATACTGCTACAAAATTAATGTAATGTTGCCGCTCAATTGAAATTCATACGAGATAACTTTATATTTCTATCTTTATACAATTTTGACGACTTTCAGAGCTAATAGCTCCTCAACGCTTACGTTGAACCTAAAACCTACTAAGGAACCTCAACATCAATTTTTAAGGCCTGTCTAAAACTGCCTCACACGCCAGCTCACGCAAAAAAATTTTTTTTAGTTGCCCAGTTTTTGTTATGTAAAATCCGACTCATATTTTTTTTTATGTTAAAAGGTATCCTATGTTACCCGGAGTGTAATAACGAATCGATTGACACCTTATTTATTCAAATCGGATGAGTAGTGTAGACGCTACGCTGGAACATACGTAAATACAAACATACATACATAGACTGCTAAAATCATTACCCTTCCTTGGCTTTGCCGTAGTCGGGTAAAAATGAAGACATGCATGGCCAATCAACTTTTTTACCGACACTAATCTGCAGATTTTTTGTAAGTAAACATGTCTTTTCTATTTATTTATGGAGTCCTATGTAGTTATGGTGTGTATTATAGTGTGTCTTTATAACGCTCAGAGGGTTGCCTACGGTGCTGGCTGAAAATCAGCGCTGGGGTGTTCTTAACGCTTCAGCATTATGCTGAGCCAGTGTCCGATTCACAATCACAATGACACATACCTTTGTGTTGTTTATTTGTATTGTACCAAATAGTATTGTTGTCTTGTGTTGTGAATAAATGTATTTTCTTTCTTTCTTTCTTTTCTGTAATATAATAGATTATGTACATGAATACATGCCATTCTACGTAAGTTCAACCTATAAACCATGAAATATCTTGTCGGAAGTAAGATTTTAAGAATACCTCCAGAGACAATGTTTAATTGGATCGCATGCATCACACCATCTTATGAAACAAAATGGCTCCCAAAAATAGGTTAGCTCATGATAAATGGCCGTTAGATATGTAAACATATCCTTAACCAACTATCCTCTGTAACGAGAGAAGGTACTAAATCGTTAAGTACAAATCTAAGTCGGCCAAACGTTAGCTTGTTTATTTCAAGTACAGCGCCATCTATCGGCGGATAGCGTTACTAGCGTAAGCCCTATGACATGAATAGGGATGTTGACGTTGACACCAACAATCAACTGACGTACTTTTTATGAGCTGTCAAAACACAATTCTTCCATAGTTTCAATGGCAATAGCGACTTATGACGTCACTATCCGGCAGAACAATCAACCAATTTATTTGTTTTAATTAAAGCAACAAAAAATCTAATATTACAGTAATCTGGTAATTAATCTGGTTTTCAGGGCTAAAATAAAGCGTTTTTTTACTGGCGTTGTGCCTTCGAATTATTTTTGATGGCGTCATCATCCCTATTCATTATCATATCGCACGTATTTTCGTTCCCATTTCCAGAATAAACTTTGTAGTAAATAAAATATTATGGTTGACGTATAAAATGAGAATATTTAGAATTTTTGACAATTTCATTCTAAACTCGCTTTCAGATAATAAGGCATATTAGGCAAACCTCTGCGCAGGAGGCGCCACTAGCGCAAACCTCCATAACAACGTCAGTTCTCTTTATATCTTGTCGCCATGACAGATCATGGCCAAAGAGTATTAGTACCTATAGAAATCATGATATATTTATTAGTAACAAAATAACATGATATTTACATCGACAGTAGCGATAGAGCTATATTTTCAAAAATTTAATTGAAATAATAGATTATGATATCTAAGATACTCTACTGTTTACGGTTTTGTGCTAGTGCTGAACTCTGACGGGAGAAAATTGCAATAATATTTACGTATGGTTCTTAAGATTAAAAATTTCTCAAAAAATATTCGTATCATGCGGACGAGCCCGGCATCAGACGATTGCGCGTGAAGGAGGCAAACGAGCAAGCGGGTCATCTAATACCATGCGCAAAGTATAGTATACTCACTGCGTATGTACTTGGCGCGCAGCGGGATGTCTATATTGAGCAGTTTCTCGACGGCGAGCGAGTAGCACTGCTCGTCGCATCATGGCCAGTAGTTATACACCGCGTATAACGGCAGCAGCGCACAGTATCGTATACTCACTGCGGATGTACTTGGCGCGCAGCGGGATGTCTATATTGAGCAGTTTCTCGACGGCGAGCGAGTAGCACTGCTCGTCGCATCATGGCCAGTAGTTATACACCGCGTATAACGGCAGCAGCGCACAGTATCGTATACTCACTGCGGATGTACTTGGCGCGCAGCGGGATGTCTATATTGAGCAGTTTCTCGACGGCGAGCGAGTAGCACTGCTCGTCGCATCAGGGCCAGTAGTTATACACCGCGTATAACGGCAGCAGCGCACAGTATCGTATACTCACTGCGGATGTACTTGGCGCGCAGCGGGATGTCTATATTGAGCAGTTTCTCGACGGCGAGCGAGTAGCACTGCTCGTCGCATCATGGCCAGTAGTTATACACCGCGTATAACGGCAGCAGCGCACAATATCCAGTGGCGATCCTTACATAGAAGCCCAAAAGTCGGGCTTGCCTTATAAACCGAACAATGTCCAAACGAAAAAAAAAGTTCTAATAAAATCACTTTAATAATTTAGCGCGCTTTATTTTACGTCAATTAATAAGAATTGCGTAAGTAATCCGGTGCCGGTGCATGGCCAGTGGCGCGGCGCGCGGCGAGTCCATACAATGCGGCGATAGTGGCGTACGTTGTAAATAGCAAGACATCTCGCTCGCTCTCGTGGGCTTTTACGGGGCTTACAAACCACTTCCAAACGCTCTCTTCACACTTAGAAAAAGGTTAGTATTGCAAATATCGATGTATAGCTGCATAAATAGCACTTTCTTTGCAATTTTAAAGCTAGCTTACGGTGTGAAGTTTGTTGCGTTTGGTTTGGAACACAAGTGCGCGGGCGAAATGAATAACTTCTATCTAACTTCATGATTGTTTATTTCGAACCGTGGGCCGTAACGTTGAGTTGTAATTTGATGCAATCATTTCAAAAAATAAATAAGTACTTAGGTATTCTGGTTTTAGTGCGGTGTAAAGTGCTGTGCCTGTGAGAGAGAATGAGTTCGGAAACGGACCAAATTGTCCTTGTGTGGACTACAAGTGTATAAAAGAATTAATAATCGGTAGAAGGGTAAATACATAAAATTTTATTGAAAAGCAAGATTTAATTGCGTCCCAAAAGCCGTCTTCTGACTTGTGTATTTCACAGACTAGTAAACATTGAAGAGTAAAGTGACAACCAGATGGATTTATCTACATTAAATGATAAAAAATACTAAAAAATATCTCTCGGCTTGCCATAGTCTGATACCCTAGGCACGCCACTGACAGTATCGTATACTCACTGCGGATGTACTTGGCGCGCAGCGGGATGTCTATATTGAGCAGTTTCTCGACGGCGAGCGAGTAGCACTGCTCGTCGCATCATGGCCAGTAGTTATACACCGCGTATAACGGCAGCAGCGCACAGTATCGTATACTCACTGCGGATGTACTTGGCGCGCAGCGGGATGTCTATATTGAGCAGTTTCTCGACGGCGAGCGAGTAGCACTGCTCGTCGCATCATGGCCAGTAGTTATACACCGCGTATAACGGCAGCAGCGCACAGTATCGTATACTCACTGCGGATGTACTTGGCGCGCAGCGGGATGTCTATATTGAGCAGTTTCTCGCCGGCGAGCGAGTAGCACTGCTCGTCGCATCATGGCCAGTAGTTATACACCGCGTATAACGGCAGCAGCGCACAGTATCGTATACTCACTGCGGATGTACTTGGCGCGCAGCGGGATGTCTATATTGAGCAGTTTCTCGACGGCGAGCGAGTAGCACTGCTCGTCGCATCATGGCCAGTAGTTATACACCGCGTATAACGGCAGCAGCGCACAGTATCGTATACTCACTGCGGATGTACTTGGCGCGCAGCGGGATGTCTATATTGAGCAGTTTCTCGACGGCGAGCGAGTAGCACTGCTCGTCGCATCATGGCCAGTAGTTATACACCGCGTATAACGGCAGCAGCGCACAGTATCGTATACTCACTGCGGATGTACTTGGCGCGCAGCGGGATGTCTATATTGAGCAGTTTCTCGCCGGCGAGCGAGTAGCACTGCTCGTCGCATCATGGCCAGTAGTTATACACCGCGTATAACGGCAGCAGCGCACAGTATCGTATACTCACTGCGGATGTACTTGGCGCGCAGCGGGATGTCTATATTGAGCAGTTTCTCGACGGCGAGCGAGTAGCACTGCTCGTCGCATCATGGCCAGTAGTTATACACCGCGTATAACGGCAGCAGCGCACAGTATCGTATACTCACTGCGGATGTACTTGGCGCGCAGCGGGATGTCTATATTGAGCAGTTTCTCGACGGCGAGCGAGTAGCACTGCTCGTCGCATCATGGCCAGTAGTTATACACCGCGTATAACGGCAGCAGCGCACAGTATCGTATACTCACTGCGGATGTACTTGGCGCGCAGCGGGATGTCTATATTGAGCAGTTTCTCGACGGCGAGCGAGTAGCACTGCTCGTTGCACATCATGGACACGTAGTCGAGGCGGTCGAAGTAGGGCAGCGCCTGCGTGTACGTCTTGTACTCGATCAGCTTCTCCGTGCCGCGGTGGAGCAGCCCGATGTGCGGGTCGGCCGCGCGCACCGTCTGGGAGGAGCACAACGAGGGAGAGTGAGATAGAGTCTGAGTCTGGGAGAAACAACGAGGGAGAGTGAGACGGTACTGAGTCTGGGAGGAGCACAACGAGGGAGAGTGAGACGGTACTGAGTCTGGGAGGCGTGCCGCGGTGGAGCAGCCCGATGTGCGGGTCGGCCGCGCGCACCGTCTGGGAGGAGCACAACGAGGGAGAGTGAGATAGAGTCTGAGTCTGGAAGGAGCACAACGAGGAAGAGTGAGACGGTACTGAGTCTGGGAGGAGCACAACGAGGGAGAGTGAGACGGTACTGAGTCTGGGAGGAGCACAACGAGGGAGAGTGAGACGGTACTGAGTCTGGGAGGAGCACAACGAGGGAGAGTGAGACGGTACTGAGTCTGGGAGGAGCACAACGAGGGAGAGTGAGATAGAGTCTGAGTCTGGGAGGAGCACAACGAGGGAGAGTGAGACGGTACTGAGTCTGGGAGGAGCACAACGAGGGAGAGTGAGACGGTACTGAGTCTGGGAGGAGCACAACGAGGGAGAGTGAGATAGAGTCTGAGTCTGGGAGGAGCACAACGAGGGAGAGTGAGACGGTACTGAGTCTAAGAGGAGCACAACGAGGGAGAGTGAGACGGTACTGAGTCTGGGACGCGTGCCGCGGTGGAGCAGCCCGATGTGCGGGTCGGCCGCGCGCACCGTCTGGGAGGAGCACGAGGGAGAGTGAGATAGAGTCTGAGTCTGGGAGAAACACAACGAGGGAGAGTGAGATAGAGTCTGAGTCTGGGAGAAACACAACGAGGGAGAGTGAGACGGTACTGAGTCTGGGAGGAGCACAACGAGGGCGAGTGAGACACTAGTCTGAGTCTGGGAGAAACATAATGAGGGCGAGTGAGATAGTAGTCTGAGTCTGGGAAAAACACAACGAGGGCGAGTGAGATAGTAGTCTGAGTCTGGGAGAAACACAACGGGGGCGAGTGAGACACTAGTCTTACTCTGGGAGAAACACAATGAGGGCGAGTGAGATAGTAGTCTGAGTCTGGGAGAAACACAACGAGGGCGAGTGAGACACTAGTCTGACTCTGGGAGAAACACAATGAGGGAGAGTGAGACGGTACTCTGAGTCTGGGAGAAACACAACGAGGGAGAGTGAGACGGTACTGAGTCTGGGAGAAACACAATGAGGATGAGTGAGACGGTAGTCTGAGTCTGGGAGAAACACAATGAGGGCGAGTGAGACAGCATTCTGAGTCTGGGAGAAACACAACGAGGGCGAGTGAGACACTAGTCTGAGTCTGGGAGAAACACAATGAGGGCGAGTGAGACAGTACTCTGAGTCTGGGAGAAACACAACAAGGGCGAGTGAGACAGTAGTCTGAGTTTGGGAGAAACACAATTAGGACGAGTGAGATAGTAGTCTGACTCTGGGAGAAACACAATGAGGATGAATGAGGCAGTACTCTGACTCTGGGACAAACACAATGAGGACTGAGTCTGACTCTGAGCTATCCGTCTCACTCCAGCACGAGGCCCAGCACTGCGTGCGCGTGGGGTACGGGGCCCTAAGAGTGAGCGAGACAGACTGACCTCTCCGTCCAGCTCCAGCACGAGCCGCAGCACGCCGTGCGCCGCGGGGTGCTGCGGCCCGAAGTTGAGCACCATGTTGCGGACCTGCTTCTCAGCGGGTGTCACGATGCCTGCAATACACAAACAATTGTATCACCTATTAACCTAAGGTCTGACTTAAATCTGCATCTATTTGCTCTGTCACACGCGAATTATTCCTTAACACAGTATATTTAAGTATTTATTTACTAGCTTTTGCCCGCGGCCCCGCCCGCGCGGTATTCGGAATTTTCTTTGCTATAAACCTCACGGAGCCCGAGACCTTTCCAACGAATGCAAAACCTTTGAAATCTTTTCTTGCGTTCTGGAGTTATAGCGTCAGGAAGGAAAACCCGACTTATTTTTATATAGTAGATAAAAAACCTAAGGTAGGTCACAATTATGCATTTATATGTTCCATCAAATGCGAATCTAATGCTTTTAAACAAGCAATTCTTGTATATGTTGTATCCATAGTAATTTTATAAAAGTGAAAGTGAGTTTGTTTGTTTGTCCGTCTGTCACGTAGAAACGGAGCGACGGATCGACGTGATTTTTGGCATAGAGATAGTTTATGGGCCCGAGAGTAACATGGGCTACTTTTTATCCCGGAAAAATACACAGTTCCCGAGGGAACAGCGCGCGATAACCGAATACCACGCGGGCGGAGCCGCGGGCAAAAGATAGTATATGTATATATATATTTCGGGGATCTCGGAAATGGCTCCAACGAGGATGACAAATCAATCTAGCCTGGTCTTATCTTTAGGAAAACGCTTATTATCGAGTTTTAGCCCCAAAGCTCGGTCGCCCAGGTACTAAACCCAGTATATTAAACCGTGGTGGCACTACCTACCTGAGTAGGGCGGGTGTTTGATGAGCGAGGTGACCTCGTCGGGGTACATGACGGCTCCTTCAAACTGTTTCACATATTCCTGGTCCGGGAACCAGCGGTGCGCCGCGCGGTTTTGACTAGAACACAAACATCATCTTCTCATTAGTCAGTGGCGGATTAGCCACGTAGCAAGAGTAGCAAATGCTACAGGCCCCGCGCGCCTAGGGGCCCCGCGGAGCAATGCCTTCTGATCGTAAAAAGTAAATTTAGATGGATTTCTTTTCTAAAGCAATGTAAGTACAATACTGCCACCACAAAACCAAAACAAACCGCCGCAAAGAAAGAGATGGTATCAAAATGATCGACTATTACATTTTACTTATACTATGACCTTGAAGCAAATCTAAGGCCCCATGATAAAATTTGCTACAGGCCCCGCGATGGCTTAATCCGGCTCTGTCATTAGTCTATCTGTCCATTAGTGACCGCATTGAGGCTATTGTAGCTATAGTTTGCCCAATGAAGCTGACTACCATGTATAGACATGGTGGCCTAATGGTTTGATCTATCGCCTCTCAAGCAGAGGGTTGCAGGTTCAAATCCCGGCTCACACCTCTGAGTTTTCCGAAATTCACTTGCAGAATTACATTTGAAATTTAACACGAGCTTTGTGGTGAAAGAAAACATCGTGAAGTTCCCAATCTGCACTGGGCCCGCGTGGGAACTATGGCCCAAGCCCTCTTGTTCTGAAAGGAGGCCTGTGCCCAGCAGTAGGACGAATATAGGCTGGGATGGGATGGACCATGTATAGACCCCTGCAATAATATTTGACACAGTGGAGCGTGCAAAAATGTCACTTTCACATCCTACTGCTGTAGCAATGAGTTGTGTTGTATTGTATTGTAGTGTATTGTAAAGCTCTTTATTGTATATAAAAAACATGAAAATCACAGAACACAGGTTGTATTTGATGGGTTCATATTGGTTTGCATACTTATCAAAAGTTTCAAATTAATGTTTGTCAGAACTATAGTTTGTCATAACTCTTTTTTCTCTGAATCCAATAATTGTTTAGATTTGTTATAAAACAACCCTAACATTTTTTTTATCGATCAGACGTGCTTTGTGTGCGGTCTCGTAATCGAGTATTTATTTAATATTCGATTGTCTTTGCATGTGCTTTCACTCGCTATTGTGATAGCTTTTTCTCGTAGATATTTAATAACTATTTTTCTTGTTTTCCTTGCTGTTATTTACCCCCTTATTCATAAAACATAACAAGCCTATGTTAACTAACAAATGCTTTGTCCCTTTCTAACAAATACAAATGTCGAAGTGACAGATAAGGACAATCGAATTTTAGCGGCATTTTAACTAAAATAATAAAATCGCCATTGTCGTCCGTGTGCCGTTCATAACATATGTTATTTGTTTTAGGTCTTTTATCTGCTCCTTCCCCAAGATCAAAATTTCATAAACCGAACATTCTCCTCATGTGTGTAATGTCGCAACATCGACATTGGCAAAATACGTCTTGCCAAAAACAGCAAGTGAAAGCCATTTAAAAAAAAACCCTAACATTGTAACTGTGCGGCCGACTGCGCTATCAATTGGATGTGCTTTGTGTGCGGTCTCGTAATAGAGTATTTATTTAATATTCGATTGTCTTAGCATGTGCTTTCACTGGCTATTGTGATAGCTTTTTCTCGTAGCTATTTAATAACTATTTTTCTTGTTTTCGTTGCTGTTATTTAGTGTTATGTTTCGTTGAGTGTTTTTAAAGGAACCCGCTTGTGGTTGTGGAGTAAGTTTTGAGGGACGCTTAAGCTTCATACCTCGAATTGACCTAACCTTTTCTGTACAGTTTCAGTGGTAAAAAAATTAAGACAAACTATGATTCAAACACAAATTACGGTATGATTAGCAAAGAGTATGCAAACTTTGGAGCTTCCGTAACAGATATTTATGCACGCTTGATTGTGTCCTAATTTCACATGCCATTTGTGGTCGATTTTAGTGATTCTTGTGCTATTTTTAAGATCTTTTTGTACCTAAAATCGTGTGAAATAAATGACTTTGAATTTGTCAGATAATTATGCTGGTGACTGTATTTTAAACTGTCATCAATCCATGAATGTTACTCTGTAGAGAGCTTGAAGCTCAACGTACAAAATTCACTATAAACGTAAATCAATAATTAGCAAATGAATGCTATAAATGTACCTGATTAGAAAAAACGTTTACTAAATGAAGTGAAAACAAAAATATACCAACAGATGTCTTTAATTAATACTCAATACTCAATATTTTATTGCTTTATATTGAGTATTGAGTATTAATTAAACAACAATATAATTGCATGTAAAATACTGGTTTTGATAACCTAAAGTTACATAATTTTTGGACACGAAAATAGAGGGAACTATGGCAACAAATGGTATAGTTTTGTGATGGATACTTACTTAACATTAATAACCGCAGGTATGTTCTTAAATAGGGCCTTAGCTGGCCCTATATTTGCTGATTTCCGCCACAAAACATTCATAACTTGGGCCATTTTTGCTACGGCTCGCTCTCTTTGCGTGCCCTGACACACCAACCACTGACACTGACAGTGACAGACACAATTCAATTCAATTTTTGGGATAATATGGCCCCATCGATCCATGCGATGATTCCGCCAATGTCGTGGTTAGATAAGACACGGCCAAAAGACTTTAGTCTTGCTGTTCGGTGATACTGCCAGTTTCGGTGGGGTATTAGCCAGAACCCATCTACAACAAACACAAACAAAATGCCTTCACCACAACCGTATACAAACCACCATTACCACTACAGTCACAAAATGTAATTGCTACCGTCCACTTGCTATGAGATCTACGAGGGGGCAATAAGGGTAAAGGGGAATAAGGATTTACACTCTTTTCTACTTTTATAGTTTTATGTTATTTTTGGTCAGGAATTTATCCAATATTTTAGAGAATGAGGAATATACTAAAGTTAGTAAAAAATTAATATTAATAGGGCGGCTAAAATTACGGGGAAGGACATCATATAGGGGAACAGATATCTTTGGACAGTCAAAGAACAAATGTTCCAAAGTACCCTCAGCCAAACCACACTCACAGACAGAATTGTCTCTTATCCTGAGCTTCGCCAGGAACACAGGAGAGCAAAAATGGCCCAATCTTAGTCTAATTATAGTGGAAGTATTCAATTTGGAGAATTGTCTATTTTTGAAAAACCATGGTTTTGTTGGAATAAATGGCTGTAGGTATCCATAGTGCTTTCCTTTGATTAGACGAGATGTTTGCCATAGGTCGTTCCATTCTTTCACCAGAAGTGGCTTCACAAGAGCTCTCAGGTCGCGGCTATAGCATTCGTTATAAGTAGTGGATCCTTGATGGATGGCTTGTTTAGCACATAAATCTGCCGTCTCATTACCTATAATGCCGCTGTGGCTCGGGATCCAAGCAATTACAACTTCGAGATTGGATAGGTGACAATCTCGAAGAATGTCTTTGATTTTTAAGGTTAAATGGAAATTATCATTGGAGTGAAATGGAAACTTCACCAAATCCTGCAAACAGCTCAGAGAGTCAGATAAAATTATTGATTTGTTTAAGTTATGGGACTTGATATAAGATATTGCCTCATAGAGAGCCACCGCTTCTCCAGAGAAGATGGAGTAATTGGAAGGGCATTTAAAATTTAGGATAACTTTATACTTAGGGATCCATACAGCTGAACCCACGGAATCATTATCAGATATTTTTGAAGCATCAGTATAAATTTTTAACCAGTCTTTAAATTTACTGTCCATAATTTCATTGAACTCTGAGTTAGCATTAGGTGCATTTTTACGGATACCCAAACCGAAAATTACTGGGGGTTGAAAAATTAAAGTGTCGTAGTCAAAGTTAAAAATGGGATTCTTATTGATTTGGCATATAGGAATAGGAGCAAATTTTCTAAAAGACTTGACAAGGGGGGGGAGGTTCTTGTTCACCCAGTATCTGGAGACGGATGAGAGTTCTGACAGGGTTTTGCATTTAGGCATTAGGGGATGAGTGGGGAATTGGGAAACGTTTAAAAAGAACCTGTCTGCTAAATATTGTCGACGGAGCGCTAATGGAAATTCCACGCACTCCACCTGCAACGCGTTTGTAGGAGATGACTTCATAGCACCCGTGATTATCCGTAGGCATCTAGCCTGTATCCTATCTAGCTTTCCTAGTGCCGTCTTACTGCAAGGTTCCATTACAAAGCAAGCGTAGTCAAAATGGCTTCGTACTATTGCATTATATAAAATTTTCTGAGTGTACGGATGCGCTCCCCATCGCACACCAGACAATGAGCGCATGACATTAATACTTTTCTCGCATTTATTAATAATATATCTTAGATGGTCAGTCCCTGATAATTTTGCGTCAAGATAGACACCAAGGAATTTAACCTTGTCAAGAACGGTAATCTGCTGGCCATCTATTGTCAGGTTTACGATGGGGACATTTCTTTTCCTAGAAAAAACTACTGCGTTGCACTTAGGAACTGAAAGAGCGAGGCCATGGAGGTCAAGCCAATCTTTTAAATAATATAGAGCTGAATTCAATCTATTGGAACAGTCTGTGAGTGAGGAACCATTGCAGTACAATACAATATCGTCAGCATATTGTAGGATGTTGCAAAAACAGGAAACCGTAGGCTCTAGGTCCGCTGTATACAGGCTGTACAATATTGGGCTTAGGACTGAGCCTTGAGGTAGGCCTTTCCATACCAGTCTAGGGGATGATAATACTCCATTTACTCGTACGCGAATAGAGCGGGACATAAATAGGCTGCAGATGATATTAGTCAATCTCGTCGGTATACTCAGCTGTTGCATCTTCTGCCTGAGTATAGAGAGGTTGACGCTGTCATATGCAGCGGAAATGTCTAAAAATACACCAATAACATTTTCATTGTTACTAAAAGCAATACGAATGTCTGAAGTTAAAATACTAAGGCTATCTGAGGTACCCATTCCTTTACGGAACCCAAATTGTGATCTGGCTAGAATATTTCTGTTTTCGAAGATCCATTCGAGTCTGTTTTTAACCAGATGTTCCATTATTTTCGCTAAGACTGAAGACAATGCAATTGGGCGATGAGCTGAAGGGTCGTTAGGATCCTTTCCTGGTTTTAGAAATGGAATTACGATTTGGGTTTTCCAAGAAGTTGGTATCTTTCCAGTAACAAATATATGATTAATCATTTTTAAGAAATAAATTTTCGTATTTTCGGATGAGTTGATAATGAAAGAATAGGGGATCCCATCAATACCAGGAGAAGAATCTTTTAATTTATCCAGAGCACATAACAGCTCTGGGTAAGAAAATATGTCGTTCATTCTATCCATAGAAAGCTGGGAAGATGGAGCTGACGAGAAATGGTCCTCTGACGGTACAAAAGGAGGGGAAAGTTTATCTAAAAATTCTGGCAGCCATGGATCCGGATCATTGGACATGGCGTCAGTATTATTTAGGCTACGACGAAATGATTTAAGTTTTCTCCAGACTAGGGATGATGGGGTGCGGGGTGATAGTGATTTACAGAAATTTAACCAGCCCTCTTTCTTCTTTTTTGATAATAGTCTCCTCGATTTTGCAGATGTTTTTTTAAATGATAAGTAATTTTCCATGGTAAGATCAGCCGAGTATTTATTTTCGGCAAATTTGCGCTCACGGATAATGCTGGAGCATTCTGAATCCCACCAGGGGGGAGAGGGAATTTTGTTGCAAGCAGTGTTTTTTAAAGGAATAGCTGAGTCAGCAGCCGAAATAAGACATTCAATAAATTTAGTATATATTTCCAAGACATTATCATTATTAATTTCTGGCAATGATTTAATACCCTGCTCTAGAAGAGAAGAGTATTCACCCCAATTTGCTTGTTTAACTTTATATTTTAACAAAGGAGGGGATATAGATGGAGGAGGAAAAGATTTTAGGATGGTAGATACTATGGGAAAGTGGTCGCTACCAAATGTTTGATTCAAGACTTTCCAAGAAAAGGAAGGGGCCAGACACGCAGAGACCAAAGTAAGATCAACTGCACTGGCGTTTTGAAGAGGAGACACTCTTCTAGTAGCAGATCCATTATTCAACAGGCATAAATTTAAATCATCCAAGATGTCTAAGAGGATAAAGGAGTTAGCATCACATGAAGCAGAGCCCCATAAAGTATTTTTACAATTAAAGTCACCCAAAATAATATAAGGGCTGGCAATGTTAGATAGTATAACTTTAAATTCGGTTAATAGATTAGGGTTTGGGTGAGGGATATATATTGATATAAATGTTATGTTGAGTACTTTAGCGGCAACTATGTTAATACCTGGGCTGTGATTAGGAAGAGAGAGTATAGAATAAGTGAAAGCTCTGTTGATGAGGAGAGCACAACCAGCATATCCATCGTCCCTGTCATCCCGGAAACATGAATAGCCTGGAACCCTAAAGTGTCGTCCGGGCTTTAACCATGTCTCCGAGAGGGCAGAAACCACGGGTTTATATGTATTCAGCAAGTAAATAAGTTCTGATTTTTTATTCGTTATACTCTGTAGGTTCCATTGTAGGATCTTCTGATCCATTGTTAGATATAAGGGGAACTATAGTTTGTAGTTGGGTTATGACATTGTACGGTAGAGAGTCACTGAATTTATGGATCAGATTAACTAGTAGTCCTGTAAGATGGTCTAAAAAGTTATCGTTTGGCGTATTGGGGAGATTGTTACTCAATGCGCATCCATTAGGAAGGGAACTAGGAGGGTCCTTAACTATTTCCCTATGAGCATGCACATCATACATTTTAGTGTTGGTAGTAGGACGATGTGGTTTTTGTCTTTGGGCATATATAATCTTTTTGTATGTCTTTTGGTTGTTGGGACCGGGTTCTTGGATGTAGTTTGGGATTGGGGAGGATGGGATTGGTCTCTGAGGTGAAGGAGGTACTTTTTGCATGACATCTGAATAGCTCTTACGAGCCGGGCGGAAGCGTTGGGAAGCCTCCATGTATCCTATGTTTTCCTGAGACATTAGCATTTTTATAGACTTTTGTCGGCTATGTTCGGGGCATATTTGATTTGTAGCCTTGTGACGTCCAAGACATAAGACACAACTAACCCTGTCTTCAGAAATAGAGCATGATTCACCCGGGTGTGGTTGAGCACAATTATAGCAAACCGGTTTTGATCTGCACTTGGCAGCAATGTGCCCAAACTTGCAGCATTTTCTGCATTGAATTGAGGGGAGTTCATACATATTAACTGGGATAGCTGTGTTATAGATGTAGATTTTTTCAGGTAAAATCTGAGAGTGGAAAGTTAATACCACCGTATTGGAGGGGATCCATTCAGGTGGCTGGCCTTCTCTGCGTATTTTACGGGACAAGCGGCGGGCTTTAATGATATTACAATGATTCTGAGAGCCTAATCCAGATTGGAATTGTAGACCTTCAACCAGTTCCTGCAAAGTCCAATCAGTAGGGATATTTTTTACAACCCCCATTCGGGAAACATGGTATTTAGGTATTGAGGCAATCAGCTTGTTTTCAGATAAGAATTTCATTTTGTAGAAGTTATTAGCAACCTGAGCACTCTTAAACCCAACTAATATTTTGTTACGGCCAATTGATTTGATAGACCCTTCCACTATGTCTTGTACATTATTTTTATGAAGTAATTGGGCCACTTTTAACACCTGCAAGGACAGGCCTGAAGTCAATTCCGGTTCTACCCTACTTATATGCACTAAGAAAGGGCCTTTATCTGTGTCAGTGTAATTCAACTGAGGGTCATCAGCACTATATCCTGGGCTTACATATATATTTTGATATGATGCCCCTGGGGTATTCTTAGTTTTATTTATAATCGTGCTCGTCTCTTCCGCCATTCGCTTTCTATTTGTTGCATCATGATCCATTTGCGATGGAGTAAAAGGAGACATATTAATGGCGTCGGAGGCAGACTCAGGACTACCCTCATTTATAGTCAACAATGGCCTCCCACGATCGGGAGGCTCCTTGTCGGACATTTTAAAATTAAGGCACTTACCTGGAGTGTGGATTCACCTATGAATTATGATTAGTAACCTCCACCAAACATAAACCTATGGTTAGGATTTCTATGGTATACACTACCGAACACTTTTTTTTTTTTTTTGAAAAAGATTAACCCGGGCACGTGTGTTTACCAACGCAGCAACGAGCAGAATCTCGTGACAGACACAGATAGTTTTTTTTTTTTTTTTTTTTTTTTTTTTTTTTTTTTTTTTTTTTTTTTTTTTTTTCTATGGACATGGCAGATAGGTGTAAGACCATACAGCCAACGATGGATAAAATCCTGCAAGGAAGTTGTAAATAAACCAAAAAGTCAAAACGGAGAACCAAAATCTAAGGGTTATCAACAGGTTGGCCTCAAAACTTTAGATTTGATTGAAAAATTAAATACATGCTGCAGCGGGGCTACTACGAAACTTGAAGTTCGTGTGATGCGGTCCCTCTGACACTTATACTATTTAATACGAGAGCGAGAGGGACAGCGCGACACGAAATTCGAGTTTCATGGTAGCTCTGCAGTTTTACGTGTTTTTTTTTTAAAGAGACTAGAAAAAAGTAATGATCTGTGTGGTAGTTTTGGACATATGCCCTTTTAGAATAAGCATATCTTTAAAAAATATACATTAATATAATCATAGCGAAATTATAAAAAAATCAGCGTTTCTCTTTCCAAACAGAATACAGAGAACGAATCAAATTATAGTCTTAGAAATATGAAATCTCGTCAATTGAATGGGTTTTATAATTATAATAAAGTAAAACTTCATTTAGACGTCATAAATTTATTCTGACATATTTATAAGTCAAATCAGCACCCGCAATAATGGCGCCGCTCTTACTGGTCTGAGTAGCAAGCAGCAGGGCTACTTCGAAACTTGAAATTCGAAGTTCTTATCGTACCGTCCCTCTCACTCTCGTATTAAATAACATAAGCGTAGGCGGGACGGTACGATACGAACTTCGATTTTCGAATCTCGTGGTAGCCTTGCTGAAGTTTTTGAGTGGGTTTTCTACGACTGCGTCTTGGCAGCTTTTTTTTTCTTTTGGCTTTTTGGCTCCGCGTGGAATTTCTTCAGATGGTAAGTCATTGAGACTCTCTGCGCGAACGATCTGAAAAAGAGCAGTTTGCGTGATTTGATTGCTACATTTTGTAAAACATCTGTGTGATATACGGGCATTTAAAAAAAAAGTGTAACATTTCTCTGCAAAAAAAAAAAATGCATACAAAAATTTATGAGTCAGTTTTGTGATGGGTTGGGTACCCAGAGTGTATGAAAAAGAGTCTCAAAAGTAACATTTTTGTTTGGGACATTTTTAGACTATTGGAATCGATTGTGCTCTTGATTCTGAGTTCGAAAAACCATTTTTTTTAATTAAAAAAAAAAACCGGCCAGGAGCGTGTCGGACACGCCCGAGATAGGGTTCCGTAGCCATTACGAAAAACATAAGTAATATTTTTCTAAGGATTTCGTATTTTTTACGGAATCTTCCAAGTTTAGGTATATTTTACCTATACCTTAGGCTGCTATTTACTCCTAAACTACTAATAATTCTCAAGCAAACTTAGCCGTTATAATTTTCCTTGAAAGTTTGATAAACTTACTAAATTCTCAATTTTTTTTAAATTTTCGACCCACCGGTTTAGGTTTTAGACGGGGAGGGGGGGACGCTCGATTTTAATGAAAATTTGTATGTTAAAGTTGAATATTTCGCAAACAAATCACTAAATCGAAAAATCGTTTTAGTAACCCCCTAGTGGTTTTAAAAGACAAAACAGTATTACAAAAAATTCAAAAGAATTTTTTTTTAGAGTATCTCCCTTAGGCGTGAAGTGGGGGTGATTTTTTTTCTCATCAAACCTTAGTGTTGTAGTGTGGGGTATCTTTGGATAGGTCTTTTGAAACAATTAGGGGGTTGCTAAAACGATTTTTCGATTCAGTAATTTGTTTGCGAAATATTCAACTTGTAATTGCAAATTTTCATTAAAATCGATGGTCCCCCCCCCTCTAAAATCTAAACCGGTGGGTGGAAAAATTTGAAAAAATTCAGGATGGTAGTCAGTATATCAAACTTCCAAGGAAAACTATAACGGCTAAGTTTGCTTGAAAATTATTAGTAATTTATGAGTAAATAGCAGCGTAAGGTATAAAATATGCCTAAACATGGAAGATACATACATACATAAAATCACGCCTCTTTCCCAACGGGGTAGGCAGAGACTACATCCTTCCACTTGCTACGATTCTGGCATACAACTCTCGCTTCTTCTACCTTCATCAATCTTTTCATGCATGCACGTCGGTTTAGAGTACTCCTGACCCGACCTTTCTTCAGAATGTCCCCGATTTGATCGCGGTACGTTCGTCTAGGTCTTCCTCTCCCAACTTTCCCATTCACGCTCGTCTGAACATGGAAGATTCCGTATAAAATACGAAATCCTTAGAAAAATGTGTGTGTGTGTGTGTGTGTGTGTGTGTGTGTGTGTGTGTGTGTGTGTGTGTCTGTGTGTGTGTGTGTGTGTGTGCGTGCGTGCGTGCGTGCGTGCGTGCGTGCGTGCGTGCGTGCGTGCGTGCGTGTGTGTGTGTGTGTGTGTAAGCATACTTTGAGTGGGTAAATTGTAATGATCCCGTTTAGCTCCAACTACTTTCTCATCTAAAATAAGGCTTAAATGTTTAATCAAGAGGAGGTCATCCTTGCTCATGGCCGCTATTAGTCCGTTGTCATACTTGTGGCACAGATGGCAGCAGTAGGGTCTCTCGCCGGTGTGCCGCCGCCGGTGAAGTTGAAGTGTGACAGAGCGCGCGAAGCTTTTGTCGCAGTCTGGGCACCTGAGGAGTACACGTCTCAAAGTCAAAGTTAAAGTAATTGCTACCACCATCTTGCTCGCTCATCCTGCCGTGAAGCAGTGCTTGCACTGTTGTTTCGGCGCGGAGAGTAAGACAGCCGGTGAAATTACGGCACTTGAGGTATTCCATCTTAGGCCTCTAGGTTGGCAACGCATCTGCAATACCCCTGGTGTTGCAGATGTTTATGGGCGGTGATCTCTTACCACCAGGAGACCCACTTGCTTGTTTGTCTTCCAGTCGAATAAAAAAAAGTCAAAATATTTTTATTCAATTCAGGCTATAACAAGCACTTATTAACGTCAAAAAAATCTACCACCGGTTCGGAAAAACCTCTGTTGAGAAGAATCCGGCAAGAAACTCAACGAGGTATTTTTTTTTTTAACAGGTTCACAATATTTATAAATGATATCTATATACTATACATTACAAGTATTTAACACAATTTTATTTTTAACACAGTAGGTTCACTATTTGAAGGGATTGCTAATGCGGATCGGAATTATTTCCAAATATCCCTGTCCATGATATAATCATTGACTTTATAATAAGCCTGAGATATTACCGTCTTTTTGACAGTAGATTTGAATTTTGTATTAGTTTCTTTAGTAATATTTTATGCAATTTTTTGGAATTTGTTAGTTCGTTACCTCAAAAGCACTTGCAATTTTTAGCGTAGCTTTGTACATTAGTAAAATTAATCACACCAAAAACATTCTGTAAAAAACTAGCAGAGTCTCGTTAGAGCTGGTTGTTTATCTCTAAAAAGTAATGAAATCTAGACAAAGTCGTGCCAAGCCGAAGGTTCCTTACTGCGATTGCTTTATTATTATTGTTTTGGCCGTTGACTTGTACCCACTAACGTATAAAGAACGTCGAGTCTTAAGTCTTATCCAGTAAATTTTGAGACTTTTTATATATTTTTCTGGGTACCTACTAGCTCGAAGTCGGTGACTCAGCACGACGATTTTTAAGGGTTTTGTAGTCGGTTCCATTTTTTGTTATTTTTTTGGAGTCGGTTTTACTTTGTCGTTTAAATTCTTCTATACATACGCTCGGCAGTCGCTCTAAAAATTCTTACCCCCTTAACAAGCCTATGTTAACTAACAAATGCTTTGTCCCTTTCTAACAAATACAAATGTCAAAGTGACAGATAAGGACACACGAATTTTAGCGGCATTTTAACTAAAATAGGTTTGATTGTCGTTTATGAATAAGGGGGTTTGTAAGTACCTGGATTCCGAATGTTAGCTACTTTAAGTTAGCTACTTAAAAGTGTTCTAGCCCACTAAACTTGTTACCTTCTTCTTCGTATTTTTTAAGGCAGCCGCGCGCGTTTTTATTTTTTTTTAAATTTGATTCTTTACTCACTTAAACATCATCTGGTGCCCCCGAGCGTGCTCGTTGGAAGCGCTGATGGTCTTGAACCGCTTGGGACACCTGTCGCAGGCGAAGGGCCGCTCGCCCGAGTGGACCCTCTGATGGGTCACGAGCAGGCTGCGGTACAGGAACCGCTTGCCGCACTGGGGGCACGAGTGGGACGTGACTTGCACCTGGGGGACAAAGAAAGAACAAACGAAAGAAGAAAGGAAGAATGGACATTAATATTACTTTTGACATTTTAATAGGTTTTTGTTTTGTAGATTCAGTGTAGTATTATTGTATGGAATTATATTCCCACAAGATCCCATAGAGCTTATGGGAACGGAAGCAATACCATGCCCTCGGTACCGCTCTGCTTTCAGAGCATGACATGAGTGCGTGTGAGCTAACTTTGGGGGCGGCAGACGTGAGCTTGCCTTCGGAATCCAAAAGCTTAACGGTTACTTGACCTGAAATGTACATTTCAGTTTTTTTTTATTATTATTAGTTTTTCATTTATGACGGTGGAAGCATTCTACACTTCCGCTGAATGTAAATATAGTTAGTGTTTAATTTTGTAACTAAGGGACCCCATACATCCCTGTATTTGTTTAATTGTTTAATGTAGTTTTTATGTATTTTATTTGTAATTATTTTATTTTGAAAAAATGACTTTCTGCCAAGTTTCTTGCGGCGCATTCTTCTTGGCAATGATGGTCTTTCCGAAAGCGCTGGTAGTTTAAAAAAAATGACGTGTAAAAGTACCCATTGCGGCCTATTTACTGAATAAATGATTTGAATTTTGAATTTGAATTTGAATTCTTTTATTTTTCATTTGCATTAGCACTTTTACTGCAATAAACAATTTGTACGCCGCAAGGTGAAACATGTAGGACTTCTTTTCTTTTTTATGTGTACCAACTGTATTTGACTATTACTCATGTTTAAGCAAATAAAATATTTTTATCTTTATCTTTAAAAGAAAGAAAGACGACCGGATGGCTAAATGCTTAGAGAACCTGACTATGAAGCTTGAGGTCCCGGGTTCGAATCCCGGCCGGGGCAGATATTTGTATGAATAATACGAATGTTTATTCTCGGGTCTTGGGTGTTTAATATGTATTTAAGCATGTATCTATCAATATAATTATGTTTATCCGTTGCTTGGTACCCATAACACAAGCTTTGCTAAGCTTACTTTGGGACTAGGTCAATTGGTGTGAATTGTCCCGTGATATTTATTTATTATTTATATTTATAATGGGGTACAACTCCCCTTATCTTCTTAGTAAAATTGGTCTTAGAGTTCCACGGCTTAACAGACGTAACAATAATTGTTTATTCCAGGTCCCTTTTACTAGAACGAATTACGCGGGTAATTCTTTTATTAGTAGAGCCTGCCGTAGGTATAATATGTATTTTTTCGAAAGCGATATATTTAATTACTCCTTACTCAAATTTAAAACTTCTTTATTGGATCGAGTTAGTCGATAAGTTTAGATAAGTTTAGTTTCTTGGTTGCACAAAATTTCGTTTTTTTTTCGTTCATGAACATGTATTTCATTAGATAATTCAGAGAACACCAATTTACCCAATTTTTAATTATGTATCAACTAATGGTGGTATCTTTATTGGTCAATGTTAGATGTAAGCACATTATATGTAAGTAAAATTGTACCGTTTATGCCCAAATAAACATTAAACATTAAACAACCGCATAAAGGGATAAATACAATTCTAAAATAACCTAACCTAACCAACAAAGGTGGTAGGACCTTGTGCAAGGTCCGCCCGGATTGCTACCACCATATTACTCGCTTACCCTGCCGTGAAGCAGCAGTGCTTGCATTGATGTTTCGGCGTGGAGAGTAAGACAGCCGGTGAAACTACTGGCACTTGAGGTATCCCATTTTAGGTCTCTAGGTTGGCAACGCATCTGCAATACTCCTGGTGTTGCAGATGTTTATGGGCGGTGGTGATCTCTTACCATTAGGAGACCCACTTGCTCGTTTGCCATCCAGTCGCATAAAAAAAAAAAGAATTTGACCGTTCTGAATGTTACACCCCGTATAAGCTGGGACGTTGACCCCGATTTTACCTTCTTCAGCATATCTTGGTGCATGTCAGCGTGTCTTTGCATGTCGTCAATATCCGTGAACTGCTCCAAACAAACGGAGCACTCCAAGGACTTTGTATGCTCTTCCATGTGCTGGTCCAACCCGGATTCTTCGGGAAACTCCGCGCCGCACACCTTTAAAACATTTTCACAAATAAATAAATAAATCTTTATTTGCCATAACTTCAAATTACACATTGTTAAAAAAATTAAAAAAATATGGGAGAAAAAAAAAAGAAAATGAAAAAAAAAAAATATATTGCATAAAAAACTTATAAACAAGAGTCTACGGCTCTGGATCCTGTGCTAGGAGTCCCTGTGTTACAGGATCCAGGTTGGAAATAAGACCAATTAATAGTTAAAAGTTGGAATCTTTTTTTTTTTTCAATTCCGACAACAAACAAGCAATAATAACAAACAATATGTGGTGGTTTCATGATATGCCTAGGAATTTCATAGTTTAAGCCCCAAGGATCAACATAGGATATTTTTTTTATTCCGGTAGAGGGCGCCACCGCGCGATAACCTACTATTTTCTTTATTATTAGGATCTATTTTAACCCTCACCTTGCACGAAAAACACGTCCTATGCACTCTCGAATGCACCTCCAATTCCGCTGCACTTTTAAAATGCATCTCACAACCGTCACACGGGAACTTTTCATCTGGCAAATGCTTGATCATATGGTTGAGGAGACGCGAGCGTTCATAGAACGTCTCCCCACACGTGGGGCACGAGAATACGCGTTCTTTTGTATGTATGTTGATGTGTTTCGCGAGGCCGCGTTTGGTCTTGCATTCGCGGTTGCAAAGGTCGCAGCGCAGGTCTGTGGCGCTGTGAAAAAATAGTAGATTGTACAAGAGCATAAAACGAGAAATTTCACACGAGACGTTCATGTGGAGCCGGTACGCGAGGGTGGATATAAAGGTTGAGGGGAAAATGGGTTCAATGCTCGAGTTTTACACTCTGTTAATCAAGTTTTCTTGGAGCATTATTACTGGAGATGTGCTGTGCGAGGATAGGTAAATATAAATAAATGTCACGTGACAATTCACACCAATTGACCTAGTCCCAAAGTAAGCTTAGCAAAGCTCGTGTTATGGGTACTAAGCAACGGATATATATAATTATATAGATATATACATACTTAAATACATATTAAACACCCAAGACCCGAGAACAAACATTCGTAATTTTCATACAAATATCTGTCCCGACACGGGAATCGAACCCGGGACCTCAAGCTTCATAGTCAGGGTCACTAACCACTAGGCCATCTGGTCGTCTAAAATGAAGCGTATTTAAAAACATACCTCGCATCGCATCCTCGCACATCTCTAGTGGGAACGCAGCCTAATAGGCAAACGAAAGCTAATTTCATCATTCGAAGTTACCTGTCCATAAGGGCCTGGACACATGCCGCCGGTACGGTGTCACGGCGCGGCGCCGTCAAACGGCGTCGTGCCGAAACACGGTGCCGCGTACGGTGCCGTACACGGCGCCGCGAACGGCGTCGTACCACGGCGCGGTGCCGTGGTACGACGCCGTGCACGGTGCATCGCTTGGTAGTTTAACTAGTTTTCGTTTTGCTGCTGAACGCATAACACGCAAGTAAAAAATGACCTCCATCATGGTTCATTAAAGACATGTATGGATTCACCCAATATCTTAGTTTCTGTTTTTTCTTCATTCGTCGTCTTAGCAGTAGGAGCAGGAGAATACGTTTTTCTTGGTCCATGTCAAGGCAAAAACTGTATACTTGTATATATTTAAAACGACAATTGTTTTGTATATTTGAACCGATGGTTGTACTTGCGTGTTATGCGTTCAGCAGCAAAACGAAAACTAGTTAAACTACCAAGCGATGCACCGTGCACGGCGTCGTACCACGGCACCGCGCCGTGGTACGACGCCGTTCGCGGCGCCGCGTACGGCACCGTACGCGGCACCGTGTTTCGGCACGACGCCGTTTGACGGCGCCGCGCCGTGACACCGTAGACGGCACCGTACCGGCGACATGTGTCCAGGCCCTAATGCTGCAGTAAAACATAAGGTACTGAATAAACGGATCTAGTCGGGCAATAAATAGCAGTCACTCGTACTTCTTACGATAATAATTTGAATTAAAGAAAAAATTCGCTACGCTCACATCGCAACCCACGCCACTCGAATTTTTCTCCCCTCTTTACAACCATCTTATAAAATACTATAATAGCTGCGATAAGGCGACTCACCCATGCTCTTTCTTATGCGCGATCATCATGAACTCGTACTTGAATCTCTTGGAACACACTTCGCATTTAAAATGCTTCGTGTTGAGGCGATACTGAGACTCCGACTGCTGAACCAGCTGTTTGGACACGTCGGGCACTGTGAATATGCGCTTCACGTTCTTCGAAGCTGGCAAAACATAAAGGTGTTAATTAAAAACCTAAAAAGACACCCCAAATAGTAGATTGTACAACGAGAGCATAAAACGAGCCGTTTTACCCGAGACGTTCATATAGCGAGCCGGTATGGCGAGGGTGGATAGACACGTCGAGGGGAAAATGGGTTTAATGCTTGAGTTTTACACTCTGCTTTTCACTTTGATGGCGAGAAAACGAAATAGCAACAGTGGAAACAATTGTCCACATAAATAAAACAAAAAAAAATTATATAATAATGCATGAAAAATAAAAGGTACATAGAAAGTGAACAATTGTTTCCACTGTTGCTATTTCATTTCCTCGCAATATAAGTGAAAAGCAGAGTGTAAAACTCGAGCATTAAACCCATTTTTCCCTCGACGTGTCTATCCACCCTCGCCGTACCAGCTTGGGTGGTTATATGAACGTCTTGGGTAAAATGGCTCGTTTTAATGCTCTTGTTGTACAATCTACTATTTCCTGTACTTGCTTGCACCAAACTTGAGTGAAATGGGTGGATGGTATCTTTTAGATCTACATATTTGGGGTGTGTTGAAGGAATGATGATGATGATCATTTATAAATATGTATTGTGAATCTGTTTAAAAAAAATACCTCGTTGAGTTTCTTGCCGGATTCTTCTCAACAGAGGTTTTTTCCGAACCGGTGGTAGATTTTTTGACGTTCATAAGTGCTTGTCATAGTCTAAATTGAATAAAGAGATTTTGACTTTGACTTTGACTTTGAATCAAACGCTCCGACTGTACCTCCGTGTCGCGTGACCCGGTGCCTCTGCAGGGCGAACTTGTAGGGGTAGCGCGCGTCGCACGAGCCACAACACCACTCGGAAGTCCGCTCGTCGTACGACCTCGGACCTCCTATGAAAACAAACAAAAGTAACCAACGAAAATTTGGAAAACGAAGCCGCTGAGCCGATTTAGATGAAATTCGGTATACAGAATCGGTATATTTCTACGCCAGATCTGGCAGAGGCATATGCTGTTGACATTTATGATAATAACTACCTGTACCTACCATATTCTAAGAAATAAACGATTTCTATTTCTATTTCAGATAGTTCGAGTCCCGGAGAAAAAGAAAGAAAATACATTTATTCATAACACAAGACAACAATATAGTATTAAGTACAAATAGACAACACATAGGAAAGTATGCGTCATTGCGGTGGGTTGCGGGAAAAGGATATAGGATAGCTTTTATCTAGGAAAATTTCATAGTTCCCACGAGATAGTGATAAACGGATACTACGGAAGTTTATGGATGTGTATATACATACGTGTTTCGAACATATTATTCAGATATGCTATGTGTAGATAAAAAAATTTAAGTACTTGTGTATTTTGCTGATTTTTGTATTCAGATCTATGGAGTCCGGTTAAGAATTATTCAATTTTGTTACTTTTACGGTCATCCCGTAAAACCCATATCGAAAATAGAAACTGAAACCTATGCACAGAAAAACCAGAAAAAGAGAACAGCGCTGAGATTCGAACTCAGGTCCTCAGCGTACCGTACCGCGCGCTGTACCGCTACACCACCACTGGACACGACTTTGGTACAGACACGAATTTCTCCTATGCACCACATATCTGAGCTTGTTTGTTTCTTATTTAGTCACTTAAGCAGCGACACTAGCGACATCTATGCCGTAGCTCTCATCGAGAAACTTTTCGGCACTTTTCTGCACAGAAGTGGTCTTATTTTTACCCGACTGCGAAGAAGGAGGGTTATGTGTTCGCCTCGTATGTATGTATGTATGTATGTATGTCTATTCCTATGTCCACTCGTAACTATTCAACGGCTGAACCGATTTTGATAAATGATACGTCATTTGATTCGTCTTGACGACGCGAGTGACACTGGGTACATGAAATTCTTGAAAAATCAAAATGGCGGATTTTTAGCGTCAAATTGTAAGTTATGATGGTTTTTTTTTGGCATCTTTTTGTATTTTTTATTCCATTACGTTACCGTTTTCATACGCGTGTCTGTGGCGGTAGTGTAATGGATAACACAAAATTATATGAAAAACCTGGGACACTTTTTTTCCTATTGCAATCGAAAGTGCTCCTGATTCTGAGTAGGAATACCAAATTTCATCCACATCTAACAAAAAAGCCATTTGGACAACTTATTTTGAAAACGCCCATCTATGTTTCGGTTTGTATTTTCAATTCAAATTGTAAGTTTTCAAAAAATGATTTTTATTAAAATCTATCGAGTGGGGTATCAAATTAAAGGTAGTAATTAGCCCATTTTAAATATATATGGGTTATAATAGTTTTAATCAACCATTTTCACAGAAAGAAGAAGAATTGAAATTGAAATTGAAATTGAATTATTAAAAAAGCGTGAAATAAAACAATAAATTAAAAAAAATAAAAAACCCGACTGCCTTTAAATACTAAAAAGAAGAAAACAAGTCTAGTGGCCTATATTATTTTTCACCTATGATGAGTTCTGTGACGTTTCGAGTTTGACAGTTTTAGAGATGTATCATTGATCGAGTGAACCATAGATTTTTCTAAGAGTTATTAGTACTTATTTTTGAAAAAGTTGCATTATATTAAAAAATATATATTTATTTTCCAGTTTTCCGCCCACCGGGCCACTCTCTCGTTCTCGCTCGAAATAATCCCTCAAACTAATTACAAACTCCCGACTCTGGGAGTTCAAAACACTCTTTTTTGGACTGTTTCAGCATTTTGCCAAAAAATAACAACAAACTTAACGAGAAACAGTAACAAAAGTCAACAACAATAATAATAGAAATGAACAATAACAAATACAATGCAAAGAAAAAAAAATTTATAACAAAAAATAGAACCGACTACAAAAAACCATGAAAATAATTTTCTACCAGTCTGAAGTCGGTGCCTCAGCACGAGCCAGCAGGAGTGATTGAAGCCATTTAATCGTATAGTTGTAGGTGAGGTAGACGATTATAGGTCCACTCCTGCTGGCTCGTGCTGAGACACCGACTTCAGACTGGTAGAAAATTATTTTCATGGTTTTTTGTAGTCGGTTCTATTTTTTGTTATAAAATTTTTTTTTCACGCTTTTTAGTGTAAATATCTAAGATACAATAGTTTAATGTCAACTGCTCATCACCTTTTACGAAAAATTGCTATTTCCGATGCAGAGATGTTCATTATTGGGGAGTCCTGGTGCTTCACCACCCATTCCATTTCACCTTATGTGTTCCGAGGAGCATAAATTGCTTAGCAACTGTGTTAAAGCAATTGAAATTCAACCCATGAAATACTTGTTACTGAGTAGTAACTCCGATGGTCAACTGTGGTCTTCATCATCAGTTCCACTTTACCAAATGATGATTTTCAAGAGCAAATGCACGAGTTACTACTAAATATATCAAAATTACCATAGGTGTCCCTACAACATTTGAAGAGTTCCCTCGATTTCCTTAGGATTCAATCATCAGATCCTGATTTGGTGCTTATGGGACCTAATTGAAAGCATTCCTAGTCGAACGCAAAAAAATTTTTTCAAATCGGTTCATAAATGACGGAGTTCTGAGGTAACAAACATAAAAAAAAAAAAAAAAAAAAAAAAACATACAACCGAATTGATAACCTCCTCCTTTTTTTGAAGTCGGTTAAAAATGCAACGGAAACTCAACTCGTATACACGGCAGACGTACTCGTACTTACTGACAATGATACTGACAAGTACTGGCCACAAGAGGCACAAGATGGTTGCGGCCGCGTCGCAAATAGCCGCGTTTATAAAATTTTGCAGGTTTTGTTTAAAAATGTAAAATATCTAAGTTCACTGTTATCGAATAATGAACCGCTGCAATTGCCGATAATGTTGTGTCACGTCACTACTCTGTTCCGTTTCACACATTGCGTTATATAAAAAAATAAATATTTTTGTATCGTATTCAATGGAGGCTATTTAACAGACACTGATATTGCTATATATTATTAAAAATAACAGTTTTAAATTTTTTTGATTAATTTGTTTCAAAATAGAAATTATTTTTAAAATATATTTTGCGAACATAGTATGCGTAATTCGGAAAATTTTCAAATGTCACAGAACTCATCTTAGGTGAAAAATACAATAGAACTCTGTTTAGTAGCTAACTTAAAGTTCAACAGTCGGGACCCATTTAAATCGTGACGCTCAAAAATTCTTACCTAATGGGTCCCGACTGTTGAACTTTAAGTTAGCTACTAAGCAGAGTTCTAGCCCACTAAACTTATGATTGGTTTTTTGGAATCTTTTTGTATTTTTTATTTCAATTCCAAATTTTTTACTTTTACGGTCATCCCGTGAAACCTAAATTGAAAATACAAAAAAATTAAGTTCAATTTTAAGTAAAAAATTTGGAATTGAAATAAAAAATACAAAAAGATTCCAAAAAACCAATCATAATTTGATTGCTTAATAGCGACATCTCTTGTCCGGGTGAACGGTTAGTTCCGAAGGAGATATTGAAGGCTCGTTGAGAGTTAGACAATATAGATGGCGCTAGGTCACTGCTTAAGGGACAAAGTAGTAGACAAGCACTAGACTTGTTTTCTTCTTTTTAGTATTTAAAGGCAGTCGGGTTTTTCTATGTTTATTTTTCTATCTATGTTTTTTAGCTCTCATCGACTTACGTTTATTTTGCTTGTCATCAATATTTTGCAGTTCGACTCCTTGTGCTACAGTATTCAATACATTTGAGTTCTTAACTCCTGGGTCACTGCACTCAACTCTAGTCTCACCGCACTCAACTCGTGGGTCACCGCACTCAACTTCTGCATCGCTGCACTCATTCCATTCACTTTTAATATCAACTACAACATTTGATACAGCGTTAGTTTCTTTCTGCACATGTTTTACATTAAAAGGTTCTATTTTAACGACAACTTTTTCCAAACTAATTATTTCTTCATTTGTTTCAGGACTAATTTCTAATTCAATTTTCACCTTATCCAAATCGTTTTCTAGTTTAATGTCAATTTCGTCAGGTGGTTCTATTTTTATTTGCAAATCTGTTGACGCTTCAATTTTGAGAGCTGTAGCCAATTCTTGGTCATCGTCAGTTTCGTGTACATTAGATTCTACTTCTTCAATTTCTTTTTTAACTTTAATTTCTGTACTGTCTTCAATAGCAAATGTCTGTTTGTCAGTGTTTTTATTGTTAATATTATCAGTTAGCATACCGTTGGCGTCTATAGTATAAACAGATACTTTCTCCTTTTGGTTTTCTTTATGTGTCTGATTTAAGAGCATATTTAGATTAGTTCCATTGAATTTAGCATCCATTTGATTTACTTCGCCCTTTTTTGCGAAATTTTTTAAAACGTAAGTCATCGTTTTTGGGTATGCTTTGGTCGATTTCTTCACTTGGAGTGAGTTTTGTTCTGGAAAAAAACGAATTTAAATAGTTTATTCTGGATTTAGACATGGTAAAATTGGTCTTTTAAGGCCGCCTGTTCACTGGAGCGGAGCGGTAAGCGAGACAAAAATACAATACAATACAATACAAATACTCTTTATTGTACACCAGAAATAATAAGCGATACAGAGAACAGGTACACAGAGAAAATTACAAGGTAAGCAACAGGCGGCCTTATCGCTTAAGAGCGATCTCTTCCAGGCAACCTTTTAACAGAAAGAAGGAAGGACTAGTTTATAGCAGGTGGTGCATTAACAGTAGATCAGAAAATGAAACAAGCAACAAAAACACATCTACACATACACATCATTGCACATATATTACACGTCTAAAATAAAAATAAAAATAGGTAATGGGACAAATAATCTCAGTGTTCATAAAAATACAATTTTATATAAAAATCGTGTAAGTATCTTAAACGAGCTAAAAACATGTAATGAAAAATTACAACACAGTAGGTACGCTTATGTCACAGACACGTCCGGGCTGCGGGAAGAAATAAACCGATTAGAATGTTCCCTAAGGGACTTGACTAGCAAATACGAATTATGTCAAAATCAAATTAGTGAACACATTTTGGCCGCGACCGAGCTTGTTGATTTATGTACATTTAACGAAAAGCGCGTCAATTCTTTGTTAGCGCGCGACTGCGCATTGCAAACTGAACTACGTAATGATAATCAGTCCGTGTTACCCACCCGCAGCGCGGAATTCTGTGACATACCTACAGTTAATGATGGAAATATCTGTAAGAATGTTAATAAAACCCTAGTATTTTCTGATAGGATAGGAAAGGGATTGGGCAAATTATTGTATAATAATATATCAAACAGCTGTGTCATAAATAACTGTATGCCTAATGCCTCATTCAAACAAATAATTGAAAAAATTATGCTCACTCAGGTGACTAAGCAGTCAACCATTGTTTTAATGTTAAGTGACGGGTCCGACGTTAGGTATTCGGACATAAAAACTGGGTTCGATTCCCTATCAAAACTAGGTGTTAAAAACATTATTATAGGTGCGTTTCCCTATTCTGCTTCTCTAAACAAATCCAACAATAATTTATATCGTTTAAACAAATTATTGTTTAAGATGACGAGCCGTCATAGTGACGTTTTATTTTTTGACACTAATAATGTTATTAGTGACTACCGACTGACCCCCGACAAGCTTGCTAAATCCTTAGCATGTTTTATTAATTCCGTATTCGGAAATCACTCCCCCTCCCCCAGCCCCGTTAGGACGACACATTCAAGCGCGAATGTGTCTTTAAACTACCTACACCGACAATAGAGAAGCAAAGTAGTCTATCATTCCTACATCAAAATATAAATCGCTTCACTGGCAAAATATTAGATTTAGAATTACTCTGTGAAAAGTTAAACTTAGATATTATCTGCTTAACAGAAACCTGGCTAAAAAAAGATTCAATGCAATTTAATGTAAATAATTATGCAATAGCTAGCGCCTTCTGCAGAGAATCTGCAGCAGGTGGCGGGTCTATCATATTAGTGAAAAATGGTTTAAAGTTCAAAGAACGCAAAGACCTGTCCAGCCTTTCTGTTGAACGTGTATGCGAGATCGCTTCTGCGGAAACGGAACAGTATTTAATTTTATGTATATATAGACCACCAAACTCGAATATTACTTTGTTTATAAATACTATGGAAGATCTTCTAAGGAAATCAGTAAAACGTAATAAAGCGCTGGTGGTTTGCGGGGACTTTAATATCGATATTTTATCACAATCCGTTGAAAAAGACCAGTTTATTTCTGTTTTAAAATCTTTTAATTTAAATTTCTTATTTAATGAACCCACCAGAGTCACAACCACTTCGACCACATGTATAGACAACATTTGCTTAACTTGTAAGTATTTAGAAAAAGCTGTAATCAGTGGAGTACGGTCGGATCACAAAGCTCAAACAGTGAAGTTACCTCGGGCTAGGGGCGGTGTTAATCAAACCATAGAAATTAGGCCGTTGAACAAACAAAGACTTGACCGTCTCAAAACAAACATCGCGCAAAAAGTAAACAATTTAAAAGTATGCACTAAAAACCCAAACGAAAATTTCAAAATATTGTTAAATACTGTATGCGAAGAATACGATAAAACGTGTAGTAAAAAACCGGCCAAGAGCGTGTCGGACACGCCCAAAATAGGGTTCCGGAGCCATTACGAAAAAATTAAGTAATATTTTTCTAAGGATTTCGTACTTTATACGGAATCTTCGAAGTATAGGTATATTTTATACCTTACGCTGCTATTTACTCATAAACTACTAATAATTCTCAAGCAAACTTAGCCGCTACAGTTTTCCTTGGAAGTTTAATATACTGACTACCATCCTGAATTTTTTCAAATTTTTCCACCCACCGGTTTAGATTTTAGAGGGGGGGGGACGCTCGATTTTAATGAAAATTTGCACTTTAAAGTTGAATATTTCGCAAACAAATGACTGAATCGAAAAATCGTTTGCGCAAACCCCTAATGGTTTTAAAATACCTATCCAACGATACCCCACACTATAGGGTTGGATGAGAAAAAAAAAATCACCGCCACTTTACGTCTATGGGAGGTACCCTAAAAAAAATTGTTTTTGAATTTTTAATTGTACTGTTTTGTCGGCATAGTTTACTTATATATTCGTGCAAAATTACAGCTTTCTAACATTGATAGTCTCTGAGCAAAGCCGCGGACGGACAGACAGACAGACAGACAGACAGACAGACAGACAGACAGACGGACAGACAGACAGACAGACAGACATGGCGAAACTATAAGGGTTCCGTTTTTGCCATTTTGGCTCCGGAACCCTAAAAACGTATTAAAATAGGAAACAAACTGTCATTCAATGAATGGGCTACGCCTGGAATACGTAGGAGTAGGGACGTCTTATATGATCTTTATGATAAGAAATCATGTACTACTGATGAACGTTTCCACCAGTATGTTAGGGATTATTCAAAATTATTCAAAATTATATGTAATAAAGTAAAAGCAGCCCATGTAACTATTTTATTTTATTTATTTTATTTATTTACATTATCATCACTTACAGTATCATTACAGGAGTACATCCTAATTCGATACAGAAGGCCCTTAATAATAAACAATAAACATATTAATTTAACATATTTCTGTTTTGAATAAAGATTCTATCTATCTATCTAATCTGCATAGCAAATTATATGTAAGGCAACTCTCTTGAATTCACTCAGAGTGCAATGAAACAGATCGACTGAGTCTGCTATCTGGTTTAGAGTAGCTAGGGCGCGCGTGAAGGGCGCCTTGGCCAACAACTTGGTCCTACCGCGCGGCAAAGCCAGCAGCGGCGGCCGGCGCCGGCGCCCAGCGTAGTTGTCTGGAGCGCTAAGGCTTATGTACCTCAATACGCCTGGATTGTTCTGCTTGCCCCGAATCAATTCCAAAAAGTAAGTTACCAACGCGAGGTCCCGCCTGGTTTCTAATTTACTGTACCCAACCATTCCTATAACGAATAATGTTGGATACATCAAGGGGAAGTAGGGGTAAACCGAGTACAGTCTCATGTATAAGTATCTAGTAAACTTATTTTGGATTTTCTCCAGCATGAGAATGTACTTCGCTTCATGCGGTGCCCAGATTATCGCGTTGTTTTCCAATATACTCCTCACCAGAGCGTTGTAAAGACTACATATAGCCCAGATGTTGTTAAAGCCCTCAGCTCGCCGGAGTATAAAACCTAGCCTCCTGTACGCTTTTTTACAAACATTGACAATGTGATTACGAAAGGTCAGCTCGTTGTCTATGTCCACTCCCAGGTCCCTAACTGTTGTAACTCTCTTAAGCGGTACCCCATCCACAGCATAACCATAATTAATAGGAGCTCTTGCTCTACTGAAAGTAATTACGGCACACTTAGATGTATTGAAAGGCAGCTTGTTCTTTAGGCTCCAGGCTACGACGCGATCTATATCCCTCTGAAACCTCTCCGCCTCTGATTCGTTTCTTACTGCCTGAAGCAACTTCAAGTCGTCCGCGAATAACAGACAAGTGGCGTCTTCTACTACTTCCGGTAGATCGTTAATCATTATGATAAATTCCAGTGGACCCAAATTACTCCCCTGACTTACTCCTGACCGAGTGTAATAGGGATCGGATTTGTATCCACCGTATTCTACGAACTGTTGCCTGTCCTTCATGTAACTAGCAAAAAAATGAAGCGTTCGCGGGGTGCAGCCAACCGCCGCCAACTTCTCAAGCAAGATATCATTGTCGACCATATCGAAGGCTTTTCTGAAATCGAAGTAGGCAGCATCAACCTGTATCCCCGCGTCCACTTTAGGTACTACGTACGTGACAAAGTTGAGCAAGTTACTTGTAGTACTCCGACCCGATCGAAAACCATGCTGCGTATCTGATAATTGAGCACTCATCTGCTGGAGCACGCAATTCTGCAGCACTGATTCGAATACCTTCGCTGGAGTCGACAGAATAGCCACCGGTCTACAGCCACTAACATCATTACCTTGGCCACTTTTAGGGACAGGCACCACTCGCGTCAATTTCCACTGACTAGGAAAAAGCGAGCTCTGAATGCACAAGTTAAATATGTGCAGCAGCGGCTCAGCCAACACCGATCGAACAACAGCCAACACCGAACTAATAAAATTAAGTCCTCTAATGATAAAATTAAAACAGTTTGGAAAATTATAAATACTGAAACCGGTCGACGTAAGAACGCGGAATCCTCTATATCACTAAAGATTAACAACGTATTAGAAACGGACGCGGTTAAAGTAGCTAACGAGTTTAATACCTACTTCTCTAAAATCCCCATCGAAACGACAAAATGTATCGCGTCTTCCTCAAAGCTAGCTGAATCGCTCTTAAAAGAAAATGTATCTATTCCAAACATAAGTAACTTTAAATTCACGCATGTCTCTCCCGGTGACATCATTAGGACTTTTAAATTATTGAAAGTAAAAAAAACGGAAGACTTGTGGGGCGTCTCAGTTAAGGTTCTACAGTCTATTTTAGATGTCGTTGCTCCAACTTTAGCTTTTATTTTCAATAGCTGCATAGATGAAGGTGTATTTCCAGATTTGATGAAATATAGTAAAGTAGTTCCTATTTTTAAATCAGGTGATAAAGATAATCCCTCTGATTATCGTCCGGTGTCCATCCTATCAGCGTTTAGCAAAATATTCGAAAAAATAATGCTGACGCAAATGATCTCGCATTTTAATACTCATAAAATCATGCATCCACAGCAGTTCGGATTCACAAAAGGCAGGTCTACTACAGACGCGGGTCATAGTTTAGTTAAATTCATTTTGCAAGCTTGGGAGGAATCACATGACGCTATAGGTGTATTCTGCGACCTCTCGAAAGCTTTTGATTGTGTGGATCATGATACTTTAATTTGTAAGTTAAATTTTTATGGCATTCGTGGCCTCGCTTTAGAACTCATTAAATCTTACCTCACACAAAGAAAGCAAAAGGTAGCGATTAACGGAGCGGTATCGGAAGAATCTGTGGTCGAAATGGGAGTGCCTCAAGGATCCATTCTTGCCCCATTCCTGTATCTTATTTATGTAAATGACCTAACTTATATGGTAAGCCAAAAGTCGGGTATCGTTATGTTTGCTGACGACACGTCTTTACTGTTCAAGGTTAGTAGAAAAGATACCGACTTCACTGAACCCAATGAAACCCTGTCCGTGATATCCGCATGGTTCGCTGCCAATAATTTGTTACTAAATCCTAAGAAAACCAAATGTATTAAATTCTCATTGATAAATTCATTTAACTCGAATTCAATTTCTAATATAAAGTTAAATGGGCAAACTATTGAATTTGTAAAATCAACAGTATTTTTAGGAATAACACTCGATTCTAAACTGCAGTGGGGACCTCATGTCACTGCAATCGCGGGTAGATTGAGCTCTGCTGCTTTTGCAGTTTGGAAAATACGGCAGCTAACCGATGTGGCGACGGCACGGTTGGTGTATTTTGCGTACTTTAATAGCATTATGTCGTACGGGCTTATTTTATGGGGATCTGCTGCAGACATCGAATCAATTTTTATCTTGCAAAAGAGAGCAGTTAGAGCAATTTATAATTTGAAGACGCGTGAATCTCACGCGTAAGATCATTTTTTAAGGAAACTGGTATCCTAACCCTGCCTACGCTTTATGTTTTTGAAATAATCATGTACGTTAGGAAGAACATATGTGATTTTCCCACTAACGTCGATGAGCCAAAGGCTACTAGAAACACAGGGAAGCTTAAAGTACCATCTTACAGACTGGCTAAAACCAAAAAGTCGTTTTTGGGAAGTTGCATACGTTTTTATAATAAAATTCCAAAAAATATTACTGAAGAAACTGATACAAAATTTAAATCTACTGTCAAAAAGACATTAATATCCAAGGCTTATTATAAAGTAAACGATTATATCATGGACAGGGATATTTGGAAATAATTCCGATCCGCACTAGCGATCCCTTCAAATAGTGAACCTACTGTGTTAAAAATAAAATTGTGTTAAATACTTGTAATGTATAGTACATAGATGTCATTTATAAATATTGTGAATCTGTTTTTAAAAAAAAAAATACCTCGTTGAGTTTCTTGCCGGATTCTTCTCAACAGAGGTTTTTTTCCGAACCGGTGGTAGATTTGACTTGAAATCGCATATTAATAAACGAACAAATAAATAAACTAGGATAAAGCTAGGATGAAAATAGTGGTAGTGGTAGAGTTAGTCCGGCCAGGATCGTCTCCGCAGGATGGAACTCTTCAACGGTTAATAGCATCGACTTGAAATTTGGTATGCAAATGTAGTTTGGGTGACAATGCAAGTACGGTTGACAAAAAAGCTTGTTTTTTTTTATGATTAGGTAATTTTAAGAATGAGAACGGAAAAGGAGACTGGCCTGTGCCTATTTTTTTTTCTGGCAACCAAAAAGAATTAGGTAGTTGTTTGCAAGGCTCGGATACCGGTTAAATTTCCAAACCGTTATCATGTACTTGGCGCAAAACCTTTTCATTTGGGTTTCGTTCGCAAAACCGTTATTTTTAAACCGGTTTTTAAGGGTAAATAAAGTTCTTGTTAGATTAACCGGTTTAGAACAATAAAAACCGGTTTATTCCGGCGCAGGATAAACGTCGCCGCCCGCCGCCGGCCGGCCAGCTGTAACTCGTCGAATAAACCGGTTTATTTAGGTTATACTTAAGTTCTTAAAAACGTTCGCGTTTTTATGAGTTCGAAATAAACCGGTATTTACCGCTATTTTATAAACCAGTTCCGAGCCTTGGTTGATTGACTCAGATAACATTTCTGAAGATACCTTTTTTTTTTAATTTGACTGGAAGGCAAACGAGCAAGTGGGTCTCCTGATGGCAAGAGATCACCACCGCCCATAAACATCTGCAACACCAGGGGTATTGCAGATGCGTTGCCAACCTAAAGGCCTAAGTTGGAATACCTCAAGTGCCAGTAATTTCACGCCGAAACAATAGTGCAAGCACTGCTGTTTCACGGCAGTATTAGCGAGCAAGATGGTGGTAGCAATCCGGGCGGACCTTGCACAAATCCACCTGCAAAATACCTTCGTCCTCGTTAGCCCCACTCATCAGGTAGTGGCGCGGCACCGCGCCCTTCACCAGGCTGGTGACGCCGAAGACATTCTTCAGCTCGGACGGGGGGAAGTGGTTGCAGCAAATGTACTTGTCGCGGAACTCATCGGTCGTAGCTAACGTCAGATTGCCTGAAATAAAGAGACAAAAGAGCTTAAGAAAAATATGTATACTTGCAACAATGCTCTATGCTCTAGAAAAAATTTGTTTCGCTGTGGGACGAGTGCAGACTGAATATCGGCGCTGCAAGTTTTCTTTTTTGCTCGCAGCTAAGAGACCAACGTACTAGAAAGTTGTAATTTGGCATGAATATGTATACATATCGTAAAGTAAAAAAAAAAACAAAAAAAATAATTTTCGGGTTGTTCCATAGACGTAAAGTGGGGGTTCTGGAGCCAAAATGACAACGGAACCCTTATAGTTTCGTCAAGTCCGTCTATATGTCACAGGCACTTTACTCGAAAACTACAAAATGTACATTGATAGGTATATCAGTAATTTGGAGTACAGATGTCTTGTCAAAGCCGCTATTTAGTCGGGGGGGCGTCACTCCATACACGTAACAGAAATTGTTTTTTTTTTATCTCGCAATAAATTATTTTATTTCTTTCTTTTCTTTCTTTCTTTCAATCAACGTAATATACAAAACACATGGAAAGGTAACGCTTAGTAAATTAAACGAAAATTGGTTTCAATATGATCGGATATACCGTTTTTGAGTTATTGCCGAAAAACTGCGCTTCTCAACAAAAGGACGTAAGTGCCGTGAAGATACGCTCTTTTTCTGGTAATAGATTTTAAGACTGTAGTGTTATAATTGTGTTATAACGCACATAATATTCATCATCATCCCAGCCTATATACGTCCCACTGCTGGGCACAGGCCTCCTCTCAGAATGAGAGGGCTTGGGCCATAGTTCCCACGCGGGCCCAGTGCGGATTGGCAACTTCACACGCACCATTGAATTTCTTCGCAGGTTTGTGCAGGTTTCTTCACGATGTTTTCTTTCACCGCAAAGCTCGTGGTAAATTTCAAATGTAATTCCGCACATGAATTTCGAAAAACTCAGAGGTGCGAGCCGGGGTTTGAACCCAGGACGCTCTGCTTAAGAGGCGATAGGTCAAACCACTAGGCCACCACGGCTTTACACAATATAATATTACTTGATTTTGTTTCGTAATGACTACGGAACCCTATTTCAGGCGTGTCCGACACGCTCTTGGCCGGTTTTTTAATAAACAAATAAGCCATGTTAAGTAACTAAACGTTAACTGAACCATAACCTGCCCAAATTTGGGCGGCACCGTACGGTCTGGGACTGAACCCCTCACCGCTCCACCAACACCTTCTGCACGGCTGCTTGGAACCGAAGCCCCTGTCCTTCCACTAACGAAAGGACTGCTGCTGCTGCTGCTGCTTGCTGACCCTGGAGCCCCTTCTGCCTCCAGCCTTTGTCCAGCACCGGCAACCTACGCTTCGGACTCTGATCCAGGGAAGCCTTGCCAAGAAACGCTTTCCCACTCAACTCTTCTGTATCCGCGACCCTCGAGTTTTTTTATTCTATTTCTGTCAGTAAAGCCTTAGGGGCTAAATAACCGTCTAAAACTTAAATTCGTTTTTCTCAAATTGAACCCCTAGGGTCTCACTGCTCTACCCTGACAGTGCAGTGCAGTGGTTGCCTGGAAGAGATCGCTCTGAAGCGATAAGGCCGCCTATTGCTTACCTCAGAATGTCTCTGTGTGTATACCTGTTTTCTGTAATTTTTTGCTATATTTTGGTGTGCAATAAAGAGTTATTGTATTGTATTGTATTGTAACCTTACCAGAGTGCAGCAACCACAGGTTTAGTCTCTTCCAGTCGTCGACGGGGTATCGGAACATCACACTGTCCTTGAACGTGTTATGACAACCGATGTAGTTGCACTTGGTATCCATTGTACTGGGACACTGTAAAATAATGGTTAAGACTTAGATCAAATAAAAAGTAAAGACGGAGCGCGGTGAACAGCTGAGTGAGGCCGGTTTTATAAATATGTGTGCAAACCATGTGCAAACGCCGGTGCTGCCATAATATTCGCTGCTTTTACTCAATAATAATGTAACTACAATTATTATAATGGCAACACTAGTGTTGACGTTTTGTGTCCTAAGCAAAATTATTTCTATTTTTATTGAAAATATTGGTTTTCAAGTTTACTTACGCGATTCCATCCTACTTTTTATTTTGGACGAATAGTTTTTACTCCCTTTCACTGCGCAATTTGGCATTATTAGTGATATTAGCCGAAGTTAAAAATGCGTTGTGCTCCACGATAATGAGTTGCTAAGTAATAAGGTTTTGGTGTAGTTTGGCTGCAAGTGTGTGCGTGCCACTGTGTAAGCACACGGATTGGTGTAGTTTGACCGGCCTCACTTCGTTGTTCGCAGCGCTCTATCTTTACTTTTAATTTGATCTGAGAGTTAAGATAACATTCTGATGTGTATGCGGTAACATTGGGATTGGTTTTTGGAGTAGTTTTTATTTCAACTCTAAATCATTTGGAATCATTTAGATTTGGAGTTGAAATAAAAAATACAAAAAGACCCCAAATACTATAACTCTGTTTAATCAATTTAAGGTTTCAATTAAATACCTACATATACATTTATTAGCGTTATTTATTACGTTTTTACTATAGAAGTTAACACAATCTTAAATGGTTTCATTGTTTTTATTTAAAACTAGCTGTTGCCCGCGGCTTCGCCCCCGTTGTATTTTTTTTCTTCCATGAAAACCTTCTCCTGACAGTAGCGAACACAACAAAAAAAGAATTAGCGAAATCGGACCAGTCGTTCCCGACTTATGCGCTTACCAACACATTTTGTGATTCATTTTTATATTATAGAGAAGAAGATAATAACTAGCTGTTGCCCGCGGCTTCGCCCCCGTTGTATTTTTTATGTATTTTCTTCCATAAAAACCTTCTCCTGACAGTAACAAACACATTAAAAAAAGAATTAGCGAAATCGGACCAGTCGTTCCCGAGTTATGCGCTTACCAACACATTTTGCGATTCATTTTTATATTATAGAAGATTGTGTGCAAATTTTACTGTAATATATTTCAATACTGAAATGTAGGTTAGATAGTTTAATGGGGGAATTTCATTTAAAACAGCATTTGACATAAAAAAAGTTACCATTTAAAAGAAAGAAACAAAGAACGACGACATTATACGTGTATCTTTATTATAACTGCTATACGCATATACAGATTATACCTACTTACATATAGTAACTTATGTCGGATATTCTCGACGCAAGTCGTGAGACTGATTTTTTTTCTCTTTCGTCTTCAAGCCTTTACGATTCTTTGAGTGATGATTCTGGCATGCCTGATCTCGGCGACCGACTGCACAGCACTTTCAGCTCTTCACTGAAAAATTTCAACGCGGTGCATATAAATGCTCAGAGTTTACCGGCTCACTTTCCAGACCTTCTTTCGACCTTTTCGGGTAAAAACATCCATGCAATCCTCATTTCTGAGACTTGGCTCAAGCCATCTCTTCCATCCTCTCTTTATCCTTTACCCGGTTTTAATTTAATTCGCAACGTCAGGACTGGAAGCAGGGATGGCGGGCGTTGTGCTGTGCGCGGGGGCGGGGTCGCCATTTATGTGAGGGATGACATTGAAGTTCAAGTAGTTGCTCAGTCCTCCTTTTCATCACCTTATACTCCAATTCCAGAATATTTATTTTTGAACATTTCCCTACATCATACCAAGGTTCTTCTAGGAGTTTATTATTGCCCGTCCTCCAACATCAACTACTTTGAGTCTTTCGAAAGAACTTTGGCTGATCTTAGTCCCCTATTTCACCACACCCTTATTATGGGTGATTTTAACACTTGCCTCATTAAAAACGATCAGCGATCCCATAAAATCAAGTCCCTCGTAAATTCACTGAATCTTAGTATTCTCCCTCTCTCCCCCACTCACTTCCCGCATAACGGCCCCCCTTCCCTTTTAGATATCATAATTACTTCTTCTCCTGATTATGTTTCATTTCATGGCCAGTTTAATGCTGCTGCCTTTTCAAGTCATGATCTAGTTTTTGCTTCCTTGAAAATTCGCCCTCCAAAACGTAAACATAAAATAATTTACCGTCGTAATCTTTGTGACGCTAATTTGCAGGCTCTGTTGTTGGATTTTGGCAATGCTGACTGGCGGTCTATTGAGGCTTGTACCGATGTAGACCTTAAGTTGGAGGCTTTCAATAGCACAGTGCTAGCGATTTTCGACAAATACGCCCCTTTGAAGCCCATTCGAGTAAAACACTTCCCGGCACCATGGCTCACACCCGAGATTCGAGTCTTAATGGCGAAAAGAAATCGCGCTCGTATAGTTTTGCGCCGTGATCCAAGTGAGGGAAATCATCAAAAATATGTTAGTTTGCGTAACCACTGTAATAGGAGGTGTAGGGATGCCAGACGTCGTTATATTCATGAATCGATTGAAAACTGTCCCTCTACTAAACTGTGGAATTTCTTTAAGTCTTTGGGGTTAGGCAAATCTAAGAAAAAAGCTTCTGGTCCTATTGACCTTAATGCCCTTAACTCACACTTTAGTACTTCCCCGGTCATTTTGGACTCTCTCATTAAACAACATACTTTATCTGAGCTTGCCAATACTCCCCAACTGGACTTCTCCTGCTTTGATCTAGGCTTAATCTCCCCTAAGGAAACGCTGGAGCTACTGAGATCTATTGGGACGAAGGCCGTGGGTGAGGATGGCTTGAGTGTGGATATGCTTTTGCCCGTGGCGGAATTTATTGCTCCTATTGTCTCCCATATCATTAATTGTTCCTTTTCTTCTGGTCACTTCCCCACATTATGGAAATTAGCTAATGTTATTCCTCTCCCAAAATCCTCCAACCCTTTATCTTGTTCAGAATTTCGCCCAATTTCAATTCTCCCGATCCTTTCTAAAGTTGCTGAACATTTCGTGTGTCGGCGGTTGTCTCAGCATCTTAACACTAACAATCTCTTTAACCCTTTCCAATCCGGTTTCCGCCCAGGGCACAGTACCGTCACTGCTCTTGTCAAGGTCACCGATGACATTCGTCTCAATATTGAGAACAAGAAGCTTACTATTCTTGTTCTTCTGGACTTTAGTAGCGCCTTTAATACTGTAGATTTTGACATTTTACTAGGAATTCTTAAAACCTTAAATATCTCCAGCTCCGCTTTATCCTGGTTTCAGTCCTATCTCTCGGGAAGGCGTCAGCGGGTGAGATTAGATGATGCTTACTCTGAGTGGAGCAGTCTCACTTCTGGTGTCCCCCAGGGGGCAGTGCTTTCGCCTCTTCTCTTTTCTATTTTTATAAATGGTATAACGGCGTCATTGCGTTCCTCCTACCATCTTTATGCTGATGACCTTCAGATATATGCGGCGGCAGATATTGATGATTTCCCGGACTTGGTTAACGGCATTAACATTGACCTTGAGGCTATAAGGGTTTGGGCGGCTAATTTCGGGTTAAAAGTGAACGCCAAGAAGTCCCAGGCAATAATTATTGGTAGCCCACACTTTATCTCAATGCTGTCTGATCGGGTGGTGCCTGAAGTAGTTTTTGACGGTACTTTGATTCCTTTCACACCTACAGTCAAGAATTTGGGTATCATCATGGATCAGACGCTTTCCTGGTCGGCTCATGTCGCTGAGGTCAGCCGCAAGCTTTTTGCTTCGGTCCATTCACTCAGACGCCTGCAAAGTTTTCTTCCTCTTCGTACCAAGATTACCTTGGCACAATCTCTCCTTCTCCCTCTCCTCGATTACGGTGATATAGCCTATTTAGACCTCTCTGAGCAGCTACTAGACAAGTTTGAGCGTCTTCAAAACGTGTGCATACGTTTCATATTTGGTCTCCGTAAATACGATCATGTGTCCTGTTTCCGCGCTCAGCTGAAGTGGCTGCCAATTCGTCAACGGCGTCATGTTCACATCCTGTCGTTGCTTTTTAATGTCCTTTTCAAACCTCAGTCCCCATCCTATCTTTCAGAAAGATTTAGTTACTTGGCCGCTGGGTCCGGGAACCGGTTGCGGTCGAGCGCTAATCTTTCTCTCGCTTTCCCTGTCTCTAAATCCAAATCCTACTCCAAATCCTTCTCCGTGCACGCTGTTAGTCTGTGGATCCGGTTGCCGAGTGACATCAGGCGGGCGCAGACCGTTGCCACACTGCGAAGTCGCTTAAGGGCGTACTGGCTTGATAGTTCCCTTTAAAATAGTTGTTATGTGTTCTCTATTTCTTTTTCTTTTTTTTGTGTATGCGTAGGTAGGTTTATTTACATGTAGTTTGTATGTAGTCTATTGATATTGATATGTATTAGTTTATTGTTTATTTATTGCTGTGTATTAGTGTGTACTCATTATAAGTATGTGTAGGTATTTATTTATTTATTTTTGATATACTGTTTAGGTTAATTTAAAATTTTCGGTTCTTTTATCATTCCATTGTAGTGTCTACTCTTGTTTCTGTTGTCCTTTCAATCGTTCAAAGGTTAACTGGAAGAGATCCCTTTAAGGGATAAGTTCGCCTTTGTACATGTTTTTCTCTTCTAAATTGTAAATTTCATATGTTTTATATGTACAATAAAGAGTTACAATACAATACAATACAATACATTTATTCACTAACACAGAAGACACACATATACAGCAAAATTTATACACAAAAAACAAAAAAAAAAACATGAAATATCACCTACACAATTCTCGTCGTCGCGAAAGTGAAACGGTCGCTGACTCAGCATTATGCTGAAGTGTTGGTGACATTATTTTGTTTTCATCTCTCCTGTTCGGAAAGTTTAATTTTCATGGGTAGATAGCCGGGTGGAAAATTGCGTTTTCTCCTCAAGGGTGGAAAGTAATTTTTTTTTAACTTTTCGGCTAGCCACGACATCGAAGATAATTGAGTTACGTCAATGACATTTTTTTTAAAGTTTCGGCATGGCCATCTAGATGCATGTCCTGACCAACTCGATTTTTTTTTATAGTCGGCCGTGGCAAGTGGCCAGTCGAAAAGGTACCGTTGGAGGTTGGTTAGGTATAAGTAAATTGAATTTATTATTATTCTCGTTTTTTTGTAGTATTTTAGTTTCCTCACAGTCGAAATGAAAAGTAGAGTGTCTAACTCGGGTGAAATAACCCATTTCCTCTCGAACTATTGACGCTCTCACTTCGTTCGAGCGCCAGAAATATCTCGAGTGAAATGGGTCACTTTCCACCCTTGGTTATCAATCTACTATTACATTTAGTTAAACCTATCCAAATCGAGTATAGCATGCCCATGACATACCTGGGTATTTTCTATTCCACCTATCTTTGAGTTGGCTCGCCATTTCGCCAGTTCACAGATTTCCTGTTGCGATGCCAAGTATTGAGCATGTAGTTTGCGCCGGCGCTCCAAACTCTTCGATGTCTTGGTCTGTCGCTGAGACTTGGTCTTCCTCAGCTTCAATTGGGGAGAACTCTTCTGGCTTCTAGCTGCTTTTGTAGCCTGAGTTTTCTTGTTGACTTCAGACAGATTCGATTTGCGTTTTCCAGCCATATTTTACTGCGAATCATACCTTAAACAGATGAAAATTAAAAGATTAATTGTGTGATTGAAATAATAACGTAGGAAGCACTATTGTTAAAAGAGCTCATGTTTTAAAAAACTGGCCAAGAGTGTGTCGGACACGCCCGAAATAGGGTTCAGTACAATACAATACAAATATTCTTTATTGCACACCATAAAGCAGTACAAGAAAAAACTTATAATATAAACACAGATTTAGGGTAGACAATAGGCGGTCTACCCCGTATAGGGTTCCGTAGCCATTACGAAAAAATTAAGTAATATTTTTCCAAGGATTTCGTATTTTGTACGGAATATTCCAAGTTTAGGTATACTTTATACCTTAGGCTGCTATTTACTCTTGAACTACTAATAATTCTCAAGAAAACTTAAGCATTATAGATTTCCTTGTAAACTTCTTGTAAGTTTTTTTTTTTTTTTTTTTTTTTTTTTTTAATGGCTTTCACTCTTGCTGTTTTAGGCAAGACGTATTTTGCCAATGTCGATGTTGCGACATTACGCACATGAGGAGAATGTTCGGTTTATTAAATTTTGATCTTGGGGAAGGAGCAGATAGGAGACCTAAAACAAATAACATATGTTATGAACGGCACACGGACGACAATGGCGATTTTTTTTTTTTTTTTTTTTTAGTCTGAGGGAAATGACAGACTGTTAAACATGCAACATAAAAGGAAGTAGTGAAAAGGAAAAATGAAATATAGAAAACATGCTGTAATTGTGCTACAACTTAATGTTGTGACTCAGTATAAATTTGATTAAAATTTTTGTCAAGGAAGAATCTAAAAGAGAAAGAAGTGTCGTGAAGTTAATAGGACGCGGAACATCCTTAGGCAACACGTCATACAGAGAATATGTAAGTTTACCGCAATTAAAAAAAATGTGTTCAAGAGTTCCTTCGTCTAGACCGCATTCGCACAAGGAGGTATCCCGCACCCTAATTTTGTTTAAGAACACTGGAGTACAGACATGACCCAAACGGAGTCGGCATATGGTAGAAGTGACCCATTTATTCGCGGAACGGAAACGATAAAACCACGGTTTTCGAGGGATTAACGGTTGAATGTTACCGTAGTGTCGTCCTTTCTGAAGTCTGGAGAGGCTCCACATATTCTGCCAAGAGATCCTCAAGTCAGCTCGAGCGGACATCATTAGGTCTGATGGTAAGATGGTGTTATATTCCTGGGAACCGATTTCGATGGATTCTTTTGCCCATGTGTCCGCTCTTTCATTACCTACTATGCCGCAGTGGCCCGGAATCCATGCCAGTGTAACTTCTAGTCCTTTTAATTTACAGCGGTATAGAGACTCTTTGATTTTTAAGATAATTGGCAATTTGGTTTTCATTTTGAAATGGTTGCCTACAATTGCTTGTAGGCAGCTTTTGGCGTCGGAAAAAATTAATGCTTTTGGTATATTATGGGATTTCGAAAATCTGATTGCTTCTAAAATGGCTATGGATTCTCCAGTGAAAACAGATGACTGAGTTGGGCCTTTCTGAGTCAAGACAATTTGGTATTTGGGAATCCATACCGCTGCTCCCACGTGACCATTGGGGTCTAGCTTGGAAGCATCTGTGAAAATGGGTAACCAATCTTGCCATTCTTCCAATTTTTTATTAAATTTAATATTAGCCGCTGGGCTATCCTTGTCAATGCCAAAATCAAGGATAACATTGGGGGTGTAAGTTAAAGACTCATAGTTGACCTCAAAAATAGGGTTAGAGCTGGAGGTATATAGAGGAGACGAGAGGTTTTTTACCTTAGAGTACGAAACAATATACCTTGGTGTCTCCTTATGTGACCAATATGTATTTTCAGATATCTCCAAAGAAAGCGCCTCTAGTCGAGGTAGAAGGGGATGATTAGAGATAGAACAAGCTTTGAAGATGAAGCGGTCTGCCAAGTACTGCCTACGGAGGGACAGGGGAGGATCCAAGCATTCGACCTGCATAGCGTTTTTTGGTGAGGATTTCATTGCACCTAGAGTAATACGAAGGCATTTAGCTTGAATTAGATCCCACTTCTTAAGTGCGTTTTTGTTACAGGGTTCTATAACCATAGAGCCGTAGTCGATCTGGCTACGGATAACTGCGTTGTATACGAGCTTTTGGCAGTATGGATGGGCGCCCCACCAGACCCCAGAGAGAGCTCGAAGGACATTGATACCCTTTTCACATTTTCCAGTGACATATTCTAAATGTGGTATACCTGTCATTTTAGAATCCAAAAAGACTCCAAGAAACTTCACAAAGTCCTTGCAAGGAATGACCTCACGATCATATTGGATTTGAATGTTGGGGATGAATCTACATCGCGTAAAGGTAACTATGGTGCTTTTAGATGGTGATAACGACAGTCCATGATCATCAAGCCAAACCTTAAGATAACTGAGCGCATCATTAAGCTTTGAAGATGCAGCATCAGTTGACTGCGAGGCCGTATAAAGCACCAGGTCGTCGGCATACTGAAGAATACTACAGAAGGGGGAGACAGATTGTTCCATATCATACGTATATAAACTATAAAGGAGAGGGGAGAGCACCGAACCTTGAGGGAGTCCCTGCCATAGGGTAAGGGGAGGATGGAAACTATTTCCAGACCGAATTTTAATAGTGCGTCCCATGAACAGCTTACATACAAAATGAACTATCCTCACAGGAATACTCAGCTGGAGCATTTTTGCTCTGAGCACCGGAAGGAGAACATTGTCATATGCGGCGGAGACATCTAAGAAGCAACCTACAAGGTGTTGTTTTTTGGACAGAGCCAATCTAATGTCCGAGGTTAATATGCTTAAGCTGTCCATGGTGCTCTTTCCTTTACGGAAACCGAACTGGGAGTTGGCGAGTAAATTATTTTTTTCAACGTACCATTCCAGCCTATTCTTAATTAAATGTTCAAATATTTTGCCAATTGTAGCCGAAAGGGCGATTGGACGATAGGAGTTGGCATCTTGAGGGTTCTTGCCTGGTTTGAGCATTGGAATAACAATCTGGGTCATCCATGACTCAGGAATTTCCCCAGACACAAAAAATAAATTGAAAAGGTTTAACAGATGTTCTTTCGAAAAGCGATTGAGTTTCTGAATAAAGATATAGGGAATTCCATCTTCTCCGGGTGAACTGTTGCGAAGACCGTCCAGTGCCAACTCAAGTTCCGGGAAGGTGAAAGGTTTGTCGAGGGGTCCTAGCTCAACAGAAGGAGGAGATGGGCTTATGCATGCTTCCTCAGGAACCGATGAGGGAGCCAATTTGTCCGCGAACTCCGTCAACCAGGAAGGAGGATTATGAGGGGTTGAGCAATCGGATCGGAAGGAGCCTCTAAATTTTTTAATGTTTTTCCACACCAACGATGACGGAGTTCTGGGATTGAGATTTTCACAAAATCCCTTCCAACCTTTCTTTTTAGCTTTCTTCAGGAAGCGCTTAGTGTGAGCAGAGATTTTTTGGTAGGCGACGAAATCTTCGGAAAGACCGGAGACATTGAACTTACGTTCGGCGCTATCCCTTTCTTTAACCGCCGCCGTGCATTCTGCATCCCACCAGGGAGGTGAAGGGACTTTGCTGCCAGGATTTTTTTTCTTCGGGACGTACTTATCGGCTGCCTCTATCAGTATCGATTGGAATTGGAGGTATTGTTCAAAAGGATTTGAAAGGATAGAATCCAGCTCTTTTATTTTTTTTTCCACATAGTAAGAGAAGCTAGGCCAATCCGCTTTATCCAACCTATATTTAAGGAGTGGTTGGGGAGCAGGTGAAGGAAGAACGGAGGATGGCTGGGAGATGATAATGGGAAAGTGATCACTACCGAATGACTGTTTCAGTACCTGATATGATAGCGAACACGAAAGATTAGGAGAGCTAGCCGACAAATCTAGCACCGAGTTGGGATTTTGTCCAGGATAAACTCGGTGGGTGGGGGAGCCGTCATTGATGACTACGACGTTAATGTCATCAAACAGGTCCAAGAGGAAAGACGAAAATATGTCACTGTGTGATGAACCCCAGGAGGTATTATGACTATTGAAATCACCTAGGATGAGGAGAGGAGGAGGAACCGAGAACAGAATGGTAGAGAGGTCAGGTATTAGGTTGATATTTGGATGCGGAATATAAATTGATACAAAATTAATTCCCATGATATTAGCCGCAACTGCGTTAATATCATGAGAATGGGGAGGGAGGGGGATTTGAGAGAAAGAGTAACCTCTTTTAATGAACAACGCACAACCAGCACGTCCATCATCGCGGTCCTCCCGAAGGCACGAGAAGCCCGGGATCCTAAAACGGGAACCCGGTCTCAACCATGTCTCCGAAATGGCCGCCACAGATATAGAGTGCTGGTTAACGAGGTTGATTAAATCTGGTTTTTTAGGGATTATGCTACGACTATTCCATTGAAGAAAGTTGACCTGGGGGGCCATTGGAGAAGGATAATCTTTCAGCTAGCGAAATCATTAATGGGGCAACGTCGGGCGGTAAACAATCGCTCCATTTAGCGATTATATTGGTGAGGAGTTTGAATAAAAGTTCCATTAGATCGTCATTGGGCGTCTCAGCTGGCATCCGCCGTGATGATAAGACGTATCCATTAGGAACCTGAGATTGAGGGGTCGAGACAATTTCATTATGAGCTTGACGGTCATAGCCGGGGGACAGGGGGGTCCTTGATCTAATTTTACGAGTGACCGTCTTACGGTATGAAGTCGAGGGAGACGATTGAGGAGACAGGGGAAGGTGGCCAGGAGGGGGAGGTTGCCAAGCGGGACTGGAAACTGGCTCAAAGAGAATCTTAGCTACATCGGCGTAAGGGCGACGTACGGCCGGGAAGCGAGAGGAGGCTTCTTGGTAAGAGATACTGTGCTCCGACATTGCTAGTTTAATAGATTTTTGTCTACAATATTCAGGGCAACGTTGATCTGTAGCAAAATGATGACCTGAACAGAAGAAGCAAGTCACTTGCTCAGCTGCGACGTTACAACCTTCGCCTGGGTGTTTTTGGGCACACTTAAAACAACGGGCATCAGATCGGCACTGGGCCTGTATATGACCAAACCTTAAACATTTTCGGCATTGAATTGTCGGGAGCACATACACTTCGACCTTCAACGACGTATAAAAAGCGAAGATTCTGTCTGGAAGTTTTTGACCTTCGAAAGTCACTACGACAGTTTGGGTTGGCACCCAGGATGGAGGTCCTCCCTCATTGGTTACCTTACGTTGGAGGCGGCGGGCTTTAAGGATTTTACCATGTCCGTCTTTGAGGTCGGTAGCGTCCACAAATTCTTCCATTGACCAGTCAACTGGTACACCACGGATCAATCCCATACGAGAAACATTATAGGATGGAATGCTGGATACAAATTTATGCTGTGATAAAAAGGAGTTCTCTAAAATGGAATTAGCATCCTGAGCTGACTTAAATTCCACCGAGACACGGTTTCTGCCAACGGACTTAATACCGTCCTTTTTAATATTTTGGATGTTGGCTCTGGCAAATGCGAGACCAACCTTTATTGGTTGAAGTGAAATACCCGAATTGTATGATTCCGCGTCTCGTGAGATGTGAACTATAAATGGGCCACTGTCATCACTGCCGTATTTGCGTGAATCCGCGTCTAGGTCAGAATGTTTATAGACGGTTGCAGCGGATGCGTTGTCGACGTCGGTTCCCTGCATCAACTTTTTACCTTTAGGTTCGAACCTTACGGACGATGAAAGTTCCAAAGAGTTAAGACTACGCTTTCGTGAATTACTGTCTTGTGAGTCCATCTCAATCATGTCTGTGGAACTGCCACCGCCCGGATCCGGGGGCTCCTCGTTGCCCTCCATATCTTTGGCTCTTAGCCAACCGGACAAGTGTGTTATTAAGTTAAACTAGTGTTATAAACTAAATAATCCACCACCAGATAATTAATTAGGAAGGATTATTATTTTAATGGAAATATAACCTAAAAGTTGAACAAACTCACTGCACGGCGCTTCTGTCAATCCTCTTGTAAGTTTGATGTCTCCAACCCCAGTTTAGATTTTAGAGGGGGGGGGGGACTTTAGATTTTAATGAAAATTTGCATTTTAAAGTTGAATATTTTGCAAAAAAATCACTGAATCGAAAAATCTTTTAGCAACCCCCTAATGGTTTTTAAAGGCCTATCCAATGATACCCCACACTAATTATGTCTATGGGAGGTACTACGAAAAAAATTGTTTTAAATTTTTTTATTCTACCATTTTGTCGGCATAGCTTACATATACCTATTACAGCTTTCTAGCATTGATAGTCCCTGAGCAAAGCTGCGGACGGACAGACAGACATGGCGAAAATAAGGGTTCTTTTTTGCTATTTTGGGTATGGAACCCTAAAAAGTCATATCTGTCCTGTTCCTCCTTTGATTACTGTGTGATTGCTAACTTCTTCACGAGCTCCTTCCATACGTAGTCCAGAATAGTCCTTATAATCCATACTTAATATTATAAATGCAAAAGTGTGTTTGTCCGTCTTTCACGCCGTAACGGAGCGACGGATCGACGTGATTTTTGGCATAGAGATAGTTTATGAGCCTGAGAGTGACATAGGCTACTTTTTATCCCGGAAAATGCACAGTTCCCGAGGGAACAGCGCGCGATAACCGAATACCACGCGGGCGGAGCTGCGGACAAAGGCTATCTAATCGATAAAACTTTGAGATCATACCAAAATTAACACAAAAGCGAAGTCTAAATCAGGTTCTATGGGCCATAATGCGTAGTTCCTGGCTATTCAGCGCTGCAGTTTAGTAAAATATCTCCCATACGATGAAGAACACAATTAAAATCGGAAAAATTAGAAATGTTCCGATCACATCTGGAAAGTGACGCAAAATCACGTTTTAAATACAACTGTTGACCAGCTGTTATGAAGTTGAGCAAAATTCAGATTCCAAATGTAAATTGTTTTCTTTTTCGCTGGAAACCACAACACAACTAAACACGAAAAGAAAACAGTAGGTAAGATGAGAAATCCATCGAAATCATTAAAACTGTTTTGACATTGACATTTCATTTCAGTGTTGCCAGCAACTTAGAACCTGAAGTCGCCATTTTTCCCTGACTGAGTAGCCAAATTTACACAAATTTGAACTCAGGTCGCCTAAAAATAACCTATGTGTTTTTCCAGATGAGGTGTCAAATTTCATAACTCTGAGGGGCTGTGAGATTAGTTAGATAATCCAAAATATTGTACGGAACCCCGAACTGCGCTTAGCCAGCTTTATTGTTAACATGTTATTTTTAATTATTTATTTATGGATTCATCCACTCTTTTCATTTTGATCCCAATCAAACTACGTGCATAATGACCATCTTTTAATGTAAATGCACATGGATTCGAATCTATAAACAAATGAATACGAAACAATACAATACAATAACTCTTTATTGCAAACCAACACAGCAAATACATTTTGCGTGGGAGGATATTTTTTTATTTTGTGCTTATGCTAATTAAATTTATGTTATGTCATAATTTATGTTATGATTCTTCCGTTCACCTACTATAAGAACCTTGTCACAGATATAGATTACACGAGATAATGCAAACACCTAAATCTGTGTGAAAACCAACCGTGTCACTTTTTTATATCTACTGTGACGTCACAAGAGCGAATTAGCAATGTAACTTCCCCGATTTCCGCGCAAAATCGATTCAAATGCACCGCCCGCCCGCACCGTGAGGCTCGAGTCAGTCACTAGACATGATTAGTCAGTAAGCGGCCGGTCAGTCTTTGTATAGGGCCAACCCCGACTTTGGTCGGGGTTCGGACACGCCAAGTAGATGCATTTGCGTAATCTAGTGTAATCTATATTTGTGGATGTTGTCCTTTAAGTAGCCTAAAAGGCGACCAGTCACCATTTAGAATTTTACGTCACCGATTTCCATCTCGACTGCCCTAATTGGCTACAAATTGCCTACGTTGGCAACACTGTATCATTCGCTTTTTGACGTTGACAATTTGTTACGCTTTTTTTATTGCACAATTTCGATTCGGCTCAAGTTTTAAAAGCATACTGCCTTTCGCCGTTAAGTTTTATACTTCTATCCTATTCTTCAATTCATTTCCATATACACACAATCGAAAATTGTTTTATGATCCTAAAGTAGTATCTTAGCTATAAACATACTTTTTATGTTGTAGGAAAACAACTTTATACTATTTAAAGAAAATAGATCAGTCTCGTAAATAAAAAAAAAGAAACGTCAATTTGATACCTTTGCTGTCATCACAAAAATCAGCTGTGGTTGCATTTTATTATGCCACAGGATTTTAAACTCTAATTACATATAGTTAAGGTTGTTGTTAGGAAATTTAAAGTCCGTGCCGTGTTAATACCCTTTGAATAGGTCACACAACAATTTCTCTGCATTCCAACAAAGTCATTTGTACGCAAACTACCTGTCTCAACTTACTTTCCGTTGTTTATTTTATTCAAATATCGAAATAAAATTAAAAAAAGATTTCTTTTTATTCTTTCCGTGAAGTTTGAACAAGTATGGCGCTGGATTTTGTCTGTGTTGGAGTGAAAAGGGAACAGGATTGGGATGGCGTGAGCGAGGCAGCTGTGAGTGCGGGATTGTACGCTGGGCACGAAGTCAAAGAGGAGATGGTGTTAGGTCCTGAAGTATTACAGCCGCCTGACGTTGCCTTTGTGCTGAGAAGTCTAGATAAAGGTAGGTCGTTAAAGTAATTAACCGACTTCTAAAAAAGGGGCTCTATTTCTAGTTGGAAACACAGTTGTATTAAAGGTACTCTGGAACATAGAAATTGCCTGTTCAGTCGGTTATAACCAACAATAAAATATGTCTAAGAACCATCGCTAGAAAACCAGCTTTCAAATAAAAAAAACCGCATTCAAATCGGTCCGCCCGTTTAAGAGCTACGGTGCCACAGACAGACACACAGACAGAGACCTTTTTTGCGTCGGGGGTTAAAAACCGGTCAAGAGCGTGTCGGACACGCCCGAAATAGGGTTCCGTAGCTATTACGAAAAAATTTAGTAATATTTTTCCAAGGATTTCGTATTTAAATGATATTGTAACAGATAACTCACGCTTAAATCGAGTTTAGCTCGACATGTTTCGAGCTATTTCGTAGCCCTTCTTCAAAGGAGCACGCGGGTCCAAGTTACTCGAAGTAGCTCGTAAAACAATCAGAGATGACGAGTTAATTTAGATAACGGGTTTTGATCGCGGGCCGGATTAAAACTTGTCGCGGGCCGCTATTTCCCCATCCCTGCCATGTGTGAGAGAGAGAGAGTAAGTGAATGATTTTACACCGTGAATTCGGGACGCTAGAGCTGGCGGTTACCTCGCGCAAAGAATAGGGATAGCTATACAAAGAGGTAATGCGGCCTGCGGTCTAGAGTCCATGCCAGAATGTCAGTGATATCTCTTGACGACGTGTTTGCCTTATAAAATAACTAGCTTTTGCCCGCGGCTCCGCCCGCGTGGAATTCGGCTATCGCGCGCTGTTCCCTCGGGAACTGCATTTTTCCGGGATAAAAAGTAGCTATGTCACTCTCGGGCCCATAAACTATCTCTATGCCATAAATCACGTCGATCCGTCGCTCCGTTACGGCGTGAAAGACGGACAAACACACTTTCGCAATTATAATATTAGTATGGATGCTACCTAGGTATAAGTTAGGTAATAATTAAATTAATTCTGAAATCAATGATTGAATAAAAGAACTGAAATGACGATTTTTTGAGTGGTTAGAGAACCTGACTACGAAGCTTGAGGTCCCGGGTTCGAATCCCGGCCGGGGCAGATATTTGTATGAATAATACGAATGTTTGTTCTCGGGTCTTGGATGTTTAATATGTATTTAAGTATGTATTTATCTATTTAAGTATGTTTATCCGTTGCCTAGTATGTACCCGTAGTTTGGGATTAGGTCAATTGGTGTCAAGTGTCCCATGATATTTATTTATTTATTTATATTATTTTGTTTGGTGTTACCAACAGATAAACCTGACTTTCCGCCTGGCACTGCAGCGCTGGAGCCTCCCGGAAGCAAGGGTGCTCCTGTTAAACGAGAGCGTGACGAGGAACTGCCCATGGTGCGGATCCCTAGCCCCTATGGGTTTGATGGTGAGATGGCTTTTCGTACAATTATATTATCATTAAATAGTACTAGCTTGCCCGCGACTTCGTCTGCGCGGATCTAGGTTATCGCGCGATGGTGCCCTCTACCGGAATAAAAGGTATCCTATGTTGATCCTTGGGGCTCAAACTACCTGTATATTGGTTATGCGTAAAAGAATTCGGCGTAAACTGTTATGCGAAAACAGTTTCGGCATAAGTACTATTATGCGTAAACAGATTATGCGAAATAGAATTATGACATAAAAAATTATGCGTAAGCAGGGGGAACCGTCAAAGGGACCGCACGACACGAACTTTGAGTTTCGTAGTAGCTTAGTGTAAGTTTTAAGCAAAATCTCAATTTGTATGAAAAGAAAAAGAAAAGAAAGGAAAAGAAAAGAAGACATTTATTCACTAACACAGAAGACACACACATATACAGAAAACATTATACAAAAATAAACCAAAAAATAATAATAAGAAATCAACATGAAATATATACCTACACAATTTAAACAATTTATGGAAACACGGACATCTCAAACGTGAATGATTATTTAAATTATTTAAATGTTTTTGTACCCAATTTTAAGAACCTGAATATTTCACGCCGCAATAGCGACAGAATATGTGATACTACTTACTATTATAATATCTACTCTGCCTACCATGTTCTTGGTGAATAAAGAATTTGTTTGTTTGTTTGTTTCGCCTAGAGGCCCTGTTCGTGTTTCCATACAAATTGAGATTTTAACGCGAACGCGATAGAGACGTATTTTGTAACCGAAAATTTATAATAATAATAATAATAAATATCACGGGACAATTCACACCAATCGACCTAGTCCCAAAGTAAGCTTAGCAAAGCTTGTGTTATGGACACTAGGCAACGGATAAACATACTTATATAGATAACTAGCTTTTACCCGCGGCTTCGCACGCGTAAACTAATCGGTCTGGTAGTTGCACTTGAAATTTTCAGGATTTTAAAAAATTCCCCTGGCAATTTCCAAAATTTATATCGTGGTCTTCCTTCATTGAGGTTGTGTTGTGAATAGCTGTACAAAATTCAAGACTCTAAACCCAGTGCTGAAATTTCAAAAATGTTGCCTATCCAAATTCAAATCATTTATTCAGTAAATAGGCCGCAATGGGCACTTTTATACGTCATTTTTTAAACTACCAGCGCTTTCGGAAAGACCATCATTGCCAAGAAGAATGCGCCGCAAGATACTTGGCAGAAAGTCATTTGTTTTCAAAATAGTTCAAAACTATCCCGTGAGAATATCCGGATAAAAAGTAGCGTATGTGTTATTCTAGACATCGAGTTACCTTCATACCAAATTTCATGACTCTAAGCCCAGCGGTTATTATTTCAAGATTTTATCGCTATCCCGTGGGAATATCGAAATAAAAAGTAGCCTATCTATTATTCCAGAGGTCCAGCTACCTACATACTAAATTTCATGGCTCTAAGCACAGCGGTTATTATTTCATAATTTTATCCCTATCCCGTGGGAATATCGAGATAAAAAGTAGCTTATATATTATTTCAGAGGTCCAGCTACCTACATACTGCATTTCATGGCTCTATTCCCAGTGGTTGTTATTTTGAGATTTCATCCCTAGGTATCCCGTGGGAATATCGGGTAAAAAGTCGCCTATGAGTAATTCCAGACGTCCAACTACCTACATACCAAATTTCATGACTCCAAGCCCAGCGGTTGTTATTTCGAGATTTTATCCCTATCCCGTGGGAATATCGGGATATAAAGTATCCTATGTTTTAATCCAGGTTTTAAACTAACTTTTTGTTAAATTTTATCCAAATCCGTCCAACGGTTTTAGCGTGAAGAAGTAACAAACGTACTTACTCACATCCTCACTCACAAACTTTCACATTTATAATATTAGTAGGATTATATAGATAGATACATATTAAACACCCAAGACCCGAGAACAAACATTCGTAATTTTCATACAAATATCTGTCCCGACACGGGAATCGAACCCGGGACCTCTAGCTTCATAGTCAGGGTCACTAACCACTAGGCCATCTGGTCGTCTAAAATGAAGCGTATTTAAAAACATACCTCGCATCGCATCCTCGCACATCTCTAGTGGGAACGCAGCCTAATAGGCAAACGAAAGCTAATTTCATCATTCAAAGTTACCTGTCCATAATGCTTCAGTAAAACATAAGGTACTGAATAAACGGATCTAGTCGGGCAATAAATAGCAGCCACTCGTACTTCTTACGATAATAATTTGAATTAAAGAAAAAGTTCGCTACGCTCACATCGCAACCCACGCCACTCGAATTTTTTCTCCCCTCTTTACAAACATTTTATAAAATACTATAATAGCTGCGATAAGGCGACTCACCCATGCTCTTTCTTATGCGCGATCATCATGAACTCGTACTTGAATCTCTTGGAACACACGTCGCATTTAAAATGCTTCGTGTTGAGGCGATACTGAGACTCCGTCTGGTGCCCGAGCTGTTTAGACACGTTGGGCACTGTGAATACGCGCTTCGCGTTCTTCGAAGCTGGCAAAACATATACAAGGTGTTAATTTAATAACTGAAAACCTGAGACACGCCAATAGTAGATGTTTTTTTTATTCGACAGGAAGGCAAACGAGCAACTGGGTCTCCTGGTGGTAAGAGATCACCACCGCCCATAAACATCTGCAGCACCAGGGGTATTGCAGATGCGTTGCCAACCTAGAGGCCTAAGTTGGAATACCTCAAGTGCCAGTAATTTCACCGGCTGTCTTACTCTCCGCGCCGAAATACAACAGTGCAAGCACTGCTGCTTCACGGCAGGATTAGCGAGCAAGATGGTGGTAGCAATCCGGGCGGACCTTGCACAAGGTCCTACCACCAAAATTGGATTGTGTACAATCCATAAGACGAGATTGTGTACAATCCATAAGACAAGAGCATAAAACGAGCCATTTTACCCGAGACGTTCATATAGCGAGCCGGTATGGCGAGGGTGGATAGACACGTCGAGGGAAAAATGGGTTTAATGCTCGAGTTTTACACTCTGCTTTTCACTTCGATGGCGTTTGTGTGTTTGTCCGTCTTTCACGCCGTAACGGATTTTTGGCATAGAGATAATTCATGATCCTGAGAGTGACATATGCTACTTTTTATCCCGGAAAAATGCACAGTTCCCGAGGGAACAGCGCGCCATAACCGAATACCACGCGGGCGGAGCCGCGGGCAAAATCTAGTATATCAATATTCCTCCTCCGTCACATCGTTCAGACTACGACAAGCTCGGCTAAAAAAAAACTATTTTTCATCTCTGTTCGGAAAGTTTAATTTTCATGGGTAGATAGGTGGAAAATTGCATTTTCTCCTCTAGGGTGGAAAGTAATTTATTTTTTATTTTTCGGCTAGCCACGACATCGAAGATAATTGAGTTACGTAAATAACATTTTTTTTCATGTTTCGGCATGGCCGTCTAGATGCACGTCGTGACCAACTCGATTTTTTTATAGTCGGCCATGGCAAGTGGCCAGTCGAAAAGCTACCGTTGGAGGTTGGATAGGTATATAAATTCAATTTATTATTATTCTCGTTTTTTTGTAGTATTTTAGTTTCCTCACAGTCGAAATGAAAAGTAGAGTTTAACTCGGGTGAAATAACCCATTTCCCCTCGAACTATTGGCGCTCTCCCTTCGTTCGAGCGTCAGAAATATCTCGGGTGAAATGGGTCACTATCCACCCTTGGTTATCAATCTACTATTTCCTGTATTTGCTCGCACCAAACTTGAGTGAAATGGGTGGGGTATCTTTTAGATCTATTTGGGGTGTTGAAGAAATATATTATGATGATGATCATTTATAAATATTGTGAATCTGTTTAAAAAAAAATACCTTGTTGAGTTTCTTGCCGGATTCTTCTCAACAGAGGTTTTTCCCGAACCGGTGGTAGATTTTTTGACGTTCATAAGTGCTTATCATAGCCTAAATTGAATAGAGATTTTGACTTTGACTTTGAGATTTTAACGCGAACGCGATCGAGACGTATTTTGTAACCGAAAAACACTAAGGGCACTGTGTTTTCTCGCACCAAACTAGAGTGAAATGGGTGGATGGTATCTTTTAGACCTATTTGGGGTGTTGAAGGAATATACTGGGTGATTCCGGGGTCATGAGCAGGAGTGAAGGGGGTGATGGGGACATTCACACTGAGCAACTTCTACTATGGGACCAGCCACGAAATGGCAGAAAAAAATCTGCTACTCCATACATTTCGGATAGTTTGCGATCGATTATCTCTTGATTAGATGGTTTTTTTTCGCGATTTCGGGGCTGGTGTCATAGTAAAAGTTGCTCAGTGTGAATGTCCTCATCACCCCTTTCACTCCTGCTCATGACCCCGGAATCACCCAGTATTATGATGATGATGAGGAATCAAACGATCCGACTGTACCTCCGTGTCGCGCGACCCGGTGTCTCTGCAGGGCGAACTTGTAGGGGTAGCGCGCGTCGCACGAGCCACAACACCACTCGGAGGTCCGCTCGTCGTACGACCTCGGACCTCCTATGAAAACAAACAAAGTAACCAACGAAAATTTGGAAAACGAAGCCGCTGAGCCGATTTAGATGAAATTCGGTATACAGATAGTTCGAGTCACGGAGAAAAAGAAAGAAAGAATACATTTATTCATAACACAAGACACAACAATATAGTATTAAGTACAAATAGACAACACATAGGAAAGTATGCGTCATTGCGGTGGGTTGCGGGAGAAGGATATAGGATAGCTTTTATCCAGGAAAATTTCATAGTTCCCACGAGATAGTGATAAACGAATACTACGGAAGTTTATGGAAGTGTATATACATACGTGTTTCGAACATATTATTCAGATATGCTATGTGTAGATAAAAAAATTTAAGTACTTGTGTATTTTGCTGATTTTTGTATTCAGGTCTATGGATCGAGTCTGGTTAAGAATTATTCAATTTTAAACACAATGTCGCTATAAATTAATACTTAGCGAGAAATCCGCAAGCCACTCGTTTGACAAACATACACTCAAAATGATACTTACGTTTGAGATTTTGGAGTATTTTTGATTTTTTTATTTCAACTCCAAATTTTGTTACTTTTACGGTCATTCCGTAACGAAAATAGAAACTGAAACCTATGCACAGAAAAACCAGAAAAAGAGAACAGCGCTGAGATTCGAACTCAGGTCCTCAGCGTACCGTACCGCGCGCTGTACCGCTACACCACCACTGGACACGACTTTGGTACAGACACGAATTTCTCCAATGCACCACATATCTCAGCTTGTTTGTTTCTTATTTAGTGACTTAAGCAGCGACACTAGCGACATCTATGCCGTAGCTCTCATCGAGAAACTTTTCGGCACTTTTCTGCACAGAAGTGGTCTTATTTTTACTCGACTGCGAAGAAGTCTATTCCTATGTCCGCTCGTAACTACTCAACGGCTGAACCGATTTTGATAAATAATACGTCATTTGATTCGTCTTGACGACGCGAGTGACATTGGGTACATGAAATTCTTGAAAAATCAAAATGGCGGATTTTTAGCGTCAAATTGTAAGTTTTCAAAAAATGATTTTTATTAGAATCTATCGAGTGGGTATCAAATTAAAGGTAGTAATTAGCCCATTTTAAATATATAAGGGTTATAATAGTTTTAATCAACCATTTTCACAGAATTATTAAAAAAGCGTGAAATAAAACAATAAATTTAAAAAATAAAAAACCCGACTGCCTTTAAATACTAAAAAGAAGAAAACAAGTCTAGTGGGCTAGAACTCTGTTTAGTAGCAAACTTAAAGTTCAACAGTCGGGACCCACTTAAATCGTGACTCTCAAATATTCTTACCTAATGGGTCCCGACTGTTGAACTTTAAGTTAGCTACTAAGCAGAGTTCTAGCCCACTAGACTTGTTTTCTTCTTTTTAGTATTTAAAGGCAGTCGGCAGGCAGGCAGTTTTTCTATGTTTATTTTTCTATCTACGTTTTTCAGCTCTCATCGACTTACGTTTATTTTGCTTGTCATCAATATTTCGCAGTTCAACTCCTTGTGCTACAGTATTCAATACATTTGAGTTCTTAACTCCTGGGTCACCGCACTCAATTCTAGTCTCACCGCACTCAACTCGTGGGTCACCGCACTCAACTTCTGTATCACTGCACTCATTCCATTCACTTTTAATATCAACCACAACATTTGATACAGCGTTAGTTTCTTTCTGCACGTGTTTTACATTAAAAGGTTCTACTTTAACGACAACTTTTTCCAAACTCACTATCTCTTCATTTGATTTAGGGCTAATTTCTAATTCAATTTTCACCTTATCCAAATCGTTTTCTAATTTAATGTTAATATCGTCAGGTGGTTCTTTTTTTATTTGCAAATCTGTTGACGCTTCAATTTTGATAGCTGTATCCAATTCTTGGTCATCGTCAGTTTCGTGTACATTAGATTCTACTTCTTCAATTTCTTTTTTAACTTCAATTTCTGTACTGTCTTCAGTAATAGCAAATATATGTTTGTCAGTGTTTTTATTGTTGATATTATCAGTTAGCATACCGTTGGCGTCTATAGTATAAACAGATACTTTCTCCTTTTGGTTTTCTTTAAGTGTCTGATTTAAGAGCATATTTAGATTAGTTCCATTGAATTTAGTACCCATTTGAGTTACGTCACCCTTTTTGGCGAAATTTTTTAAAACGTAAGTCATCGTTTTTGTTGGATATGCTTTCGTCGATTTCTTCACTTTGAGTGCGTTTTGTTCTGGAAAAAAACGAATTTAAATAGTTTATTCTGGATTTAGACATGGTAAAATTGGTCTTATAAGGCCGCCTGTTCACTGGAGCGGAGCGGTAAGCGAGACAAAAATACAATACAATACAATACAATACAAATACTCTTTATTGTACACCAGAAATAATAAGCGATACAGAGAACAGGTACACAGAGAAAATTACAAGGTAAGCAATAGGCGGCCTTATCGCTTAAGGGCGATCTCTTCCAGGCAACCTTTTAACAGAAAGAAGGAAGAACTAGTTTATAGCAGGTGGTGCATTAACAGTAGATCAGAAAATGAAACAAGCAACAAAAACACATCTACACATACACATCATTGCACATATATTACACGTCTAAAATAAAAATAAAAATAGGTAATGGGACAAATAATCGCATATTAATAAACGAATAAATAAATAAACTAGGATAAAGCTAGGATAAAAATAGTGGTAGTGGTAGAGTTAGTCCGGCCAGGATCGTCTCCGCAGGACGGAACTCTTCAACGGTTAATAGCATCGACTTGAAACTTGGTATGCAAATGTAGTTTGGGTGACTGCAAGTACAGTCAACAAAGAAAGCTTGTATTAAAAACGACTTTTTATGATTAGGATCTTATAAGAATGAGAACGGTAAAGGAGACTGGCTTGTGCTTATTTTTTTTTCTTTTCTGGCAACCAAAAGGAGTTAGGTAGTTGATTGACCTAGATAACATTTCTGAAAGTGGGTGTTTTAAAAAAAAAATAACTTTTCCCTTTTTTTTAAATTTTGGATAAAATATGGCTTTATATACTCAGAATCTAGTCGAATAAAAAAAAAGAATCAAGAGCACCATCGAATCAGATAGTTTAAAAATATGTCTCAAAAAAATTGTCAGTTTTGTATTTCTCTGAAATTGGTGTCTGGAAGAGATCGCTTTTTAGCGATAAGACCGCCTATTGTCTACCTGAATTTTTTAATTTTTGTGATGTCTCTGTACTGTTTTTGGTGATCAATAAAGAATATTTGTATTTGTTTGTATTTGTCAGTTTTGCGACGTTTTTTTCATACACTCAGTAGGTATGGGCGTGACAAAACTGACTCATAAAATTTTGTATGAAAAAAATTTTTTAACAAAAAAGTAAAACCGACTCCAAAAAAATGAAAAAAATAACAAAAAATGGAACCGACTACAAAACCCTTGAAAATATTTTTATAGGTACCTACTAACTCGAAGTCGGTGCCTCAGCACGACCCAGCAGGAGTGGAGCAATAGGCGTCTATTTCACCTACATACAATGGGTTCCAATCACTCCTGCTGGGTCGTGCTGAGTCACCGACTTCGAGTTAGTAGGTACCTATAAAAATATTTTCAAGGGTTTTGTAGTCGGTTCCATTTTTTGTTATTTTTTTCATTTTTTTGGAGTCGGTTTTACTTTTTTGTTAAAATTTTTTTATTTCTCACTTTTTAGAGATTCGTAGCCAAAGTACGTCTCACAACGATTCCATTAAACCCAAACACGACTAACTTACGTTGTTTTATAACAGAGTTCCGTTGCCTACCTTCTGGCTTCAGCATCAGATCAGTTAGAGAGAATCATGAACTTAAAGCTTCTTCTTACTCGCTTATCTAGATATGTTAATCATGATCGTTTATAGACGAGCGAGTATTACTTAGCTTCGACGAGTTCCATTGGTCACCTATGGTCTTCTTCATCAGGTCCAGGTTACCAAATGATACTTTCTGAATGTAAATGCTTACCTTAACACTAAAAATGCCAAAATCGCCATAGGTGTGCCTATAAAATTTGAGGTTTGCCCTCGATTTCTCTAAGATCCCATCATCAGATCTTGATTTGGTGACAATGGGACCACCTCAGAAGAATACCCTTTCGAATAAAAAAAGAATTTTGAAAATCGGTCCACAATTGCCGGAGTAATCGGTGAACATACATAAAAAAAAAAAAAATTACAAACATTGGAACATAGAACCTCCTCCTTTTTTTGAAGTCGGTTAAAAACTGGGGACATTGTTTTAAACGATCGGAATCGATTGTCCTCTTGATTCTGAGTAGGAAAAACCATATTTTATCCAAAATTTCACGAAAAGGGTACACCTATTTTTTTAAAACGCCCAATTGTACCTTCGTCCTCGTTAGCCCCACTAATCAGGTAGTGGCGCGGCACAGCGCCCTTCACCAGGCTGGTGACGCCGAAGACATTCTTCAGCTCGGACGGGGGGAAGTGGTTGCAGCAAATGTACTTGTCGCGGAACTCATCGGTCGTAGCTAACGTCAGATTGCCTGAAACAAAGAGACAAAAGAGCTTAAGAAAAATATACTTGCAACAATGCTTACTTTTAAATGTGGTCGGACTGCAAAAACTGCCAGGCTAAGGTGAGGCCGACCAAGATGAACGTCAACAGGTTTAATTTAGCTATTATAATCCGTTTTTTTCATTCAATTTTCCGATGAGGTAAAATGAAGCTCTCACGTGGTACCACAAATTTGGTCGGACACAAGAACCTGCTAACACAGGATTTGGCCGACCACTTTTTTTATTGTCCTCAAAAGGTCAGTAATTAATATAAGTTTCATTCTATTTTTCGATGAGGATTTTTTTTTTGATGAATTTTTGCACCACTTTTTTTTCATTTGCGCAAAATTTGTCAAGTTAAGCCGCGGCCGACCAAGAGCAGTTTACTAAAAGTCAGCTACCCCGACAGAGTAGGCATTTTCTATTTTTTTATGAGGTAGGGTTTCATGCAGTCGGCTCCCGGAATATTGCGGTGCCGGGTTCAATTCTGTCGGGGCAGATGAAAAATACGAATGCTTGCTCTCGGGTCTTGAGTTTTTAATATGTATTTAAGTATGTATCTAATCTATCTATAATATGTTTATCCAACACAAGCTTTGCTAAGCTTACTTTGGGACTAGGTCAATTGGTGTGACTTGTCCCGTGATATTTATTTATTTTTATTATTTATTTGTTTCGCTGTGGGATCAGCACTGCAAGTTTATAATCCATTTATTGCATAGTAATCATGTCGTACATTAGGTCTTACATATTATTATTAGGTTCAAGACATGAACCCTGTCAGGGCACAGCAATTTATACATAACTAGCTTTTGCCCGCGACTCCGTCCGCGTTGAATAGTTATTTTGGGAAGTATTTTCCCTTCCTGCCATACAAAATTTCATCCCCTATTTCATCCCCTCACAGGCCAAACTTTCAAAAATGCTCGAACTAATATCTAATTAAATTATTATTATTATTATTATTTAATAAACAAATAAGCTATGCTAAGTAACTAAACATTAACTGAAGCATAACCTTACCAGAGTGCAGCAACCACAGGTTTAGTCTCTTCCAGTCGTCGACGGGGTATCGGAACATCACACTGTCCTTGAACGTGTTATGACAACCGATGTAGTTGCACTTGGTATCCATTGTACTGGGACACTGTAAAATAATGGTTAAGACTTAGATCAAATAAAAAGTAAAGACGGAGCGCGGTGAACAGCTGAGTGAGGCCGGTTTTATAAATATGTGTGCAAACCATGTGCAAACGCCGGTGCTGCCATAATATTCGCTGCTTTTACTCAATAATAATGTAACTACAATTATTATAATGGCAACACTAGTGTTGACGTTTTGTGTCCTAAGCAAAATTATTTCTATTTTTATTGAAAATATTGGTTTTCAAGTTTACTTACGCGATTCCATCCTACTTTTTATTTTGGACGAATAGTTTTTACTCCCTTTCACTGCGCAATTTGGCATTATTAGTGATATTAGCCGAAGTTAAAAATGCGTTGTGCTCCACGATAATGAGTTGCTAAGTAATAAGGTTTTGGTGTAGTTTGGCTGCAAGTGTGTGCGTGCCACTGTGTAAGCACACGGATTGGTGTAGTTTGACCGGCCTCACTTCGTTGTTCGCAGCGCTCTATCTTTACTTTTAATTTGATCTGAGAGTTAAGATAACATTCTGATGTGTATGCGGTAACATTGGGATTGGTTTTTGGAGTAGTTTTTATTTCAACTCTAAATCATTTGGAATCATTTAGATTTGGAGTTGAAATAAAAAATACAAAAAGACCCCAAATACTATAACTCTGTTTAATCAATTTAAGGTTTCAATTAAATACCTACATATACATTTATTAGCGTTATTTATTACGTTTTTACTATAGAAGTTAACACAATCTTAAATGGTTTCATTGTTTTTATTTAAAACTAGCTGTTGCCCGCGGCTTCGCCCCCGTTGTATTTTTTTTCTTCCATGAAAACCTTCTCCTGACAGTAGCGAACACAACAAAAAAAGAATTAGCGAAATCGGACCAGTCGTTCCCGACTTATGCGCTTACCAACACATTTTGTGATTCATTTTTATATTATAGAGAAGAAGATAATAACTAGCTGTTGCCCGCGGCTTCGCCCCCGTTGTATTTTTTATGTATTTTCTTCCATAAAAACCTTCTCCTGACAGTAACAAACACATTAAAAAAAGAATTAGCGAAATCGGACCAGTCGTTCCCGAGTTATGCGCTTACCAACACATTTTGCGATTCATTTTTATATTATAGAAGATTGTGTGCAAATTTTACTGTAATATATTTCAATACTGAAATGTAGGTTAGATAGTTTAATGGGGGAATTTCATTTAAAACAGCATTTGACATAAAAAAAGTTACCATTTAAAAGAAAGAAACAAAGAACGACGACATTATACGTGTATCTTTATTATAACTGCTATACGCATATACAGATTATACCTACTTACATATAGTAACTTATGTCGGATATTCTCGACGCAAGTCGTGAGACTGATTTTTTTTCTCTTTCGTCTTCAAGCCTTTACGATTCTTTGAGTGATGATTCTGGCATGCCTGATCTCGGCGACCGACTGCACAGCACTTTCAGCTCTTCACTGAAAAATTTCAACGCGGTGCATATAAATGCTCAGAGTTTACCGGCTCACTTTCCAGACCTTCTTTCGACCTTTTCGGGTAAAAACATCCATGCAATCCTCATTTCTGAGACTTGGCTCAAGCCATCTCTTCCATCCTCTCTTTATCCTTTACCCGGTTTTAATTTAATTCGCAACGTCAGGACTGGAAGCAGGGATGGCGGGCGTTGTGCTGTGCGCGGGGGCGGGGTCGCCATTTATGTGAGGGATGACATTGAAGTTCAAGTAGTTGCTCAGTCCTCCTTTTCATCACCTTATACTCCAATTCCAGAATATTTATTTTTGAACATTTCCCTACATCATACCAAGGTTCTTCTAGGAGTTTATTATTGCCCGTCCTCCAACATCAACTACTTTGAGTCTTTCGAAAGAACTTTGGCTGATCTTAGTCCCCTATTTCACCACACCCTTATTATGGGTGATTTTAACACTTGCCTCATTAAAAACGATCAGCGATCCCATAAAATCAAGTCCCTCGTAAATTCACTGAATCTTAGTATTCTCCCTCTCTCCCCCACTCACTTCCCGCATAACGGCCCCCCTTCCCTTTTAGATATCATAATTACTTCTTCTCCTGATTATGTTTCATTTCATGGCCAGTTTAATGCTGCTGCCTTTTCAAGTCATGATCTAGTTTTTGCTTCCTTGAAAATTCGCCCTCCAAAACGTAAACATAAAATAATTTACCGTCGTAATCTTTGTGACGCTAATTTGCAGGCTCTGTTGTTGGATTTTGGCAATGCTGACTGGCGGTCTATTGAGGCTTGTACCGATGTAGACCTTAAGTTGGAGGCTTTCAATAGCACAGTGCTAGCGATTTTCGACAAATACGCCCCTTTGAAGCCCATTCGAGTAAAACACTTCCCGGCACCATGGCTCACACCCGAGATTCGAGTCTTAATGGCGAAAAGAAATCGCGCTCGTATAGTTTTGCGCCGTGATCCAAGTGAGGGAAATCATCAAAAATATGTTAGTTTGCGTAACCACTGTAATAGGAGGTGTAGGGATGCCAGACGTCGTTATATTCATGAATCGATTGAAAACTGTCCCTCTACTAAACTGTGGAATTTCTTTAAGTCTTTGGGGTTAGGCAAATCTAAGAAAAAAGCTTCTGGTCCTATTGACCTTAATGCCCTTAACTCACACTTTAGTACTTCCCCGGTCATTTTGGACTCTCTCATTAAACAACATACTTTATCTGAGCTTGCCAATACTCCCCAACTGGACTTCTCCTGCTTTGATCTAGGCTTAATCTCCCCTAAGGAAACGCTGGAGCTACTGAGATCTATTGGGACGAAGGCCGTGGGTGAGGATGGCTTGAGTGTGGATATGCTTTTGCCCGTGGCGGAATTTATTGCTCCTATTGTCTCCCATATCATTAATTGTTCCTTTTCTTCTGGTCACTTCCCCACATTATGGAAATTAGCTAATGTTATTCCTCTCCCAAAATCCTCCAACCCTTTATCTTGTTCAGAATTTCGCCCAATTTCAATTCTCCCGATCCTTTCTAAAGTTGCTGAACATTTCGTGTGTCGGCGGTTGTCTCAGCATCTTAACACTAACAATCTCTTTAACCCTTTCCAATCCGGCTTCCGCCCAGGGCACAGTACCGTCACTGCTCTTGTCAAGGTCACCGATGACATTCGTCTCAATATTGAGAACAAGAAGCTTACTATTCTTGTTCTTCTGGACTTTAGTAGCGCCTTTAATACTGTAGATTTTGACATTTTACTAGGAATTCTTAAAACCTTAAATATCTCCAGCTCCGCTTTATCCTGGTTTCAGTCCTATCTCTCGGGAAGGCGTCAGCGGGTGAGATTAGATGATGCTTACTCTGAGTGGAGCAGTCTCACTTCTGGTGTCCCCCAGGGGGCAGTGCTTTCGCCTCTTCTCTTTTCTATTTTTATAAATGGTATAACGGCGTCATTGCGTTCCTCCTACCATCTTTATGCTGATGACCTTCAGATATATGCGGCGGCAGATATTGATGATTTCCCGGACTTGGTTAACGGCATTAACATTGACCTTGAGGCTATAAGGGTTTGGGCGGCTAATTTCGGGTTAAAAGTGAACGCCAAGAAGTCCCAGGCAATAATTATTGGTAGCCCACACTTTATCTCAATGCTGTCTGATCGGGTGGTGCCTGAAGTAGTTTTTGACGGTACTTTGATTCCTTTCACACCTACAGTCAAGAATTTGGGTATCATCATGGATCAGACGCTTTCCTGGTCGGCTCATGTCGCTGAGGTCAGCCGCAAGCTTTTTGCTTCGGTCCATTCACTCAGACGCCTGCAAAGTTTTCTTCCTCTTCGTACCAAGATTACCTTGGCACAATCTCTCCTTCTCCCTCTCCTCGATTACGGTGATATAGCCTATTTAGACCTCTCTGAGCAGCTACTAGACAAGTTTGAGCGTCTTCAAAACGTGTGCATACGTTTCATATTTGGTCTCCGTAAATACGATCATGTGTCCTGTTTCCGCGCTCAGCTGAAGTGGCTGCCAATTCGTCAACGGCGTCATGTTCACATCCTGTCGTTGCTTTTTAATGTCCTTTTCAAACCTCAGTCCCCATCCTATCTTTCAGAAAGATTTAGTTACTTGGCCGCTGGGTCCGGGAACCGGTTGCGGTCGAGCGCTAATCTTTCTCTCGCTTTCCCTGTCTCTAAATCCAAATCCTACTCCAAATCCTTCTCCGTGCACGCTGTTAGTCTGTGGATCCGGTTGCCGAGTGACATCAGGCGGGCGCAGACCGTTGCCACACTGCGAAGTCGCTTAAGGGCGTACTGGCTTGATAGTTCCCTTTAAAATAGTTGTTATGTGTTCTCTATTTCTTTTTCTTTTTTTTGTGTATGCGTAGGTAGGTTTATTTACATGTAGTTTGTATGTAGTCTATTGATATTGATATGTATTAGTTTATTGTTTATTTATTGCTGTGTATTAGTGTGTACTCATTATAAGTATGTGTAGGTATTTATTTATTTATTTTTGATATACTGTTTAGGTTAATTTAAAATTTTCGGTTCTTTTATCATTCCATTGTAGTGTCTACTCTTGTTTCTGTTGTCCTTTCAATCGTTCAAAGGTTAACTGGAAGAGATCCCTTTAAGGGATAAGTTCGCCTTTGTACATGTTTTTCTCTTCTAAATTGTAAATTTCATATGTTTTATATGTACAATAAAGAGTTACAATACAATACAATACAATACATTTATTCACTAACACAGAAGACACACATATACAGCAAAATTTATACACAAAAAACAAAAAAAAAAACATGAAATATCACCTACACAATTCTCGTCGTCGCGAAAGTGAAACGGTCGCTGACTCAGCATTATGCTGAAGTGTTGGTGACATTATTTTGTTTTCATCTCTCCTGTTCGGAAAGTTTAATTTTCATGGGTAGATAGCCGGGTGGAAAATTGCGTTTTCTCCTCAAGGGTGGAAAGTAATTTTTTTTTAACTTTTCGGCTAGCCACGACATCGAAGATAATTGAGTTACGTCAATGACATTTTTTTTAAAGTTTCGGCATGGCCATCTAGATGCATGTCCTGACCAACTCGATTTTTTTTTATAGTCGGCCGTGGCAAGTGGCCAGTCGAAAAGGTACCGTTGGAGGTTGGTTAGGTATAAGTAAATTGAATTTATTATTATTCTCGTTTTTTTGTAGTATTTTAGTTTCCTCACAGTCGAAATGAAAAGTAGAGTGTCTAACTCGGGTGAAATAACCCATTTCCTCTCGAACTATTGACGCTCTCACTTCGTTCGAGCGCCAGAAATATCTCGAGTGAAATGGGTCACTTTCCACCCTTGGTTATCAATCTACTATTACATTTAGTTAAACCTATCCAAATCGAGTATAGCATGCCCATGACATACCTGGGTATTTTCTATTCCACCTATCTTTGAGTTTGCTCGCCATTTAGCCAGTTCACAGATTTCCTGTTGCGATGCCAAGTATTGAGCATGTAGTTTGCGCCGGCGCTCCAAATTCTTCGATGTCTTGGTCTGTCGCTGAGACTTGGTCTTCCTCAGCTTCAATTGGGGAGAACTCTTCTGGCTTCTAGCTGCTTTTGTAGCCTGAGTTTTCTTGTTGACTTCAGACAGATTCGATTTGCGTTTTCCAGCCATATTTTACTGCCAATCATACCTTAAACAGATGAAAATTAAAAGATTAATTGTGTGATTGAATCGTTGGTAGGGCTGTTGTCAAAAGTAAAACCGACTCCAAAAAAATTAAAAAAATAACAAAAAATGGAACCGACTACAAAACCCTTGAAAATATTTTTATAGGTACCTACTAACTCGAAGTCGGTGCCTCAGCACGACCCAGCAGGAGTGGAGCAATAGGCGTCTAATTCACCTACATACAATGGGTTCCAATCACTCCTGCTGGGTCGTGCTGAGTCACCGACTTCGAGTTAGTAGGTACCTATAAAAATATTTTCAAGGGTTTTGTAGTCGGTTCCATTTTTTGTTATTTTTTTCATTTTTTTGGAGTCGGTTTTACTTTTTTGTTAAAAAATTTTTATTTCTCACTTTTTAGTGATTCGTAGCCAAAGTACGTCTCACAACGATTCCATTAAACCCAAACACGACTAACTTACGTTGTTTTATAACAGAGTTCCGTTGCCTACCTTCTGGCTTCAGCATCAGATCAGTTCGAGAGAATCATGAACTTAAAGCTTCTTCTTACTCGCTTATCTAGATATGCTAATCATGATCGTTTATAGATTAGCGAGTATTACTTAGCTTCGACGAGTTCCATTGGTCACCTATGGTCTTCTTCATTAGGTCCAGGTTACCAAATGATACTTTCTGAATGTAAATGCTTACCTTAACACTAAAAATGCCAAAATCGCCATAGGTGTGCCTATAAAATTTGAGGTTTGCCCTCGATTTCTCTAAGATCCCATCATCAGATCTTGATTTGGTAACAATGGGACCACCTCAGAAGAATACCCTTTCGAATAAAAAAAGAATTTTGAAAATCGGTCCACAATTGCCGGAGTAATCGGTGAACATACATAAAAAAAAAAAAAAAAAAAAAAAATACAAACATTGGAACATAGAACCTCCTCCTTTTTTTGAAGTCGGTTAAAAAGAGCTCATGTTTTAAAAAACCGGCCAAGAGCGTGTCGGACACGCCCGAAATAGGGTTCAATACAATACAATACAAATATTCTTTATTGCACACCATAAAGCAGTACAAGAAAAAACTTATAATATAAACACAGATTTAGGGTAGACAATAGGCGGTCTACCCCATATAGGTTTCCGTAGCCAGGCGTTTTCAAAATAAGTTGTCCAAATGGCTTTTTTGTTAGATGTGGATGAAATTTGGTATTCCTACTCAGAATCAGGAGCACTTTCGATTGCAATAGGAAAAAAAAGTGTCCCAGGTTTTTCATATAATTTTGTGTTATCCATTACACTACCGCCACATACACGCGTATGAAAACGGTAACGTAATGGAATAAAAAATATTGGGACACTTTTTTTCTCGTATTATAATCGAAAGTGCTCCTGATTCTGAGTAGGAATACCAAATTTCATCCACATCTAAAAAAAAAGTCATTTGGACAACTTATTTTGAAAACGCCCAGCCATTACGAAAAAGTTGAGTAATATTTTTCCAAGGATTTCGTATTTTGTACGGAATATTCCAAGTTTAGGTATACTTTATACCTTAGGCTGCTATTTACTCTTGAACTACTAATAATTCTCAAGAAAACTTAACCGTTACAGTTTTCCTTGTAAGCTTCTTGTAAGTTTGATTTTTCCAGCCCCAGTTTAGATTTTAGAGGGGGGGACTTTAGATTTTAATGAAAATTTGCACTTTAAAGTTGAATATTTTGCAAACAAATCACTGAATCGAAAAATCGTTTTAGAAACCCCCTAATGGTTTTTAAAGGCCTATCCAGTGATACCCCACACTAATTACGTCTATAGGAGGTACTCCAAAATTGTTTTCGAATTTTTTATTCTATCATTTTGTCCGCATAGCTTACATATACCTATTACAGCTTTCTAGCATTGATAGTCCCTGAGCAAAGCCGCGGACGGACAGACAGACAGACATGGCAAAAATAAGGGTTATTTTTTTGCTATTTTGGCTATGGAACCCTAAAAAGTCATATCTCTCCTGTTCCTCCTTTGATTGAAGAAGAAGAAGAAGAATAAATTTATTTGCCAAAATTCGACACAGCAAAAAAAAAAACAGTTAAAAACTTCCGTACCGCGTAGTCCACAGTAGTCCTTATAATCCATACTTAATATTATAAATGCAAAAGTGTGTTTGTCCGTCTTTCATGCCGTAACAGAGCGACGGATCGATGTGATTTTTGGCATATAGTTTATGGGCCTGAGAGTGACATAGGCTACTTTTTATCCCGGAAAATTCACAGTTCCCGAGGGAGCAGCGCGCGGTAACCGGATACCACGCGGGCGGAGCTGCGGACAAAATCTATCTAATCGATAAAACTTTGAGATCATACCAAAATTAAGACAAAAGCGAAGTCTAAATCAGGTCCTATGGGCCATAATGCGTAGTTCCTGGCTATTCAGCGCTGCACTTTAATAAAATATCTCCCATACGATGAAGAACACAATTAAAATCGGAAAAATTAGAAATGTTCCGATCACATCTTGAAAGTGACGCAAAGTCACTTTTAAAATACAACTGTTGACCAGCTGTTATGAAGTTGAGCAAAATTCAGATTCCAAATGTAAATTGTTTTCTTTTTCGCTGGAAAGCACAACTCAACTAAACACGAAAAGAAAACAGTAAGATGAGAAAATCCATCGAATTCATTAAAATCGTTTTGACATTTCATTTCAGTGCTGCCAGCAACTCAGAACCTGATGTCGCCATTTTTCCCTGCTTGAGTAGCCAAATTTACGCAAATTTGAACTGAGGTCGTCTAAAAAATAGCCTATGTGTTTTTCCAGATGAGGTATCAAATTTCATAACTCTGAGGGGCTGTGAGATTAGTAAAATTATCAAAAATATTGTTATGGAACCTTACACTGCGCTTAGTCAGCTTAATTGTTAAGAGCGTTTATACCTGCTGAGCTGGTAACGTTGCATTTTTGTTAGTTTTTCTCGATCATTCCATAAAAAAAGAATGAAAATTAAAAATGATGTGTGATAGTTCTATTTCTTGATATATAAGTTTATGTGTCTACTCCAATAAACATTCAAAACCATTCATAAACATTAATTCGATTTTAAAGAATATAAAAGCCTATCACGAATAATTATTGGAGTAGAAACATGGTTCTTTCATTCAACTACTATAAGGACCTTGTCACAGATATAGATTACACTAGATAACGCAAAGACCTCAATCTGTATGAAAATTGAAAACTAACCGTGTCACTTTTTTCATATTTATTGTGACGTTACAAGAGCGAACTAGCGATGTGATTTCCCCAATTTCCGTGCAAAATCGATTCAAATGCGCCGTCCACCCGCGCCGTGAGGCTCGAGTCAGTCACTAGTCATGATTAGTCAGTTAGCGGTCAGTCTTTGTATGAGGCCAACCCCGACTTTTGGTCGGGGTTCGGAGACGCCAAGTGCGTAATCTAGTGTAATCTATATCTGTGGACCTTGTCCTTCAAGTAGCCTAAAAGGCTACCAGTCGCCATTTAGAATTTTACGTCGCCGATTCCATCTCTTGTGCCCTAATTGACTACAAATTGCTACGTTGGCAACACTGTTTCATTCACTTTTGACGTTGACACCAGGCCATAAAATTCCAAAAAAAAAAAAATTTTGACGTTGACAATTTGTTACGCTTTTATTGGACAATTTTGATTAGGCTCAAGTTTTAAAAGCATACTGCCTTTCGCTAATAAGTTTTATACTCCTATCCTATTCTTCAATTCATTTCCACATACACAAAATCGAAAATTTTTTTATGATTCTAAAATAGTATCTTTTTATGTTGTAGGAAAACAACTTTATACTATTTAAAGAAAATAGATCAGTCTCGTAAATAAAAAAAAAGAAACGTCAATTTGATACCTTTGCTGTCATCACAAAAATCAGCTGTGGTTGCAGTATATTACGCCACAGTATTTTAAACTTTAATTCAATAGTCATAAGGTTGTTGTTAGGAAATTTAAAGGCCTTGCCGTGTTAATACCCTTTGAATAGGTCACACAACAATTTCTCTGCATTCCAACAAAGTCATTTGTACGCAAACTACCTGTCTCAACTTACTTTCCGTCGTTTATTTTATTCAAATATCTAAATTAAATTATAAAAATATTTATTTTTATTCTTTCCGTGAAGTTTGAACAAGTATGGCGCTGGATTTTGTCTGTGTTGGAGTGAAAAGGGAACAGGATTGGGATGGCGTGAGCGAGGCGGCTGTGATAACGGGATTGTACGCTGGGCACGAAGTCAAAGAGGAGATGGTGTTAGGTCCTGAAGTATTACAGCCTCCTGACGTTGCCTTTGTGCTGAGAAGTCTAGATAAAGGTAGGTCGTTAAATTAACCAACTTCTAAAAAAGAGGGTCTATTTCCTGTTGGAAACAGTTGTATTAAAGGGACTCTGGAACATAGAAATTGCGTGTTCAGTCGGTTATAACCAACAATAAAATATGTCTAAGAACCATCGCTTTCAAATAAAAGAACCGCATTCAAATCGGTCCGCCCGTTTAAGAGCTACGGTGCCAGACAGACACACAGATAGACACACATAGCGGTCAAACACCCATTTTTTGCGTCGGGGGTTAAAAACCGGTCAAGAGCGTGTCGGACACCCCCGAAATAAGGTTCCGTAGCTATTACGAAAAAATTAAGTAATATTTTTCCAAGGATTTCGTATTTAAATGACATTGTAACGTCTTAAATCGAGTTTAGCTCGACATGTTTCGAGCTATTTCGTAGCCCTTCTTCTAAGGAGCACGCGACTCAGTGGCTGCCGCAACACGCGCACTCTGCGTCAGCGCACAGATTTATAATTTTGACTGTTTCTTAATTAAAGTCTTAAAAGACTTGTCTAGGAGTTTAGTTTTGGCCTCGGGGGGACTCTAGAGCTGGCGGTTACCTCGCGCAGAGAATAGGGATAGCTATACAAAGAGGTAATGCGGCCTGCGTTCTAGGGTCCATGCCGGCGACATCTCTTGACGACGTGTTTGCCTTATAAAATAATGATAAATAGGTATTAAGTTAGTTAATAATTTGCACCCTTCGTGCAAGAAACGCCTAAGTCCTATTAGGTTTGTATGTATTTTACGCGTTTCTTGCACGAAGGGTGCGAATTACTTATACATTAATAATATTTTGATTCTATAGAGTTGTTGCGATTAAAAATAAAAGTGATTATCCCTTTTATAATTATCTATGTCTTATAAGCCCTCTCATTCTGAGAGGCCTGTGCCCAGCAGTGGGACGTATATAGGCTGGGATGATGATGTCTTATACGAGTACCTATATTATGTAGATACCTATTTATTTTTAACAGAACAAGACCAGTAGCATTTTTATTTACAAATTTTTGCTGACAAATATTTTAATAAAGAATTAAAGTGCCGAAATTAGTAATAATAATAAATAATAAATATCACGGGACAATTCACACCAATTGACCTTAGCCCCAAAGTAAGCTTGTAATGCGGCCTGCGTTCTAGGGTCCATGCCAGTGATATCTCCTGACGACGTGTTTGCCTTATAAAATAACTAGCTTTTGCCCGCGGTTCCTCCCGTGTGGAATTCGGTTATCACGGGCTGTTCCCTCGGGAACTGCATTTTTCCGGGATAAAAAGTAGCCTATGTCACTCTCGGGCTCATAAAATATCTCTATGCCAAATATCACGTCGATCCGTCGCTCCGTTACGGCGTGAAAGACGGACAAACACACTTTCGCATTTATAATTTTGTATGGATGCTGCCTAGGTATTAAGTTAGTTAATAATTGAATTAATTCGGAAATGAATGATTGAATAAAAGAACTAATTTATATGACGATTTTTGACTACGAAGCTTGAGGTCCCGGGTTCGAATCCCGGCCGGGGCAGATATTTGTATGAATAATACGAATGTTTGTTCTCGGGTCTTGGATGTTTAATATGTATTTAAGTATGTATTTATCTATATAAGTATGTTTATCCGTTGCCTATATAGTGCCCATAGTACAAGCTTTGCTTAGTTTGGGATTAGGTCAATTGGTGTCAAGTGTCCCATGATATTTATTTATATTATTTTGTTTGGTGTTACCAACAGATAAACCTGACTCTCCGCCTGGCACTGCAGCGGAGCCCCTGGCGGCCCCGAGCCACCCTGGTCCCGGAAGCAAGGGTGCTCCTGTTAAACGAGAGTGTGACGAGGAACTGCCCATGGTGCGAATCCACAGCCCCTATGGGTTTGATGGTGAGATGGCTTTTCGTACAATTTTATTATCATTAAATAGTACTAGCTTGCCCGCGACTTCGTCTGCGCGGATCTAGGTTATCGCGCGGTGGTGCCCTCTACCGGAACAAAAGGTATGCTATGTTGAAAAAACCGACTTATTTCTTATTAAGTGTTTCAATGCCAAGTTTCATGGTTTTATTTTCGAAAGCGACGAACTTCCACCACTTAAACTTTTACCCCTTTTTCAACCCCTTAAAGCCTCTTTTTCGCGAAAAAAAGATAGCCTATGTTCTTTCTCAAGGTCTATTCAAGGTCTGTACCAAATTTCATCAAAATCGGTTTAGTGGTTTCGACGTGAAAGCGTAACAAACAGATAGACAGAGTTACTTTCGCATTTATAATACCTATTACTAGCTTTTGCCCGCGGCTCCGCCCGCATGGTATTGGGTTATCGCGCGCTGTTCCCTCGGGAACTGTGCATTTTTCCGGGATAAAAAGTAGCCTATGTCACTCTCGCTCGGGCCCATAAACTACCTATATCTATGCCAAAAATCACCTCGATCCATCGCTCCGTTATGGCGTGAAAGACGGACAAACATACAAACACACTTTCGCATTTATAATATTAGTATCCCAACTAGCAAAATGTAGTCTTGAATAAGCCACGAATGCGTTTTCAATAAAGCTTAAAGCATTTTGATATAGTCTTAGAATACTCTTGTAATACTCTTTAAGACCGGTTTTGGGCACAAAATTCAGGATCTTAGTTCTTGAATTTGTTCTGTACTGGTCATGGAAAATGCTACTTGCTCCCATGTTGATCTTCAAAACGCACTGTATTGTGCTACAAATCTTGCACACTGCTAATCTAGAATCAATATGCGACTATCAGCCGGTTTAAAAATAAATTTGGGAGAGTTCGTCTTAGTTCGTGTGAATTTAAATTTAATTAATAATATTTGACAACCTTTGACAACACAAAAAATGCAGGACTCACGAGTTATTTATGCGGACTAATTGTGACTAGCTACGACCTTTTTTATGTGCGAAGATGATTACTTCGTTGTTATATATGTCTATTTGTGGTATATTTTTAATGCCCCCCTATATGAAATGAAATGAAATGAAATGAAAATGAAATAATTTATTTTGCTTTAGACATGGTAGTATGACATGGTTTTATAAATGTGTTAAGGTGCAGTGACACGTCTAACCAAAGCATTGGCATGCAAATATTAACTTATTAAATAAACAACTCACTAAAAAGACAATTAATTTTGTAATATAAGTAAATAATCTAGATTGAATAATAGTTATTAAGTTATAGATCAATGTCATAATGTCAATTATTATTTTAAATATTCTTTAATTGAATAAAATGCTTTGTCTTTAAGCCACTGATACAATTTAAATTTGAATTTACTGCTGGGCAACTCAGCTATGCTCTTAGGCAACTTGTTAAATATTCGTATTGCCATTGGAAAACAATTTCTGCGATACAAGTGTGTCTTAGTTTTTGGATAAATTAGTTTATTGGGGTATCGGGTATTAAAATGGCACACTTGCTGTTTTGTTTTAAAGTGTTTTGGATGTAATTTGACAAAGTTACATATTTCAAGAATATATAAACAAGGGACTGTCAGTAAATTCAGCCGTTTAAACAGTGGTTTACAAGTTGTTAGAGGGGGGACATCACATATGCTACGTATACATTGTTTTTGACCAATAAATACCCTACACTGTTAAAAATTTTTGTAAAATTACAATTGTTTTACTAAACAAATATCAGCAAAATTCCAAATTAACGTATACTAATACAAATCATAATACAATTTGAGTAAAATTACAAGACATGTGAAGGAATTTACTATAATGAGTTGTAATTTTGGAAGCTTTATGCAATAACCCTACACGTATTGTAATTTTTCCTAACTGTTGGTGAATTTCTAATGAAAGGTTGTAAATTTACCAAAATTGTTTGTAATCCGATTTATAATACTTTTTTGTGATATTACGAATAAATGTTGAAACTCAAATTACTATGAAGTCATTAAGAATTTACAAATAATTTTATTATTTTTGTAACACAAATTTGAAAATTACAATACGTATTATAATTCTATCGAAAGTTTTTATTTTTCTAACACGTATTGTAATTTTCTAAAACTGTTGCTTAATTCTGAACAAAATGATTTGAAATTTAGAATAACTTTGTATTTTGATTTACAATACTTTTTTTATGAAATTACAAAAAAAGTTGAAACACAAATTAGTATGAAATCATTAAAAATTTACAAATAATTTTATTATTTTTGTAACACAAATTTGAAAATTACAATACGTATTATAATTCTACCGTAAGTTTTTATTTTTCTAACATGTATTGTAATTTTTTTAAACTTTTGATTAATTTCGGGCAAAAAGATTTAAAATTTACAAAAATTGTTTGTAATTTGATTTACTATACTATTTTTATAAAATTTTGAAAATATGTTGAAACTCAAATTAGAATGAAATTATTAAGAATCTGCAAACTATTTTATCATTTTTGTAACACAAACTTGAAAATTGCATTACGTATTGTAATTCTACCCAAAGTTTTTACTTCTCTAACACGTATTGTAATTTTTTCAAATTTTTGATTAATTTCAAGCAAAAAAATTTTAAAAATGTTTATTATTTGATTTACAATACTTATAATAATAATAATAATAATTTCATTTATTTCAGATTATTATCCCTAGTTTGTTAGTTAATTATTTTGTGAAATTATGAAAAAATGTAGAAGATGAAATTATTAAAGATTTACCTATAGGTAATTTTATTAATTTTATGACGCAAGTTCGAAATTGCATTATACATTGTAATTCTACTAAAAACGTGTATTTCTCTTACACGTATAGTAATTTTTCAAACCGTTAATTAGTTTTGAATCAAAAGGTTCTAAAATTCTTGAAATCTGTTTGCAATTTGATCTAAAATTTTTTTTTTTTGTAAAATTACAGAAAAATATTAGTATTGAGATTACCATGAAGTCATTAAAAATCTATAAATATTTTTAATATTATAATCTATAAATTGAATTTTCAAACCAAGTCTTTAAATAAGCTGTAGATCATCATTTTCAGAGCGATACGTTACCTGCGTGAGAGGTAGAACTTTTTGTCTCGGGTTAGATATATCGCAATTCATCTGCACAGAGTTTATATTTAATTCTAAATTAAAATTATTAAATGTATTTCGTTTGCACTATGAACGCAGTGAAATTTTCGATAGCTTAACATGATATTTTACATGAATTCTTAGCAGTCCAATCAACAAAACGTTAATAAAAAAAGTAGTTTGTAATTTCTATAGAAATATATTAATATTGAGAGTTTTGAGACTTATATAATAGACAGAACTTTTATATAAGACGTTTTACTTTCAAGATTTTTCCCGTTATCTTTGAGATTTTCGGTTTACCAGACATTAAGATAGTCACAAAATCAAATAACGATTACTTACTTTTGTATTTTTTTTCCATATTAAACATATATTATATTATATTTGACATGTGTTCTCAAAAAATCAAGTTTTTCAATTGACCGTCATTTTTTATTTGTTTTTGTAAATTTCAACAAATGTTTTGTAATTTTTCGATAATGAGTTGAAATTAATTACGTTGTGTAGCACCAAACGCCGCCAGACGGCGCTAGCAGTACTGCGCCGCACGGAACGGCCATAGTTCGATCTGCGCGGGCGACCAACAGATGGCGCTGGCTGTAGGTTCAAACTCGCTAACGCTTGTCCGCCGGCGAATGTTTATATACGGACCCAAGGAAAATGTTTGTTGTCAAGTCAGAGGTAGGAACTCGGACGTGCACGCTATACGCTCTCACCCTAGTTGAGTCATCTTAGTGTCATTGCCCTGAGTTAATACATTGCGGGGTCCCGAATCTCTCCACCCCCCGCTGGAGTATTCGCGGCCAGTATTGTTTCGCGTGTAAAACTGTAATCTCGATAAGTTAATTAAACCTAGTTTGCCTGTCTTTGCTTCATCCCCCCGCCTCTCCGCTACAGTTGTAAATTTACAACACATCATTTTGAAATTGCAAACCATTTTCAACAGAATTTGTTTGGCAATAGTACATTATGATACAAGTGTGCTATGTTGGTCATTACACTCGAGTCGGTTTTTAAGCCTGAGCCGAAGGCGAAGGCTTAATGGAGACGAAAAGTGTAATGACCAATGCTCACGTGTTTCATACGACGTTTTTCAACACACTTGCGAGGAAAAGTAAATAAAAGTTCACATTTATTTAAATAAACTTAACAAACAGAAACCCATTTAAAAGATGGCGGCCGTAATTTTTTTTTTTCGCGCGCTCAGCGCTGCATGCGCGCGCAAGTCTGAGATAAGGGCACCGGCAAAGTAGCTAATCAGCCACATATTTATAAATTTTGAAATTGGGTATTTATAGTTAAAAATACACCGTCAAATTATAAATACCAACAAGCTAACAAGCAGTTTCATGAAATTCTTTAATTATTTATCACATTTTGAATTGAATTTTATATTTACGCAAATAACTACTTAGCTGTTTTCGAAACATTAATACTTCTTGCTAATATTTAAAAAGATATGTAATGAAAAGGCACTAGTGCGATAATGTAATGTAAAAGGCACGGCATGGGTAATATTCTGCATTATCAGTGTAAATACGCTGTAATAAGACCTACTTTACGAGCAGGTGTGTTGAAAAATTACATTATTTGTATTGTAATTTTGCTAAACGAATTTCCGATAGTCGTTTGGTAAATTTCAACAAATGTTTTGTAATTTTTCAATAATGAGTTGAAATTAATTGTGTAGTAAATTTACAACACATCATTTTAAAATTGCAAACCATTTTCAACAGAATTTGTTTGGCAAAATTATATTGTTTGTATTGTAATTTTGCTAAACGAATTTCCGATAGTCGTTTGGTAAATTTCAACAAATGTTTTGTAATTTTTCGAAATTGAGTTGAAATAAATTGTATTGTAAATTTACAAAACGGAATTATATTATTACTTTATTGTTGTGCGTAAAAACTTCCAACACTTTCGTTGTAAAATTACTACAGAAATTTTTAACAGTGTATTAATGTCTACCGAATTTCCCCACAATAGTATACCATATCTTAGTATCGATCCAACGTAGCCATGGTACGCTTTTAGTGCTGTTTGTTCATTTGCAATTTTTGTAAGCCGCCAGAGTGCATAAGCAAAACGATTTATTTTGTTTACTATACTCTGTACATGCGATTTCCATGAACACTTATTATCTATAATTATACCTAAAAAGCGTGCTTCGTTTGATTCTATTATTATTTGATTATCATATGATACCGTGACATTTTCAAAATTAGGCTTTCTATTTCGAAATTGTACATATGTAGTTTTATTTAAATTAACTTTCAAATTGTTGTCCTTTAACCAGTTTATTATGTTATAAACAGTTTTATTTATTTCAGTATTGTAAGTTTCTTTATTTTTACCTGTTACGATGACTGAAATGTCATCAGCAAATAATGTACAATGATGATGTGTAACAAGCGGTAAATCATTAATAAAAATCAGAAATAATAACGGGCCTAGAATGCTGCCTTGTGGAACACCTACGTTATTTTGTTTGGTTTTAGAGAAATACGAGGTTTCTTCTTTGTTTGTATTGATATTTCTAATTTCTACTTTTTGATGTCTTCCACTAAGGTAACTCTCTATCCAATTAATTGCAGTTCCACGAATGCCATAGATTTCACACTTCTTTAAAAGAAGGTTATGCGGAACAAAATCCTATATTTTCCAATATAACAATTGCAATATAAAATATACTCCAATATAACAATTTCACGTGCCGGCTGTTACAAGATCTGATATCTGACAATATGCTTTTGTGAAACTTTTGCTCTCTGATTTAAATTATAAACTGAAAATAATTTAAATGCCGCTCCGTGTGACCTGTTTACAATAAAATATTTATTGTGGCCATAATGGTTCAATCCAGTAAAATCGTACAAATTTTTCCTAGCTAATATTAATATTATACATTGCTATTAACAATATGGCGCTGACGCCATTTGTTAAAAACAAGGTCCTGAAAAAGCAAAAAAAAGGTTGGTTCAGAACTTTTTGCTTTATATAAGAGCAATTAATTTCCCATTTTGCTTTTGCTCCTGTAAGAGCCAAGAATCATTCTGATACAGGATTTCAGTCTTAGATGACACAATAATGACATTCTCAAGCCTACTAGTCCTATATAAGTTCTATTAACGCATTTCTGTAGAGAAGTGTTAGACTTGGATAAGACTTTATTGAAACTAATGTATTTAGCGGAGAGTTAAAGTCTCATATCTTGCTTCTGTAGGACTGTACTTGAATAAACCATGTATTGTAATCTCCAATGCGCTTTCGAGATATGTTTTTCCAGATTATTACTCCTAGCATTATTTTTTGGTTACCGATGCGTTTATAAGACGACAAACATTATCCATAGCTTTCCTGTGACTTATTTAAGACATATAGCATTACAGTATGCATTTATCAAGAGCAATTTGCTAGTTGGGATGGATATGGATAGTATAATAATCCGCAGTACAACTAAGGTTACTGACATAGCCCGAAGAATTGCGAAACTGAAGTGGCAGTGGGCGGGGCAAATTGCTCGCGGGACTGATGGCCGATGGGGTCAAAGGGTTCTCGAATGGCATCCGCGGACCGGGAGTCGAGCTGTCGGTGCCTCCAACAAGATGGAGCGACGACCTGGTTAAGATCGCGGGAACGCGGTGGATGCGGAAAGCACAAGACCGGTCTGAGTGGAGAGTCTTGGGGGAGGCCTATGTCCAGCAGTGGACGTCTTTCGGCTGACGTGACAAATAGAATAAGTGTCAAAGGGACCGCACGACACGAACTAAATAAAAATAGCCTTAAAATCTCAATTTGTATGGTAACACGAACAGCGCCTCTAGCGGAACGTTTGCGATGTTCGTGTTTCCATACAAAACGCGATCGAGACGTATTTTGTAACCGAAAAATTACACTAAGGGCCAAGGACGATTAATCGTCCTTGCTAAGGGCACTGCTGCAGGGTAACTACGAAACTCGATACTCGAAGTTCGTATCGTACGTCCCTCTCGCTCTCGTATTAAATAGTGTAAGTTTCAGAGGGACCGCACGACACGAACTTCGAGTTTCGAGTTTCGTAGTAGCCCTGCTGTTCTCTTCATTTCAGACTTGTACTCAACAAGAAACACAGCTACATCAGCCACAGAACTTGACGATATACATGACTCTCAAACATCACCAAATCTACAAAAATATTGGACAATGTACGATATCAGACCTTGTTTTATACCTCTAGTCCACATCGACAGTGTAGATCACTCCCGAATCAAAAGTACGACGGCGAAAATGAGAAAACCGATCGAAAGCGTGACAAAAGAGAATCGCTCCGAAAACAAAAATATGAAGAATGAAAAGAGAAAACCAAAGAAGTTCTTTTGCGATTACTGCAGCAAAGGGTTTTCGATAAAACAGAGATTGCTGATTCACATACGAATTCATACGGGTGAAAAACCGCACAGCTGCCACGTTTGCAGAAAGAAGTTTTCGGATTTGTCTATTTTGATCAGACATCGACGTATTCACACAGGTAAAAAAATATTACAAGCTTTTTTGGTGACTGTACTTTTTACCCGACTGTCTGAAGAAGGGTTACGTTTTTAGGGTTCCGTAGCCAAAATGGCTAAAACGGAACCCTTATAGTTTCGCCATGACTGTCTGTCTGACCGTCCGCGGCTTTGCTCAAGGACTATTAATGCTAGAAAGCTGTAATTTTGCATGAGTACTATATATATAAACTATGCCGAAAAAATGGTACCTACAATAAAAAGTTGTAAAAAAATTTTTTTTGGGGTAGGTACCTCCCATAGACGTAAAGTGGGGGTGATTGTTTTTTCTCGTCCAATCTTGTAGTGTGGGGTATCGTTGGATAGGTTTTAAAACCATTAGGGGGTTGCTAAAACAATTTTTAGATTCAGTGATTTGTTTGCAAAATATTCAACTTTAAAGTGCAAATTTTCATTAAAATCGAGCGTACTCCTGTCCTGTGGTGGTGCAGCGGTATAGCACACGGCACGGAATGCCGAGGACCTGGGTTCGATTCCCAGCGCTAGTCTTATTATAATTCAGTTTGAATTTTCGATATGGGTTTTACGGGATGACCGTACCTAAAAGTAACAAAAATTTGGAGTTGAAATAAAAAATACAAAAATACTCCAAAAACCTATCTCAATATGACGTTTAACTTATTGATTTGGTTGCAGGTGAAAAACCTCACGTTTGTGATGTATGCGAGAAACAATTCAGCGAGAAATACCTCCTCAGATACCACAAGAGGCTTCACACTGGCGAGACTGCCTACGCCTGCCGGCTTTGCTCGAAGACATTCAACCACATTTCCAATTTAAAGAGACACGTACGCACCCACGAAAAAAAGCCTTTCGCATGTGAAATATGCAACCAACATTTTAATCAAGAGTCCAAATTAGAAACTCATTTACTCAGCCATTTAAAAAACAAACCGTTTTGTTGTGATATTTGTAATAAATGTTTCTTTAATACTGGCCATCTTAATAGGCATTTGAAGATACATTTTGATGCTAAAAAGCATTATTGTAAAGTGTGTAAAATTAGTTTTACGCAGCTAGGGTCGTTGAAGAGGCATGAGATTAGAAATATATGTAGAAAGCGGTGACAAGGGTTGTTTCAGTTGGATATTAATACAGCGTACATACCTACCGAATTATTGTTTTTTTTTTACCCGACTCTGCGTATGTATTGTCTATTTATTTTTTCTTTCTTATCTGTACCCTAAATGGCGGGACGGTTTCAAATATATTCTAGCCTACCCAACGAAGATCAAAAATGCCTCTCAGAGGAAAAACTCGTGTATTTTAAGCGAATTTTGACCACGGATTTTGACATAGTTGTAGGGAGTGGTGTTTTAGACCACGTACTAAAAGTACTGATGGTAGTAAAGGTTTTTAATGAATTTCTGTCAAATACGTAAAATTGATATTTTTCTCAAAAATTACCGTAAAAGTTGACATTATTCTTTATAGAACGTAGAAGGTGAAGTACATAGTTTACGGTCAGCGAAAAATTAAAAAGTTACAAAGATTGCAGGCGCGCTAGCTCGACAATATTGAATTAGCGCGCCTGCAATCAGTCACAATTTTTTTAAAGTTAAAAAGGCCATGGAAATGTTGGCACAAGTCGAATACAGCCAAATCTAATGGCCGGCATCAGATATTTTGCTGGAACTCCGGACTTTTTTTATTGGGTCTGAAACAGCTTGTGGTTTTTTCGGCAGAAAAATACGTCCGCTGTTTTTTTTTAATGAAACAAAAAGGCGGGACAGCACGAAGTTTTATTAGAATAAAATTAAATGCCATAATATATTTTGTTGAGAAAAGGTTTATTCTAATTCAGTTTTTTTCTTTAACAATTTTTGGGAAAAGCTTTATATTAGTCTTGGCTGGAATAGCAATTACTGGCTTCGTATTAGATGGTATTAGTTAATTCTCATACTCAGCCAGCAATTGCCTACATCCAGGCCACGACAATAATCCTCTATTACATGCCTAGGTTAGGTACGTAGCTACTCGTATGCGTGCCTACCATTAGAGTTGTCTCTTCGTTCCATTCTCCATACAAACGTAGTCCCGGTCTCATTTGAAAACTAGGCAACAGAAGTAGATGAAATTTTGTAACTATAGACTAGACGTAATTATGTGTGCCTGTGGTTTTTCAGATTTTCATATAAAGTGTAATATCAGAATTACAGGAGCTCAAAAGTCGACAAAAATATGTCAACTTTGCACGAGAATTACAGACTAACACAGCTTTTTTACAAAAATTGAAAAAACCACAGGCATAGAAAATATAATGAAGATCTTGACTGTAAAATATCATAGATTCCTGTGCTATACTTTTCGTATAATATGAGGACAACGAAACCCAAAATTCAACCGCCCAAATCTTGAAAAGCCAACAGCTATCTCGATATACATTAGCGGGAAGCGGAGAAGCGGGAGGGGATGTGCATGGGGGGGACGGCTGCCAGCGCTTATGTCACGAGCGATAAAGACAGCAACATCCCAAACGAATACCTAACGTGGCCGGCAGGGAAACTTCTTTTAAAGGATGAAAATAAAACAACATAGTCGTATTAATTAAATATATCTGATCACATATCACATCGTTTCACATCAAAAACAAATACCTTATATTACACCAACATAAAACATAGTTAAAATAACTTTAACGATATAGACTAAAACATGCTAGCCACATAGTCGCAAAACTGAGCATACAAAGATGGAACCTTTTCTCGACAAATGCCTTTTTGACATCCCGCTTATTAACCAAAGAAATCATCGTGAAATTGATTGTGAAAAAGTTCCATCCTGGTTCGCTATTCAGTTTCTTCAACTACTTAATTGAAATAATTTATTGAATCAGGCGTTACTTTGCGGAGGTCCATCAATGAACTAAAATAATTTCTTTACCATATAGTTAAAAATCGTACCATATAGTGACGTCACTCGAAACTTCTAAGCACTGTATCCTCGTTATTTTTTGTTTGTCAAACAAAAGAAAAAATATGTGCACAATATTTTTAAATTATCCACCTGACGGACTAAACAGTTTTTTAGTCGTCTAGCCTATTGTACAGCGCCTCTACAAATAATTTACGCCGTCGCTATCGAGTACGGTCACTGTAAACTCATGGTAATGGTTGATCGCCACTTTACTTTTTACTTTGTTCTCTTCTTTTTGTATTATTTTGTGTTTTATGTACAACTAGCTTATACCCGCGACTTCGTCTGCGCGGACCTAGGTTATCGCGCGGTGGCGCCCTCTATCGAAATAAAAAGTATTGTTGATCCTTGGGGCTTAAACTATCTCTATACTAAATTTCATCAAAATCAGTTCAGCGGTTTCGATGTGAAAGCGTAACAGACAAGACAGACAGAGTTACTTTCGCATTTATAATATTCGTGGGGATAGTATTTACATACATACAAATCTACAGGATGTTTCTGACCATGGAAAATGCCACTTAAAGAAATGCAAGTATTTACAATCCGTGAGCTCTTAGAAAAATCTTCGGGTTTCGGGGGAAATCAGAATCCATCACGCGAAGAGTGCAACCGTTTTTTTAAAAGCTCACGGAGTGTATTCTATTCGCAAAACAGACTTCTTCGTTACTATGAAATTCGAAGATCGAAAATGGTATCGTACCGTCCCTCCCTCTTGTAATTAATAATACTAGCGTAATATATTGAAAGTTCTAATTTTGCGCTTCGTACATACTACATGGGAGCGCCAAAGTTCGCATACTCTTCGCTAGTCATACCGCAATTTTTGTCCGAATCATCGTTTGTCCGAATTTTTTTCGCATTGAAATCTTATATTTTTCTAAAAATTTTAAATGGTCACCTATAGAAAACTATAGGTTAGGTTAGGTTTATTTTATAAAAATCCTAAATAATCATGGATTCTGAGAAAAAAGAGTTATGACAAACGATCATTCTAACAAAAAATACATTCGGACTTTCAATAAGTATGCGAGCCGATATAGACCCATACTACATATTATAGGGCCAGAGACATTATCTCAACAACTATCCCAAAAATTACAGCTTTCCAATAAAGTCTGTATGGAAATCAGTCCGTTCGTCTATTGACGACAATAAAGACAAACACAGAGATATAAGATTAATTGATAAATATACTAAATCAAAATTGATTTTTGGAATCTTTTCGTATTCTTTATTTCAATTCCAAATTTTTTTCACTTTAACGGTCATCCCGTAAAACCTATATCGAAAATACAAACTGAAATATAGATGCACAGAAAAACCAGAAAAATAAGACCAGCGCTGGGAATCGAACCCAGGTCCTCGGCATTCCGTGCCGCGTGCTATACCGCTACACCACCGCTGGACAACGGTACAGACACGAATTTCCCTATTCACCACTTATCTCAGCTTGTTTGTTTTTTCTTATTTGCTTATTTGTTATAAAAAAAATCCTAGTTTTAAATCGTTGCAAATACTTCCAAATGAAAAGTTGTAAATTGCTCTATTTTGTGCGCTGCCGGTACAGTCGTGCAAAAATATGGACTTAGCTAAACCTTCAAAAATATTTACCAAACTTATTCCGACGTAAAAAAGCCATGGTAACATATTCTTAAGTGGTTAGAATAAATCTTTTCACATGTGACTGTACCTCATGAACCTACCGTGAGACTCACTCATATAAAATGATATTGTAACGGATAACTCACGTCTTATATCGAGTTTAGCTCGACTGTTTCGGGCCATTACCTAGCTCTTCTTCAAAGGAGTGCGCGTGTTGTGGCAGCTGCCGGGTCGCGTGCTCCTTTGAAGAAGGGCTACGATATAGCCCGAAACAGTCGAGCTAAACTCGATTTAAGACTTGAGTTATCTGTTACAATATAATTTAATATTACTGTACCTCAATTTATATATAGAAAACATCACACATGCTATACACAAATAAGTTTAATAGAAACTATGTATCTATTGTAAATGGCAGTTTTACATATTTAAAGAATAAATATAGGCAGCGTCTGCATTAAATAACTCACATGTACATTTCATACTTTGTATGAAATTATACTGGGTGACCTTAGCCTCTGAACAAATACGAATGCTACTGACTTAGCAAGATATTTAAAACCAAACTGCAAAATACCATAACAATCAGTGCAATATTTACCGAAAAACTAACGGTTTTCAATGTATCACTTTGGAGCAGCCTGTGTATTTGGATGATCTGATTTTATAGATTTTTTTTCTTGTCTAATTAAGCAAATAACTATTTTAAGATATTGCTAAGTATCAGTCTTATCCGTGGTTTCATTATTTGTCCAGAGGCTAAGGTCACCTTGTAATATGAATTGACAAGATTTAATTTTTTCAACACCTGTAACTACAGGAATCGAAAGAGTTTTGCCTCCTGAACATGGGAAAATATTTATTATAATTTATTTCTTCATATTTAAAAAAATACAAAAAAATTAAAAAATGTATCTGAATTTGCCAATACTACGACAGACTAGATATATTTCCTTTGCCTTTTTCACCAGAAAAAGGAGCTGTCATAATTTTGACAACGTCTACGTCTGATTCACGCATGATTTATGTGATCTTTTTTTAATGGAGACTAGACAAAAGTAATGGATCTTTTGTATCGTAGTTTTGGAGTTATGCCCTTTTAGAATAAGCACATCTTAAAAAAATTGTAATAAATAAATTAATAATCGTAGTGAAATTTTAAAAATATCAGCGTCTTTCTATTTCCAAACAGAATACAGAGAACGAATCAAATTATAGTCTTAGAAATATGAAATCTTGTCAATTACTGTTTACGATGTAGTATTCGCTGCCGCCTCTAGATGGCGCTGTTTTTAAAATATACAATACAAATGGCGGTGGTAGCGCATTCTATCAGTATTTTTTTTTCATCCTTTATTTAATGAACAAATGTTTTTTCCTTAATAATTTCGCACAAGAAACCTGTGATTGAACATGAAACTACCGTGAGACTCACTCATATTAAATGATATTGTAACGGATAACTCGCGCCTTAAATCGAGTTTAGCTCGACCCGTTTCGGGCTATTTCGTAGCCCTTCTTCAAGGGAGCACGCGCCTTGGCGGCTGCCGCAACACGCGCACTACGCGCCACCGCTCTGCTCGACGGTAAAAATGTGGGTAGTTCGCCTGTGTTCGTTTCGTCGGACAGTCGCGCGAGCAGAGCAGTGGCGCGTAGTGCGCGTGTTACGGCAGCCGCCGAGCCGCGTGCTCCCTTGAAGAAGGGCTACGAAATATTCCGAAACATGTCGAGCTAAACTCGATTTCAGACGTGAGTTATCCGTTACAATATTTAAGCTGTGATTGAATCTACGAACCTGCTTGCGAGGTCATAGGTCAAATCACTGGGTTACCACGGTTTTCTAGTTGCCCAAATATGACTAAAAACGACCAGGCATTACATCTGCCTGCAGACATCTCTATTGTAGCCTCTCTCTTTGAAGTCGGATAACTTCACAACGAACGCTTACGGATCTAAGTGTTATTTTATTACCTTATTATGATCTAAGTTATTTTGTATATTTCCTCTAATATATGATAAGACATACAATTTTGGTGTCAAGACGGTAATAATTTATTTGTCACATTCGCCTAAAACTTATTTGACACAATTTAAATTTTTCGCTAACAATTTCGATGCATATAGGTTATATTTTAGTGTTTGGACTACGTCTTGCACAAGGATAATAGCAAACATCATCATTACCGCGCTGCGTTGCCTGCCTTATTATCTAGGCGTTAATTGAACTAGCATCGAAATGTCCTGTCATCGCCACTTACCCTACGACCTCTGCTACGTACACTTGATTTGATTTTAATATAAGTATTTCGTTATTCCTGGACTTTTATTCAGCCACCGATATATCCTCGAAAGATATAACAATTAGTTTAGGACTATTTCTCAATGCCTAATATACAGTTATAGGGGCCAATCAACTTTTTTACCGACACTAATCTATTATGATTGGTTTTTTGGAATCTTTTTGTATTTTTTATTTCAATTCCAAATTTTTACTTTTACGGTCATCCCGTGAAACCTAAATTGAAAATACAAACCGAAACATAGATGCACAGAAAAACCAGAAAAATAAGACCAACACTGGGAATCGAACCCAGGTCCTCGGCATTCCGTGCCGCGTGCTATACCGCTACACCACTGCTGGTCAACGGCACAGACACGAATTTTCCCTATGCATCACATATCTCAGCTTGTTTTTACTTTACTTTGTAACTTAAGCAGTTACCTAGCGCCATCTATATTGTCTAACTTGTTGTTGAGTCAAACAATCGCAGATTTTTGTAAGTAAACATGTTTTTTCTGTAATTTAATAGATGGCGTACATGAATACCTGCCATCCTAAGTAAGTTCAACCTATTAAACCGTGAAATATCTTGTTGGAAGTACGATTTTTTTGGTAACGCCAGAGACAATTTTGGTAACGCAGGAGACGCCCAAAGTGTCGGTAAAATAGTTGATTGGCCCAACCACGGCAACGGGGTACAAGATAATTCCCTTTATTCCATGTCCCCGCAATACTCTGCTAGAAACTCGAGGAAGAGCGTGAATTTCCCGCTTGCGGAGCGCGACCAGCGGCTCGAAACTGACTTCATGCACGCCGACAGGCTTTCCAAAGTGTTCTGAGGACAAACACATTATTAGCACAGAAGGAAGACAAGTTGCAAGAAGTTACGCTACCCGCCGGCAGATGGCGTTGGCCGTCTGTGGAATATCTAACGGTACGCGTCCACTTAATCCGTTGTCGTACGAACTATGTTCGGACGTCGTCGTCCGAACTCGGCCGATCGAATCAAACGTATGTAAATGAACGAGAGCGCGTTCACTGCTACAACCGCCATCTTCCGTTGACGTCCGAAAACGGCCGATCAACTGCCGAATCCGAACTTGTTTGGATTTGTCGTCAGTATTGTACCGGCTACTGCAAAGTTGTGTGTTTTGTTTATTTAAAATAAATTGTATATTTAATTAAAATAAAGCGACTCTTTCGAAAAATCTAATCTTAATTCCTCAAAAAGGTGGTGAAATTCACCCAGTTGTCTTCTGCTCATAAATATTTCATTAACCCAGACACGACGACATCGCCGACGTTGACGTCGACGAATTAAATGACGGTACGAATTTTCTGAAATATACATTTCTTCTAAATTGTCCATTTTAAAACCGCGTCCTCACTCTTTAAAGCTTTCAGTCAAACTAAAGAAGAGCGGCAACGTCCGACGTCGGAAGCAGTTTACACAGACGAACGTCCGAGACAGTCGTCCGAACAGCTCCGATCCGAAATCGGCCGATAAATCGGTTTTAGTGGACGCGTAGCGTAAGACTACAGGCTTTCTAGCGTGTTCTGAGGACAAACACATTATAAGCACATATACTCCAATTCAATAGAATGTGACAATCCTGTAGACACTTCCAGCCTACTAATATGAACACCGGGCTGCCTAAGGCATTGTGATGTGACTATTATTCTTTTTTGATTCCTTTTAGATGATAATTGCAACAACAGGGACATATATAATCAAGTGTGCCCACGTTAGGGTGTGTTACATGTGTAGAAAATCGACAGGTTCTATTGAATTGTACTTTAAGGGACACTTGTAAAGTTGCAAGGGAGTTTCGCTATCCGTCACTAGGCAGAGTTGAAACTTTCACAGATGATGTGTTTCTATTGCCGCTATAACAACAAATACTAAAAACAGAACAAATAAATGTTTAAGGGGTACCCATACAACAAACGTGATTTTTTTTTGCTCCATATTAATAACGGCAACCTGTACCTATTTATTTGTATAAATGTACTTTAATAATAAATAATTAAATTAAAATAAAATAAATATTTAAGGTGGGCGTCGGTGTTTTTTTTTTGCCGTTTCACGCTAATGTCTAATGTTGTATAGGTATGGAACCCTTCGTATGAGAGTCCGACTGGCACTTGGCCGTTTTTTTACTTTGCACGTACGAAGCCGGGGCGGGTAGTTAGTATAAACTAAATTATAAGTTTGATTTTTTCACAGCTTCAAGGTTTTAATTTCAACTCGATATCTCCGCGCGTTCTGGAGATAAACGGGTCTAGATAGACAGACAGACAGACGGACGGACAAATGGACGGACAACAAAATTATGCTACGTTTCTGTTTTTTTGCTTCATGTTGGAATGGAACTCTAAAAAGAATTTATTGAATCAGGCATTACTTTGCGGAGGTCCATATCAATGAACTAAAAGAATTTCCTTGCTCACCCGCGACCTTACGATAGCTGAGCTTATGCTACGGTAGCATGGTGTACGATTGTGTTACTCTGAAGATGAGCTCTGGTTGACTTCGAAACGCGTCAGTGTGATGTGGTGGTGATAGATGGATTTGTGTGTTCTTACAGTGTGGAGGTGGAGGAACTGCATGAACACGCATATTTTGCATAAGCTCAGCTATCATAAGGTCGCGGGTGAGCAAGGAAATTCTTTTAGTTAATTCTCTATAACCTAACCAACAAAAAGTTGGAAACCCCCGACTTTGCCGTTTAAAGTTCAATATCTCAAAAATAGCTGAACCAATTTTGATGAAACATATCTAAGAACCATCGCTAGAAAACCAGCTTTCAAATAAAAAAAAACCGGTCAAATCGGTCCACTCGCTTAAGAGCTATGGTGCCACAGACAGACACACATAGCGGTCAAACTTATAACACCCCTTTTTTTGCGTCGGGGGTTAAAAATACAGAATTGAAACACTCACCTGCGGCCAATCCTGTCTATAAACCGCCAGACACTGCTCAGTCAGCGAATCCTCACTCAAGTAATCATACTTAAGCAGATACACTAGCACGGTAGCCATGGCCTCCCAAACCTCCCCACTCTTACACTTGGACGTATTCAGCAACACAATATTCCTCGGACACAGCACACGATCAAAAAATTCCAACAGCTCCGTACTGTCACTTTCGACAACACTCACGGCAGAATTATTAACACTTGTGTTCGAATTGAAACTTTTGTTTATAGAAGGGCTATTAGGACTTAAGGGGCTTCGGGCTCTGACCACGGGACTGAGGATGCTTATAGAATTCGGACTGACCGGGCTCCTAGCTCGAATCGCACTCTTCTGTTTATAACTATTCGGACTTAAAGGGATTTTAACACTGATTGAGTTCGCACTAGGTGTTATCACTAAGTTTTTCACATTCCGAGCACTTTTCACTGGTTTTTCATCTTCATCGCTGGTGACTGGTGTCGGTGCCCGGTCGTCCTCAAAGTTCCTCAGGTCGGGGGAGAGGTCTCTCCGTTCTGGGAGCTCCGGCTCTTGGGGCTCGTTCTTCTTCCTGTCGGGGCAGCAGACGTTCCATATAGAGTGGAGCTGGTTCAGGAATGCCTCGTTGACTTCTTTGGGTTTACGGCTGACTGTAAATTAAATTGCTTATTTTAAAGATGCTTTATCCTAAAATTGAAACATAAACTAACATATTATGCAGGGTTCGGAAGGATAATTATCATAATAAATTATCAATGATAATTATCACGATAACAATAACCAGTATAAGAAATTCATTCCAGGGTGCATCATCTATTTCTTGTTGTTATTCTGTCCCGTCAGCGAGGGGACAAAAGTAGTACAGTTTGCTAGAAGAAATGTATGTAAACTCTTTATTGTACAAAATAAGTAAAACACAATTGACAAAAAACAAAATGAAAAAATTAAATTAAATGTTGTGTCACATTATACTAACATGTTTATTAGATGACCAATCATAAAAAGGGCTTAAAACTACCACAAAACTGCATGTTTGGCATATTTTAATCCTATAAACTAACGGTTTAAAGAGTGACTCAGGAGACCGTAACTATAGCAACGAGTGACAAGAAAAAAATTATTGATCCATATATTGTTTCATAAGAAATTCCGATATTATAATTATTTCATAACAAATTGTAACAAGAAATAAATAAAAACAAATGATCCGTCATGGCGACAAAATATAAAGAGAAATAGAAATTGTTTATTTCTTAGAACTGACTTTGTCATGGAGGTTTGCGCTAGTGTCGCCCCCTGCGCAGAGCTTTGCCTAATATGATCTATTGACATTAACTTTCAAATTCTAATGATTGGGTGACACTCTTTCCCGGCCCGAATAACACCGACATGTAAATACCGTCCCCGTTTTTCGTGTACACGCCCATAGAAGCTCCTGTCAGTTTCTATGGGCGTGTACACAAAAAAACAGGGCCGGTATTTCCATGTCGGTGTTATCCGAACGCACCTAGACTTGTTTGCGAGCACTGTGGGGCGCCTGATGACCGAGTGCAAGAGAGTGGCGGAAGATCAGATGCCTGCAAGCTCTATAGCATAACTCACCTAGATCTTATTATCTTAACTATTGTATTTGTAAATTCCTGTAGGGCAGTGGTATGTTCACTGCACGTGAACAGTATTGTATTGTATCTTAGGTATTGAGTTTGTGCTGGTTTGGCTTTAGCTGTTAAGGTACAAATGTAATTTTAATAAATAAATAAAGAAATCCGGGCGCGGAAAGAGTGTCACCCTAATGATCAACATTTGACGCGCTCTCTCACCATAGACAACGCACAAGTCCACGCTGAGCTGCAGTATGGCGCGCGGCGCGCCCCGCCCGAACAGGTTGTGCGGAAAACAGGCAAGCGCGCAGGCGCCCAGCGCCGCCGACAAGCCCGTCGGCTCCTCGAACTCTAACAGGAGGCATACTTGCTCCTGGAAACAATCATATACATTTATTTTCCCAAACATGTTAGGAAATGTATCCGTTAATGTCACAAAATTAAGACATGAAGTTTCTCATTTATGGCTCCCTACCGCCTCCCTACATAACTTCATGGCCTAGTCCATGAAGTATGTATGAAAATCCATTATTGTCCGCTGCTCTAACTTTTTAAATTTGCTTACTAAAATTAAACTGACAAAGGAAAAATTACAGACAGCCAAGCACCACTACTCATTGCCACCTAATTACGTGAAATTGTTTTTTTTTTTTACTGTGTAGTCTTATTTTCTGTGTCAATAAATGATTTTATTATTTTTATTATTACTATTACTCTGTAAGAATTTGCGATGCGATGCGATGCGATGTGATTCGATGCGATTTGATGCGATGCTATGCGATGCGATACGATGCGATGCGATACGATGCGATGCGATGCTATGCGATGCGATACGATGCGATGCGATACGATGCGATGCGATGCTATGCGATGCGATACGATGCGATGCGATGCAGTGCGATACGATGCGATACGATGCGATGCTATGCGATGCGATTCGATGCGATGCGATGGATGGATGGATGGATGGATGTGTGAAATATTTCCTCACATTGTTTGAGAAAAGCACTGTACAAGCCTCGGCCAGAACAGGGATTGCTGGACTCGTTTTATCCGGCCTCGTCTACGACTTGGCCCTCTACCCCGAACTCGTCCATACTCACCCTTACTTCATGGTCTGTGCAGTAATGTACTATTTCTCAAAAATGCTCGGAAATGTATCCGTTAATGTCACAAAATTAAGACAAGTTTCTCATTAATGGCTCCCTACAATACTTCTTGGCATAAGCCATAAGGAATGTATGAAAATTCATTATCGTCCGCTGCCCTCATTGCCCGCTGCATTCATTGGTGTCTCGATTTCGTTAACAGCCAACCTTTCTAACAAAGCCAATGTATTCTATTGTCTTCAAGTGCATAATCCTCAGTTTAAAATGAAATGAAATATAAGATACTAGCTTTTGCCCGCGGCTCCGCCCGCGTGGTATTCGGTTATCGCGCGCTGTTCCCTCGGGAACTGTGCATTTTTCCGGGTTAAAAAGTAGCCTATGTCACTCTCGGGCCCATAAACTATCTCTATGCCAAAAATCACGTCGATGCGTCGCTCCGTTACGGCGTGAAAGAGGGACAAACATACAAACACACAAACACAAAAACATACAAACACACTTTCGCATTTATAATATTAGTATGGATAATAGGTCATTGAAATAACGACTTTACTGTTTACAATAGAGTTCATTTTAAATAAAATTTTGTTGGCAGATAATGGTTTTCAAAATTGAATGTGTCGTAGATAAGTTATTATCTGCGAACATGTATTTACTTTCAAATGCACTTTCTGCTCTATACAATAAAGTCGTTATTGTTGCTGGCAACACAAAGTTTTGTAAGCTAGATTGGCAGTTATTTTTCTCTTCCGGTCGGCCATCAGCCATAACACCGCTTCTAGGTCTATAAGACCATTTTTTTCGTGTTCTATTTGCTCTTTCATACATAACTGTAAGTGTTGGTGTTTTGTAATAAATCTTCATACCAGTGAAAAGACTTTTCTTGTGAAGAACCAAAGATTATAAACTACAGTCCACGCTCCCAACAGTTATTTCAATATTTTTTAATTTTTATCAAACTAAAAATAAATTCAAATCCATACTAGTATTATAAATGCGAAAGTCTGTTTGTGTGTTTGTATGTTTGTCCGTCTTTCACGCCGTAACGGAGCGACGAATCGACCTGATTTTGGCATAGAGATAGTTTATGGGCCTGAGAGTGACATACGCTACTTTTTATCCCGGAAAAATGCACAGTTCCCGAGGGAATAGCGCGCGATAACCGAATACCGAGCGGGCGGAGCCGCGGGCAAAAGCTAGTGAATCAATAAAACTAAAAATTTACAATTATATAGCAATTCATGAAAAAGCAATTGTTTCCACTGTTGCTATTTCATCTCCTCGCAATCTAAGTGAAAAGCAGAATGTAAAACTCGAGCATTAAACCCATTTTCTCCTCGCCGTACCGGCCCGGGTGGCTATAAGAACGTCTCGGGTACAATGGCTCGTTTTATGCTCTTGTTGTGCAATCTACTATTCAATTTTTATTTATATCTGGGCCAATCAACTTTTTTACCGACACTAATCTGTCCGCGACATTTTTCAAACAATTGCAGATTTTTGTAAGTAAACATATTTTTTTTTCTGTAATTTAATTGATTGTATACATGAATCCATCTCATCCTACGAAAGTTCAGCCTGTTAAACCGTCAAATATCTTCTTGGAAGTACGATTTTTTGGTAACGCAGGAGACGCCCAAAGTGTCGGTAAAATAGTTGATTAACCCAACTGCGACTGTTCTCACCTTCAAGTTGATGATAGCAGATGCAGCACTAACGGCGACCTTAGAGTCGAAAGCGGCGGCCGCGTCCGGCCGCGCGTCGCACCGCGCCGCGTCGCCCAACGCTATCAGGCTGTGCATCTCCGCTTCTATGTCTTTGCAGAGCACCGCTGGAAAGTAATGGGGGATAAGTTTGGGGGAATTTTTTGTTAGATGTATTGGGGCCAATCAACTGTCAAAATATTTAAAAGGATCTGGTCCTACAACCTTCCCCAAATACTAAATAACTAGCAATCCTAAGAACATAAAAAACATAATTAGGAATCTACTTATCAAGGGCAACTCATAGCCTAGCAATTAGAATCTTTAAAAATAAAGATTAGCTAGGAATATCATGTAATTAATTGTAAAATTGTTATGAAATAAACAGATATAATTTAAAAAAATATAATTTTAAAATTTTTCATCGACACTAATCTGTCCAAGTAAACCAATCCAAGTAAACATGTTTTTTCTGTAATTTAATAGATGGTGTACATGAATACATGCCATCCTACGCAAGTTCAACCTATTAAACCGTGAAATATCTCGTTGGAAGTACGAATTTTGGTAACGCAGGAGACGCCCAAAGTATCGGTAAAATAGCTGATTGGCCCATTTTCAAGAAGGCATTAATATCTACGGCGTATTATAAAGTTATGATTATATCATGGACAGGGATATTTGGAAGTAATAGGGATGTTGACGCCATTAAAAATTAATTCGAAGGCACAACCCCAGTATAAAAAACGCTTTATTTTAGCCCTGAAAACCAGATTAATTATCGATTTACTGTAAAATTAGATTTTTGTTGCTTTAAAACAAATAAATAGTTAGTTGATTGAGTTGCCGGATAGTGACGTCGTAAGTCGCTAATGCCATTGAAACTCTATGGGAGAATTGTACTTTGACGGCTCATAAAAAGTACGTCAGTTGATTGGTGGTGTCTACATCCTTATTCCGATCCGCACTAGCGATCCCTTAAAATAGGGAACCTACTGTGTGAAAAATAAAGTTGTGTTAAATACTTGTGATGATGTATAGATGCCAGCTGTTCCCAGTGCCCACTCTGCCCACTCACCAGTACTAAGCCAGTGGTCGTGCGCCCACCGCGCGACGCAGGCCCTGGCCGCGCGCGCCGCGGCCGCGTGCAGCGCCGGCGGCGCGTTTGGCAACAACGCGGCGAGCGCGGCCGACGCGCGCTGCTGGATCGCCTCCGGCTGTTTCGCGGAGTCGCGGAGTTGGGAGAGGTGCGTGGCGTAGAGGGACTGGAGGGTCTTTAGCAGCGCTTGCTGGAAGTTACATTAAAAATAATAATAATTTATTTGACATACAATTCCTTATTAATACCTTATTAATTAAATACATTTCAAAAGAAAAAAAAATAAACTTTAGACGCTTTTTGTCGCTTTTTGTCTTGTCTTAATGGTTTATATTGTCTCAATGTTTGGTATTGTCTTAATGTTTTGTGCTGTCTCAATGTCTGTGTATGTCTATTTTAGGTACGCAACAAGCACTTCACGGCATCCAACGTTTGGAAACTGTTTTTTAAAAAAACTGGTCAAACACAATATACACTTGCTGTTGTCAGGAGTCATTGGCAGTAGTGGTTGCTAACCTAAAGCGTGTAACATGGCAAACCTCCGCGGCAGTCCGCGGTGCGCAACTGGCCGCTTACAGAAAAAAAAACTCTAAATTCTAAATTGTTGATACTCTTTTGTTTTTTCCGCTCTTTGGCTCTACCATTTGACGAGGCGTAAGCCGAAATTTCGTTTTCTTTATGAGAAAATATTAATTATTTACTTGGTGATATCTATTTCACTCACTACTACTACTAATATAAGGGCTGCCACTATTGCAGGTATTGTAAATATTCTTATCTCTATTTCTAACATTTATTTCTTGTGTACATTTTGTAAAACCTAATCCAAGTCTCGTTTAGCTTTCTTTCGCTGGTCCGACACTAAAACGAGGCTTGGATGGGTGCTGCAAGCAAGCAGTAAAGCAGGGTGTTTGATTCCAGCCCTTCCTTTTTCCTGCTGAATACAAATCGTCATCTCCACTTCCACTCCGCTCCGCTGCCTCGGAGCAGATCGTCGGCGCGACTGGATGCTCCGAGGCGACTTTAACACCCTGCCCTGTTTCCCTACCTGTCCATCAAGTCTCAGGCCAGTGTTTTTTTAAATTTATCAAGAAGAGCAGTGCTGACTGAATCAATTGTATATATTTTTTCTATTATATTATATTTTTATTTTGTAACCACACGCCTGTTATTTCTCCGACCGGCTAGCCGGTTACATTGGCGCCCAAGGGTTGTTTCAGTCAGTACGTGAGTCTTACTTATGACTTGGATTAGGTTATGTATATAGCGCTTGTAAATACTAAATTACCTGTATACCTGTTTACCTGTATATAGTGTATTAATTTTATACTTTAACAATATTTTTGTACATAGCCTAATTTTCCAATTCGTTCTGTTTTTGTGTATATCTTTGTTTCTTGTTATTTTTTGTGTTAGAAACTTACGCTTGCTTACGTATCGTCTGTTCATGTCATGTACATGTTAATAAGTGTATAATACATTTTTTTTTTTTGTACATAAAACTGGGCTTTGAGATGGATTTTAAGTGTTTGAATGTAAATTTGTTAAATAAAAATGAGCTCATGTACGAGTTGAGCATCAGGCAGGCCGAGCCGCTCCCCACAGTCGCGGAGCAGCGGCGACAGCTCGTTCACTTGTTGGACAAATTTAGTGCTGAGGACTTGACCTCAACTTTTTCAGTTGCCGATGATTGTAGTGGCACTGAAAAATCGCTTTCCTTTGTTGAGGATAAAATTATTCTTTACGAAAGTACCTGTGATGCAAAGCTTGTACAGAAAATACAGTCCTTTTTGATTCATATCTATTTACGCCTTCAGCGTATCGATGTCTCTGATAATGAGGAATACCGTACTACGTATAAAGACCTTGTTTCCAGATTTAGTTCCCTAAAAATTCGTTTCGACAGTAAAAACAGCATTCCGAGCGAATCTTCGACGTCTTACGCCACAGCAAACTCCGGTCCTAGCGCGGACACTAAGATCATTGTGCACTGTGACCGCGAAGTGACCAGTGAATTCCGTAAATTCACGTTTGCGGGGGTTGGTTGTCCCCGCGCTTTCATACAAAAACTTGAGGAGTTTGCTGTGTCTAGAAATTTATCAAAAGAAAATTTACTGGCTCAATCGTTCGAGATTTTTACCGATAAGGCTCTACATTGGTTTCGCGCATATAAAGACAGTTTTCATAACTGGGAGAGCTTAAAAACTAAACTGTTTGATGATTTTGATATATTTGATTATGATTATAAACTGCTCCGCGAAATCGAGGACCGCACTCAGGGTAGGGATGAGTCGGTTGTCGTTTATTTCGCCATTATGTTAGGTTTATTTGCTAAACTTTCCTATACTATGCCTGAAGCAGACAAACTTAAAATTCTGTTGAGGAATATCCGTCCTGAGTACGATATTATGGTAGCTCAGTCTGACGTCCAATCCATAGAGAGTTTGAAGTTAATTTGTAAAAAGTACGAGGCTTGTCTAGACCGCTCTAGAAATTTCAAGGAACCTCCCACCAGCAGTCCTTCTACTTTGACTGAGGACTTTGTATATAAGCCTGTAAATAATCATTCTGTAAATATTGTTAATACAAATAAGCAATTTTGCGTGCGTTGTAGAGTGAATGGTCACTCACTGCGCATTTGTAAAGAACCGCGTAAAATAATTTGTTTCAAGTGTGGATTGGACGGTTTTCGTAGCTCTGAGTGTCCTACTTGTAATAAACCTGTAAATAACAAAACTAAATCTATTCCAAAAAACTAGTAACTGAGGGTCAAGGAAATATTGTAAATAATGATTGTAAATATTCGCGTAAAGAGTGGGAGGACTGGCTCTCCGTAGTTCGACTTTTTATGCTGTCCTATAAAACTTCTTTGATCCTCTTTGACGACCAAATTGACGATGAACGTCCTTATGTAAATATTAATGTAAATAATTTGACTCTCTGTGGTTTACTTGACAGTGGTAGTTCTATTACCATTCTAGGTAATAACTCGCATGTACATTTACTTAGTCAGGGATTTGTACTTAACTCGTCACATAAAATCTCTGTTCGAGCTGCAAATGGACAGCCTGCTCGTTCTATTGGTTTTATAGAATTACCTGTGCAGTTTAATGAAAAATCTTTCCTCATAAACGCACATGTTATTCCCGATATCTCGTCTCATTTTATACTCGGCATCGATTTTTGGAAGAGATTTAATTTGCTGCCAGATTGCTTTAAAAATGTAGAGCTCAAACGGCCTTCAAACTGTCTATCTTTAACTATTAACGATAATTCTAAGCAGGTTCTTCCTTTTGAAGCACTACCTGATACTCAACGGACACAGGCCAATAAAATAATATCTCTGTTTCGGGAAGCTTCTACTGAATCTCTCCCGCTCGGTAGAACTCATCTTATCTCGCACCGCATCGACACCGGTGATCACGAGCCTATTCGACAGCGGTGCTATCGTCTTTCACCGGAGAAACAAAAAGTGTTGATAGAAGAGGTAGATAAAATGCTAGCTTTAGATATTATAGAGCCATGTGAGAGTCCCTGGCTTAGTCCTGTGCTTGTTACGCCTAAAAAAGACGGTAGTTGGCGGTTTTGTTTAGACAGTAGAAAGCTCAACTCTGTGACTAAAAAAGACGCGTACAAACTTCCATTCATCAACGAAATTCTCGATAACTTGCGAGACGCTAAATATTTGTCCAGTATAGACATTGCCAAGGCCTTTTGGGAGTTACCACTTTGTGAAGAGGACAGAGACAAGACTGCGTTCTATGTCCCAGGTCGTGGCATGTACAGATTTAAGGTCACACCTTTTGGCTTAACTAACGCTCCCGCTACACAACAACGTTTAATGGACTTGCTATTTACACCTGAGTTTGAGAATCGCGTTTTCTGGTACTTGGACGATATAATTGTCATTTCTAACACATTTGATGACCATCTTAGTTTATTATCTCGTGTATTAGATAAACTCAAGTACGCTAGACTAACAGTTAATTTTGAGAAGTCGTGTTTCTTCCGACGCGAACTTAAATACCTCGGTTATATTGTTGATCACAAGGGTTTACGTACGGACCCCGAAAAAGTTCGAGCCATACTTGATATTCCAACACCTACTTCTAGACGCGAACTAAAGAAATTCTTAGGTACCGCTAGTTGGTACAGGCGTTTTGTACCCAACTTTAGTACATTGGCTGCGCCTCTTAACTTGCTCACATCTACTGGTAAAAAAGCGCCTCCTTTTAAATGGAACGAAGAGGCTGATGGTGCATTTAGGAATATTAAGCAAGCTCTGGTATCCAGTCCGGTCCTAACTTGCCCTGACTTTACTAAGACTTTCTCGGTACACGCCGATGCTTCCAATTATGGGATCGGTGCCATGCTAACGCAGGAGGAAAATGGCGTAGAGAGACCTATTGCGTACTTTAGTCGATCTTTGTCAAAGCAACAGCAGAATTACTCTATCACCGAACGCGAACTGCTCAGTGTTATAGTTTCTTTGGAGCACTGGCGGTGTTATTTAGATAATGGACAAAAGTTTATTGTATACACTGACCATTCAGCATTAAAATGGTTTTTAAACTTAGATAACCCTACTGGCAGGCTTGCGCGTTGGAGCGTTCGTTTATCCGCATTTAATTTTGAGATCCGGCATAAAAAGGGCAAAGAGCATGTTGTACCTGATGTTTTGTCGCGCGCAGTGCCGGTCGACATAGTGTATGTACAGTCTAACGATGAGTGGTTTAATAAAGTGTATAAAGGTTGCCAGGACGCTCCCGCTTCATTTCCTGATTTTAAAATTGTAAATAATAACTTGTATAAATTTAAACCAACTAGCTCTATCCTAACCTCCGAATATGATTGGAAACTTGTCATTCCCAAGGAGATGAGGAATGATATTATTCATGAAAATCATGCCAAGCCTACTGCCGGTCACTTTGGTATCTTCAAAACTTACAAAAGACTGTCTCTGCGCTATAGCTGGCCTGGCATGTATAGGGACGTTTGTAAATATATTTCTGTTTGCGAAACTTGCTTAGCATACAAGTATCAAAATCATCAAACTTTAGGTGTTATGGGGAAACCAAAAGAGTGTTGTCGGCCCTTTCAGTGCCTGTCCATTGATTTGGTTGGTCCACTACCAATGACTCGAACTCAGAATCGCTTCATTTTAGTTGTGAATTGCTGTTTTTCTAAATACTGTCTGATATTTCCTATTAAGAAGGCCACAACTAAAATAATTTATAAAATTTTGGAAGAATACGTATTTTTAGTATACGGTATTCCCCAAACTCTTATCATGGACAACGGTAGCCAGCTAATTAGTCATGAATTGCAGGAACTTTTTGCCAGATATAAAATTCCTCACGTTCATTTTACGCCTAAGTATTGTCCACAAGTGAATTCTGTTGAACGCTACAACCGTATTTTAATATCTGCCATTAGTTCGTTTGTAGAAAACGATCACAGAAATTGGGATCTACATATTTCCAAAATTCAGTTTGCCATGAACTCGAGTGTTAATGAAGTAACTGGCTTCAGCCCTGCGTTGCTAGTCTTTGGGCGCGAGCTCGTGCCATGCGGGTCGCTGTACGGCACCGCCGACTCTACCGATGTCGACTACGATGACTTAATTTTCGCACCCCGTGATATTTACGCGGAAAACTTAGGTCACTTATCGCCTATTTTCGACAACGTGCAAGCTGCTCTTTGGGATGCACATGTAAAAAATTGTAAATATTATAACTTGAGACGTAAGCAAGCTGAGTTCAATGAGGGTGACGTTGTTTGGCGTCGTAACTATCAGCTTAGTGACGCTGGTAAATATTTTAGCGCCAAACTGGCACCTAAGTTTGTAAAGTGTACAGTGTTGAAGAAATTGTCACCTCTTGTATATGAATTAGCTGATCAAAATGGTCGTGCTATCGGAAGGTGGCATATTAAAGACTTTAAGTTGTAAATATTGTAAAATTACTGCAGTTTTTTTTTCTTTTTCATTTTCACCGAATTTTCCTCCGCCTTCTGCGTTCAGAAAATTCTCCTGGGCGCGCGGGGTACTGTAACATGGCAAACCTCCGCGGCAGTCCGCGGTGCGCAACTGGCCGCTTACAGAAAAAAAAACTCTAAATTCTAAATTGTTGATACTCTTTTGTTTTTTCCGCTCTTTGGCTCTACCATTTGACGAGGCGTAAGCCGAAATTTCGTTTTCTTTATGAGAAAATATTAATTATTTACTTGGTGATATCTATTTCACTCACTACTACTACTAATATAAGGGCTGCCACTATTGCAGGTATTGTAAATATTCTTATCTCTATTTCTAACATTTATTTCTTGTGTACATTTTGTAAAACCTAATCCAAGTCTCGTTTAGCTTTCTTTCGCTGGTCCGACACTAAAACGAGGCTTGGATGGGTGCTGCAAGCAAGCAGTAAAGCAGGGTGTTTGATTCCAGCCCTTCCTTTTTCCTGCTGAATACAAATCGTCATCTCCACTTCCACTCCGCTCCGCTGCCTCGGAGCAGATCGTCGGCGCGACTGGATGCTCCGAGGCGACTTTAACACCCTGCCCTGTTTCCCTACCTGTCCATCAAGTCTCAGGCCAGTGTTTTTTTAAATTTATCAAGAAGAGCAGTGCTGACTGAATCAATTGTATATATTTTTTCTATTATATTATATTTTTATTTTGTAACCACACGCCTGTTATTTCTCCGACCGGCTAGCCGGTTACATTGGCGCCCAAGGGTTGTTTCAGTCAGTACGTGAGTCTTACTTATGACTTGGATTAGGTTATGTATATAGCGCTTGTAAATACTAAATTACCTGTATACCTGTTTACCTGTATATAGTGTATTAATTTTATACTTTAACAATATTTTTGTACATAGCCTAATTTTCCAATTCGTTCTGTTTTTGTGTATATCTTTGTTTCTTGTTATTTTTTGTGTTAGAAACTTACGCTTGCTTACGTATCGTCTGTTCATGTCATGTACATGTTAATAAGTGTATAATACATTTTTTTTTTTTGTACATAAAACTGGGCTTTGAGATGGATTTTAAGTGTTTGAATGTAAATTTGTTAAATAAAAATGAGCTCATGTACGAGTTGAGCATCAGGCAGGCCGAGCCGCTCCCCACAGTCGCGGAGCAGCGGCGACAGCTCGTTCACTTGTTGGACAAATTTAGTGCTGAGGACTTGACCTCAACTTTTTCAGTTGCCGATGATTGTAGTGGCACTGAAAAATCGCTTTCCTTTGTTGAGGATAAAATTATTCTTTACGAAAGTACCTGTGATGCAAAGCTTGTACAGAAAATACAGTCCTTTTTGATTCATATCTATTTACGCCTTCAGCGTATCGATGTCTCTGATAATGAGGAATACCGTACTACGTATAAAGACCTTGTTTCCAGATTTAGTTCCCTAAAAATTCGTTTCGACAGTAAAAACAGCATTCCGAGCGAATCTTCGACGTCTTACGCCACAGCAAACTCCGGTCCTAGCGCGGACACTAAGATCATTGTGCACTGTGACCGCGAAGTGACCAGTGAATTCCGTAAATTCACGTTTGCGGGGGTTGGTTGTCCCCGCGCTTTCATACAAAAACTTGAGGAGTTTGCTGTGTCTAGAAATTTATCAAAAGAAAATTTACTGGCTCAATCGTTCGAGATTTTTACCGATAAGGCTCTACATTGGTTTCGCGCATATAAAGACAGTTTTCATAACTGGGAGAGCTTAAAAACTAAACTGTTTGATGATTTTGATATATTTGATTATGATTATAAACTGCTCCGCGAAATCGAGGACCGCACTCAGGGTAGGGATGAGTCGGTTGTCGTTTATTTCGCCATTATGTTAGGTTTATTTGCTAAACTTTCCTATACTATGCCTGAAGCAGACAAACTTAAAATTCTGTTGAGGAATATCCGTCCTGAGTACGATATTATGGTAGCTCAGTCTGACGTCCAATCCATAGAGAGTTTGAAGTTAATTTGTAAAAAGTACGAGGCTTGTCTAGACCGCTCTAGAAATTTCAAGGAACCTCCCACCAGCAGTCCTTCTACTTTGACTGAGGACTTTGTATATAAGCCTGTAAATAATCATTCTGTAAATATTGTTAATACAAATAAGCAATTTTGCGTGCGTTGTAGAGTGAATGGTCACTCACTGCGCATTTGTAAAGAACCGCGTAAAATAATTTGTTTCAAGTGTGGATTGGACGGTTTTCGTAGCTCTGAGTGTCCTACTTGTAATAAACCTGTAAATAACAAAACTAAATCTATTCCAAAAAACTAGTAACTGAGGGTCAAGGAAATATTGTAAATAATGATTGTAAATATTCGCGTAAAGAGTGGGAGGACTGGCTCTCCGTAGTTCGACTTTTTATGCTGTCCTATAAAACTTCTTTGATCCTCTTTGACGACCAAATTGACGATGAACGTCCTTATGTAAATATTAATGTAAATAATTTGACTCTCTGTGGTTTACTTGACAGTGGTAGTTCTATTACCATTCTAGGTAATAACTCGCATGTACATTTACTTAGTCAGGGATTTGTACTTAACTCGTCACATAAAATCTCTGTTCGAGCTGCAAATGGACAGCCTGCTCGTTCTATTGGTTTTATAGAATTACCTGTGCAGTTTAATGAAAAATCTTTCCTCATAAACGCACATGTTATTCCCGATATCTCGTCTCATTTTATACTCGGCATCGATTTTTGGAAGAGATTTAATTTGCTGCCAGATTGCTTTAAAAATGTAGAGCTCAAACGGCCTTCAAACTGTCTATCTTTAACTATTAACGATAATTCTAAGCAGGTTCTTCCTTTTGAAGCACTACCTGATACTCAACGGACACAGGCCAATAAAATAATATCTCTGTTTCGGGAAGCTTCTACTGAATCTCTCCCGCTCGGTAGAACTCATCTTATCTCGCACCGCATCGACACCGGTGATCACGAGCCTATTCGACAGCGGTGCTATCGTCTTTCACCGGAGAAACAAAAAGTGTTGATAGAAGAGGTAGATAAAATGCTAGCTTTAGATATTATAGAGCCATGTGAGAGTCCCTGGCTTAGTCCTGTGCTTGTTACGCCTAAAAAAGACGGTAGTTGGCGGTTTTGTTTAGACAGTAGAAAGCTCAACTCTGTGACTAAAAAAGACGCGTACAAACTTCCATTCATCAACGAAATTCTCGATAACTTGCGAGACGCTAAATATTTGTCCAGTATAGACATTGCCAAGGCCTTTTGGGAGTTACCACTTTGTGAAGAGGACAGAGACAAGACTGCGTTCTATGTCCCAGGTCGTGGCATGTACAGATTTAAGGTCACACCTTTTGGCTTAACTAACGCTCCCGCTACACAACAACGTTTAATGGACTTGCTATTTACACCTGAGTTTGAGAATCGCGTTTTCTGGTACTTGGACGATATAATTGTCATTTCTAACACATTTGATGACCATCTTAGTTTATTATCTCGTGTATTAGATAAACTCAAGTACGCTAGACTAACAGTTAATTTTGAGAAGTCGTGTTTCTTCCGACGCGAACTTAAATACCTCGGTTATATTGTTGATCACAAGGGTTTACGTACGGACCCCGAAAAAGTTCGAGCCATACTTGATATTCCAACACCTACTTCTAGACGCGAACTAAAGAAATTCTTAGGTACCGCTAGTTGGTACAGGCGTTTTGTACCCAACTTTAGTACATTGGCTGCGCCTCTTAACTTGCTCACATCTACTGGTAAAAAAGCGCCTCCTTTTAAATGGAACGAAGAGGCTGATGGTGCATTTAGGAATATTAAGCAAGCTCTGGTATCCAGTCCGGTCCTAACTTGCCCTGACTTTACTAAGACTTTCTCGGTACACGCCGATGCTTCCAATTATGGGATCGGTGCCATGCTAACGCAGGAGGAAAATGGCGTAGAGAGACCTATTGCGTACTTTAGTCGATCTTTGTCAAAGCAACAGCAGAATTACTCTATCACCGAACGCGAACTGCTCAGTGTTATAGTTTCTTTGGAGCACTGGCGGTGTTATTTAGATAATGGACAAAAGTTTATTGTATACACTGACCATTCAGCATTAAAATGGTTTTTAAACTTAGATAACCCTACTGGCAGGCTTGCGCGTTGGAGCGTTCGTTTATCCGCATTTAATTTTGAGATCCGGCATAAAAAGGGCAAAGAGCATGTTGTACCTGATGTTTTGTCGCGCGCAGTGCCGGTCGACATAGTGTATGTACAGTCTAACGATGAGTGGTTTAATAAAGTGTATAAAGGTTGCCAGGACGCTCCCGCTTCATTTCCTGATTTTAAAATTGTAAATAATAACTTGTATAAATTTAAACCAACTAGCTCTATCCTAACCTCCGAATATGATTGGAAACTTGTCATTCCCAAGGAGATGAGGAATGATATTATTCATGAAAATCATGCCAAGCCTACTGCCGGTCACTTTGGTATCTTCAAAACTTACAAAAGACTGTCTCTGCGCTATAGCTGGCCTGGCATGTATAGGGACGTTTGTAAATATATTTCTGTTTGCGAAACTTGCTTAGCATACAAGTATCAAAATCATCAAACTTTAGGTGTTATGGGGAAACCAAAAGAGTGTTGTCGGCCCTTTCAGTGCCTGTCCATTGATTTGGTTGGTCCACTACCAATGACTCGAACTCAGAATCGCTTCATTTTAGTTGTGAATTGCTGTTTTTCTAAATACTGTCTGATATTTCCTATTAAGAAGGCCACAACTAAAATAATTTATAAAATTTTGGAAGAATACGTATTTTTAGTATACGGTATTCCCCAAACTCTTATCATGGACAACGGTAGCCAGCTAATTAGTCATGAATTGCAGGAACTTTTTGCCAGATATAAAATTCCTCACGTTCATTTTACGCCTAAGTATTGTCCACAAGTGAATTCTGTTGAACGCTACAACCGTATTTTAATATCTGCCATTAGTTCGTTTGTAGAAAACGATCACAGAAATTGGGATCTACATATTTCCAAAATTCAGTTTGCCATGAACTCGAGTGTTAATGAAGTAACTGGCTTCAGCCCTGCGTTGCTAGTCTTTGGGCGCGAGCTCGTGCCATGCGGGTCGCTGTACGGCACCGCCGACTCTACCGATGTCGACTACGATGACTTAATTTTCGCACCCCGTGATATTTACGCGGAAAACTTAGGTCACTTATCGCCTATTTTCGACAACGTGCAAGCTGCTCTTTGGGATGCACATGTAAAAAATTGTAAATATTATAACTTGAGACGTAAGCAAGCTGAGTTCAATGAGGGTGACGTTGTTTGGCGTCGTAACTATCAGCTTAGTGACGCTGGTAAATATTTTAGCGCCAAACTGGCACCTAAGTTTGTAAAGTGTACAGTGTTGAAGAAATTGTCACCTCTTGTATATGAATTAGCTGATCAAAATGGTCGTGCTATCGGAAGGTGGCATATTAAAGACTTTAAGTTGTAAATATTGTAAAATTACTGCAGTTTTTTTTTCTTTTTCATTTTCACCGAATTTTCCTCCGCCTTCTGCGTTCAGAAAATTCTCCTGGGCGCGCGGGGTACTGTAACATGGCAAACCTCCGCGGCAGTCCGCGGTGCGCAACTGGCCGCTTACAGAAAAAAAAACTCTAAATTCTAAATTGTTGATACTCTTTTGTTTTTTCCGCTCTTTGGCTCTACCATTTGACGAGGCGTAAGCCGAAATTTCGTTTTCTTTATGAGAAAATATTAATTATTTACTTGGTGATATCTATTTCACTCACTACTACTACTAATATAAGGGCTGCCACTATTGCAGGTATTGTAAATATTCTTATCTCTATTTCTAACATTTATTTCTTGTGTACATTTTGTAAAACCTAATCCAAGTCTCGTTTAGCTTTCTTTCGCTGGTCCGACACTAAAACGAGGCTTGGATGGGTGCTGCAAGCAAGCAGTAAAGCAGGGTGTTTGATTCCAGCCCTTCCTTTTTCCTGCTGAATACAAATCGTCATCTCCACTTCCACTCCGCTCCGCTGCCTCGGAGCAGATCGTCGGCGCGACTGGATGCTCCGAGGCGACTTTAACACCCTGCCCTGTTTCCCTACCTGTCCATCAAGTCTCAGGCCAGTGTTTTTTTAAATTTATCAAGAAGAGCAGTGCTGACTGAATCAATTGTATATATTTTTTCTATTATATTATATTTTTATTTTGTAACCACACGCCTGTTATTTCTCCGACCGGCTAGCCGGTTACAAGCGACCGGTTGCCAAAAACAAAAAAGTTGAAGTTGAGTACAATTCATCACTACTTTGAAATAATCTCGTATCTAAAATCATTATGTCAACCAAATTGAACCTTGTTGTAATGTCTATAAAGTTCACTCAGAAAAATTATGTGTTTTGAGCTACGAGTTTTTTTTTAAGTAGTGACGAATTGTGTTACAAAAGTTTCTAGTAAATCTTGTAATATATGTAACTTTGTTCTCTATATAGGTTAAAGTTTTAGGACAGACAAAAGAGGTCCAATGAAACAAGGTCTGTCCGAACCGATACATATTTTTGACATTCATAAATGCTCGATAAAGCCATAAGTGCTTAGTAAAATAAAATACAAAATAAAAATAAAATGTATTTTTTAAATTCTCCGCCAATTCCCACACTTGCCCATTTCTGCCCACACTTGCCCACTACGTTATGACGACTTCCTCGAATCCTCCGACCAACCACACACTTGCTCATTTCTACCCAGACTTGCCCACAACTACCCTTACATCGTTAGGACGAACTCCTCAAATCCTCGGCCTATCCCCACTTCTTTCCACAATAGCCCACTCCCACCAAAACCATCTCCTCATCCTCCCGGCCGACCCCAAACTTGCCCACTTCTACCCAGACTTGCCCACAACTACCCTTACACCGTTAGGACGAACTCCTCAAATCCTCCGCCTATTCCCACGCTTGCCCACTTCTTCCCACACTTGCCCACTACTACCCTTACATCGTTAGGACGAACTCCTCAAATCCTCCGCCTATTTTGTTATATTTGTTAAAATTGTTACCTTTTTTGTTTCTTTTATTATTTATAGTTCATCCTTATAGTCTGTAATGTTTACAACATTTGTTTTGCCAACCTGTTACTCTTTAGGACTAAGACCTGTAATGTAACTTCCTGTATTTTTGATCTTTAATAAATAAGTATATAATCAAAAATCCCCACACTTGCCCACTCCCACCAGAACCATCTCCTAAGCCTCCCGACCGACCCCAAACTTGCCCACTTGTACCCAGACTTACCCACTACTACCCTTACATCGTTAGGACGAACTCCTCAAATCCTCCTCCTATTCCCACACTGCCCACACTTGCCCACTACTACCCTTACATCGTTAGGACGAACTCCTCAAATCCCCCGCCTATTCCCACACTTGCCCACACTTGCCCACTCCCACCCACACCCGCCCACTCACCAGATCGTCCCCCCGCTCGGCCACGGCGCGCCGCGCCGCTTCCCTCGCCTTGTTCCTCGCGACATTGACGGACGCTGTTAGTTCCCTCACGCTGGCAGAAGTCACCCTTTCAATGACCAACTCGAGCACGCGACGGGTCGAAGAAGGCTGGGACTTTATCAGTTCTTCCTCGAGGCGTAACTATAATATAATATAATAATAATAATCTTTATTTATCTTGACAAGATGGAGCGACGACCTGGCTAAGATCGCGGGATCGCGGTGGATGCGGAAAGCACAAGACCGGTCTGAGTGGAGAGCCTTGGGGGAGGCCTATGTCCAGCAGTGGACGTCTTTCGGCTGACATGATGATGATTTATCTTTAATAAAATACTAAATACAACAAACTTATGGGCTACACTTATTAAAAGGGACAAATAACACACATTACCCTCAACTAGGAAAATTCCTGTCTCAGGTGTAGATGTAGAAGGGCTTATTAATCAAACTTAAATATCTAATCACATGCAAATTATAAGTAAGGAAGTAATTTAACTGAAACGAGTTTTTAACCCCCGACGCAAAAAGAGGGGTGTTATAAGTTTGACCGCTGTGTCTGTGGCACCGTAGCTCTTAAACGGGTGAACCAATTTGGATGCGGTTTTTTTTATTTGAAAGCAATGTTTAGAAACATCAAGAAATCACATAAATCAGGTACGATAGTTCATAAACATGTTTTGTCAAAATCAGTTCGGGAGTCGTTGCCTTGGCAGCAGCATCATTATCATCATCATCATCCCAGCCTATATAGATCCCACTGCTGGGCACAGGCCTCCTCTCATAATAAGAGGGCTTGGGCCATAGTTCCCATGCGGGCCCAATGCGAATCGGGAATTTCACACGCACCATTAAATTGCTTCGCAGGTTGTGCAGGTTTCCTCACGATGTTTTCCTTCACCGCAAAGCTCGTGGTAAATTACAAATGTAATTTCGCACATGAATTTCGAAAAACTCAGAGGTGCGAGCCGGGGTTTGAACCCACGACCCTCTGCTTGAGAGGCGATAGGTCAAACCACTAGGCCACAGAAGGCAGTAGTGACAGAAAGTACCTGTAATTCTTTCTCCTTGTTTCGCATGCGGTCCTCGCTGTTGACAGACAGACTGACAGGCGTTATGTGGCGGTAGCTCTCCTTTTGCTGCACTTTGCATGTCGACAGTAGCACGTTGACCTGCGAAGATTATCATGGTTCTGAGGATGAATTGTGATCGAGTTCGAAACGCGTCGGCGTAGTGTTGGTGATAGTAGGGTGTGTGATGTTTGCTTAGAACGTGGAGTCTTAGGACCTGTAGAACACACATAGCGTTTATTCCTAATTTAAATTGACACAGAAATAGTATCGGCGTAATAGTTTTTTCCGAACCGGTGGTAGTTTTTTTTTGACGTTCATAAGTGCTTGTTATAGCCTAAATTGAGTAGTAAATAATTTATTTATAAACAAACAATACAATACAATGAATAACAGAAATAAAAAAAGAACTAAAACTAACTTACTCTAAACCTAAAAAATCTATATTTATAAATATCACCCAAGTCGTTGCTATTGGGCAGGGTGCCCATAAAGCTGGCTGCGTTTCCTCGTTGTATCAATGCCAATACGTTGGTCGAGGAAAGAGCCAGCCCTATGGTCACCAGTGGAACGGGCAAGCTTCTGTGTTATCCATACTAATATTATAAATGCGAAAGTAACTCTGTTTGTCTGTCTGTCTGTTACGCTTTCACGCCAAAACCGCTGAACCGATTATGATGAAATTTGGTACAGAGATAGACTAGACCTTGGGAAAGAACATAGGCTACCTTTTATTCCGAAAAAAAGGCTTGAAGGGGTTGAAATAGGGGATGAAAGTTTATATGGAAGTTCGTCATTTTTAAAGATAAAACCATGAAACTTGGCATTTAGGCAGTTAATAAGAAATAAGAAAAGAAGTAATTAGATATTAGTTCGAGCATTTTTGAAAATTTGGCCTGAGAGAGGATGAAATAGGGGATCAAATTTTATATGGAAGAGAGAAAAATACTTCCCAAAATAACTATTCAACGCGGACGGAGTCGCGGGCAAAAGCTAGTGTGTTTATACGTTAAAGTAGCTTTTTAAATTTGGAATAGTTTCGGTTGAATTTTATACATACCTCTCTAAGATACGGGCACAAGTCGAAAAGTATCGATTCATCGATCAGATCCAAACAATCCAAGCTGTCGTTGGCAACACTGCACCCACCAACTTTCTCTTCATAGAACTCTTGCGGGAAAAACGGCAAATCGAACAACCACCCGAGTATAGATTTCAAAAAAATCTGAGTGTTTTTCTTCAGACATTCATTCGAGCTTACATTCACGTAGATTTCGAATATCATTCTTATTAATTCTTGGTAGTATTTCACACGTAAACTGGTGTAATCTAACATAGAGAGATAGTGTACGATCCAAGGCAGTGTCACAATGATGCGGCCATTTTGGATCGCGTTCTTGAGTATCGATTTTAGATCGATCGCTGGCTGGCTCTGAAAAAAAAAAGTGTTAAAGTCAATTTTTTAAATGAAGAAATGAGGGCTACCGTTACAAACGGTCCGTCTGTCGTTGGGGGTGTCTGAGAGGGAACGCGTCTGAATATCGAATGTTAAAATATCGAATGGGTTATAATTAGAGTTGCCACGAATAGTGATTTGGCCGAATACCGAATAGTCTAACAACTGGTAGCATGGTGTAAGGTTGTGTCACTCTGAAGATGAGCTCTGGTTGAGTTCGAAACGCGTCGGTGTGTTGTGGTGGTGGTGATAGATGGGTTTGTGTAATTTGTGTGTGTTCTTACAGTGTGGAGGTGGAGGAACTGCATGAACACGCATAATTTGCATAGACTCAGCTATCTCAAGGTCGCGGGTGAGCAAAGAAATTCTTTTAGTTCATTTACCGAATATTCGGCAACGCCGTCAGCCGAAGCGCCGAATATTCGGCCGCCGAATGTTCGACTCAAAATACATGCTTGTCGCGGGCGTAAACAAGAATAAGACAAGTCGCAAAAGTTTATCTTTCGTCTCCTGGGAGTAGCGTATATAGTGAACGGCTATTTTCCGAAGCTGGTATCATTTACGACGAAAAGCGTAATCGCATGCTGCCAACAAATGCTGAAAAGCTTGTTTTTACTCATCACAACTTACCACTGATTAATTTTACTTACTAAAGTATTGTAATTTGTTTATGAAAACATATAAAACTATTTGGCAGAATACCGAATATAAAAAAAAAGTGACCGAATAGGCCGAATACCGAATGTTACCCGAATATTCGTGGCATCTCTAGTTATAATATCGAAAGGTTTATTTACGGAAACCGTAAACTTCTCAGGATTCATTAAATCGGCATCGTATAGAACTCTTTAGGTTAGATTAGGTTAGATTTATTATAACAATCTGAAAAAAATTAAATATTAATAAAAATACCTTTTCGATATTATGACCCATTCGATATTTTAATACATTCGGTATTTTAACATTCGATATTTAGATACGTACCCGTCTGAGGGGGGAAGCCCTTAGGCGTGTCTGGAGGTGTCTGAGAGGGGGGAAGCCCTTAGGCGTGTCTTAGGTGTCTGAGGGGGGGGGACGCTCTATAACTCACATAACTCCGCACACTGACGCTGTTCTGCAGCACCCTGTCTTTAGGACAGCCCGTCTCGCGGACCACGACGCTGGTCTTGGACTCCTGGAGCAGCGTGGAGTACGGCAGGGCGGCCAGGAACCCTAGGAACTTGCCCAGCAGACACAGCTTGCGTTGGAGCTGGAGGTAGTCTTTGGGAGTGTCTGAGCTGGCTGGAAAAAAACCACTTCGGTTATCGCGCGCTGTTCCCTCGGGAACTGCATTTTTCCGGGATAAAAGTAGCCTATGTCACTCGCAGGCCCATAAGCTATCTCTATGCCAAAAATCACGTCGATCCGTCGCTCCGTTACGGCGTGAAAGACGGACAAATAACATACAAACACACTTGCAAATAATTTATTGAATCAGGCGTTACTTTGCCATTTGTCCATATTATTGAACTAAAAGAATTTCCTTGCTCACCCGCGACCTTACGATAGCTGAGCTTATGCAAAATATGCGTGTTCATGCAGTTCCTCCACCTCCACACTGTAAGAACACACACAAATCACACAAACCCATCTATCACCACCACCACAACACACTGACGCGTTTCGAACTCAACCAGAGCTCATATTCAGAGTGACACAACCGTACACCATTTTACCAATTGTTACACTACCATGTGTGTCTAACAACTGGTAAAATGGTGTACGGTTGTGTCACTCTAAATATGAGCTCTGGTTGAGTTCGAAACGCGTCAGTGTGTTGTGGTGGTGGTGATAGATGGGTTTGTGTGATTTGTGTGTGTTCTTACAGTGTGGAGGTGGAGGAACTGCATGAACACGCATATTTTGCATAAGCTCAGCTATCGTAAGGTCGCGGGTGAGCAAGGAAATTCTTTTAGTTCATAAAACATACTTTCGCATTTATAATATTAGTATGGATTGTCCAAAATCACGAAACTTAGAATTCTCTGCTCGGTCTGTAGAACTATGTATGATTACAAAAAAAAGTCAGGAGTTATGGGGTATGTACTTACAATTCCTGTCGTCGTTGAGGAGTGGCGTCTGGTCCAGGGTCACCAGTTCTGAAGCCAGCGCGTCCCTGAGGTGCACTCGGAAGGACTCGTTCTCCGCGTTAGTTATGAACTCCCTGGAAACAATTCAACATTTGTAAACAAGGGCCAATCAACTTTTTTACCGTCGCTAATCTGACCGCGACATTTTTCAAACAATTGCACATTTTTGTAAGTAAACATGTTTTCTGTGTAATTTAATAGATGGTGTACATGAATACTTGCCATCCTTCGTAAGTTCAACCTATTAAACCGTGAAATATCTTGTTGGAAGTACGATTTTTTGGTAACGCTACAGACAATTTTGGTAACGCAGGAGACGCCCAAAGTGTCGGTAAAATAGTTGATTGGCCCTCTAACATTGATAGTCCCTGAGCAAAGCCGCGGACGGACGGACAAATAGACAGACAAACATGGCAAAACTATAAAAAAAAAATGAAAAAAAAAGGGTTCCGCTTTTGCCACTTTGACTATGAAACCCTAAAAATAGACTACATATATTTATTGAGAGTTCCCATCCATGGGTGGGAACTGGGAATTTGGTAAATAAATACCAGAATTTATAAAAATAATACAATAGAACTATTGTCGCACTACTTTTAAAGGTATGACGCTATTTCCATAGCAACATACTAGAAAAAATTAGTTCATTGTGGTAATTCAATAAAGATTATCATTGTATTGTATGACGAGAAACAAATGTTCTGCGCTTATGTTGTTCACGAGTCGACGTACCGTTAGCTAGTTTACGTACGAGACAGCGCCATCTAGCGGCCGATAGCGGAACTAATACAAAAATTTCACTTTCGTGGACTCACAATGTTTTGTTGTCTGTGTAAGTTTTAACTGTTTTAAATATGATTCGCTAACTATATTTACGTGGACATCCATTATTGGCTTCCTGTTTAGGTCCTACAATGTACTGTATTGCTGTTGATGTCCCAAATAAATAAATGTATGACCAAAAATCGGTTCAAAATTCATATAAAACGAATGTTACATAGTTCTTTGGATTTATGGCATGGTTAGAGAGATCCAGATCACAAAAAAAAAGTTTTTTTTTTTTTTTGCAGTTAATTTCTCAAACATCGTTCCGGATGGCTGATTATTTGGGTCGATCAACTATTCCTTGCTGTTATTCTGTCCCATCAGCCAGGAGAAAAAGTAGTACAGTTTAATAGAAGGTGCTTAAAACGACCACAAAAATGCATGTTTGGTAAATTTTAATCCTATAAACTTACGGTTTAATGAGTGATGAGTAATGACTTATTTTAATTATGTTCTCTGCAATTTGCGAAGAGCTAATAAATATTTCAATATTTTTATTTACTTAAAAAAAATTGAAGCTATGTGAGGTTCCCAACTTACGTCACTACTTTGAAAAAATATCTTATCTCAAATTAATACGTCAGCAAAATTGACTCTTAAAATAATGTTCATAAAGTTCACTAAGCAAAATTATCGATTTTTTTTAAGATACGGGCTTTTTTCAAAATAATATTTGTGGCTGTCGTCAAACGAACCTCCCAATAGTAACGCCATCTAGCGACTTTTCACCAGTTAAGAAACTTATCAAAACTAAGTAACGATTATTAAATAACCTATTTAAAATCGGTTAAAAATATTGTAAACTTATTTATTATTTTGAACAATAAACCAAAGAATAAATAGATAAAGCGCCAGTATTTTGTGTGAAGTTTTTGAGCTGATTCCTATTCTTCCCAACATAGTTAAGTTAGTTCCGCTATCGGCCGTTAGATGGCGCTCCGCCATACCAAAACTGCGACGCCGCTCGTAAGAAATAAATCGTTACTACTTTGAAAAAAGCTGGTATCTCAAAATCGGAGATCTTTCCGCGTGAACTTTACGAACATTGTTTTAAGGGTCAAATTTGCTGACGTATTGATTTGAGATACGAGATTTTTTCAAAGTAGTGACGAAATGCAAACATTTTTCTTGCTGTATTTAAAAGGATTGGTATTGGATACTCGCACCTCTGAGTTTTTCTAAATTCATGTGCGCAATTTTCCACGAGCTTTGCGGTGAAGGAAAACATTGTGAGGAAACCTGCACAAACCTGCGAAGCAATTCAATGGTGCGTGCGAAGTTCCCAATCCGCACTGGGCCCGCGTGGGAACTATGGCCCAAGCCCTCTCATTCCGAGAGGAATGCGCCCAGCAGTGGGACGTACATAGGTTGAGATGATGATGATGATGATTGGATACTCTGCCCGCGCGTGGCCGCCGCGTGTCTTAACTTTATTAATACCTATCTATGTATAGTTCGATATCGTGCAGATAACCATTCAAAAGACCAGTTATCTGTGGGGAAAATAAAATCTTTGGAGATAACTGGTTATACTGGAAGAAAAAAATTCTTCACAGATTACCAGTTATCTGGCCATGGTTATCTGTAAGGAACAAGGGTATCTTTTGTGTTATGGTAAAAATAAAATTTTAATCAATCAATCAAGTCTGAGTGAAGAGTACTGACTTGTAAAAGGCCTCCTTATCAGTGAAATGGGGCAGGCGCGGAGACTCGCTGATGGGGCACGTCAGCCGCCGTTGGAGCTTGCTCAGCTTCGACTCCTGCAAAGTCAAAGTCAAAGTCAAAACGTATTTCACTTCTCGTGCTCTAAAAGTCAATGACTTACGAGGTGGGAGTAAAGCGAGTACTGTAAGGGAGTAATAATTATTTTTTTGGGTTCCGTAACTAGAATGGCAAAAACGGAACCCTTATAGTTTTGCCATGTCCGTCTATCTGTCTGTCCGTCCGCGTCTTTGCTCAGGGACTATCAATGCTAGAAAGCTGTAATTTTGCACGAATATATAGGTACACTATGCGGACAAAACAGTACAATAAAATATTAAAAAAATATATTTTTTTTTTGGAGTACCTCCCACTGACGTAAAGTACAATTCAATAGAATCTGTCAATTTTCTACACATTTAAGACACCCTAACGTGGGCACGCTTGATTATATATGTCCCTGTTGTTGCAATTATCATCTAAAAGGAATCAAAAAACAATAATAGTCACATCACAAAGCCTGAGGCAGCCCGGTGTTCATATTAGTAGGCTGGAAGTGTCTACAGGATTGTTAGATTCTATTGAATTGGAGTATAAGGGTCTGTTGTTTGATCACCAGTTAAACTAACTAACTAAGTCAATCGGTCAAATGAACTAGTTCGGTCTTTTAGTTCCTTTAGCTCCGACCGAAACAATGTTTAAGATCGGGGAGCGAGTTTAGACCGAGCACCGCGCAATGCCGTCCGCTCCGCTCTTTATTCGTTTCCTCGTTCTATCATCTATCGCTCACTCACTCCCGCTCCCAATGCTCGCTCCCATACCGTTTTAGCTCCGACTCCGACCGACCGAAGCTAAGGAGCGCGGACCGGGAGCGGGACCGAGACCGATTAAGATCGTTTACGTGGAACTAGTTCTTTTCGGTCCGCGATGGGAATTAATTCTTTTTAGTTCTTAGTTCAGGACCGACCCAGGCCTAACGTGTACCACCCGGCGCGTGTACAACCCTCACAGCCCGCACTAGGGTTACCACCCGTACTCTAAAATAGAGTATTGTCCTCTTTTTCATGTAGGCGTACTTTATAATCTACGACACCAATAAAGTACGCTAAAATACTCTATTTACGTAAAACTTATTCTTACTGGCTCGTTACTGGTTATGAGTACTTATGAGACTAAATAAACTGGTATCCACAGCCACCAAATTTTGGCGATACTCTTTTTTTATTCTGTGTACTTTATTTTTGTCCTTCCAAAATGAAAAAATACTTTTTCATCTCTCCTGTTCGGAAAGTTTCATTTTCATGGGTAGATAGCCGAGTGGAAAATTGCGTTTTCTCCTCTAGGGTGGAAAGTAATTTTTTTTTAATTTTTCGGCTAGCCATGACATCGAACATGATTGAGTTACGTCAATGACATTTTTTTTTCACGTTTCGGCATGGCAAGTGGCCAGTCGAAAAGGTACCGTTGGAGGTTGGATAGGTATAAGTAAATTCAATTTATTATTATTCTCGTCTTTTTGTAGTATTTCAGTTTCCTCACAGTCGAAATGAAAAGTAGAGTGTCTAACTCGGGTGAAATAACCCATTTCCCCTCGAACTATTGGCGCTCTCACTTCGTTCGAGCGCCAGAAATGTCTCGGGTGAAATGGGTCACTTTCCACCCTTGGTTATCAATCTACTATATTCGCCCTAAAAAAAGGTGGCAACCCTCACAGCCCTTCTGACCTGGTCGCCGCACGCGCCGGCCAGCATGTGCGCGGCGGCGAGCGCGGCCAGGTGCGCGTGGTTGGCCGGCGCCGGCCCGCACGACACGAGCGTCTTCACGCGAGCGCGCAGGGTGGAGCGCGGCACGCCGGTCGCCTGCGACTCCGTGTACCACCTGGAAACAATACATCATCATCATCCCAGCCTGTATACGTCCCACTGCTGGGCAGTTCTCAGAATGGTTCCCACCCCGCAACTCAGGAGACATCAATGATACACAGTGTATCACCCAGTAACTCAGGAGACATCAGTGATACAGTGTATCACCCCGCAACTCAGGAGACATTAGTAATACACTATCACCCAGTAACTCAGGAGACATGACATGAGACTCCGTGTACCACCTGGAAACAATACATCATCATTGCATAAAAACACGCGAGAATATTTATAATTAACTTTACTGCAAGTTATTTTATTACAAAGAGTGTAATTGACACTGAAATGTATTTTCTAGGGCCAGCAAATTAGAAGGCCGTTGACTGACAGCAGTCTATATAGAAGAGAGAGAAACATAGACAACAGATTTTAGACATAGATAAAATTAGATTTAATGTTGCCTGTGATAAATATTTTCCTTTATGTTTACATTTTTTATTATTTTATTTTAATATTAACAAAATAAATAACTATTTATTTAAATATTCAAATTTTTAATATTTATTTTATTTTATGTTCTTGTATTGAACAATCATCATCATCCCAGCCTATATACGTCCCACTGCTGGGCACAGGTCTCCTCTCAGAATGGTTCCCACTCCGCAACTCAGGAGACATCAGTGATACAGTGTATCAACCCGTAACGCAGGAGACATCAGTGATACACAGTGTATCACCCCGTAACTCAGGAGACATCAGTGATACACAGTGTATCACCCCGTAACTCAGGTGACATCAGTGATACACTATCACCCAGTAACTCAGGAGACATGACATGAGACTCCGTGTACCATCTGGAAAAAATACATATATGGGCCAATCAACTATTTTACCGACACTTTGGGCGTCTCCTGCGATACCAAAATTGACAACATTTCATATTTCTAAGACTATAATTTGATTCGTTCTCTGTATTCTGCTTGGAAATAGGAACACGCTGATATTTTTAAAATTTCGCTACGATTATTAATTAATTTATTACAAATTTTTTAAGATGTGCTTATTCGAAAAGGGCTTAACTCCAAAACTACGATATAATAGATCCATTACTTTTGTCTAGTCTCTATTAAAAAAAAGATCACGTAAATCATGCGTAAATCTGAAGTAGCCGTTGTCAAAATTATGACAGCTCCTTTTTCTGGTGCAAAAGCCAAAAGAAACATATCTATTCTGTCGTAGTATTGGCAAATTCAGATACATTCTTTATTTTTTTTGTATTTTTTTAAATATGGATAAATAAATTATAATAAATATTTTGCCATGTTCAGGAGGCAAAACTCTTTCGATTCCTGTAGTAATTTACAGGTGTTGAAAAAATGAAATCTTGTCAATTCAATAGAATCTAACAATTTTCTACACATTTAACACACCCTAACGTGGGCACACTTGATTATATATGTCCCTGCTGTTGCAATTATCATCTAAAAGGAATCAAAAAAGAATAGTCGCATCACAAAGCCTTAGGCAGCCCGGTGTTCATATTAGAAGGCTGGAAGTGTCTACAGGATTGTTAGATTCTATTGAATTGGAGTATACAGTGTCCTGGTAGTAAGAGAAATTTGAATGGGAGACAGGTTGAACGACCGGATAGCTAGGTTGTTGTGGAAATAGTCAATAAAATAAAGCTATTCCTTCACTGCTCATCTCCTAAGCAAGCATTGCAAACATTTTTATAAGCAAGTGTATAGCGTATATATGTCCCGTTACTCAGGAGACATCAGTGATACACAGTGTGTCACCCCGTAACTCAGGAGACACCAGTGATACACTATCACCCAGTACCTCAGGAGACATCAGTGATACACGGTGTATCACCCCGTAACCCAGGAGACACCAGTGATACACTATCACCCAGTACCTCAGGAGACATCAGTGATACACGGTGTATCACCCCGTAACTCAGGAGACACCAGTGATACACTATCACCCAGTACCTCAGGAGACATCAGTGATACACGGTGTATCACCCCGTAACTCAGGAGACACCAGTGATACACTATCACCCAGTACCTCAGGAGACATCAGTGATACACGGTGTATCACCCCGTAACTCAGGAGACACCAGTGATACACTATCACCCAGTACCTCAGGAGACATCAGTGATACACGGTGTATCACCCCGTAACTCAGAAGACACCAGTGATACACTATCACCCAGTACCTCAGGAGACATCAGTGATACACGGTGTATCACCCCGTAACTCAGGAGACATCAGTGATACACTATCAACCAGTAACTCAGGAGACATCAATGATACACAGTGTATCACCCCGCAACTCAGGAGACATCAGTGATACACAGTGTATCACCCAGTAACTCAGGAGACATCAGTGATACAAAGTGTAACAATCACCCGTAACTCAGGAGACATCAGTGATACAGTGTATCACCCAGTAACTCAGGAGACATCCGTGTTACACAGTGTATCACTGATGTCTCCCAAGTTACGAAACAGCATAACACACTTGTAAGTTAAGCTCATTGACTATTTTCCCACCCCAAACCTCACCTCATAATCTCATAGAACATGTCCCTTTGCTTCTTAAAGTTCTGGAAGCTCAGCAGCGTTGGGAAGTTCTCGGCGTTATCGGTCTCCAAGTTGAAGCACACGATGCCGCTGGAAGGCTTGTCGGGGCGCGGCGGGGCCTGGGACTCCGCCTCGCACTTGAGGCCGTAGCGGTTCAGGAGGAATTTGGCCAGGTCTGCGGAGTAGCCTCGCACCTGTGGAAGGGAATAAATCATCCCACTATAAATGGGTGAAACAACTTTTAGTGTATGTAATTCTGTCCTGTGACCCAGGAGACATCAGTGATACACTTTGTTAGATTTTTTTTTTCAATTTATACTATTAGGATACTTAAAGTCAAATTCAAAGTATTTTATTTGTTAAAACCTGTTAATTACCCTAAATAAACTAGTCCCGTTCTGAATAAAAAAAAATGGTTGCGTCAAGTATGTCCTGTATTTGTTTTATGGCGTTAAGTATATGTATTTTCTTTCTTTCTTTATTGGTATGTTTATCAATTACCTAGTACCCATAGTACAAGCTATGCTTTGTTTAGGACTTGAGGCACACACACAGACAAACTTATAGTAGGACGGCAGATTCAGGAGCTATCTAATATAACACCGTATTCACACTAATATTATAAATCCGAAAGTGTGTTTGTATGTTTGTGTGTTTGTCCGTCTTTCACGCCGTAACGGAGCGACGGATCGACATGATTTTTGGCATAGAGATAGTTGATGAGCCCGAGAGTAACATAGGCTACTTTTCATACCGGAAAAATGCACAGTTCCCGAGGGAACAGCGCGCGATAACCGAATACCACGCGGGCGGAGCCGCGGGCAAAAGCTAGTTTAATATAAAATCACCTGACACACCTAATGGGTAACGAAAGCAAAACATAAAGTAGAGTAATCATTCTTCATTACATTACAATCAAGTTGGAAGAGAGAGCGACTTATAAGCAGATTAGTGATAATTGAATTACTAAGCTAGCACAAAATGAAATTAAAACTTTGGTGTTTCTACATTGCATTGAGATAATCCATGTGTGTTTTGTATGTTTGTCCGTCTTTCAGGTCGAAACGGAGTGACATATCAAAATTATTTTTGGCATAGAGACAGTTTATGGGCCAGAGAGTGACATCAGCTACTTATCCTGGAAAACGCAGTTCCCTGTAACAATAACTGAAATAATATAATAAGATAAATTTTGCCATTTTGATATGTACTTAAACTCTTTATTGTACAAAAGAAAAGAAACAAAATACAATTGACATTTAGCACTAGTTTGTTTTTGTTTACGTTTTATTTGCATCTGTCACACATTTTCTCGAATTTTTGTATTTTACTTAATAAGTAAATACCTAGTTAATAGAAAAAGTACTGTATGCGAGTTGTATAGATTATTTAAATAAAAAAAGATCAATTTGTCTTACGATGTTTGCTATGCTCATATCGGATCCCACACCACTCGCCTTTTTAGATCCATCTTACGTACAACTGTTGCACTAAACGCTATTATACTGTAACCAAAGGGTATTTAATAAAGAAATACAAACACCAACATACCTTCTTGTTCTCTCCAAGTATTTTCAAAGAGTTTTTATCCAATATAACTTCTAAAGTACTCCTCAAATTCCATAAAGATTTCACCGCAAAATACGTGCAGTTGTGTATAGATTTCAATAAACAATCCGGTACAGTTTTCTCATTCAATTTCCCCTCTACATCCATATAGTCCTCTTCAATTTGTTTCGACAGTAAAATAGAGATAAGAAAGTAAATTTCCGAATTCAAATTGAGTATAAGATTTGTTTTAAGTAAAACTTCGTAGATTTCTATAAGCAGGTCTATTTGCTCCTTGAAGACTACTTTACTGAACTCTGCAGTGATGTAGTTGAATTGCTTCTCAATGGAGTCTTTTTGAATGATTTTGATTTGGGGAGTGACTGGTACGGATACTGACGCGTTCAAGTTGAACTTTTCCATGAGTTTATGGCGCTCCTGCTTCAATATGTTTCTTTCCGCCTCAAATGAATTGCCCACTTCTTTCGGCTGAAATTTTTGATTTTTAAAAACGTTCTTCTCCTCTAAAGCTAGAGGCGACGGTTGTTGAAAGCATTCGGAATTAAAACTGTTCAACGAGAAGCTTTTTTGAGACATTGTTCCGTCTAAATTAGTGGGTTTGATTCTTCGTTTGTCTGAGCGTAACGAGCTAGCTTTCCGTGATATCTCAGGGAAGACTTCCGTGTTGCTTATATCCAGGTCAGCTTTGCTTTCGTTATCTTCTGACGCATTTCTACTTTTGCGCTTCTTAACTTTCATGGCACTAGTTGCAACCATGTAGTCTCCAAGGCTGACGGACTTGTCTTTACGGTGGGACAGTCTCGGGGTGTCACACCTGTCATAAGTAAAGCGTTGAGGAGTGCTCGGACTGGCGATGAGTTCCGGTTTCGAGCCATTCTTTAAAGGGGTACTTGATACTAAGATGCGCTCCATACCAGCGCTAAGTCTCGATTCATCGGAAGACACAGATGCGTTTTTCTGCTCATCATTGAAGAGTTTTGTTTTAACTTTGCGGCCCCGTTTGCGGTCTTTGCTTGGAGACTCATGGCTCCGCCTGTCCGGTTTGACCGAGAGTGAGTCGGTCCGGTCATCACTTGTCGGCTCACTTATGGACCTTCTGTGCTTTCTACGCGAACTCAGGACCTTATCTGGCGTACGCTGGCGAATCTGCAACGCGCTGTTGTTCGTTTGCAATATGCTAAAACAATGAAAACACGTGAATAGATATTCACATGCTCAAATGGCGATTTTAAAGTTAAATAATCACTTATGAGTCTTTAGTGACTATATATTCGAAAATTATATACAAGAAAGTACTCCGAAAGTAATCCATTAAGTTAATTACCATCTCTGTTCAAGGCATTAATGAGTACGTATCATTGTTTACAACTTACCTGTCAGTTTGGTTTCTCAAGTATGTTAAGAAACAGGCCACAAATTCACTCTTATTGCTACACAGCAACACATTATCTTCAGGCACCTCCTGAAATCACGATAAATATGGGTAAAACACTGAATTTTAACACAAAAATAGAGACACGAACGAAAGTATACCTCCAAGGAATCATTGTTTAACCACTTAATCAAGAGGTGAGATTCCAATTTTCCAGTAAGAACGCTGTTAATTAACGTTTCAGTCATTTTTAGCGTATTTATTTGGCTGTTTTCAATGATCGATTAATGATTTCTCATGTAAAAGCTGCGCGGTAAAACATGCCGCCATCATTACAGTGTTGCCATACCATACGACAAATAAATAGATTGATAGTGTTGCGCTTAACGATGACATTTCCATCGAGTTGCTGATGTCAGAGCAGTACAATCGAGCTTTTCGAGAGAAAGAAATGAGTAAAAAAAAACTATATTTCATTGATTTAATCAAAACAATTAACTTTTCAATCGAGCGTGGAATTCAATTTAAATTTAACACAGTGATATGAAACATGGAGGAACAATGTTTATACTTAATTTTTTTGTTTTGTAAGTTTTAACGCTGTAAATTTATTAGGAAAAAAACATTTTCGTAATAAATGTCTTATTCCAGTAACTATTTTCAATGTGGGACACGGCTTGACGACGAATCCATCCACCCAAGGAAAGGATTTGAAAGGGATCCATGGTGAACTGAGCCGCAGGAACCAGGGATACGTTTATCCTGTGCTGTAATTTACATTCAATTACTGTAATAGTGTAATTAATGCATGCTCTAAACATGTGCGGTCGCGGTCGTGAGTTGTAGTCATAGTTACTGACGCCATTATCGGAATGCTAATGCTACCTTTAGTATGAAGTGCTTTATATATTTATTCATATACTTACTAGCTTTTACCCGCGTGGTATTCGGTTATCGCGCGCTGTTCCCATGGGAACTGAGCATATTCCGGGATAAAAAGTAGCTTATGTAAATCTCGGGCTCATAAAATATCTCTATGCCAAAAATCATGTCGATCCGTCGCTCCGTTACGACGTGAAAGACGGACAAACACACAAACACACTTTCGCATTTATAATATTAGTAAGTATGGAAGTATGGATGGTCGCGGTCGCCAGTCGCGGTCGCCGCACTGTCGAAATACAATACAATACAAATATTCTTTATTGATCACCAAAAGGAGTGCAGCGACATTACAGAAATGAAAAAAAAACAGATAGGTAGAATGGTGTACTGCCGTTTCGCCAAAAAACTTTTCGCCAAATTTCACTTCCCAAAAAACTTATCGCAATAGTTTCATTTCCCAAACGAATCTTTGGCATATTTACATTTCGCATATTATTCATTTGGTCAAATTATAATTTGGCATAATTTTAGTTTGTCAAATTTTATTACGACAAACGTTTATTAAGCAAACGTTTTATATTGGCAAATATTGTATTCCAAAAAAATGTTTGTTCAAAATGACATTTCGCACAAACCAACCACAAAAACAACTGCTACCAGAAAAGTAGCTTATGTTAGAACTGCGTCTTCCACAGAAACGAACTGATATCAGAAAAGTAGATGAGGTTAGACTGCGTCCCCCACAGAAAACGGACTGCTACCAGAAAAGTAGCCCAGATTATAGGTTAAAACTGCGTCCCCGCAAAAACGAACTGCTATCAAAAAAGTAGGTTAGGTTAGGTTAGAACTGCGCCCCTCCACAGAAACAAACTGTTCCCAGAAAAGTAGGTTATTATGTCATGCGATATTTTGGGAAGAGTACATTATGCCAAACGATACATTTTACCAAATATTACTTTGCAATATGAAACATGACCAAGTAATTATTTGCGAAACAATAATTTGCCAAATAAAAATTTGTTAACTGTAAATTTGCGATAAGTTTTTTTGCCAAATGACTTTTTGCCAAATGATAATTTGGGTAAAATTTTTTGGGATGTGATAATTTGGGAAAAGTTTTTTGGCCATACATTAGTAATCCAGGTAGAATAGGCAACACACATACACACGCAACGGGGTCACTTGCAACCGAATGGTAAAAATGTGGATTACAAAGCCGTACCGTCAAAATAACATTAAAAAAAAGCTTGAATTAAAATGAACCACCATCTTGGTCGCTAATACTGCCGTGAAGCAGCAGTGCTTGCACTGTTCTGTTTCGACGCGGAAAGTAAGACAGCCGGTGAAATTACTGGCACTTGAGGTATTCCAACTTAGACCTCTAGGTTGCAGATGTTTGTGGGCGGTGGTGATCTCTTACCACCAGGTGACCCACTTGCCTTCCAGACGAATAAAAAAAAAGAAATATTTGTTTTTTTATCAGGAACTACGATATTCCTGAGCGGCCTTTCTTCCCGGTCCTCCGGCAGGGGCAGACGGGCACCACCGGAGTACTATCTGCCACCACGTCCGCAACCACTGTAGAGAACGAATACATTCCTTACTGGCCTGGAGGAGAGTGGGCAATGCACAGGTAAAAAATAATATTTTGCAGATGGTAGGAACTTGTGCAAGGTTCGCCCAGATTGCTATCAACATCTTGCTCGCTAATCCTGTGCTTACACTGTTGTTCGGCGTGGAGATTAAGACAGCCGGTGAAATTACTGGCACTTGAGGTATTCCATCTTAGGCCTCTAGGTTGGCAATGCATCTGCAATACCCCTGGAGTTGCAAATGTTTATGGGCGGTGGTGACCTCTTACCATCAGGAGACCCACATGCTCGTTTGCCATCCAGTCGAATAAAAAAAAGGAGTGACCACGCCGCTGCTTAAAATACGGAAACGATACTGAATCGCAGTGACGTGCCGTAAGAGTCACGAAGTCACGATGTTACTTAAGGTTGGGATCAGACGGTTAATTTTTCATTCATTTTCGCCTTTCATTTGGCACCTTTCACTCGAAATGAAAATATCCAACACTGTTGGATCGGATCATTTTGTGTTCAGACGAGTGAAAGAGTACTGAATGAAAGACGAAAATGAACGAAAAATGAACCGTCTGATCGGACTTTTACCTACCTCGTTCCATTTTGTTTCGTTCAATTCTTCCTATCGATTCCATTCTATTATCTATCTCCGTGAGATTTACGATGTTGCGGCTAGTGCAGCTAATACTAATAAAAGCCTAATTTTTATTTTTTCAGGAAGCCAGGGTTCCAACAGTACTGCCCTGAAATTGTCTTTAAGTAAGTTGGTTGAGGATTGAATTGTGTTTATTCTGTGTGGGCCGGGCATAATATTAAAAACAAAGGCTCTTTTATGGTGGGATATGGTGGGAGTTTAGCTTGACATGTTTCGGGCTATTTCGTAGCCCTTCTTCTTAGGAGCGCGACACGCGCCATGTCCACGAAACATGTAGAGCTAAACTCGATTTAAGCTGTGAGTTATCCGTTACAATAGGTATCATTTAATATGATTGAGTCTCACTAGGCTACTTTTTATCCCGGATAAATGCAGTTCCCGAGGGAACAGCGCGCGATAACTAAATACCACGCGGGCGGAGCCAAGAAATGAAGTTCGAGCCTTGAAGGCTACTCCGAAACACAATGTTCGAAGTTTGTGTCGTGCGATCTCTCTCGCTCTCGTATTAAATAGTATAAGTGTGAGAGAGACCGCACGACATGAACTTCGAACGTTGTGTTTCGGAGTAGCCCTTTTATCATCAGGTACGGACCAGTCTGCGGACGCAAATTCCACACGGAGTGGCGACAGTGGCAAGTTTTCAAGTCTTTTGACAACTTGTGTGAACTGGAGAGAGAGAATTGGAAAGGGTATCGGTGGAATAAAAGTAAGCTCATTTAATTATAAGATTTGTAAGACAATTCATTTAATTATAAGATTTGTAAGACTATCACCCCGTATACCGAACCATCAGGGACTGTATAGATCAATTACCATTATTTTTTTTCCCAATATTTAAATTCCCGATCGCATTAATTCCCATTCGCGTTTTTCCCCTTTCGCTTTATTTTCCATACGATACTGCGACCAATAGATAATTTTCTCACACGATTTAAATTCTACCAATAATGTATGCGCAATAATCTACGACTTTATAATCCGATGCATTATGTCTTCCGATTATTATGCCTTACGATTTCCGTGATTTAAAAAAAAAACCTAACCAAGGGCGAGGGCGTGCGAGCGAGGCGGTAGCCTCGCAGCAGCTTCAACATGGCTTCAACTTAACCCGGTCGGGTCGGATCTGCTTGCTCCGACTATATTCATATTCATATTCATATTCATATACATATTAATATTAATATTAATATTAATATTAATATTAATATTAATATTAATATTAATATTAATATTAATATTAATATTAATATTAATATTAATATTAATATTAATATTAATATTCATATTCATATTCATATTCATATTCATATTCATATTCATATTCATATTCATATTCATATTCATATTCATATTCATATTCATATTCATATTCATATTCATATTCATATTCATATTCATATTCATATTCATATTCATATTCATATTCATATTCGTATTCATATTCATATTCATTTATTCATTGTAAAGTCATGCACATAGTTATAAAAGGTGTTTCAGTTATTATCAATTGGTCCACTCGCTCGCGTTGCTGCGCTCGCTCGATCCGTGGCGAAAAATGTCTATTCATTCGAGTCGATTGGATTCAAATTATCATACATTACAGCGCGCGCAATATTTTATACGCCATGATAATGCGCGACCATGATAATCGGAAGACATAATGCATCGGATTATCACGTCGTATATTATTGCGTGTACATTCCGAGTTCTACATTTTTGTTTCCCGCTTATATAAAAAAGTTAAATTGTTTTTTTCAGTGAGCCGTAAGTACTGATTTCCCTTATCCTTCCTTCATGGAATAAGTTCGCCTATGTAACATATATTTCACACGAAACCACAAGCTGAAACATGGATGCACAGAAAAACCAGAAAAATAGACCATTGGTACATAGAAGAAATTCGTGTCTAGTCTCTAGTCCAGCGGTGGTGTAGGTAGATTGCTGAGGACCTGGGTTCGCTTCCCAGCGCTGGTTTATTTTTCTGGTTTTTCTGTGCATCCATGTTTCAGCTTGTGTTTTAGTGTGAAATATATAGACTTTCAGGGGATGACCGTAAAAGTAACAAAAATTTGGAGTTGAAATAAAAAATACAAAAAGACTCCAAAAAGTAATCTTCGCCTATCCTCTCTTTCCCTAGTGAGGTAAATGTTAATTTCATATGTTTTATGTATAATGAAGAGTTATACACTAAAATACAACAATATATACATAAAAAGTAAAATAGAATACAAATACAAAAACTTTGCCTCTCTTTCAAAAAATAATACTGATTTTTGGTGTGCAATAAAGAAGAATTTATTGTAGGTATTTGATTACTAAAAAATTTGCAAGTTATTATTATATTATAATGTACAGCTAATGTAAACTTGAGCCAATAAAATTCCAGGTTTTTTCCCGGTTCATATACGTCATTGCCGGGACCAGGGCGGGTGGTCGAACATGCCCACTACATATAGTGAGTACATCATTGTCATCATGGAAAGACGCCCACTGCTGGGTAGAGGCCTCCCACAGTGAACGCCACCGGTCTTGTGACTGGGAGCGCCAAAGTTCGCATATTCTTCTCTAGTCTAGTTGACGAAGCCTGTTGCGGATATTGCGTTGTTTTGAACCCTAAATTGAATGCATGAATAAATATTTTTAATGAGTCTAGTCTAGTATTACGAGGGAGACCCGGTGGTGATAGTTGTATTTGTGTGATTTGTATGTGTCATTGTGTGAAGGTGGTCCAAGTCATATGCTAAGACGATCATAGATGGTTCTCTGCTCCTAACCGTTTCATTCGCGGAGCTGTTTCATTTCCCAACTCAAGATTTTATTTTTTCGGAACTTTCAGTAAACAATCCTAACCTAACCTAAGTACTGTGGCCTATAACATGAGCAAATAATTAAAACACAGAACTCCTCAAACTGAACGACATTAGTTCAGAGACTTTTAAAAATAATTAGTTTTTTGATTGATTCATGAAAGCAAATTCTTTGCAATACATCTTCGCACATCTCTGGTTAAAATGCAGCCTCTGTTGTGTCAGATAATGGTGTTAGATATTATATTGCCCATAATTTAATGCAACTTACATAAAACACATCGAGGGGTCAGTGAAAATGTACGTTTTTTTACAGATGAAATAATGAAGCGAAAAAATAAATACGAGAAAGATTTATGGAAGAAAACAACCACTCAGAAGACCACAACAAGGAACCACGGGTGAACAATCTAAGTGTGGAAGGAGATATTCAACGTGGAGGTTTTAAAAAGCACAAGAAAAGAAATGTTTTTATTTGACTATTTTATGTAGTGATTTTATCACCACCTGCTGTAATTGTAATAACAAAATAAGTACTATTTATTTTTATTGTTGTATTTAAAACATTCAATAAAAAAATAAACTCGTAAACAAGCCTATTTATTTTAGACTAATTCTGCATAATGCCATCCACGCATTGTAAGATCGCCCCACGCTTGTCGCAAGGGGGCGGCGCCGACTCTTACGCGGACCAATCGCGGGCCAGCGTTGTGCATGAGAGAGTGTGAGTGTTACGCTAACATTGCTGTTGGTTTGTTTGCGTAAATGCTACAAATTGAATCACAATCGAAGCGTTCATTGCTAGCAGTTACGCTTTGAAAAGAAAAACTACGAATAAATATTCTCTATTTATTCGTAGTTTTTCTTTTCAAAATGATTAAAGTATGTATGCATGTATGTATGTAAACTCTTTATTGTACAAAATAAGTAAAATACAGTTGACAAAAAAAAACAAATATGTACATGTAAAGTATAGTATATAATTGAATAATTTTCTTGAGATTGGTGCCTGTGTAAATATATTATGTGTTATACAGTCAACGTCATAAATAAGTGATCACTATTGTATCTTGTCACTTTATCGTCATGTTTGAAAAGCCATACGAAATTGTGTAACGACTGAAAGCGACAAGGCTCAGCAATGATCACTTATTTATGACGTTAACTGTACTCAGGTAACTTTTTTAAACTAAGGCTGGCTTCAATAAAATTAATTATCTGTGTGCTATATTGAATCTATTCATGTTTTTACTGGATTTTTGTTCTGATGTAGTGTGTTTTTTTATGTCCATAAATGTTGTGAGTTTGAGTTTGTAAGTATCCAAATCTTTCCAACATTATTTAAACTTACATACGAGTATTTCAATTTTCAATGACTGATACGTAAACAGTGGTTTTATCTAAAATCTTGAATTTTACTACTTTTGTTTTATGTAATAAATAATGCTGGCCATTTGAGCTTTATTTTAATCATACACATGCTTTCGATTGTGAAATTTGAACGACTATCGATACATCCGATTACATAGAACAACTATCCGTTCAAATTCAGTCCTGGCAACATTTATATTATAGTCGGCTGTCAACCAAGCAATTTCTACATTTAGAAAAAAAAAACATTTACGTTCCAACTCGTGATAGGATCTCCTGTAACAGATGATTTTTAATAATAGCAGGGTTTTACGCTATACCAAAAATGTGATTTTGAAATAGAAAATTGCACACTAATTTTAAATTTTATTTATTGTATCGCTTACTTTACTACTACAACAAATTATCGAAAAAGCTGTACGAGCTAGATTTCTTTGCTACAACTGCAAACGACGAACAAAAAGAAAAAAAAATTCTGAACGTAAAAATATCCACTGTCAAGCTACAAAAAGAAATGTTTGAAGCCTCTTCAGTGATCGAAATTCAATAAAATTCATATGTAAAACTGATAACACTAGCGCCATCAGATCGTCTAGTAGTTCTTAACAGGACAAGCTATCCACAATGGCAACCGAAATATATATTAAGCCCGAGCCGTGCCCAGAATCACCTGATGCAAACGCCGGAATCGAGCATAGTTCCAATGAAGCCGAATCTAGAATGGAAACTGAGTTCGTAAACATAAAAATAGAACCAACTATCACAGTCAGGTACGTCGACTAGTTTCAAGCTATATATTTTCTATTTTACTGTCCCTGTCAGAACATCTTATTTCCATATTACCGATATGTAACGGGATCTAAGCATAGTTTCTTGGCCCCATTTATAGACTACCTACTGGCGAACCGCGGTTCGGTGAAAAGATGCTTGCGTTGCCAGGGGGTTGTTTGTATTTAACATGTCTAATTCAAATTCAAATCAAACTTAAATATTATATTATAAATTCGTGTATGGTTTTGGCCTCAGGCGACCCCAGGGCTGGCACTTACCTCTCGCAAATATTAGCAATAACAGTTCAGAGAGGTAATGCTGCCAGCGTCTTGGGGCCAATGCCTGAGGCAGAAAATTTGGATGATATTTTTATTTTGTAATATTAGTTGATTTATATATAGTTTTAGTTAGTTGGTTATAATTATAACTTAATTTTCTTAAATGCTCCAAGCTGTGTAAAAAAATATGCAGTAATGATTTTGTCATCTAGTGTTATGACTAGACGCAAAAACAGTGTTAAATTTGATGAGTCTGTCTGTCTGTGGCATCGTAGCTCTCAAACCGATATCAATATGATTTTTTCACCCCCAATGCAAAAAGAGGGGTGTTATAAGTTTTACCGCTATGTGTGTCTGTCTGTATGTGGTACCGGCACTCTTAAATGGGTGGACCGTTTTGAAAGCAGTTTTTTTATTTGAAAGCAGGCTTTCTTGTGATAGTTCTTAGACATGTTTTACCAAAATCGGTTCAGCCGTTTTTGAGATATTGAACCTGGAAGTGACAAAGTTGGGCATTTTACAATTTTTTGTTGGTTAGCTTATTTAATGTGAAATAATTTTGGTGTTTCTTATTAATGTTTTATTAAAAATGGTTCAGCCTTTAACCCCTGATGCAAAAAGAGAGGTGTTATTAGTTTGACCACTGTGTGTCTGTATGTTTGTGTGTCTGTCTGTCTATTGCACTGTAGGTCTTAAATGGGTGGACCAATATGAACGTGTTTTTTTAATTGAAAGCAGATTTTCTAGCGATGGTCCTTAGATATGTTTCATCGAAATCGGGTCAGCCATTTTTGAGATATTGAACTTTGAAATCATGGATTGACGGACTTGCGCCCACAGCCGTGCGTCCGCGCAATGTACCCATGTAAAAAAAATCATTAAAATATTTAAGAAATTAGTTTTTAATATTAAGTGTGATTACTGTTTTATTGTTAGCGTAAAGCAAGAGCCTCCAGACTATCTAGATTGTCCTGTCGACCTCGAACCCCCGAAGTATGGAGAGAACGAACAGATGAACACACCGAATCCTACCGAACTGAATGTACCAGTCTCTGGACCAGCGGAAAATATTACAATCAAAGTGGAGCCTGCGGATCCTGACGATATAACCTATGGCAGCCAAGTAAGTTATTTGTGTAAGCTCTTATGACTTCAAAGAAAACAAAAGAAATCTTTTTCACATAGTCACAGTAGGCTTTAAAGGCCGGCAATGCATTTGTGACTTCTGGTGTTGCAGGTGTCCATGGGCGACGGTAATCGCTCATCATCAGGCGATCCGTTTGCTCGTTTGCCCCCTATACCATTAAAAAAAAACCGGCCAAGAGCGTGTCGGACACGCCCAAAATAGGGTTCCGTAGCCATTACGAAAAAATTAAGTAATATTTTTCTAAGGATTTCGTATTTTATACGGAATCTTCCAAATTTAGGTATATTTTATACCTTACGCTGCTATTTACTCATAAACTACTAATAATTCTTAAGCAAACATAGCCGTTATAGTTTTCCTTGGAAGTTTGATATACTGACTATTATCCTGAATTTTTTCAAATTTTTCCACCCACCGGTTTAGATTTTAGAGGGGGGGGACACTCGATTTTAATGAAAATTTGCACTTTAAAGTTGAATATTTCGCAAACAAATTACTGAATCGAAAAATCGTTTTAGCAAACCACTAATGGTTTTAAAATACCTATCCAACGATACCCCACACTATAGGACATGTCGAGAAAAAAAAAAATCACCGCCACTTTACGTCTATGGGAGGTAGGTACCCTAAAAAAAATTGTTTTTGAATTTTTAATTGTACTATTTTGTCGGCATAGTTCACTTATATATCCGTGCAAAATTACAGCTTTCTAGCATTGATAGTCCCTGAGCAAAGCCGCGGACGGACAGACAGACAGACAGACAGCTTTTACCCGTGGCTCCGTCCGCGTGGTATTCGGTTATCGCGCGCTGTTCCCTCGGGAACTGTGCATTTTTCCGGGATAAAAAGTAGCCTATGTCACTCTCGGGCCCATAAACTACCTCTATGCCAAAAATCACGTCGATCCGTCGCTCCGTTACGGCGTGAAAGACGGACAAACACACAAACACACTTTCGCATTTATAATATTACTATGGATTAGCTCCTGTCAAAGAGCCCTCCTGGTTGAATATTTGTATTGTATTGTTTAATATAAAACTTGTATTACAGCAACCGGTGCTGCCCGTCCAGATCGCGTCTCGCCCGAAGTCGCCGCAGACCATACTGCCGGACTTGTCCGACACAGACTTCGCCCTGGCTGGTAAGATGCTTTTACCAGATTTTTTCATCGAATTTTTTTTTCATCGAATTTCATTTCATCGAAAACGATTCACAGAACGTTCACTTCTTATAATTTCTTTTGAAGTAGTTTAATGCCATCGGTTATATATTACAAGTTTTGTTAATTAGAATAATAAGGATTAGGTATTATTTCTTTAAACTTACATTTCGTAATATATTCAAAATGCTGAACAACTAAATATCACAGTTAATGAAATGACCTAATCAACTTAATAATACTTAATACTAACTAACACTTAATCAATGCTTAATTTAAATAAATTCAATTTCAAACATTTTGCTTCTTCGAATAAACTTTACATACATACATACATACATAAAGTCATGCCTCTTTCCCAACGGGGTAGGCAGAGACTACATCCTTCCACTTGCTACGCTTCTGGCATATAACTCTCGCTTCCTCTACATTCATCAATCTTTTCATGCATGCACGTCGGTTTAGAGTGCTCCTGACCGGACCTTTCTTAAACAAACTTTAAATTGTGATATAAATTAAAAAACTAATTATTTTTAAAAGTCGCTGAACTAATGCTGTCCAAATTGACGAGTACGATCTTAAATATAATATACTTAGTTTTAGTTATTTGCCCGTGTAGGCCACACCCGTTATATTTACAAATTTATTTTCCAGCCCAATCAACCAACGTCAATGGCTCTTTCCACTGTCCGATATGCAACAAGAAATTCGTGAACCGCGGCAACGTGCTCCGTCACTTGCCCATACACAACAGAGAAGTATTCAAATGCGAATTTTGTACAAAAGAATACACCAACAAGGCTTTCTATGAAAAACACATGTACATGCACAGTTTGGAGAAGAAATATCAATGCGAGAAATGTATGAAGAGATTTAGAACGACTTCCAATCTGGAACAGCATAAAAAGTCGCATTTGGAGGTGAAACCTTTCGTTTGTGATATCTGCGAACGCCCTTTCTCTATAAGAGGCAATATGCTTAAACATAAGCAGCGGCATAATTGTAAAAAACCCAATTCTGATCCTATAACGTGTAATGTATGCAATAAGGTGTTCGAAAAGGAGTATTTGCTTAAAAGTCATTTACAACGGCATACTACGGAGAAACCTTTTCATTGTGATATATGTTTGTACAATTTTAAACATAAAAGTACTTTGATAAGACACATGCAAGTACATTTAGGTCAAACGCCTTTCGTGTGTAACATTTGTTTCAAAAGTTTCACACATAAAGCGTTGCTGAAGCCTCACATGCGCAAACACACTGGGGAAAAACCTTTCGAGTGCCGAATGTGTAAGAAATTATTCGCACACAAACATAATATGCTACGTCACGAGCTGAGACATAGTAAAGTGAAGAATCTAGTATGTCATATATGTAGTAAGAAATTCCCTAGAGAAAGTAGACTCAAGTATCACATGAGAACGCATACAAAGGAGAAGTTGTTTTCCTGCGATGTGTGTTTTAGGGATTTTTCGCATAAGCAAAATGTTCTGAGGCATTATGATAGAAAGCACCCCAATGTTGCTTATGGTGTGACCAAGAGAGAGATAGTTGTTGAAGAAGTGGAGTGAAAGAGTGAATTGGATCTATAGTTCCTGCTGTAAATGCGAAAGTTTGTGTGTTTGTGTGCTGAAACTGTTGGTGCGGTTTGGATGAGGCATCGTCTGGAATAATTAGTTTATGTATATAATACAGGTACATAGAACCGAAATAAAAACCATGATGTATTTTTTGGGAATCCCCATGGGGATTTGGTAAAATCTCGCGGTTTCGAATAGCCCGGCTGGACCTCTTGTGGGTTGGAAAATCATTTCCCCAAAATCGTTATTTTCTGGTGCCAAAATTTCCATTCGCGTTTTTTCCTAAATGCTTTTTTCCAAATATGATTTTTTACTGATGGTTTTTTTCACAGTAGCGTTTTTTCCCAATCAGAATCGACACTGAAACATAGGTAGGTTTAAAAAAGAAAAGAAAAGAAAAATTTATTTTGGCTCCATGAGTACCACCTAAGACTAAGATTAAAACTAGCACTATAACTATATTAAATACATAGTGACACGACAGGACACCAAAAAGGGTCTCTACTCGGCATGTGTTGCCGCACATTATGTACAGCAACGCTGGTTTTCTGTGGAGCCCAGACGATAAATATGTATGCATGAGCCAGAAGGGCTACGGAAGCGCGCGCGCGGAGCGCTAGGGAAGGGGTTTAGGTTCTGTTAAGTTTGCATTACGAGAAAAACTACACAAAAGTAGGAGCTCCGCGGGGCGGAGCTCCGTCGACACTGTGTCGTCGACTCTGATTGGGAAAAAATCGCTACTGTGAAAGTAAGCTTCAAATTAAGAGTGGTTTTTTGGATTCTTTTTGTATTTTTTATTTCAATTCCAATTTTTTTTACTTTTACGGTCATCCCTTAAAACCTAAATTGAAAAGACTGCTTGAATTGAAAGCTGAGTGGACTCCTTTTTTGAGACAACTGCCACAATATATTTTTAGATTTAAGATATTTGTAAGCTGTTTCTTTTGTTGTTGTTGTTTCAAAATAAATTTTATTCATTCATTCATTCAAAATATAAACTGAAATATAGATTTTGATCATGAAATAATATAATTTAATATGAAATATAGATGCACAGAAAAACCAGAAAAATAAGACCAGCGCTGGGAATCGAACGCAGGTCCTGTGCTGGTCTTATTTTTCTGGTTTTTCTGTGCATCTATATTTCAGTTTGTATTTTTAAAATAAGCTTCAGTAAAAAAGCATATTGGGAAAAAACGCGAATGGAAATTTTGCCGCCAGGAAATAACTATTTTGGGGAAATTATTTAACCAGTCCCTCTTGTAAAAAACTTAGGTTGGTTATACTTTATCCCGATATTTCTCGGGATTCCATGTAAAATTCCAAAAGGTTAATCCATAAATGTAGACATTGATCGTCGAAAAATGTAAAAGAAAATCATGGCTTAATTTTTGTAAATTCCCGTGGGACTTTACTAAAATCACGGAGTTTTAATTTAACCTAATGTTTCACGCATGCAAAACCACGGGCATATGCTAGTAAACAAATGTATTGATCTCAATTCAAGCTGCATCTTTACTTAAGTATTATTTAATTAGCAATTTTCTTAGGTAAGTTGTTTGGATCAAAGTATAGGTAGTGCCACGTGAATGATTTACCCACATAGCGACAACATGTAGTGTAATGACAGCAGGCTTTTGACATTTACTTATTCATTCTTTTTTTGTGCAATATTTCTTTTTGTACGGTCACAAGCGTTCATTTGGGACCCTTCTTCTTCTTCTTCTCTTTTAAAAAATGGCTTTCTGTCCTTATTAGGACAATTTCGCCAGTGTCAAAGTACTCTCTTTGAGAGGGACGTTGTTCGGTAGCCGTAGTCTTTGCAACTTGATAGCAAAATTCCAGAAACCACGTGGAGACAACTTGCACATTAAAAAATGTCAGACACGAGAGCAATATAGAATTTTATGATCACTGTTCACTGTTAAGCTTAATCGCCGCATAAAACACTATCAAAATTATACTTCAACCAGCCAAAAAAACAGAAATAGCAAAATTATATATTGACCACATCCGCCATTTTCGAATGCCACAAATCGAATCCATTTGGGACCCATTTCGTGAAAAAATCCTTTGAATAGGGATGTTGATACCACCAATCAACTGACGTACTTTTTATGAGCTGTCAAAACACAATTCTCCCATAGGGTTTCAATGGCAATAGCGACTTATGACGTCACTATCCGGCAACTCACTCAACTATTTATTTGTTTTAAAGCAACAAAAAATCTATTTTTACAGTAAATCTAAAACTAATCTGGTTTTCAGGGCTAATAAAGCGTTTTTTACTGGAGTTGGAGCCTTCGAATTATTTTTTAATGGCGTCATCATCCCAATTGTCATACAAAATGGCAGATATTCGATTTTAAGTGGATACCAAATTAGCACTCGTGACTGTACTAGTGTGTTATTCCAATTCTCGTGGCACTAGAACTATACTTATGGTATATTTTAAACCATTTCCTGTGGGCGAACGACTTTGAATTTGGTATAATTAACCATTTTCATAAAAAATTCTGAATTCAAAATTGTTAATCGAACTGTATGCCAAAACAAAAAAATTACAAACTAGGTAATCATGTGACGTCCTAAGATTTAATATTGTTTAATACAGAAACTTTAGGCATGTACTGTTGTCTGTTTTCCCCTCTCTTCGCGTAGGGGTGGGGGGGAGGCGTTTTCAAAAAAAAGTGTAACCTTCCGTTTTTTTTTTTAAATTTTGGAAAAAAATGTTGTTTTTCCTACTCAGAATCAAGAGTACAATCGATTCCCATCGTTTAAAAAAATGTCCTCAGTTTTTCATACAAAATTTTGAGTCAGTTTTGTCACGCCCATACCGAGTGTATCAAAAAAACGTCGTAAAACTGACATTTTTTTTTCAGTATCGGAATCGATTGTACTCTTGATTCTGTGTAGGAAAAACCATATTTTTCCCAAAATTAAAAAAAAGAAAGGGTACACTTTTTTTTTAAAACCCCCGGGGGTTAAAAAGAAATTTCTATGCGTATAAATTAGGACTTAACTAAACGTGTATATGCATTTTGTTAGTAAAAAAAGGAATCGCAAATAAAATATAATCATGAAGTTTTTGCAAGTTGCTTGTAGATTCTAAGAAACTTTTTGTATAAGTCAATCGACTTGGTATTTGGGCATTTTCACAAAAAGTGTACCTTTTTTTTCAAGTTTAGAAAAAAATATTGTTTTTCCTATTCAGAATCAAGAGCACAATCGATATAGAAATAAGCTTTATTACGATTTGCAGGTAGGACCTTGTGCTAGGTCCGCCCGGATTGCTACCACCATCTTGCTCGCTAATCCTGCCGCGAAGCAGCAATGCTTGCACTGTTGTTTCGGCGAGAAGAGTAAGACAGCCGGTGAAACTACTGGCACTTGAGGTATCCCGTCTTAGGCCTCTAGGTTGGCAACGCATCTGCAATACCCCTGGTGTTGCAGATGTTTATGGGCGGTGGTGATCTCTTACCACCAGGAGACCCACTTGCACGTTTACCTTACAGTCGAATAAAAAAAAAGAATGTTTTTCATACTCTCAGTATCACATTATCGGCGTCACAAAACTGACTCGGAAAGTTTTATATGAAAAAAAATTATACATTTAAAAAAAGGGTACACTTTTTTTTGAAAATGCGCATTTGTCAGGTATATGTAGACCCAATGATGGCAGCATAGTGCATACAGTCCACAGAGTGAAACCTACTAATATAAAAATGCGAAAGCTTGTGAGTATGTGTGTACGTTTGTTAGTCCTTCACACTAAAACGGCTGGACGGATTATGATAAAATAGGGATGTTGACACTCACCAACTGACGTACTTTTTATGAGCTGTCAAAACACAATTCTCCCATAGAGTTTCAATGGCAATAGCGACTTATGACGTCATAAGTCGCTATTTGTTCGCCAACTCAATCAACTATTTATTTGTTTTAAACCAACAAAAAATCTAATTTTACAGTAAATCGAAACTTAATCTGTTTTTCAGGGCTAAAATAAAGCGTTTTTTTACTGGAGTTGTGCCTTCGAATTATTTTTTAATGGCGTCAACATCCCTATTGTATGCAATAACCGAATCTTTGATCGGAAACCCTGGGAAGGACATTGGATAGTTTTTATCCAGGACAATGCCATAGTTCCCGCGGGATAGATTAACGTATTCTTGGACGGAGTCGCGGGGAAAAGCTAGTGATATGTTTGTTATTATAAGCGAGCCACAAATTGCCAACTCCTGAACTTTATTTATTAAGAAAGAAAGAAAGAAAGAAATCATTTTATTCGTGACAAAGTGGCATAGCATAACAAAAAAAAAAGATATTGCAAAGTGCGAAATTGTTATGTCACGAAATACGAGTACGGTATGATACGAGTACTAGTGTTTCTCGCGACTTTTTCTGCGGAATTTAAGATTTTCCCAGAATCTTTATTCTGAGAAACTCTTTAATAAGCATCTTCCAGTTTCTAATATGTAAATGTTTAGTAAGGTTCTCTTTTGTTTGGCCGAATTTCATATGCCATAATGTATTGTTCGCATAATTTTTATTTATTGTCATAAAGTCATTTATTTTTGAAACAGTATTTTTCACCAGAATTAATATTATTCTAACTTACGAGTAGTAACCTATTGTATTGTAAAGATCATATTAAAAAATCCTGAAAACAGCACGGTTCTATGGATTTTATGGCAAACTTTGGTACAGCAAGTGAAATTATGGCAAATGAAATTATGATAAATTAAGTTATTTGGTTTAATAAATGTATCAAAGCTATTAAATATGATATAGTGGTATGTGATAGTACTAAAATATTGTTAATGTGTTTTATGTTTTGATTAATCCTCAAATCGTCTAATATAGAAAAATGTATATTTTTATTTTGACCGATGCAGCATCATAGTGTCAGTAATCCGTACTAATATTATGAATGCGAAAGTGCGCGTGTTTGTGTGTATGTTTGTTCGTCTTTCACGTCGAAACGGAGCGCGATCGACGTGATTTTTGGCATAGAGATAGTTTATGGGCCAGAGGGAACAGCGCGCGATAACCGAATTCTACGCGGGCGAAGCCGCGGGCAAAAAACTTACTTGACTATTATTTAGGATGAGGGTGACATTTTCCCGGCCCGGATAACACCGACATGGAAATACCGGCTCTGTTTTTTGTGTCCACGCCCATAGAAACTGACAGGAGCTTCTATGGGCGAGTACACGAAAAACAGGGTCGGTATTGGGCCAACCAACTTTTTTACCCACAATAATCTGTCCGCGGCATTTTTCAAACAATTGCAGATTCTTGTAAGTCAACATGTTTTTTTCTGTAATTTAATAGATGGTGTACATGAATACGTACCATCCTACGTAAGTTCAACCTATTAAAGCGTGAAATATCTTGTTGGAAGTATGATTTTTTGGTAACGCCAGAGACAATTTTGGTAACGCAGGAGACGCCCAAAGTGTCGGTAAAATAGTTGATTGGCCCTATTATCCGGGCCGGGAAAAAGTGTCACCCTAAATAATAGTCAATTAAGTTTTTTTCATTGATTTGTAGTTTTATATACTTATGTTTAGAATCCGAAGACGTTGCAATAGTCGGGTATAAGAAATGTTTTGTTTTTCACCTAAAACTTTGTCTTTATTCTTGTATTTAAACAACGTGCTTGTTAGGTGGCATTATGTTTTTGTGTTTGTAAATATATGTAGTTGCAATTATAATGCTGTTTTATTTTAAAGTACCTGGGTGACCGAGTTTTGTTTGGGCTAAAACTCGGTGAGAGGCATTTTCCCAGAGATAAGATCAAGCTAGGTAGATTTGTCATCCCCGAAAACCCCCACATACCAAATTTCGTCGAAATAAATAAACAAATATATGCTAGAATTAGTTACTCGTTAAAAGGTAAATTGAAAATACAAACTCAAATATAGATGCATAGAAAAACCAGAAAAATAAGACCAGCGCTGGGAATCGAACCCTCTGCGTTCCGTGCCGCGTGCTATACCGCTACACCACCGCTGGACAACGGTACAGACACGAATTTCCCCTATGCACCACATATCTCGGCTTGTTTGTTTCTTATTTAGCCACTTGGCAGCGACACTAGCGACATCTATGCCGTAGCCCTCATCGAGAAACTTTCTAAGAAAACTTTAAAAGGTATTAGATTTAATCCTCAAAACAATAGTTTTAATTTACTTTGTAATATTTAGTATTTTAGTTATTTTTAGGATATTATTTTTTATTTCATTATTTCATATTTGTACCAATAAATTGTTCTATCCCACTAATGATAAAGTTTATAACACAAATAACGGCTTGAAATAACGTTGCAGTTTTAACTCCATCTGCGCTCAATAGATGGCGTTGTCTGAGCAAACAATTTTCTTTTAGCCTACTAATATTATAAATCGTCACGGCTTCGGACGCGTAAACTATTCGATCGGGTAAAATTTCAATTTCGGGATTTTCTAAAATTCTCCTGGAAATTCCCAAAGTTTATATATATCGTGGTCTACTTTGATGTTGTGTTAACTATCCAAAATTTCTAGACTAAACCCGGCGGTTGAAATTTCAAGATTTTATCCCTATTCCGTGGCAATATTGACATAAAAAGTAGCCTATGTGTTATACCAGATGTCATCCAAATCCTTCCAGCCGTTTTAGCGTGAAGGAGTAACAGACACACACAAACTTTCGCATTCATAATATATAGTAGGATGGGATGAAACAAATTATTTCATTTCAGAGCACATCTCACTCTTCGTTTGAACATCTATAGAACAGGAGGTAGATTTAAAAAGAAAAAAACTCTTTTGAAATGACACAAATTTATTACAATTACTGTGATATTCAGAGATTAAGTACTAAACAGATACAAGAACAGCTAGTAGCGGCATACGTACAAAATACAGGCATACAAACACCCATAATACATTATAAGTACAGTCGTACCATATTGACCATTAAAGACAGAAGAGATGTAGACTCTGTGGTTGACAAGTATACCTAACTTATTTTATTTGTTAAAAATTACATGATTCTTCTGAACCATCTTTAATGATCAGTGAGTCTTCCCTTGCACAAAGTATCTGCAATCACTCGGCGTTAACAATGACATAGTAACGTTTCTCCGAATAACATTTGCTAGAATTCTCGTTTCACAGAAAATTATCTTCAGCTGAATTGTGTTCTTAATTGTCCATAGTCAAATGTAGAGCTACTTAGCTACAAAAATAATTTTGGCGAAACAAACATTCTGCCAAACGTTCGGTAAACGATAAAAACGTATGTTTTATTCTATAATAAATGTATGTGCGTTGAAATGCATGTAGAGATTTAAAATTTTTTTACAAAAAATATATAAAAAAAGACCGTGTCCGAATAAAGATACTATCGTACGTATAAAACTGTAGATTAATATTGGTAATTACAAGTAATAACTGCACAATAGTATTACTTTTAATTCGTTATAGAAAGGTAAAGGACATTCGTCTAGTAAAAATGTATATGTATGTATATCTATTAAAACAAAGCACCCTGAACTAATGGTAGTCTGAATAAAAAATAACTTATATTATAAGGACGGATTTGAATGAACTTATTTCTATGGAAATATTCGTATTTCACACAACGGCAGTGATGCCATAAGATAAAGTAATAAAATAAAAATTAAATTAAAATAACTTTGTACCGTACATTGGATATAGTTGAAACTTGAACAGAAACAATTACGTAAGAACAAAAATAATCATCTAGCCACATACGCCGCAGCTACGTTTGTGCGACACATAATTTTTCAGGCAAAACTACGTGTATCCACCGCTTCCAAAAGCGACGTCATATGTAATTTGATATGTCGCTTAGACAGCAATTTTCGCTTTTGGCTGTGGTGTACTCTGGTGTTTTTTTAAGTAAATACACGAAGCATATTAAAAATGTCTTGCTTTTATAATTATTCTCACTATATTTTTGAGATTCGTCAATCGTTATACCTAGTAGGAAATAATGGTAATAGAAAAAATATACTCTCATATGTTAAACTATGATAGAGTTTATGTTAGAAAATAAAGTATTAGCAACTACAGTTGTGGTCGTTCAATAATAATAATAATGTATAATAACAATAATGATAATAAATCGACTAACACTTGTAAGACCAATTCTACTAACAAAAAATATGGACTTTTGTTTTGGTCTGAAATAAAGTAGGTATTTTTATTTATTTTATTTATATTGTTTGATAGGAAATAAAATACCTTTTCATACAAAAAATACATGAGGGTATACCAGGCATATTTCTAGCATCATATTTCCTACGATTAGCTTTTGTTTTCTGGTCAAGTTCAAATGGATTCTTTACTAAAAGCCTCCACAGTTTCTCAAACCCTGCTTGAATCCTAAACTTAGATAATATAAATATACCAACACAGTTTAGCCATCATTTTACAATACGCTATTCATGCTATTAAAAAAAAAAAAAAACCTAAATTATGGACAAGTGTAAAATTACGTACGGTTTTTTTAAGGACATGGAAACTTAGGTACACAAACTATTTATTTTTCTTTTTTAATATCCAAACATAGGTAAATATTTTGAATATAAGGCAGTGATAGTAATGGAAGAAAATATTTTATAAAAACGCAATATTTTCGTAAAGTAAAGCTGTTTAAAAATGCAGAAAACTTATACAAATAGCGTAAAATTTAATTTGTTTGCATTGTTTAAAATATGTATGTTTTGTACATCATTTAAAGAGTGATTACTATATTTGTTATACTTTAATTTAACTACGCTTTTTTAATTTATTTAAATACATACATGTAAGTCAATACGTTTTATACGTAAACATTCAAGTGTTTGTAAGATGGCCTATCCAAAACACTAAAAATATTAGTCCGTTTTGACAAAAACTACGTACGTAACAGTTCATAGGGCAGGCAAATGAGATGGGAAAAGTTTTTTGTACAAATGATAAGTATTTTTACCAAACGTAAATAGAAAAATTTATGAAACCTGTCATCGGACAAACAATCATAATTGGAATACCTAGTTTTCGGACAAATGGAATTCGGTCAATGATTTTTAGTGTTTGAGATAAATAACCGTTTTTATATATTTTAAAATACACTTCACAATGCAGAATATTTAAAGCTTCCGAAGTAAATTTTTATACACTTAAAAATTCCTCCTTGGATAGCACTCTTTTTTTATTCACATAATTATTTTATACACTTATTTATCTGTAATATCAAAAAGCACACACAGTTCATATAAATTGAGATTACTGTTCGAGCATTATAACTGCAAATATACAAAAGAACACGATAAACTAAATCTTGAACCGCATACTAAAGAACACTAGGTACCTACAGATACCTATAGTCAATAATATTCTATTTTCTTCGTGTAAATTCGTAAACACGACTACTTCCGATTACTGCTGACGTATCTATAAATTATTGTATTAATAAGCGACATTTTTATATTAAATAACGAATGTCAAACTGTAACTTTAAACAGGTATAAAATACCATATAGTCGAACATAGAACCTCCTCTTTTTTGAGGTCAGTTAACGGACTTTGATTTGTTGTATTCTTCGTATATTTGTCATCTGTTATAGTGCTCATTTGCTTATTCTAATTAATCTATTAAACACCATTTAAACTTAAATATAGACACTTAACATTTTCAATAATTTATTTCCTCGGTGGATCCAATACTAATTTTACTTTAATCATATAAAGTTTCATGATGTTTAGGAAAGGCACTGTTTAGCAGATATAGTTTTAAAACATGATATCAGTAGGGATCGTGTTAAAAAATACATAAAGTTTAAAAAGTATAATCAACGAAATACATAATGGTCATTTGACATAATACAATTTTCGTTGGAACTGTAATTAGACGAATTTTTTTTGATCGCATAATGTAGATATTTGTTAAGGTTACAGTAGATTTATTTTACTTATAACAATCATAGAAAGTTGACGATTTCAAAAAACATTGCATTATACAAATTACATTATGTATTTTGTTTACAGTTCTTTGTAAATTCTCATGTTATTTGTCACGAATTTTTTATTGTATTCTTTGTTATATTAAAAACGGTAAGCTAATTATAATTGAGCGGTAAATAAACGACAAATTAAAAAGATTTAATTTGCGAAGTATCCTCGCACTAGACTGGTCGCCGTTCGTATAAAAAAGTTCCAAAAAGAATAGAGAATAAAGAGATGATTAGTTAGTAATAGAGTAACATCAGTTTGATATGTTCTAACTTAGCTTGGTAACAATAAGTTGGAAGAAGTAAGGTATATTTAGCCGCTTTAAGTAACTCATCGATATTATAAATGGTTGACACTTTAATAGAAATGCGATATGTCTTTTTATTGAAAAATGCTATTGACAATTATGTGAAAACATGACGATATGAATATCTTAGTCATTTTAATTTACTTATTGTAGAAAAACTTCATTTTCATTGTTAATTGTTAAATTTTACTATTAATTATTATTTGATTATAAAAGCATTTTTAAATAAAAAGACATCTCAAAAATAAAAGTATCGTATCTATGATACTTGGCGGCATTTTTTTTAATTTGTGACTTTTTATCATATCTCTATTCTTCACTCCAATCTTGAGAACCTAGTGCGCCACGTAGCCATTCCACAGATTAAAAAAAAAAGTTTATGGTCATTTTTTTTCGAGCCAAAACTCGCGGCACTCTTCCACAGCTGTCATTTTATTTTGTGATTTTGATATTAAATGGGATTAAAATTAAAATGTTTATAGTTTTATGAGCGGCCTTATTCCTTAGCCTCTTTAGGCTGGTCCGAGTACACTATTTCAGCGTATTCCGTCGATGGTGGCTGGGGTTTGTCGGCGGTTTGGTCCCCCAAAGCAAGTTCCGCGTACACAACTCCTTTCTTTTCTTCTGAGAGAGGCTGGAAAAAATTAGAGTATACATTGAATGCGTGTAAAATACTAGAGCGCACATATTTATTATATAAATAAACATATATAAACCATGAAACTCAGAATCATTTAGGTGAATCATTTAAGTAATGTAATATATTTTTAATCTAAAATGTTTAAAATAATCAAATAGTGAAAATTCAGGAATATGAGTAGTCTAAATATCATTCCACATCTTTTCAAAGCAGTAAGAGTATGATTGGCATATGATAAATTCGATTGCTGGCACCACAAACCACTATTGATGTTAAAATTAAAACCAAACGCTTATTCTGCAAGTATTTATGCCCCAACGGGCTTTTTTATATGCCACTTTATATACATTATTATTTCTATTTCGCTTTCGGAAAGAACATCATTGCCAAGAAGAATGCGTCGTAAGAAACTTGGCGGAAAGTCATTTTTCTAATTAATACAATTAATGACAATTACGTAAAATATGAAAGCTGGCATAAAAAGTTGTATACAATGCACAAGTTAGCCAAATAATTTGGGATCAACCCCAAGGTTCCACACACGTCACACGCACGCACGCACACTCTCACACACAGACATACCCACACACTTATCACACTTTCAATATGTAATCAGACCATGCTTGTTTTTTATTTACATTTTGTAATTACTTTCGTTTGTTATTTGTTATTTTAATATCTTTTTTTTACATACGTCTTCAAATAATGATTTTGTAACATAATAATGTTACAACTACAACTAGCGTTCGCTAAACGGGCCGGTCTGACAATCAGCGCTGGGTGCATGCTGCCATGTGTCCAGCATTCGCTGAGATTGGTACCCATTGCCGGAACGTAGCTGGTTTATTTATTTCCAATTTTTTGATCTTGTACCGAATTTGATTGATACTCAATTCAACTAAGTTTGTAATTATGTGGTATGTTGTGGCAATAAATGATTTTAATTTTTTATTTTATTTTTAAGGTAAGGTAGCGCACATAAAGAACTTCTTGTTTTTTTTTTAAGATTTATAGTCGTTGATATTCACCTTATCCTGCTCTTGCGTCTCCGTAGCCTGCACCTTATCCTTCCCGCGAGGCAGCACCGCCCTCACGCGCGCGCCGAGCCCCGCCAGCCGGGAGGGCCGCCCGCCCACCGCGCTCTCGGTGTCGCTACTGACAGACGCGCGTTAGAGTGGACGTTTAGAGCGTGAGCGCTCGTTAGAGTTGACATATAGAGCGTGGGCGCTCGTTAGAGTTGACATGTAGAGCGTGGGCGCTCGTTAGAGTTGACATGTAGAGCGTGGGCGCTCGTTAGAGTTGACATGTAGAGCGTGGGCGCTCGTTAGAGTTGACATGTAGAGCGTGGGCGCTCGTTAGAGTTGACATGTAGAGCGTGGGCGCTCGTTAGAGTTGACATGTAGAGCGTTAGCGCTCGTTAGAGTTGGCATGTAGAGCGTGGGTGCTCGTTAGAGTTGACATGTAGAGCGTGGATGCTCGTTAGAGTGGACATATAGAGTATGGATGCTCGTTAGAGTGGATATATTATAGAGCATGAATGCTCGTTAAAGAGGACATAGAGCGTGGATGTTTGTAAGAGAGGACCTATAAAGCGTTGGTGCTCGTTAGAGTTAACATTTTAGAGTGAGAGAAATATGAGAAGACTTATTGGGACTTGTAACTAACAGCACCCGAGACTTAAGCTAACGAAACAACTAATAATTACTACGACGTTTCAGCCACATTGCTGTGGTCGTGGTCACGGGTAGTTTGAAAGATTCACGCTCGCATCAGTTAATCGTGACCACTTGTGGCTGAAATGTTCGAGGTAATTATAATTCATTTGTTTAGGGCAGCGGTTCCTAACCTTTTTTGGTCGCGGACCCCCTAGGAAATCAAGCATAATGCCAAGGACCCCTGAGTGAAAAAAGGTGCAATTTTCCGACAATATTATTTTTGTTAATGATCTAAGATAAATGCGTACCTATGGGACCGCGGACCCCCAAACATATGCTCGCGGACCCCTAGGGGTCCGCGGACCACAGGTTAGGAAACAATGGTTTAGGGTAATATTTAACTACCGGGTGCTGTTATTTATAATTAAGATTAAGATAATTGTTTTAGAGTAGGTGGCGAAAGTAAGAAAATATTTTCTAGATTAAGATTACATAAGCTAGGACTGAAGCATGGAAATATGCGTTAGTTTGTAAATGTTACACGCAGCATGTAAACGCTAAGTAAAAAGGGCGGGTGACACTCTTTCCCGGCCCGAATGGCACCGACATGAAAATACCGGTCCTGTTTTTTGAGTACACGCCCATAGAAACGAACAGGAGCTTCTATAGGCGTGTACACGAAAAACAGGGTCGGTATTATCCGGGCCGGGAAAGAGTGTCACCCAAAAGGGCGTCGAAGTTAATAACAACATTAAAAATATGTCAAAGTCTGAAGTGCAAAAGTAAGTAAACATTGTGCCAGGAATTAGTAACCTTAACCACAATGTAAAAAATATAGTTAGTGACAAAATTACTCAAATCAAGTGCCAAAATTAGTAAAACCAGTGACAAATTTAGTAAATAGTGTCAAAATTAGTAAATATAGTGCTAAAGTTAATAAATTTTGACAAAAAGTGTCAAATTAGTGTAAAGTGTCAAAAGTTAGAGACATACGTTCTAGAAGGCAGCGGGAACCCCTCTATAAGCACATCCCCTGCTGGCGTCCTTGACAAAACAGGCTTTATTTACAAGGCAATAAGGTCCACATTGCAACATTTATAGTGCGACATTTAATATAAGCATGTTATTAAAATTTACATTAATTTTATACAAATTAGGTAAGTTTTTTAAACTTTTAAGCCGCATTTTTATAAAATGATAGAGGTGTAAAATATTACTAAAAAAAAGTTAAGATAAAAAAATTTAAAACTAAATTTACAGTATCTATACAAGTACCTAATAAAAAGATAATGATTCAGTGTAATATTAGTTTCACCTCATCTTGATTACATATGCACAAATATATTAAATATGTGTTATATTATTTTTATTTCCCAATATAAACACAAAAAAATTTACATGTATTAATTTTTAAAATACATAATTTAATACACTTACGATTCCCCGGAACTCTTGGTGTGGTCGCGAGCTCTGCTTCCTAAAAAAACATTCAAAAACCTCTTAAACTTTGTCAAATGACTGAATTGAAAGCTACGAGGAGTGACACTCTTTCCCAGCCCGGATAATACCGACATGGAAATACCGACCCTGTTTTTCGTGTACACGCCCATAGAAGCTCTTATCAGTTTCTATGGGCATGTACACAAAAAACAGGGCCGGTATTTCCATGTCGGTGTTATCCGGGCCGGGAAAGAGTGTCACCCAGCTACGAGTATAAACATAATTTACCGCCACGAATTGCACTCGTCATTAATGACATTTGCAAGTAATCAAATTATTCGGAAGATTGGACAGGTTGCACTTTAGTGTCATTAGAAAAGCACGCTCAGCATGATGAGCTTAAGCTAGGAATGGCGATTCTTTCCAGAACAGAGGCCTTATTGCCTAACGTTTCTGACACTCGCGATCGCAATAAAATGACAGCTTTTGTATGCGAAATATGTCATTTGATTGCGATCACGAGTGTCAAAACATGAGGCAATACGGCCTCAGATCTATTCTTGAATCGATACGAATCGAGGCCTGAAAAATCGGTTCACAAAAAAAAAAGTCAAAAAGACCAATTCTCTAAAAATAGATCTTTTCTTGATTTGCTTTTCTAGCTCGTATTTTCAATCTGTAAATCCAGTTATGGAAGAAATTACATTAGTAATCGAAACCCGCAGTTTGTATCGCACCTCTTATTTTTCCTATCAAATATTACGGGGCGGGGGGCGGTACGATAAAAAGTTCAAATTCAGAATTTCGACAGTAAAAATTGTTAAAACCGACTCTCGACTCGTGATTCTCCATATTTAATGGCGAAATATCGATTCACTACTCTGAATCGATGTTAAAAATCGAGTTTTTCCGTTGAAATAATCGACTCTTCGATTTATCGATCTGAGATCGCCATCCTTAGTCTAAGAAACTGAGATGCAGGTTCAAACCGCGGCTAACTAGTTTGTTAATTTTAAGCAATTTTACAGTATTTTTAATTGTGTTTACAATTGATTAAATTGATCATTGACACTTGTAACTTTAATAGAATTGCTAAATTGAAATGAAATCATCAAAATTTTTGACAGTGTTATAAATAAAACAAGTAATTATTTTAATAAATACTTTATATTCGTCGTATTCCGTTAAATATGGTTCGTAAACATTCAGGAATATACAAATTACTAACGCATTAGTCTTATTAAGTGAACGAGCTCTTAAATCGACGCGACTAAATACCCCTTCGTAAAAAATATGGCATGGCTACGGTATCCCTCTTATATTGACCACAAATTTTATAGATATTCTGTTACTTTTCATAAAACGATGTTTTGAAAAACTCCACTTTGATTGTATGGGCAATATTTATTAAAAAAAAAATGCTTGACTAAGTCATGTAAGAATATTCATTGTGGTTTTAATATAATCTTCATTGTTTGTACATTTTTCTGGACAGTTTTCTGCAAAAATGGCCGATAATTCCATTCATTTGGTAGAAATACAGGAACTCAATAAACAATCGAAAACAACATCCAAGATTTTATCCAAATCTACAGTTACCTAATTCGTAAAAATTGTGACCAGAATAATGAGGCGGTTGAAACGCTTGGGAGCCCAAAAGTTTCGACACTTGTTCACAGCCGCTATATCCACCTACCAGGTGGCTTCCCGATGGTGTAAGCGGCTCTCAAAGAGTAGATTATGAAATTTAATGACAACTGCTGGAGATAATAGAACTATATGTCAACGACAGAGGCAAGGAAGTACTAGAGTTGTAGCGTATTGGATTTAAAGCAAAAACATTTCATTAAGATATTACAAAAGGGTCTTCAGACGCGTCGCGTATTAAATTTATTTAAAAAACTTTTCAAAACACCTAAGTTTATTTTGCAATCCGCAAAATAAAGTTTTAGGAATTTAGGATAATTTGGCAAAGGTGCAAAAACGGCAGTAATAATTGACAAATATTTCCTAAACGAATTGGTTGAGTGAAGAACGACTTAAGAATCCTCAAGAACCCTTTTCTTGTAAGTTTTTGTCGTAAAAAAAGTTTCAAACGCGTTCATGTTTCAATGGACTATAATGCTGGCACTTCACTTGGCATATTCGCAGAAACATTCGCGTGTGTGAAAGAGATGCACTATGTTGTTGCTAGCGTGAGTGACGGAGATGTCATTAACGCAACGCGAATACGCAATACCAAGTGAAGTGCCTCACCGTTCAGTATTACCATAGAAAATTCACGAGGAATTTTTGGCAGCTTATTGATTGGTGCTGTCAAATAACCTATAAGCAAATAAATTAGCCATACATCCTCAAGAAACTACTCTCATAATGTAACGCGATCGAAATTTTTTTTTTTGACTAACTAGAGCTCTGGGCCTTAAGAATACAAATTTCGAGCTTAAAACTAAACCGGTACAAAAATAATATCTTAAACGCGAGATATTACAAAATCACAATGCATAGGTGACTTAAATTAACTTAGCAATTGTAAAAAACAGTAAATGGCTTGACCCGCGCGCTTCTAGCGAGTTTCTATTGTAACTACCTACTAATTTACTATTTTGTAATCAAATTACATTTACTAAAAATTACACTTGAATAGTCATTCCGCCCATTGTAATTAATTGATTGTAAAATTTAGGTAATTCCTAAAACTGTAAAAAAAAAACTAAACAGCTTTGATTAGTATTCTCGCTAGCGGCGCGTGAGTATTTTTAATGCCAAATCTATTAAAAATGATACAATCGTATTAAAAGAATGGTTGTTTTACGATTGTATGGGAAGCAAACTGTTTTTTTGGAAGTAAACAGTCATACAATTTTATAAGAAAAATTGTATCTTATTTGTTTTTTTTTGTGATGGAAAATTAGTGATTTATATAAAAGAGACATCAAAACAGCTTGTGATCCCATTAATTATACAAAAATAGCTAAATTTATCAAGATTACGATTTGGAGTCTTTTTGTATTTTTTATTTCAACTCCAAATTTTTTGTTTCTTTTACGGTTATCCCGTGAAAGTTTAATATTTCACACGAAAACACAAGCCGAAACATGAATGCACAGAAAAACCAGAAAAATAGACCAGCGCTGGGAATCGAACCCAGGTCCTCAGCATTCCGTGCTGCGTGCTATTCCCCTACACCACCACTGGACAGGAGACTAGACACGAATTTTTCCTATGCACCCATATTTCAACTTTTGTGGATTCTTTTTTCATTTGTCACTTTAGCAGCGACACTAACGCCATCTATGGATCTACGTTCTCAACGAGAAACATTTTTTCCACTCCCGTCGAAGCTATCCGCTCACCAGGGACAAGAGATGTCGCTATTAAGCAATCAAATCAAGATTACGATTTGGAGTCTTTTTGTATTTTTTATTTCAACTCCAAATTTTTTGTTTCTTTTACGGTTATCCCGTGAAAGTTTAATATTTCACACGAAAACACAAGCCGAAACATGAATGCACAGAAAAACCAGAAAAATAGACCAGCGCTGGGAATCGAACCCAGGTCCTCAGCATTCCGTGCTGCGTGCTATTCCCCTACACCACCACTGGACAGGAGACTAGACACGAATTTTTCCTATGCACCCATATTTCAACTTTTGTGGATTCTTTTTTCATTTGTCACTTTAGCAGCGACACTAACGCCATCTATGGATCTACGTTCTCAACGAGAAACATTTTTTCCACTCCCGTCGAAGCTATCCGCTCACCAGGGACAAGAGATGTCGCTATTAAGCAATCAAATCAAGATTACGATTTGGAGTCTTTTTGTATTTTTTATTTCAACTCCAAATTTTTTGTTTCTTTTACGGTTATCCCGTGAAAGTTTAATATTTCACACGAAAACACAAGCCGAAACATGAATGCACAGAAAAACCAGAAAAATAGACCAGCGCTGGGAATCGAACCCAGGTCCTCAGCATTCCGTGCTGCGTGCTATTCCCCTACACCACCACTGGACAGGAGACTAGACACGAATTTTTCCTATGCACCCATATTTCAACTTTTGTGGATTCTTTTTTCATTTGTCACTTTAGCAGCGACACTAACGCCATCTATGGATCTACGTTCTCAACGAGAAACATTTTTTCCACTCCCGTCGAAGCTATCCGCTCACCAGGGACAAGAGATGTCGCTATTAAGCAATCAAATCAAGATTACGATTTGGAGTCTTTTTGTATTTTTTATTTCAACTCCAAATTTTTTGTTTCTTTTACGGTTATCCCGTCTTGTCCCTGGTGAGCGGATAGCTTCGACGGGAGTGGAAAAAATGTTTCTCGTTGAGAACGTAGATCCATAGATGGCGTTAGTGTCGCTGCTAAAGTGACAAATGAAAAAAGAATCCACAAAAGTTGAAATATGGGTGCATAGGAAAAATTCGTGTCTAGTCTCCTGTCCAGTGGTGGTGTAGGGGAATAGCACGCAGCACGGAATGCAGAGGACCTGGGTTCGATTCCCAGCGCTGGTCTATTTTTCTGGTTTTTCTGTGCATTCATGTTTCGGCTTGTGTTTTCGTGTGAAATATTAAACTTTCACGGGATAACCGTAAAAGAAACAAAAAATTTGGAGTTGAAATAAAAAATACAAAAAGACTCCAAATCGTAATCTTGATTTGATTGCTTAATAGCGACATCTCTTGTCCCTGGTGAGCGGATAGCTTCGACGGGAGTGGAAAAAATGTTTCTCGTTGAGAACGTAGATCCATAGATGGCGTTAGTGTCGCTGCTAAAGTGACAAATGAAAAAAGAATCCACAAAAGTTGAAATATGGGTGCATAGGAAAAATTCGTGTCTAGTCTCCTGTCCAGTGGTGGTGTAGGGGAATAGCACGCAGCACGGAATGCTGAGGACCTGGGTTCGATTCCCAGCGCTGGTCTATTTTTCTGGTTTTTCTGTGCATTCATGTTTCGGCTTGTGTTTTCGTGTGAAATATTAAACTTTCACGGGATAACCGTAAAAGAAACAAAAAATTTGGAGTTGAAATAAAAAATACAAAAAGACTCCAAATCGTAATCTTGATTTGATTGCTTAATAGCGACATCTCTTGTCCCTGGTGAGCGGATAGCTTCGACGGGAGTGGAAAAAATGTTTCTCGTTGAGAACGTAGATCCATAGATGGCGTTAGTGTCGCTGCTAAAGTGACAAATGAAAAAAGAATCCACAAAAGTTGAAATATGGGTGCATAGGAAAAATTCGTGTCTAGTCTCCTGTCCAGTGGTGGTGTAGGGGAATAGCACGCAGCACGGAATGCTGAGGACCTGGGTTCGATTCCCAGCGCTGGTCTATTTTTCTGGTTTTTCTGTGCATTCATGTTTCGGCTTGTGTTTTCGTGTGAAATATTAAACTTTCACGGGATAACCGTAAAAGAAACAAAAAATTTGGAGTTGAAATAAAAAATACAAAAAGACTCCAAATCGTAATCTTGATTTGATTGCTTAATAGCGACATCTCTTGTCCCTGGTGAGCGGATAGCTTCGACGGGAGTGGAAAAAATGTTTCTCGTTGAGAACGTAGATCCATAGATGGCGTTAGTGTCGCTGCTAAAGTGACAAATGAAAAAAGAATCCACAAAAGTTGAAATATGGGTGCATAGGAAAAATTCGTGTCTAGTCTCCTGTCCAGTGGTGGTGTAGGGGAATAGCACGCAGCACGGAATGCTGAGGACCTGGGTTCGATTCCCAGCGCTGGTCTATTTTTCTGGTTTTTCTGTGCATTCATGTTTCGGCTTGTGTTTTCGTGTGAAATAGCTAAATTTATATTAAATGCTAATCTTAAAAAAGTATAAAATACAAATTACTTAAAAAGTCGTTTTTTACTGCGAATTATATACAAAAAATATTATAGAAATGGTGGTACGAACACATTAAGCTAAATTAATTATAATATACTTACATATAAACACTTGTATTTCGCAGTTGGATGCAACGAAATTTAATACAAATATTTCGCAAAAATACTAAACTAGGTACAACCGGTATTATTTTTACAAATAATTTGCTAGTTTTTAGGTAAAATGTGAAACGAGGACACATAAATGACTTATTTATGGATAGATACATTTAAATTTAGAATTGATACGGTTATGACGATTTTGCTAACTAACAGTTTTATTTTATCGCATTTTCACCCTTAAAAGTTTTATTTATTTTATTTTACTTAATTTATGCGATGGGATTATGTTTCGTTGTTTCTATAACTATTGAGATTCTAATGACATTTTATAAAAACGAGTGGTTTGTATCGAAAGTAATTTTAAATTAATAAAAATATATCCTATTGTAATGTAACTAATACCGAATTCCGTAGACAAAAGTACTTAAATACGCAAAAATACCTTAATATTTAAAACTTCATTACCTATTAATTTTAAAAGTATTTAAATTGTAAAAATCTCTTTATTAAAAATTCTAAATCAGTATCAATGTTTAATGTTACATTATATTCTAGAATATATTAATAAGTAACAGTTATTTAAACACATCTGGCACTAACGAAACTAAATTTAAAACAAACGTCACTGTCACTTAATTGCGAGATCAAAATGTCTAAGAAATGAAGTAAAAAAAAAAAAACAATATGGAGCCGTATTTATAAAATTTAGCGTAAGAAATCTAATTTACTTTAGAACATGATATCAAGTGACAGAATTATTAATGGTTCCGTTAAAAGTGTTAAAAAGTTGAATTAAAATTAAATCTTTGATCTGGCTACACCTAAAATGTAAACTGCAATTCATTTAATTAACTACATACGGCAATTTTTAGTAAAAAACTAAAATTTACAATTAGTTTTTTGGAATTTAGTCGCTAACTAAAATTTTAATTGTAATTTCTGGACAGTGAAGAGTAGAAAAAGAGGGCGCCACTTTTGTGCGTCTTAATATCTTGAAGTATGCAAAGGTAAAGCCTGTTATTTACAGCCTTATTCATAAAAAGTTAGAGCCTCCTTGAAGGCTCCTTGATGTCCCGATGCTAAAAAACGTGATTCATAAACGTCTGTTAGCGCTAATCAGTTGATCAAGGCTCTGCTAAAGTTAGAAGACCGTAGACCCTCCTTTATCTCTCTGCTAAGTCACAAAATGGCCGCCACAAATTTGAACAGCTGACTTTGACAAGAGCAAAAAACCATACCGATGATATTAGGGAAGTTTACGCAAAGATTAAAAAAAAATCAGGAAAATTTATTTTCAGGAATTTTTATTTAAAAATCCTCTAATAATATGAAAAAAATAAAATTACGATGATTAAAATAGTTACGGCTTTTTGCACTTAGTTTAGGTCTACTAAAACACGCGGATCGGAAATGGCGGGAAAACAAACATCTCTGCTGTCACTGCTGTCAATTTTTTTTTTTTTAATTCTCGATAAGGCTATTTTTTGTCTTTGATTTGTCAAGAGTGCCAACATAACACGTCTAATCAGTCTATCAGCAGCTCATCAGCTAGCAGACTGTTAACAAGCGTTTATGAATCATACTTCTTGACAAACGTCAAACAAGCTTAATCAGTCTGTTAACTAACAGACTGATCAAGCCTCAATTAAGGATTTTTTATGAATAACGCTGTTAGTGTTTTTCTAATCTTAAAAATTCACTTTTTGTCCTCAAAACAAACAGAACAAGATTTAAGTATTTATTTCTATTGCATTTCATTGTACTTTAGAACATGAGAAAGAAATTTATTATAATTATAAGAAAATGGGTGAAAACCAAAATAGATGTAACGTCTTTAATTATCTAAGATCGTAACAAATCTACTATGTTTTGAATTGAAATTTTAACGAAATTAGCAAAATTGTAATTGTGCTAAAACTGAATTACATTTACACATTGCTGAGAAATTTGTGTTAAAAATGAATTACATTTCTTTCTGTACATCGGAAAACAAAAACGGAACAATTATAGGACCGTTTTGTTTTCGGTTTCATTACAAGTTTGTTACACTTTATTTATTTTGATTCTCATCCAAAAATTGTTCTGATTTTCATATAAATAACTAAGTAACTTCTTAAAAGGTTACAGTTTTAAAACAATACAGAAATGTTTACCTCTTTAAAACGGTGTTGAGCGATATTAGTTCAAAGGTCCTCGAAACTATTTATTGAGTGACAAGAAGTCGAATTTTAAGTTAGAATTTTGTTTGCTACTTCAAGTTGGAGTTAGAAGCGTCACTGCCGTCACGATTGTGACGCCGGAACAGAGCATGTGACATTACGACACTGGGCGTACTGTTAATACGCTCCAAAGGCATCCCTCGCAATTTTTGGCAACATTGCGATTGGATTTGCTTCTCAACCATTTTCAAATGCTTCGTAACATTTTCGACTTTTAATTGCACTTATTTTTAAACTTTTTTTTTGTGGATCATCTGCCGTTTTGATGCTATTTAAAGGGTGAAGACGATTTTTGCAAATTATGTGGATGTGGCAACAGATTGTTTCTTTGACAAATGCGTCAGTGTTGCCAAGAGCGAAAACAGACAAATGGAAATTCATCAACATTTTCATATAAAACGCACATTTTGAGTTAAGTTAACAGCAAATCCAATCCCACCGTTCTTACACACAGCACAGTATTCTAAATCTACATGTCGCTCAAAAGAAGCGTCAAAATCGCAGCTTCAATGACGCCGTTCACGCTAACTTGTTTTACCCGCTTCCTATTCTTTAATGTCTTTATTGGCTGTGAACCTTTACACAGCTGTGTCGGGTTTCTTCGTGTCCCCATTGCCGATGTATTCGTGGTCGTGACTCAGGTTCTCTGCGCCTTTGACGTCGTCGTGGGGGGGCAGGGGTGCCTCGGAGTCCGCGTCCGGTGGTGGGGAGCCTAAACAATATATAGCGATCAAGAATAACCTAGCGAGAATGTTGTGGAAGTTTCTAGAACAGTCTAGTTTCTAGATGGGAAATGGTTAAGTAGTGCTTAGCCATAGCCGCGTGTTTTCATAATATTAGTAGTTGTGTTTAGTATTTTTGGGCAGACTTCAAAAGGGTCCATCTGTTTTGTATATTTTTACGGGAAGTTTCATTCTGAGATACATGTACCCTGTTGTATCACGTTATAAGTTAACTTGCAATGTATTATTTGCTTGCAAATCGATTTTCACCCACTTTCTGTCGGTTGGATGTCAAAACAATTTTTTTTACGGAAACTATAACTCTCTCGTGTAAGAAAAATGCAAAATATTAAGGCGCAATTTATTTGACTATGAATCGATGGATTTGAATCTGTTTCTATTTATAGTATTTGTATGAGTAAAGTAATAAAGAAGTAAAGTAATAAATTTGTGTCAAAATCTGACCAGTAATAAAGTTAGTATATGGATTATTATCCAGGAATTGTTAGACTACAAAAATAGGGGCGTTTTGTGATTATTTTCAAGTAAGTACCGTTCCTCTTTGCTTTCTAGATGTAATTTATACTTTGTATTGACCATGTGTAATTGTCACTTTTCTTTTAGAGAAAGGTGAAAAATATTTTCGATTTTTTAGAAATAATATTCTTAAAAAATATATTAGTCTAGAGATTGTGCTTTGCGATGAAATTTCGCTTATGCCAAACTGTCCAGGTTGGTGTAAATACATCATAAAGCACGCATCACGTAATGTTAAAATATGAAAAACCTGACAGTCTTAAAATCCTTAAAGTATTAAAACAAGTTCGGACCCATTACAGGTACTTATTTAATACCTTTCTAGAGGACCAGACTTGTTTTCTCCTTTTTCATTCTTTTTAGTGTTTTATTAATAAAAATATTAATCAAATAAAACAAAAAAAATATTTTTTCCGATTTTCATACTGATCTTATAGTTAAGTTTTTTTTTTTATAATTCTGTACAGTGATAATGTACATTTCTGCTGTGTGTGTGTTCGTGTGTGTAGTATTAGTCAAACAGTGTTCCCATCACCACAAAACTAAATTAAATGGACTGCCACCCTAACTACTTTGTGCTTATTTAGAATTAGTAATCGTATAACTAGTTGTTGTCCAAATCTTTGCCTGCATCCTGGAAACTTCACGCGTTCACGTACTTTTATAAAACCTATGTCACTCGCTGAAAATTTAGCTTCCTGAAAGTTGCAGAATTTAAAAATCGGTTCAATCATTTTTGAATTTAGCCATTTCTCTTTACAACAAGAGTTTATGTTGCATTTTGAAAAAATTGGAACATAGCTAAATGCTCCCATAATTTTAATGTAAGCTTAGTATTTATTGTATATGCAATTTTAAATATTATAATGTAATTGTTAAACACATGCAGCATGGTTAAGTTATGCCAAGTTAAAAATATGCCATGCCTTGACACATTTAAAAAGATAAATTTTTAAAAAACCTTGACGAATCATGCTTTGAAATTTGGTAAATCATCATTATTATGAAGAAGTCAAGACATGCGTTAGTTTAAAAAAGAATCATGCATAATTGTAATAAAAAAATATATTTTTTCCATTCTTGATCGCTAAATATCGTTCGTTTTAAATGTAATTAATTCTAAAGCTATACAATTAATTATAAGACATCGAAACATTGACATATAAAGTAAAAAAACCTTAAATAACTACTGTCAAAAACTGTTAAGTACTTTTTTTTACGGGAATAAGGACTTTGGAAAACTAAAGTGCATAGGTCTGTAGCATTAAGGAAAATACTTTAAAAAGGGAGCATTCATTGCATGCCTAAGTATTGAAATAATGTCACATTGTCTTTCTCCAGTGGCAAAATTAAACAATAAATTACAATTTATTGTTATTTCAGTCAATTGTAAGTTACAGTTACATGGTTACAATCTGTACCACTAGAAGAAATACATTGCGAAATAATGGTATAAAAGCAAAAATAAGCAAAATGCACGTAAAACGTCCTAAAATTAAAAAAATACGATAGTCATTCAATCCTAACAGTCGTGGCTTTACCACAAAATACTTAAAGGGCGTTTTCAAAAAAAGTTGTTGAAATTACTTTTTCTATAGATTTGGATGAAATTCCGTTTTCCTACTCAGAATCAGGAGCACTTTCGATTGTGATAGAAGAAAAAAAGTGTCCCAAGATTTTTTATTCCATTACGTTACCGTTTTTATATACACGTCTCTGTGGCGGTAATGTAATGGATAACACAAAATTATATGAAAAACCGGGACACTTTTTTTTTCTATTGAAATCGAATGCTCCTGATTCTGAGTAGGAGAACGAAATTCCATCCACATCCAAAAAAACAGTCATATCAACAACTTTCTGAAAACGCCCTTAAACAGAAAATGTCAGTTTTCTATGAGCGGACATGCGTTGACGCATGTTCAAAGTCTGGCTAAGTTTTGTGGCAGCACGATATGTCAAGAAATCAAATGAAATGTCATAAACATACAACCAAAATGCGGTTGTTATTTTGAAATGTATCACTCAGTTAGCCTAAAATCATGATTTCTAGACAATCTGCAATTTAATACAGTAAAATCTGAATTTTAATTTGCACAATCTATAGGGAAAGTTACAATTAATTGTTAATAATACTAATAATTACAATTAACTGCTAATCAAACTAATAATTACATTCCAAGTAATTTAACTTCTCCATTGCCTCACTTTAATTAAAAATCTATTGCAGATCCAAATCTCTAAGTCTAGATAATCATTCTAAATAGATAAATAAGACGTTTTGACACGTACGTGCTATTTAGGCGTTCTTGATTGGGATTTAATGCAGAAACCCACCCTTCTCTACTTCCACATAAAAAAACGCATAAACTTAACTCAAACACCAAACCTAGATAAAAGTAAATTACGCAGCTGTTTTGAAAACCGCTGTAGTTTAGATTTTTTTGTCGCGCGCCGCGGAGCTCCTAGGTCACGGCCCTAACAGCACGCTCGTGTCTTTGCCTATTATTTATTACTAACGAGGATAGTGCAGTAACAAACCTGCGAAGCACCACCGGTCAGTGGCTTTGGCGAAGACTGCGAGGAAGACAGCCAAAAGCAGCACCAGGACGGCCACCACTATGCCCACTATAGCGCCTGCGTCGAGCTCCACGCCTGCCGCAAACAAAAGTTTCAGTTCACCGAACAGATGCTTCGCCGAACAAACGGTTCGCCGAATTTGTGTTTAGTAGAATGTGCAATAGATCGAATAAATAGTCTCTCCGGGATAGTCAAATTCAAAGGTGTCGCTCACGTGATATATTACTTATATTTAAATTATTTATAAATAAAAGTATTTTGAATTCATGCTTAACTTTTTACAAAATAAATTTAAAAGATCTGCATGCTTATGCTTAATATTAAATTTCTTAAAGATATGAAAATGCATTAAACACAGATTATAAAAAAGAGCTACCTACTCGAGGCAAGGTACATAATCAGTACAAGTCATTATCAAATTTACATCAAATACTGTTTAAATAGCATTCACGACATGACTTATTAAAATGAATGATAACATGCAAAAATCTGGATTTCGGAAACATCCATTCCCATTCGTTGCAGGCTCCTATTCTCTAAGTCTTTCACTCTATTCTACTCTACCATTCATCAGGATTCTAGAATAGTTCCACTTCTATAGGTAGATATTAATAATAATGGACAGATATAATGAGCATAAATAGGAATAGGTAGTAAAAAAGTAATATATACCTAATCGTTTATTTTGAAACATTGACATCTATATATACACCTTACAGTCTGTCCAAAAAGAGTAGACATCAAAAAGTGGCAACACTATAGTCTCGTCCCTTTTTTCTTAGATTGATTTGAAAGGGATGACACTACAGTGTTGCCACTTTTTAATTTCTACTCTTTTTGGACAGACTATACGGCACTAGACTGGCGGTTTGGAACAAAACGCTCGGCGCATCAATCATCAATATCACTTTGACACAACCCGTGTCACGAACGTCAACAAACTATAGTGAAAGGTTCACAAATCCGCGCTGTGAACAAATTTTGTGCGCCGTTTTGATGTAAGAAACGTGCAGTCTTATGTAGATGTCGATGTTTTAAAATAATAATTATTGAATTTCCACATAATGGAATAAATCTTGCATATTATTATTATTATTACCAAAAATAAATAATCGTACAAATAAAATTGTGAAAATTAATAACAAAAAAAAATACGACAGAACAAGAGTGGAAATTAAAAGAGGGAAAATATTGTTTGGATCTGTCGCATTTTTTAATTTATATACTTGACTTTTTTGTACTATTTTACGCCGTACTCTAATATTAAAATTATATATAACTAAATAAATATTATTCATTCTATGTATAGAAATTTTATTATAATAATTATCAATCATTCTTTTCCAATGTCATGCAAGCTTCATTTTCAAATATCAATTACTTACTTTTTTAAGACCTCATTTAGTGACTAAACACACTACGCCGAAATTACGCGACCGAAATTTCGTGGCAAATTTTAGGTTCCTACATATTCGGTTGACACCATAAGCGCGGGAATTAACCCACAGAAATTCGGCGTGATTTGATTACGCGGGCGTATTATTAACATTATATTTTATATTCTTTCAAACCTTTGTGGCTTAGGGCCTGTTGTTTGATCATTAGTTAAACTAACTAATAGTTAAAATGTATGGCAAAAATAACAATAGTTAACACATTTCAACGGAAATTTAACTATAGTAACTTTAACTACTGATCAAACAACGGGCCCTTAGATTCATAGCTAATTTTACTTCCGGAATTTATTATTGGTAAAAAGCTACCTCAACATTTAATTTTCAAAGTCAAAATACTTTTACTTAATTTACGCTATCACAAGCATTAGAAGCAATTATTATGAATGTCAAAAAATCTACCCGATGGTAGATTTAATAGAGCAGAGGCCTTATTGCCTAACGTTTCTGACAGTCGCGATTGCAATCAAATGACAGCTTTTGTATGCGAAATCTGTCATTTGATTGCGATCACGAATGTCAGAAACATTAGGCAATACGGCTTCAGGTGTAATAGCCGAAATTTGGTCATGTAATTTCGGCAGTGTGCTTAGACACTAAAACTTTGATTTATGGATTGCACGAAAAAATCGCAAAATGATAAAATGCATTAATTTTAAACGCAGGCTCTTAGGCTATCATTCTTACACTTTCTTTTCTTACCATACAGTCTGAGCGGCAAGAACGATGCCTTGTATGCTGTCGGTACATGATCATTTGTTAAACTTGTGCCACAAGATGTATGAAATGTAAATGATGTTACATGTTTTTGTTTTGTATGTCAATAACAATTACAATGTGTTTTAAATGTATGATTATTTAGAATATTTCTGCTGTCTGTTTGAACACTTTGATAAAGATTTTTATTGGGTTTAATTTAGGATTTGAATATAGACAAAAAATATTTACAGAAGTATTCAGTCTTACCCAATCATATTTATGCAGAATTATTCCAAATTAAGTTTATGACAAAGTGATATAATTAGTAATATCATTGTCTGCCATAATAATGAAAATATTGATTGTTATCACAAGTTACGTCGAAACCGAATGTTACTGATGAGTATGAATATGGTTGAAGATGGGTGTGAATATGAATATGAGTATTAGCATGAATGAATGATATGTATAATTATTTGGACGACAAAGTTTGCATACTTTTCGCTAGTCATGCTGTAATATTTGTAAGACTCATCGTTTGTCATAATGTTTTTCCCACTGTATAGCTAGTAGGTTAGTTTAGGTTTGTTTTATGACAGTGGATAATGTCTAACAGTAGATATGATTATGATGATGATAATTTGGGTCTACCAGCGCTGCACACACTGCCAACTGCTGCCTCAGGTACAAGTATATACGCGCCCGCGCCTCGGGTTTCGTTTAGATATGAGTATGAATATTGACATGAATATGGGTGTGAGTATGCATACGAGTATGTATATGAATATGAGTTCGAATATGAGTATGAGCAGCAGTATGAGAATGAGTATGAATATGAGTATGACTATGATTATGAGTATAAATATGAGTATGTATATGAGTATGAATATGAGTATGTATATTCACCGGCGGGCTCGTCCATAGTGCTGATCCGCACTGAGAACTCCTCCTGTCCGAGGTCGTTGCGTGCGCGCAGGTAGTAGACGCGATCCACGTCCTCTTTGCTCACTCGAGCGAGCACGAGAGTGAGGTTGTAGTAGCCGCCGCCCTGGGGAAGAAAGAGACAAGGTTATTTTTTTAAATTTTGAAGTTTTTTTCTAAAGTAGGTATTATTAGCTTTATCTGTATGGGAAACTGAAAAGGTGGGCCACTACTGTTTGGTTGGTAGCCCAGAGTAATTTATCAGATGCGTAGTCTAGCTCGTGACTTACCGGAAAAAGTCTCAACTTGGTCATTAGTCTGGGGACTTACCAGAATCAGTCTAGAGTAAGATACGTGACTTACCGGAAGGCGTCTTGAGTATGATCCTGTCAAGATACTTACCAGAAGGAGTCCTCAGTAAGATACCATGTCTAAAGTGACTCACCAGATGAACTGGCTCCAAGGTGTTCACGATGGCATCGTCGCTGGCCTGGGGGGCGACGAGTCTCTGCTCGGCCACGGTCCATTCAGAGCGGGGAGGGGGTTTGGCTCGGACGGTCACGTTCAAGCGACTCTTGGCTGACAGTTTCAAGCCGAACATGGTGATCTGACCAGCTTCCAAGAGTTGGCCACTAGTCTATGACTTACCCCTCTCACCAGTACCACTACCATGAGTTTAGGGACCGTACTCGATAGCGACGGTGTAAATTATTTATAAAGGCGCTGTACAATTCTCCATACAAATAATTTACGCCGTCGCTATCGAGTACGGTAACTGTAAACTCATGGTAGTGGTACAGATAGTTGGTGCCTAGTCTAGGTCGTGACTTACCGGATACAGTCTCGAGTTGGTAATTGCTCTGTGACTTACCAAAAGGAGTCTTAAGTGTGACCTCTATCTAGGTGACTTACCAGAAGGAGTCTTAAGTGTGACCTCTATCTAGGTGACTTACCAGAAGGAGTCTTAAGTGTGACCTCTATCTAGGTGACTTACCAGAAGGAGTCTTAAGTGTAACCTCTATCTAGGTGACTTACCAGGTGGTGTCTTAAGTTAGTGACTAGACCAGGTGACTTACCAGATGGAGTCTTAAGTTAGTGACCAGACCAGTGACTTACCAGGTGGATAGGCTCCAAGGCTGTCACGCTGCCATCGTCGCTGGACTGGGGGGCGACGAGCCTCTGCTCGGCCACGGTCCACTCGGCGCGGGGAGGGGGGTTGGCGCGGACGGTCACGTTCAGGCGACCCTCGGCGGACAGCTTCAGACCAAACATGGTGATCTGGCCGGCGTCTAGACGCTTCGGCGGGTCTGTGGACAAGGAGGTTAAGGTTTCCATCCACTGCTGAACAAAGGCCCTTAGAACGCCACAATGAACAACTCGCCACTTGCATCGACCGGTTGCCCGTAACTCGCACGATGTCGTCGTGTTTTTCGAATCCAATGATACCTCATATGTTAAAATCCGTCTAGCCGTTTAGGCTGCAGCGAGGACCAAGGAAATGGACTCACATACATACATATTACATACATACGCTCGAAAAACATAACCCTCCTTCGGGCAGTGGGGTAAAAATGCGTCAAAACTGAGTATTAATATAGTAATGAACTTGTAGATTCGATTTGTAGCATTCGAACATGGCGGAGTTTCTTTGGCTAGTTGAAGTATAATTTTGATAGTGTTTTATGCGGCGATTAACCTTAACAGTGATCACAAAATTCAATATTGCTCTCGTGTCTGACATTTTTTAATGCGCAAGTTGTTTCCACGTGGTTTCTGGAATTTTACTATCAAGTTGCAAAAACTACAATCACCGTACAACTCCTTCTCAAAGAGAGTACTTTGACACTGGTGAAATTGTCCTATTAAGTAATTAGGACAGAAAGCCATATTTTAAAAAGAATGAACTTGTAGGCAGATTTATTTGGCGCGTGCTGTAGAACGCAAACCCGAAATATAGTACAATCCTACTAATCCATACTAATATTATAAATGCGAAAGTAACTCTGTCTGTCTGTCTGTCTGTCTGTCTGTCTGTCTGTTACGCTTTCACGCCAAAACCGCTGAACCTATTTGAATGAAATTTGGTACAGAGATAGAATAGACCTTGGGAAAGGACATAGGCTATCTTTTATCGCGAAAAAGAGGCTTTAAGGGGTTAAAATAGGGTGTGAAAGTTTATATGGTGGAAGTTCGTCGCTGTCGAAGATAAAACTATGAAACTTGGCATTTAGGCATTTAATATACTATCCATATCCATACTAATATTATAAATGTCAAAGTGTGTTTGTATGTCTGTATGTTTGTCCGTCTTTCACGCCGTAACGGAGCGACGGATCGACGTGATTTTTGGCATGGAGATAGATAGTTTATGGGCCCGAGAGTGATATAGGCTACTTTTTATCCCGGAAAAATGCACAGATCCCGAGGGAACAGCGCGCGATAACCGAATACCACGCGGGCGGAGCCGCGGGCAAAAGCTAGTAATATTATAAATGTGAAAGTTTGTGAGTAAGTGAGGATGTGAGTGAGTGAGAATGTGAGTGAGTAAGTATGTTTGTTACTCCTTCACGCTAGAACGGCTGGACGGATTTGGATGAAATTTGGTCAAAAGTTGGTTTATAACCTGGATTAAAACATAGGATATTTTTTATCCCGATGTTCCTACGGGATAGGGATAAAATCTTGAACTAATAACTGCTGGGCTTAGTCATGAAATTTGACCATGATTGTTTTTGATGTAACGTCAATGAAAACCATGCTGTAATTTTAGGGAATTCCCACGGGAACTGTGTGTAATGTTTTACGCGTGCGAAGCCGCGGGTAAACGCTAGTACTATATATGTCGGCGGCCGATCGTAAAATCCGCCAGATCACGAAATTCCTAGGCATATCGTGAAATGGCGCCATTTCATGAATTGGCTAAGGGACATCCGCCATATCGTTCAAAACTCAACGTTTGACGATTTGCCTGGTGACGTTTAGGCGGATCATGAAATTCCTAGGCACATCATGAAATTCCTAGGCATATCATGAAATGCCGGCAAATCGTTTAGTCACAATTCATACTAACCACTCCTCGCTTCGCTCGTCGTACCTATTTTTTTCTTTTTTTCAGCATATCACGATATGCCCGGTACAAAGCTAAGAATATCGTCGAATACCTACGTTGCTCTAATCGATCTGCCGTATTGTTTCTCAGGCACATCGTGATATGCCTGGACAACTTTTAGGCATATCATGAAATGGCGCCATTTCATGATGCGCCTAGGAATTTCATGAACTGGCTGATTTTACGATCGGCCGCCGACATATATAATAGTACGGTCGGCAACCCTATGTGTATACCCCCCTCGCTACTCACAGTGCACGCTCAACTGCCTGGTCGCTTCCCTCGGCCTCTGCAGCGCCTCGTGCTCAGCGCGGCACACCAGCCGCCTGCCGTCATCGTCAGCAGTCAGGGTCCTCGTCACGTTCTGGCTGATGGTCTGAAGGTCGTCAGCAGTCGGCGGCGAGAGGACCGGCTGGTGAATGTTCTCTAGAAGCTGGGTGTCGTCTGGAAGAACAGTAGCAGCGTATACCTTTACTTTCCCGAATTTCATTTGCCCGAATTTCACTTGTCATACCAACATTTGCCATAAAATATATAGAACCGTGCTGTTTTCAGGATTTTTTAAAATGTCATCATATAGAATGCAGTAGGTTAGGTTAGGTTAGTTTAATATCAACTCTGAAGAAATTACTATTTCAGAAATTAATTACTTTATGGCAAATGAAAATTCTAGAAAATGATACATTCGGGTATATGAAGTTCGGGCAAACGATAGAGAACCCAGTAGCAGATTCCCGAGCTGAGTACAAGTTTTTAGGGTTCCGGAGCCAAAATGGCAAAAACAGTACCTCCCATAGACGTAAAGTGGGGGTGATTTTTTTCCCCCATCTAATCTTATAGTGTGGGATATCGTTGGATAGGTCTTTCAAAACCACTAGGGGGTTCCTGAAATAATTTTTCGATTTAGTGATTTGTTTGCGAAATATTCAACTTTAAAGAGCAAATTAATAAAATCGAGAGTCCCCCTCTTCTAAAATCTAATGGGTGGAAACTTTTGAAAACATTCAGGATGGTAGTAATTATATCAAAATTACAAGGAAAACTATAACGGTTAAGTGTTCTTGAGAATTATTAGTAGTTTAAGAGTAATAGCAGCTTAAGGTATAAAATATACCTAAAATTTTAATATTCCGTACAAAATCCTTAGAATAATATTACTTAATTTTTTCGTAAATGCTACGGAACCCTATCTCGGGCGTGTCCGATACGCTCTTAGCTGTATTTTCTTGTTGCTAAGAGCAGGCAAATCTTCGTGTGTTTTATAGTTTCAGACTTTCCCATACTGATCGATCTGAATTTTACACCCTGTATAAAGTACTTTTTCACCTCACTAGCTCGAAAATGCTTTCTTTATCCTTCGAAATCTGCGTGGAAAGTAGCTTTTTATCCTCTAGGCTGGAAAGAGTTTTTGAAATTCGAACGTTAGCATGAACGGCTGCTCCCTTGAAAATACATCGACCGCTTACTTTCACAACCTCGTATCTGGCCACGAAAATTGAGTGTTTATTTGTTGTATACAACTCGAGTAGATACGAGGTTGAGGAAGAAAGCGTTGAATATTGACGTGTTCACTAAGAAAGTTCGTCATACATTTGTTGAAGTACCTACCTAATATTAAAATCTGTTATTTTATTCTTATTACTAAACATTTATTTTGCAATTTTACTTTTAATTTTTAGTACACCTCGATACTTTTGCCATGCAATCCTTTTCAAAATAGTAATTGTATGTACGTATCCACTGTTATATCGATTTCGATTATATATAAGTGGATAATAAAACCGACTTATTAAAAACTACTTGCACAGTTTTTCTTCCATTTGCCATTTTCTCGCTGTAGTGAGGTGAAAAATTGAGTGTTTCGCTCGGCTGCAAAGTTGTTTAGCGTCTCGTGTCTTTGAAACCCTCGACTGCGCTCAGGATTCTTCATTTGAACCACTCGCTTCGCTCGTGGATCAATCCTAGAATCCCTCGCTTGCTCGGGTTTCAATATATGCACTCGCGCCAAACAGCCACTTTCCAGCCTTGCATAACAAATAACTATTTTAACATACCTAGGTACCAAGTGATCTTGGCGTGGGGCCGACCGTCGGGCACGACGCACATGGCGTCGAACCTGTCACCCTCGCGGAACACGGGCTGCTGGGGGCTTACTAGCTGCACTTCACCGGGGGCACCTGTCAAAAAATACAATAAGGAAATAAATGGTATGACCTATCGCCATATATTTATTTGCACATATCTGAGCCATGCCTACATATAAGTACCTTTAAATGTCATTGGTAGCACTTATAGTCTGTTTGTTTGTTTGTTTAAACTCTTTATTGTACAAAAAGGAAATAGGTACAAAAATAACACACAAAAGAAAGTGCTAAGTACAGTCAGCTGCAGAGAAAGGGTACCCCCCTGTAATGGCTGTAGTATGGATACCGCCGTTACAGGGGGGTACCTTTTCTCTGCAGCTGACTGTAAGTGTACAAAGGCGGACTTATCCCTGAAGGGATCTCTGCCAGTCAACCTATAGTACTATAGGATTTTGCAATAGTCAGCCCTGTGTATCTCACGCACACATTGACGCGTGTACAGACGTCGTCGTGCCTATGTAGATTCAAGAACGCGTATTTTGTATGGCGTGGCCGCCTGTTTTTTTTTTATTCGACTGGAAGGCAAACGAGCATGTGGGTCTCCTAGTGGTAAGAGATCACCACCGCCAATAAACATCTGCAACACCAGGGGTACTGCAGATGCGTTGTCAACCTAGAGGCCTAAGTTGGAATACAATACAATACAATACAATACAAATACTCTTTATTGTACACCAGAAATAATAAGCGATACAGAAAAAACAGGTACACAGATAAAATTACAAGGTAAGCAATAGGCGGCCTTATCGCTTAAGAGCGATCTCTTCCAGGCAACCTTTTAACAGAAAGAAGGAAGGACTAGTTTATAGCAGGTGGTGCATTAACAGTAGATCAGAAAATGAAAAAGCAACAAAAACACATCTACACATACACATCATTGCACATATATTACACGTCTAAAATAAAAATAAAAATAGGTATTGGGACAAATAATCACATATGAATAAACGAATAAATAAATAAACTAGGATAAAGCTAATTATTACACGATGACAGATAGTGCTCTTTAAGCATAGATTTAAAGAGTGGCAGAGATTTTGCCCGTCGTAAATCAATCGGTAAGGATTTCCACAACCGAATAGCCTGGACAGTATAAGAATAGACATAGAATTTGGAGTTAGAAAGAGGCACGGTAAGGAGAAAGTTCTGAGAGCATCGAATGGTATGGAATACCTCAAGTGCCAGTAATTTCACCGGCTTTAAAAGGAGTCTCATCGTTCCATTTTCCATACAAACGTAGTCCTGGTCTCATTTGAAAACCAGGCAACAGAAGTAGATGAAATTTTGTAAGTATGGACTAGACGTAATTATCTATGCCTGTGATTTTTCAGATTTTCATATAAATGTGTAATATCAGAAATACAGGAGCTCAAAAGTCGTCAAAAACAAGATGTCAACTTTGCACGAGAATTACATACTATTAAAGCATTTTTACAAAAATCGAAAAATCCACAGGCATAGAAAATATAATGAAGATCTTGACTGCTAAATATCATTGATTTCTGTGCTATACGTTTCGTATAATATGAGGACAATGAAACCCAAATCTTGAAAAGCCTACAGCATCTCCATATACATTAGCGGGAAGCGGAGAAGCGGGAGGGGATGTGCATGGGGGGGACGGCTGCGAGCGCTTATGTCACGAGCGATAAAGACAGCAATATCCCAAACGAATACCTAACGCGGAAATTTCTCTTAAGTCTTGTACTTACGCGCCACGAGCAACCTCATGGTGGCTGTCACCTCGATGTTTCCACTCTGGGGAGGCAGCACGCAGCTGACATTCCCGTTCCACTCCTCGCGAATGTTCCTGATGCGGGCACCACATTCACCTTCCTGTAAACAGTTTAATAGTAGATAGATAGAATCTTTATTCAAAACAGAATACAAAGCTCAAAGTACAATAGAAAATATACAAACTCAAACTCACAATATTTATTGACAACAAAAACACACTACATCACAGCAAAAACAGTAAAAACATAAATAGGCGAAGAGAGAACAATTTGAGACGTTGTGCTGTAAGTAGTGTGTGTGCAATAATACCTTTAAACTTAAAACTAGTATCAAAATAAAATTCACGTGTTATTCTTTGAATTGAGAGCCCTGCGACGATGTCTAGAATAGTCGCTGACTCAGCATATACTGCAGTAACCTGCAGTGCTGATAATCTGTCAGAAACCCGTGGTGTTTGCTGTACAAGGCAATCAGTTTGTGCCTCTTTAATTATTCCATATGAAGGATTTACTTCTAAAAAAGAGTACAGTAGTACATTTTTCCCCTCAGTATTTTTTGCAACGAGCAAGTAGTCACTGATGGTAAGAGATCACCATCGCCCATAAGCATCTGCAACACCAGGGAATTGCAGCGTTGCCAACCTAGAGGCCCAAGATGGGATACCTCAAGTGCCAGTAATTTCACCGGCTGTCTTACTCTCCACGCTGAAACACAACAGTGCAAAAGCACTGCGACTTCACGGCAGGATTAGCGAGCAAGATGGTGGTAGCAATCAGGGCGGACCTTGCACAAGGTTCTACCACCAGCAAAAGCATCTTGTTGAATTTCTTGCCGGATTCTTCTCAACAAAGGTTTTTCCGAACACTACTTAGATGCAATTTTTGGGAATTTTGTAAAACCCGGAATTTCTTTCCAAATTCCAATTGCTAGTCTAATGATTTTCGCGTGCGAAACCACGGGTAAAACTAGTTATTGCTTAAATAAGTGTTACAATATTGTGCTGTCGGTAGGCCTCCAACAAGATGGAGCGACGTCCTGGCTAAGATCGCGGGATCGCGGTGGATGCGAAAAGCACAAGACCGGTCTGAGTGGAGAGCCTTGGGGGAGGCCTATGTCCAGCAGTGGACGTCTTTCGGCTGACATGATGATGATGATGAATATTGTGCTTACCCGCAGTCCTCGTCCGGCGTATACAACATTATCCCCCGGATTCTCCTGGTTCTCTCGCAGTATGTAAGAAAAACCTCCTACAGTCATTCTGAAACGGGAAACAATTACATTAAGAACAATCCCATGTTATACATGCGAAAGTTTAGAAGTCTGTTTGTTTTTAATCCCCGATGCAAAAAGAGGGGTGTTATAAGTTTGACCGCTATTGTGTTAAACGTGTGGACCGATTTGAATGCGGTTTTTTTATTTGAAAGCAGGTTTTCTGGCGATGGCTCTTAGATTATGTTTTATTAAAATCGGTTCAGCTGTTTTCGAGGTATTGAGCTTTAAATGACAATGTCAAAACCGTTGAATCGATTTAGATAAAATTGTTCCCGCTCATTCATTGTAAAGTCATTGTAAAGTTCCCGCCCGTGGGATAGCGATAAAGAAATTCTGCGCGGAAAAAATGCACAGGTCCCGCCCGTAGCTAGAGATAGGAAATGAGATAGGAAATTTGTCGACGGAAATGGCTATGAGATAGGACAATTTGGTAGCTGATAGACAGCTGAGACAAGATGAGAAAGCACAACTCCCATTTCGTAGCTAGCTACCAGCCTACCCAATATGGTTACTTACGCAGTTAGCTACAAGATGGAAAGAACAGTTGCCATTTGGTAGCTAAGTATAAGATGGGAAATAGTTCTAAATTGGTAGCTAGCTACAAGATGGGAAATCGTTCCCAATTCTGGGGCGCTAGTGAAAAAGGGGTTAATTCTGCAGAAGTTGAACAGCTGATTTCGACGTAAACCCGTTTACACATAAAATAGAAAATAGCTGTGTAATTTCTGCAGACTTAACCTCTTTTTCACTAGGGTCTCAGAATTGGTATAATGCTCGTAGTTAGCTGCGAGATGGGATATCATTCCCATTTGGTAGCTAGCTACAATATGGAAAACAGTTCCCATTTGGTAGCTAACTACAAAATGAAAAAACAGTTACCATTTGGTAGCTAGCTACAAGATGGAAAAACGGTTCTCATTTGTTAGCTAGCTACAAGATGGGAAAGCAATATTCCCATTCCGTAGCTAGCTAACAAGGCTGTTAAGGTGTCTAAAGTTTTCAGTTACTTAATTAAAACCTTATACAGATATGAGTTTATGCAATCCTACTAATATTATAAATGTGAAAGTTTGTGAGTGAGTGAGTATGTTTGTTACTCCTTCACGCTGAAACGACGGAACGGATTTAGATGAAATTTAGCAACAAGTTAGTTTATAACCTGAATTGAAACATTCCGATATTTCCACGGGATAGGAATAAAATCTCGAACTAATTACCGCTGGGCTTAGATCATGAAATTTGGTATATAGATAGCTGGACATCTGGAATGAAACATAGCCTACTTTTTATTCTGATTTTCCCACGGATAGGGATAAAATCTGGAAACAACCGCTGGGCTTAGAGTAATGAAATTTGAATGTGATTGTTTCTGATGTAACGTCAATTTCATTAGCTAAGTAATGAGGGCTATCGTTTTTTCTCTCACTAGTTGGCGCCACTGTTGCGTGAGGTTTTTAAAAGTCTGTTATAACGGCCGTGAAAACAAAGTTTAGATTAAAATCATATTTAATACCAGGGTTGTTGCTGATGCAGGTTTTTACTATATCAGCGGATGCTGATGCTGATGCTGATTTTCTCAGACCAATATCAGCGGATGCTGATGCTGATGCTGATATTAATTAATTACTTCAATAAATCATATCCTACTAGGAAATTAATAGTAAACAATAAAGGCAATTTATACATTAAAAAAACACTTTCAACTAATTGTTGACAAAACAATCAAATGAGGGAACAAGTGACAGTTTTTATTGTATAACTGTCTGTGATTGGTCGAAATTTCCACGCGTCTCGCGGTAAGTCACGCCTTCAACAAACACGTTACGACTTAATATCAGCATTAAAAATCAGCATCGATTGTTGCTGATGCTGATGCGGATGCTGATATAAAAAACCATGCTGATTATCCGCGGATGCTGATGCTGATGCTGATATTCTCAACAACCCTGTTTAATACATCGTAAAACAGTACCATAAACATATCGAGCAACCACAGTATTGCATAATCCCGTTTTGTTCGGAAAAAAGGGAGGACAAAAGTTTTCGAAAGACAAAACTGTCTCAAATTACAGACGTTCATTGCCCCTTATCGCATAATTGCCATAATTAATTTCAGATAATGCAAAATACTCACAAAATTATTATAATTATAAATAAACCCGCGTAGCTCACCCAAAAACTATGAGATTTGACATTTCGTTGACCTCACGCTTCACTAGCGCCTCTAGCGGAAAATTCATTCGCGATAGCCCCCATTGTATAATTATTGTAATGTTATTCTGATTTATAATAAACAGTTTTTTTTTTTTTAAAACACTAGTTAATGATAATTTGGTGGCTCACCTGCAACTGTCGATGGGGTACCCCACTTTGCAGAGCACGTTCACCTCCCCCCCCACAGGTCGCACTTCGATTCGGGGCGTGATCTCCACATGCTGGCCTGCAAGAGAAAGACTTGGTTAGAATTTGAAGGACATGGATACATGGGACCAGAAAAAACAGACAGACACGAAAAAAGTCTTGAAAGACTTGTCTAAGAGGTTAGTTTTGGCCTCGGCGGATTCTAGAGCTGGCGGTTACCTCGCGCAAAGAATAGGGATAGCTATACAAAGAGGTAATGCGGCCTGCGTTCTAGGGTCCATGCCAGCGACATCACTTGACGACGTGTTTGCCTTATAAAATAATGATAAATTTAAGTTAGTTAATAATGATACATTAATAATATTGTAAATCTATCATCCAGGTTTGTAGTTTATTAATAAAGAGTAGGACATGGATTAACAGACTTAAGGTCTGAAGTGACGTTTATATGGAACTAGCTTATGCCCGCGACTTCGTCTGCGCGGACCTAGGTTATCGTGCGGTCGCGCCCTCTACCGGAATAAATAGTATCCTATGTTGATCCTTGGGATACTATCTTTGTCCCAAATTTCGTCAAAATCGGTTCAGCAGTTTCGACGTGAAAGCGTAACAGACAGAGAGACAGACACAGACAGAGTTACTTTCGCATTTATAATATTATAGTAGGATATAGTAGGATATAACTAGTAGGATTAACAAAAAAATAAAACCGACTCCAAAACTTTTTTTTTTAAGTTACTTTTTAGATAAGGTCTTCACTGAAATCAGCGCCACGGCCTGGCATTATGCTGAGTGATCTATTTAGCGTCATGTATGTCTTTATTTGTTCTATGATTGTTTTATGGCAGTAAATAAATGTATTTTCTTTCTTTCTTTCAAAAAAATAACAAAATATGGAACCGACTAGTAGGTACTTCACCACCTGCTTAAATTTATTCCTCACTTCTCCATTCCAATGTAAAGGTTGCCTGGAAGAGATCGCTCTGAAGCGATAAGGCCGCCTATTGCTTACCTCAGAAAGTCTTTGTGTGTATACCTGTTTTCTGTAATTTTTTGCTATATTTTGGTGCGCAATAAAGAGTTATTGTATTGTATTGTATTGTATTGTATTGTACTAAACCTTTGAAAATATTTTTTTAGGTAGGTATCTAAAGCAGCTGGAAATTGGTGCCTCAGCACGACCCAGCAGGAGTGGAAAAATAGTCGTCTACCTCACCTACATACTTTATACTGTAGTATGGCAATTGGCCACTTTCAGTGTTTAGCAGTAACACAATAGGTTACTGCTACATAAACGCATATTGCTTGTATCAGCGACAATCATAATGTATAATTTAGGTATTAATCTATAATGTGTAATCTAGGTCTGAATTAATAAATGAGTTCGCACGCTCTTTACGCACAACTACATCGTCTTATTGACCACTACGATCTCCTTATATTACAATACTATTAGGGGACCGCTAAGGTTAATACTTTGAAAAATACAACATGTGTACTTTAGTTTCTTGTTAAACCTTAGCGGTCCCCCGACACCGACGACGCTTTGATAAAACAAATATTATTAGGTATTAACGAGTGCATATACTAAATTAACATAGACTAATTTTGCGAGACATCAGCATAGTCCCAGCGGGATAGGGATAAAACGAATTGTTCGCAGATGAAGTCGCGGGCAACAGCTAGGTAGTGCATTATTATTTTTTACTTTTTAGTTGTCTTTTTTTGGCGACTTTTTTTCGGGCGTTTTTTTTATTTTTGCTGGCTTTTTTATAGCCCATGCCGCCGCCGTCGAATTATCTCACGGTGCTTATATGTAATACATTGCAATCAAATCAAATATGAAATCAGTCAGGATTTATGATTTGTTTTATTTATTGTTTTAGTCGAGATTCGATTTGTGGCATTCGAACATGGCGGATGTAGACAATATATAATTTTGCTAATTCTGTTTCTTTGGCTAGTTGAAGTATAATTTTGATAGTGTTTTATGTGGCGATTAACCTTAACAGTGAACAGTGATCACAAAATTCTATACTGCTCTTGTGTCTGACATCTTTTAATGCGCAAGTTGTTTCCACGTGGTTTCTGGAATTTTACTATCAAGTTACAAAAACTACAATCACCGTACAACGTTGCCTCTCGAAAGAGAATACATAGACACTGGCGAAATTGTCTTATTAATTAGGACAGAAGCCATATTTTAAAAAATAATTAAGAAATTATTGTTTTAGTCAATTTGTAATGGAAATAATTTATTACAGGCTCAACAAATATCTTCAGTAAGCCATTCAAAACGTCCGAAGCTTAGCAAGTCAGTAGAGCTTAGCTAGAATGCCGGTAACTTAGCTATTTAGCGTATCTGGGGCAGTTGTAGCCGGTTCAGTGCGGCGATAACCGGCTCAAAGCGGTCTGGCTGGATCAAAGTGGATTGTTGGACGCTGGGGGTTAGGAATGTCATCGTGTGTGGATATTGATAAGGAGGGGGTGAGGAATCGTGATGGATACATACACATATATTTATTGATCTCCTTTAACTTTGGCAGACGGGTCAGTTCATTGGTACCGGAAAAAAACCTAACCAACAAAAAGTTGGAAAACCCCCGACTTTGTCACTTCAAAGTTCAATATCTCAAAGACGGCTGAACCGATTTTGATAAATCATATATAAGGACCACCGCTAGAAAACTGGCCTTCAATTAAAAAAAACCGCATTCAAATCGGTCCACTCATTTAATAGTTGTAGTTGTCCTTCTGTATGTCTAACTAACACTAGCATAAGTTTTACTTATTCAATTGTATTACTAACTCAATGATCCAAGTTGGTCGAAAAATAAATAATAATAATAATTACTATTAAGACCTACGGTGCCACAGACAGACACACATAGCGGTCAAACATAACACCCCTTTTGCGTCGGGTGTTAAAAAAAATAATTCTAAATTTTCGCCATGATGCCACCAATTCAACATAATAATTCATTGCACTTCGAAAATGTTATTAATCGATTTTCAAATTTGGAACGCAGCCAAACGTTTAATAACTGGCCGCTAGCTGTCAAAGCTGAACGCCATTAAAGTTTTGTTCTTTATTGCAAAATAACCAACATGGCCGACAGACTAACTTTTTAACGGTTTAGTTTTAATGGACGATAAAAACTAATCGGGAAAAACGTGAAACGTTAAATAGACACTTTTTAACCTTGTTGTTTCATTATTATTTACTAGGTTATTTATTAAACTTTATTTTAGAGTAGGTATAGGTATTTAGAGTAGGTACTATTGTTTATGATAGATGCGGGCCGGCCAACAGTGAGCGTCTTACGGCTGATGTGACAATGATAAGAAAAGCTACAAATAATTCATATCATAGGACACTTGACATCAGTCCCAAACCCAAATCAAGCAAAGCCTGTACTATGGATACTAGGCAACGCATAAATGTAGTTAGGTATATCCATACTAATATTATAAATGCGAAAGTGTGTTCATATGTTTGTGTGTTTGCCGTCTTACACGCCGTAACGGAGCGACGGATCGACGTGGTTTTTGGCATAGAGATAGTTTATGGGCCCGAGAGTGACATAGGTTACTTTTTATCCGCACGCACGCGATAACCGAATACCACGCGGGCGGAGCCGCGGGCAAAAGCTAGTAGATAAATATACCTATACTTAAATACATATTAAACATGCAAGACTCGAGAACAAACATTCGTATTATTCATACAAAAATCGAACCCGGGTCTTCAAACCTCGTAGTCAGGTTCTCTAACCACCACTTAGCCATTCGGTCGTCATCCTAACAATATTTTATACCTAATTTAAATCATTTTGAACCTATTTTTCATTATTAACGATTGAAACAGATTGATTAACGCAAACGCACGACTTCTTCAATTTGTGCCGCCAGAAGCCGGCTAATAGAAAAATACGACGCCTCCTTGGAACAGCGCGGCCATGGAGTAGGCGACTTTGATAATACAGGGTGAAATTTAGAGGATATCACACGGGCGAGCATTTAGAAAAATACGTATTTGAAGAAACTATTGCCGTCTCTATTTCCCGCATATAGTGTGAAAAAGATGACTGCAGCTTTAGCCGATTTTAGCTGTAAAAAACGTCCGAAAATAGGGTTTCATAGTCCTCAATTTCCTCTTCCAAAACTTTTAATTTTTCTTTTCTGTTTTTCTTCTACATTCGTGGGATTTGTTTACGAAACCTCTGATTGAGGAACTGGAATAGCAATTTTCCGATTCACAACCGCAATGACACATACCTTTGTGTTGTTTATTTGTACCCTAATAATTTATTGTTGTCTTGTGTTGTGAATAAATATATTTTCTTTTCTTTCTTTCTTTCTTTCTTTCAATTTTTTTGGAGTTTTCAAGGGTCTCTAATTCTTAAAATATACGCATACTAAAAATGTGTCAAAAAAAATTGGATATTAATTACAGAGATGTCATTGCAAATTTACATTTTTAATCAAGAAGAACTATAGATTGAATGAAATTATAATGATAATTTTTAATGAAGTCTCCACTCCCCTGTCCGCCTGTCCGTCGGTATATTAGAAGATATTATCCGTCGTGGCGTCACCGGGCAATTGCCACTAACTAGTACAACCTCTGGTTAGTCACGAATTAAGCGTTGCCCAACACGGGGCCTTGGAAAGATGGGAAACGACACGGAGAAACGTGGGACGCTCCAGTGCTTTAAGGAGCACTTCCTAGATTCCAGATTATAATGTCATCATCATATCAGCAGTGTTTGACAAACAAAAAAACCGGCCAAGAGCGTGTCGGACACGCCCAAAATAGGGTTCCGTAGCCATTACGAAAAAATTAAGTAATATTTTTCCAAGGATTTCGTATTTTATAAGGAATCTTTCAAGTTTAGGTATATTTTATACCTTACGCTGCTATTTACTCATAAACTACTAATAATTCTCAAGCAAACTTAGCCGTTATAGTTTTCCTTGAAAGTTTGATATACTGACTACCATCCTGATTTTTTTCAATTTTTTCCACCCACCGGTTTAGATTTTAGAGGGGGGGGACGCTCGATTTTAATGAAAATTTGCACTTTAAAGTTGAATATTTCGCAAAAAAAATACTGAATCGAAAAATCGTTTTAGCAAACCCCTAATGGTTTTAAAATACCTATCCAACGATACCCCACACTATAGGGTTGGATGAGAAAAAAAAATCACCGCCGCTTTACGTCTATGGGAGGTACCCTAAAAAAAATTGTTTTTGAATTTTTAATTGTACTATTTTGTCGGCATAGTTTACCTATATATCCGTGCAAGGTTACAGCTTTCTAGCATTGATAGTCCCTGAGCAAAGCCGCGGACGGACAGACAGACGAAATCCTTAGAAAAATACTACTTAATTTTTTCGTAATGGCTACGGAACCCTATTTTGGGCGTGTGTGTTGTGCATGAGGGTTTTTACCTTATAGTGATGTCACAACCCCCCACTCCGGAAGTTTGACGATCTATACTATTTGTATACCTTTGTCGATTTTTAATAAATAGATAGGTAGATAGGTAGGTATAGATAGGAAAACCTGCTATCAAATAAAAAACCGCATTCGAATCGGTCCACCCGTTTAAGAGCTACGGTGCCGCAGACAGAAACAAATAGCGGTCAAACTTATAACACCCCTCTTTTTGCGTCGGGGGTTAAAAACATATAGCATTTAAGATAGAGACCTAGCAGTAAGCGCGCCGCAAGCGCAACAGGGGAAGCCTTTTAGGATTATCCTTCAAGCCTAGATCAAGACTTAGATTAAGCCTTTGGTTTATCGAAGATTGCTACAAAACTGTTAGGGTCTGAGTCAGAGCTATTGCTCATATTGATTTGAAAAGAAATATAGGTAAGTGTTGTTGGATAAGTAGTTACCCATACTAATATTATAAATGCGAAAGTGTGTTTGTCCGTCTTTCACGCCGTAACGGAGCGACGGATCGACGTAATTTTTAGCATGGAGACAGTTTATGGGCCCGAGAGTGACATAGGCTACTTTTTATCCCGGAAAAATGCACAGTTCCCGAGGGAACAGCGCGCGATAACCGAATACCACGCGGGCGGAACCGCGCGCAAAAGCTAGTAATATTATAAAAATGCGAAAATGCGAAGTATGTTTGTGCGTCTGTCCGTCTTTCACGCCGTAACGGAGCGACGGATCGATGTTATTTTTGGCATGGATATAGTTTATGGGACCGAGAGTGACATAGGCTACTTTTTATCCCGGAAAAATGCACAGTTCTCGAGGGAATAGCGCGCGATAACCGGAATACTGTTCTGGTCTGTCGGAGGTCTGTTTGTGTTTGTACGTTGTGGCACCGTAGCACTTAAACGGGTGGACCGATTTGAAGCAAACACGGGAATCAAACCCGGGACCTCAAGCTTCGTAGTAAGGTTCTCTAACCACTAGGCCATCTGGTTGTCAAAGCTATTAAATATATTTTAAACTTTAAAATGACAGTATTCTAAGTTGGTTAGGTTATACAATAAATAATCTATGTTTTATTTGAGAAAAAATAACTATAATTTTAACCATATAACCCCGCCTGGCTATAAATCTGTATCCGCCATTAATCATCTAGGTCTGTTACTTGTAAGTATCTTATTTCTATCAATCAAAATTATTTCGACTTGCTCCTCGGTAGTAATGATAACTATAATATACCTTTCAGTATGATTGCTAGGGTGGTGTAATAACAAATTTTCTTCCCCTCATGGGATGAGGTCAGTAATATGATTGCCTTTGCAACGATATTCAGAAAGTTCGGGAATTTAATTTACATAATACGTTCCGGAGTTTTTGGAATAATACAGTGTATCTAAAATACTCATGGAGCGTAAAGGAGCATAAAGCTTTCGTAGAGCTCATTGATAAATTAAATTTCTACAATATAACGGATAATTTTTAGGGTTCCATAGCCAAAACGGCAAAAATGGAACCCTCATAGTTTCGCACACCTCCAGAGTACCTCCCATAGACCCTCCCATAGTTTTTCTTGTAAGTTTGATATACTACTACCATCATGATTTTTTCAAAATTTTCCACCCACCGTTTTAGATTTTAGAGACTCTCGATTTTAATGAAAAATTGCACTTTAAACAAACTTTAAAGTTGAGTATTATTTAGCAAACAAATCACTAAATTGAAAAATCGTTTTAGCAACCGCTCAATGGTTTTATAAGACCTATCCTATGAGAAAAAAAAATCACCCCCACTTTACGTCTATGGGAGGTACCTAAAAAAAAAATTTTTTTTAATTTGTTTATTGTACTGTTTTGCCGGCATAGTTTACATACATATTCGTGCAAAATAACAGCTTTCTAGCATTGATAGACGATAGCACGAACAGACAGACAAACATGGTGAAACTAAAGGGCCCCGTTTTTGCCATTTTTGCTCCGGTTAAATAAAAGCTTTTTATTATACAAAGTTGGCTGAGATTCATCCTCTATTTATACAACATTTTTAACGTAAGCAAAACCACGTGCAAAACCACAGCTTTTATTGAGTGTCAAATTCTGAACATGCCACAAAGGGTGCTCAAATTTATTAAGTACAGGGTGCTCTGATTAGCAATTACAGCCCCTTCTAAGGGGGGTGCATACATTAGGGGCGTCTTTATTATTTTATTGCGCATTTTTATGACATTGGTATTTGGAAATGACAAATATTTATTGCTTTCTTGTTGATGTTAAAAAGTGTTTTTTTGTTTTTGTCATTTCTATTAATACGAGTAAATGAGGAATAAAATGAGTGTTTTCGTGATAAAATTTGGTTTAGAGTTTGTATTTTAATTTATTTAAAAGCGGCTGAAAACGCAAGTATGCAAATTGGTCGAAGTCTTGTTCTCATCATCTCAGCCTATATACGTCCCACTGCTGGGCACTGGCCTCTTCTCGGAATGAGAGGGCTTGGACCATAGTTCCCACGCGGGCCCAGTGCGGATTGGGAACTTCACACACACCATTGAATTTCTTCGCAGGTTTGTGCAGGTTTCCTCACGATGTTTTCCTTCACCGTAAAGCTCGTGGTAAATTGGGCACATGAATTTCGAAAAACTCAGAGGTGCGAGCCGGGATTTGAACCCACGGCCCTCTGCATGAGAGGCGATAGGTCAAACCACTAGGCCACCACGGATATATCTACTAGTCTTGTTCTACTGATATTATAAATGCGAAAGTGTGTACGTCTGTTTGTTTGTTACTCTATCACGTCTAAGACGCCTAACCGATTTCGATGAAATTCGGTATACAGATATTTGCTTCCCGGGGAAGGACATAGGATAGTCTTTATCCCGGAAAATCGCTTCCCGCATGACAGTGAAAACCGGATTCTACGCGGACGAAGTCGCGGGCAGCGGCTAGTTAGAATTACATTTGAAACGCAATAAATACATCCATACTATTATTATGAATGTGAAAGCGTGTGTGTTTGTATGTTTGTGTGTTTGTGAGTATTTTTGTCCGTCTTTCACGTCGAAACTAGGCGACGGATCGACGTGATTTTTGGCATAGAAATATTTTATGGGCCAGAGAGTGACATAGGCTAGGTACTTTTCATCCCGGAAAATGCACAGTTCCCGAGGGAACAGCGCGCGACAACCGAATCGCACTAGGGCGAAGCCGCGGGCAAAAGCTAGTAATATTAATAAAAATAAGCAAGTTCTTAACAATAATAAAAACACACACACAAACTCATATTTTTTTCTCTATTCAAATAAGTACCAAATCGAATGCACCCTTAACACAGATCGCACCACTAAATCATTCACCCATTCATTTCATTTCATTCGTTCGTTCATTTGTCCGAATGAGTGTCAATCCGAAGTGCGCAACGTGGTTACCCTAACGACCGGCTACTGGGTCGGGTGACCATGTGTGAAGATAAAATGGGAGATTCTCATTTCTGACCTACGTAAAAAAAGAAGTTTTTATTTTTACAAGTTTTATTTCAAGTCTTGGCGCCTGAATTTGAGCTATACTTGAAATTTGTTAAACATAATTATGAAGGTTATATGACCTTATAACATAAGACCTCTTAGCTGTTCGAAATAAAAAGATTTATTATTATTTTTTAACATTTATTATGCAAGTACAGTCAATATAATACCTCATAGAGGATCATATCGGCACTATCACAGGAGAAGTATTTTATATATTTTTTCGTTCCAATAATGTCAAAATTTATGGATAGCCAAGTGATTAGAGAACCTGACTCTGCAGCTTGAGGTCCTAGGGTCGATCCCCGGTCATGGCAGATATTTGCATGAATAATACGAATGTTCTCGGGTCTTGGAAGTTTAATATGTATTTTTTCCAGCGCAACACTACATGGTTTATTTTTAATTTATTCCACTGGATGGCAAACGAGCAAGTGGGTCTCCTGATGGTAAGAGATCACCACCGCCCATTAACATCTGCAACACCAGGTGTTCATGTACGAATAACTGTCCAAAAACACACATCTTAAAATATAATTGTTTTCCTATCAAAGTATTCCGGTTCAACTATCGAATAAGAGATGGTGTTAGTTTCACCATATTTTGTATGTAATTTTGGAGTTATGTAATGTTATAAAATGTTTGTTATGTTATTTAAATTACACTAAACGTCGTGTGACAGTTAAAATATCAATTAATACAACTTTTTCTAAAAATATTTAATTTGTATATAAAAAAATTGCTTAGTTTCTTTCACTGTCCCATTTTAGAACCAAATGGCGGGCACCCGAGCAACCCCTAACAAATAACAACACGCGTCCGTCTGTCTGTGGCCGCAGGATTAGTGACGACCAATTATGAACCCTCGTTATTGCCGTAACACCCTCCGCGCGGTCGGGTAAGAAGCGACTCCTGTTTGAAGGGTTCTACACGTGTTTGGTGTTTTTAAAGTTTCTGGTGTTTTGTTGGGTACGCATCTGAATATAAAATGTTAAAATCCCTACTCCCTACTATCTATCCATACTAATATTATAAATGCGAAAGTAACTCTGTCTGTCTGTCTGTCTGTTACGCTTTCACGCCAAAACCGCTGAACTGATTTGGATGAAATTTGGTACAGAGATAGAATAGACCTTGGGAAAGGACAAAGGCTATCTATTATCGCGAAAAAGATGCTTTAAAGGGTAAAAATAGGGGGTGAAAGTTTATATGGTGGAAGTTCGTCGCTGTCAAAGATAAAACTATGAAACTTGGCATTTAGGCATTTAATATACTATCCATATCCATACTAATATTATAAATGTCAAAGTGTGTTTATATGTTTGTATGTTTGTCCGTCTTTCATGCCGTAACGGAGCGACGGATCGACGTGATTTTTGGCATGGAGATAGTTTATGGGCCTGAGAGTGATATAGGCTACTTTTTATCCCGGAAAAATGCACAGATCCCGAGGGAACAGCGCGCGATAACCGAATACCACGCGGGCGGAGCCGCGGGCAAAAGCTAGTAATATTACAAATGCGAAAGTAACTCTGTCTGTCTGTCTGTCTGTTACGCTTTCACGTCGAAACCGCTGAACCGATTTTGATGAAATTTGGTATAGAGATAGTTTAAGTCCCAAGGATCAACATAGGATACCTTTTACTCCGATAGAGGGCGCCACCGCGCTATAACCTAGGTCCACAGACGAAGTCGCGGGCATAAGCTAGTATCGCATATATTAAAATATCGAATGGGTCATAACATAGAAAGGTTTATTTTCTGAAACCGAAAACTTTTCAGGATTGTTTAAAACGGCATCGTATAGAACCCCTTAGATTAGTTTAGGTAAGATTTATAACAATCTTAGAAAAGTACAGTCTTAACAAAAATACCTTTTTGATATTTTAATAGATTCGATATTTTAACATTCGATTTTCAGATACGTTACCGTTTTATCTATTTCGATTTAATTCCTTATTTAAGGCATAGCGCATTTTGTGTTAGTAGTAAAGACTTATTATACCTAACACTTATAAACTAAGTTTTAGTAGCTATGAATAACCAACGGATCAAAAAAATGAAAAAAACTAAGGTCACGTCACGACAAAATACGATGGCAAAACATTATTCCATACATACATACCAAACACAAACTATCGGCGATTGAGGTACCCCAATACTTCAAAGACATAATGCTTATTCGAGTAGCTCTTGTCAATGGCTTTTGTAATTTTGACAACTGCGGCTGGGGTTGCCAGGATTAGCAAACAATACCGAATTGGAGTAACTTAGAATATCAACACAGTTTTTGTCACGGCCTCGATCATGAATATTAGACGAACCTATTGTGTTCTATTAGTTTGTGGATTATTCATAAAAAATGTTTAATTAAACCTTTTCTATATTATATTTATTTTACTAACCTAGTATGCCTAAATGTTATTTTGTAAGTAGGCTGCAAAGTGCTATTTTTAACCCCCGACTATGGCCGCGTAGCTCTTAAACGGGTGGACCGATTCAAATGCGGTTATTTTTATTCGAAGCAGGTTTTCTAGCGATGGTTCTTAGATATGTTTCATCAGAATCGGTTCAGCCGTTTTTGAGATATTGAAATTTAAAGTGACAAAGTCGGGGGTTTTCCAACTTTTTGTTGATTAGGTTATATATTTATTTTACTAACCTAGTATATGCCTAAATGTTATTTTTCAAGTAGGCTGCAAAAAGGGGGTGTTATAAGTTTGTTCGCTATGTGTGTCTGTCTGTGGCACCGTAGCTCTTAAGCGGTGGACCGATTCGAATGCAGTTTTTTTTATTCGAATACAGGATTTATTTTCTAGCGATGCGGTTCTTAAATATGTTTCATCAAAATCTGTCTAGCCATTATTGAGGTATTGAACTTCGAAATGACAAAGTCGGGGGTTTTCCAACATTTTTTTGGTTAGGTTATACTATACATGTAATTTTTATACTACCAGCGCTTTCGGAAAGACCACGGAAAGACCATCATGGCAGATCATGGCCAAGAAGAATGCGCCGCAAGAAACTTGCCATGTATATACTACAGCATATGCATATCCCAGAAGCTGTCGTTAGCAGATATGCTAATCGTCCGTATCAGGCGTATACACAGACGTTATCTCATTTAGGTCATCTATATCTAGTAATTGGCTATCGGCGCTTAGCTTAGATATTTAATTGGTGATTAACATTTAAATGAAGTTAGCTATACGTTTATATATAGATAGATTAATTTATTTCCTTATGAAAAAATGCATTAGAAGTACATGTTAAGTAGTTATAAGATATTCACAAAAGGATCGTAAAATTGTATACAAAAAACAATAATATATGATAATAGCAAATATCAATAAAATGTCAGTTAAAAATAGAATTAGAATTAAATTTAAAAATAATAACAATAATTTAAGGTAAAAACTTAAAAGTGAAAATTACAATTACTATATCAAATAAAAAAATATTAAAATGTCAACGCAGCATATATTGAGATGCCAAGATTTCATATGCTACCCTAAGGAAGATCAGTACCGTTCACAAGACTGGCAGATTGCTGATTTGGGACTATTTTGTACCATGCAATTTTTTGCGGAGGGTCACCGACGTAGCCAAACGAATTAGCTCGTTGAAGTGGCAATGGGCAGGCCATATATAGCATGGAAAACAGCACCACTACCATGAGTTTACAGTGACCGTACTCGATAGCGATGGCGTAAATTATTTGTAGAGGCGCTGTACAATTCTCCATACAAATAATTTACGCCGTCGCTATCGAGTAGTCACTGTAAACTCATGGTAGTGGTGCAGATTTATTTATTTATTTATTGAATAAAGCACATGCAAGCTTACAGTACGAAACCAAAACACTCACACATTAATTACAAAAACAAAAAAAAAATACATGAATACATTAATTAAGGAAACAATGTCAATATAAATTACAAAGCGACGTCAAGGAATATAGAAGAAGCTTCATAGTCAAAAATAAAGTAATACTTAACAATAATTCTAAATTTATACCATGCACGTCACAATCTCAAAACCAAAATTAATAAAATATCTTTATAATGAATAAATTCAACGTCAAATTCTTAACGTGAGCTACCATTCATAATTTCCACGATGGACGCAGACGGACGCAAGTGCAGTGTAGGACGTCCACCATGGGCGGATGACCTGGTTAAAGCCGCGGGTTCACGGTGGATGTAAGCCGCTGCCAACCGAAGCAACTGGAAGTCTAACAGTGGACGTCCTACGGCTGAGATGATGATGATGAAAAATTTTTCCATGTCTTAAAAACATTTCTTCTTTCTTTTTTTCTATAATAGCTCAGTGAGCTGCAGTCCTTATGAAATTGTTCAAAAAGCTGATGCTACTTTTTACCAATTTTTATTAATTTTTCTGTATCGTCTTTTTCATCTACCAAATGTTCACTGTTTGAAATACATTTAATTGTATGTTTATAACGTCGATTGAGTACCTTTACCTCAAAGAAACTCGCTTTCACGAAAAAACACCACATCATTATTGATCCATTCGTTTGAAAGCCACGTAACCACAATTGGCATCAAACAAGATTACTATTTGGAGTCTTTTTTGTATTTTTTTATTTCAACTCCAAATTTTGAGTTTGATTGCTTAATAGCGACTTCTCTTGTCCCTGGTGAGCGGATAGTTCCGAAGGGAGTGAAAAATGTTTCTCGTTGAGAACGTAGATCATAGATGGCGTTAGTGTCGCTGCTAAAGTGACTATGAAAAGAATTCAAGTTGAAATATGGGTGCATAGGAAAAATTCGTGGCTAGTCTCCTGTCCAGCGGTGGTGTAGGGAAATAGCAAGCAGCACGGAATGCTGAGGACCTGGGTTCGATTCCCAGCGCTGGTTTTTCTGTGCATCCGTGTTTCGGCTTGTGTTTTCGTGTGAAATACGTCTATATTGATCCATTCGTTTGAAAGCTACCTACGACGCCACAGCACCATCAAACCTATAACACCCTTTTTGCGTCGGAGGTTAAAAATAGAACCTTTTCCGAAGTCAGTTAACAACTATACTTGGTTTGGATAGGTATTTACGAATAACTATATGTAAACAAACTTCTAGGGAGGTCTATGGGGGAGGCCTATGTCCAACAGTGGACGTCCTACGGCTGAGATGATGATGATGATGATGAAACAAACTTAAGCCGCCAGATGTGGTACATTCAAGGTTTTTATACATTTTACTAGCTTTTGCCCAAGGCTCCGCCCGCGTGGTATTCGGCTATCGCGCGCTGTTCCCTCGGGAACTGTGCATTTTTCCGGGATAAAAAGTAGCCTATGTCACTCTCGGGCCCATAAACTATCTCTACGCCAAAAATCACGTCGATCCGTCGCACCGTTACGGCGTGTAAGACGGACAAACATACAAACACACTTTCGCATTTTATAATATTAGTATGGATTTATCTATCATTGCAATACAAACTAGACTATTGTATTTCAATTCAGAAATGTAAATTTTTAGATAGTTTAATGACGGAATTTCAATATTTAAGACACCAATTATATGTTACGTATGTATGTACCGGGTGTGGCCTGTAATATAAGCAAAAAATTAAAACATAGATCACACTCCTCAAACTGAACAACATTAGTTCAGCGAATTTTAAAAATAATATTTTTTTTATTATTTATTACACTTTTAAGTTTATTCGCAGAAGCAATGTAAAGCAAAATGCTTGATGTTTGTAGCGTGACAGGCGACGTCAGTTGTGTTCTAGGATGGCGTACATTGATGGCAGTATTTAATTTGTATGAAAAAAGGCAAATTCAAAGACTCCTTTATTTTTAAAAGTAGCTCAACTAAATGTTGTTCAGTTTAACGAGTACGATCTATGATTTAAATTATTGCTCGTATTACAGGCCACACCCGGTATAAATGTTTTTCTTTCTTTCTTTCTTTCTTTAAAATTGAAGTTGTTTTGTTTACATTTAATTAATACCTATCCAATCCAAGTATATGAAGAGCATTTAACCCTTCAGCTTTTTATCACTGAGTATTATTACGTTGGGTGATATGGTCACCCCACAATTTGTAGTTATTATTTGGAGGTATAATTACGAGATCTGGGGTAGATATGACAAATTGGTGCGCCACGACTTTGGAAACGTTCTAGTTTTAACGATTGTTATTTGCTTAATCATTATTTAGTTGTAGTCTATAATAACTTCATTAATTAAATCCAACAAAAAGTTGGAAAACCCCCGACGTTGTCACTGCAAAATTCAATATCTCAATAACCGGCCAAGAGCGTGTCGGACACGCCCGAAACAGGGTTCCGTAGCCATTACGAATAAATTAAGTTATATCTTTTTAAGGTACTCATAAACTACTAATAATTCTCAAGCAAACTTAGCCGTTATAGGTTTCCTTGCAAGTTTGATATACTTACTATCATCCTGAATTTTATCAAAATTTTCCACCCACCGGTTTAGATTTTAGAGGGAGGGGGAGCGGGGACGCTCGATTTCAATGAAAATTTGCGCTTTAAAGTTGAATATTATGCAAAAAAATGACTGATTCGAAAAATCGTTTGAGCAACCCACTAATCATTTTAAAAAACCTATCCAACGATTCCCCTCACTACAAGATTGGATGAGAAAAAAAAAACACCCCCACGCTAAAAAAATTCTAGCGTACCTCCCATAGATTTAGTGTCCGACACGCTCTTGGCCGGTTTCTTGTTACTAAAATCAAATTCAAATTCAAAATAAATTCAAATTCAAAATTATTTATTTGTTAAACATAGGTTATGTCAATAGATGTTACATTAGGTAATTAATTGTATCACTATGTCTCGCCACATGGCATACAAAAACTAGGTACAGCTTCCATGACATGACATCATGACATTTTTCGATGACATGTTTCTTATAGTTCTTATAGTTTCAGATTTTTCCATGCTACTGACCTGACCGATCTAAATGAACCTATTATTCTGACCCCTCTAGCAGCAGGGCTACTACGAAACTCGAAGTTCGTGTCGTGCGGTCCCTTTCGCTCTCGTATTAAATAGTATAAGTGTCAGAGGGACCGCACGACACGAACTGCGAGTTTCGAGTTTCGTAGTAGCCTTGCTGTTTTAGCATGACACACACACTCACGTTCCACACAACAAATGCACGCAATAATCCTCGCAACTAAAAAAAAAACCGCTCCAATTCTAATCTTTTTTTTGTAACGTGACATCTGCGTATCTAAGTAGTTATTGTCCCGCACAATGGGACTGTCCTGAGTGTTCCCGCGCCGTGGCCACAGTAGCGGAGCTTAGGGATGGCGATTATTTCCAGAAAAAAATAATAATCAGAAATCAGAAGGGCTACTCCGAAACACAACGTTCGAAGTTCGTGTCGTGCGGTCCCTCTCACACTTATACTATTTAATACGAGAGCGAGAGGGATCGCACGACACGAACTTCGAACGTTGTGTTTCGGAGTAGCCCTTCAGCGCTGTAGTAGGCAGCATATGCTGAGTCAATTCCTTTTCGACATCAGGAAATATTTATCTTTTCTGTAAAATATGTATTATTTTAAGTTTGATGTCTATGTCTATGTTAAAAGGTCGATTTTCGAATCGATACGAATCGAGCCCTGAAAAATCGATTCACGAAAAAATCGAAGTCAAAAATATCGATTCTCCAAAAATCTATATTTTCTTGATTTGCTTTTTTAGCTCGTATTTACAATATATAAATCCAATGGAAAAATGACTGTAATCGAAATCCGCAGTTTGTATCGCATCTTTTATTCTCCTATCAAATACTATTAGCGTAAAATAGTTAAAACCGAATCTCGATTCGGGATTCTTGATCTTCAATGTCGTGGATCGATGTTAAAAAAATATTTTTTCAGTTGAAATAATCTATTCTTCAACTGAAAAAACAAAAATATCAGTTGAAATAATCTATTCTTCTCCCAATCCGCACTGGGCCCGCGTGGGAACTATGGCCCAAGCCCTCTCATTCTGAGAGGAGGCCTGTGCCAAGCAGTGGGACGTATAGTTTAGTTTAGTTTATTTATTCGTTCAATACATCATTACATTATAATATTTATAATTTACATAAATGTCAGTTATAAGAATTTGTATTGAATTCGTCAAATGTATAAATAATATTAGTAATTATTATAAAAAAATAGAATTCTAAGCATGTCATTAAGTATATTATGAATGAAAACAATAGGCTGAGATGATGAATCTATTCTTCGATTAATCGATCTGAGATCGCCATCCCTAGCGCAGCTTAACGGAGCTCTATTTACGAGCTTTTTAACCTTTTTGTGGGATTTCGATTCGGCAAATGATTTAGCCGGCATCGCGGAAAGTATAAGCTTCGAAAAGTTCTGTTTTTATTAGCTTGTAAAGGCACATACATAAATTACTGGTGATAGATGGGTTTGTGTGATTTGTATGTGTTCTTACAGTGTTTAAGTTGAGATACAGTGGGGGTAGGAAAACCTTCGTCAGTTATTAAATTGATTCCTTTACTAAGTCATAGCCTCTTAGTACGTTATGAAACCAAAGTACTAAGTAGACAAGTGCATGTCAAATTATACTTACTTGACACGAGAACATGGGTCAAAATAGTATACGCCTCTAACATATATCTAGTTTCATATCAATGTTTTCTACCGATGGTTCTTAGACATGTTTCATCAAAATCGGTTCCGTCGTTTTTGAGATATTGAACTTTAAAGTGACAAAGTCCGGGGTTTTCCAACTTTTTTGGTGTCAATACTCGTTATATGTAAAGCCCTACAGTGGCGCCAACTGGTGAGCGCGAAAACGGTAGCCCGTATTATCTATGTGGCGAACTGGCAAGAGTGGCAAGTGTGGCAAGTCCTCAAATGTATGCAAACAAGTCGCAGCGTGTTACTGTCGGCGAGTGAGCCCGGGAGCGCCCCTGCCGGCCAGGCGTGACAGTCGAGCCGCCTTTTGGTTTGAGCTACCTATTTTATTTTATGTATGTACGTAACTACTTTATTGTACAAGAGAAAAGAAACAAAACAAAATTTTAAATAAATAGCCTTTTCATAAAAAAAAGCATTTTTAATAAGTACAATCTTTTTTTGCTGACTGTACTTTTTGTTTGCACTTGCATTGTCACCTGAAACTTACATTTGCATATTTACCAAATTTCAAGTCGTTTCAAGCCTTTTCGGCGAAATATGTTTCGCCAAATTTCATTTAGCAACCAATCTTTCGCCGAAGTTTCATTTGGCAAACTTTTATATTGCAAAATTTTACTTCATCACACTTTTATGTGGCAAATGATTGGCGTAGGCAAATAACAAATTGTCCAATAACATTTGGCCAATTTTTATATTCATCATCATCATCATGTCAGCCGAAAGACGTCCACTGCTGGACATAGGCCTCCCCAAGGCCCAATTTTTATATTGCAAAGTCTAAATTCAAAATTTTTGCAAGCGAGCGAGCAAGACGGTTCGGAGCAGCAGCGACTTGGATAGTTTAGGTATGGCATTATTCATATAAATAGGTATCTGCCCCGAACGGGTATCGAACCTGGGACCTCAAGTTTAGAAGCAACGCGACTCGGCGATTGCTGCAACATGCGAACATTTCGTATTTTTGATATGAAGAATTGCGAAACTGAAGTGGCAGTGGGCGGGGCACATTGCTCGCAGGACTGATGGCCGATGGGGTCAGAAGGTTCTCGAATGGCGTCCGCGGACCGGGAGACGAGCTGTCGGTGCCTCCAACAAGATGGAGCGACGACCTGGTTAAGATCGCGGGATCGCGGTGGATGCGAAAAGCATAAGACCGGTCTGAGTGGAGAGCCTTGGGGGAGGCCTATGTCCAGCAGTGGACGTCTTTCGGTTGACATGATGATGATGATGATGATTTTTGATCTCGTATTTCGTTGTACTTTTTTTTGTTCCTCACCGGTTTCCATTGTTCATTAAATACGGATTAAAGTTAACGCGTGACTTGAACCCGGGAGTAGAGATTTGATCAGAAGGGGTTCAGTTTAAACCCCAAAACATTGACTGCGGAACCAAAGGGATTTCGTATGTGCATTGTCGGAATTATTGGGTATCTAAAGGTCCCCAAACTTTACCAGTGAGCAGCGAACTTGCAGTTAGGATTTTTTTATAAAAAAAACTGGATAATACAATAGAGCCATATGTATGTATGTTTGTCCGTCTTTCACGCCAAAACGGAGCGACAGATCAACGTGATTTTTGGCCTAGAAATAGTTTATGGGCCCGAGAGTGACATAGGCTACTTTTTATCCCGGAAAAATGCACAGTTGCCGATGGAACAGCGCGCGATAACCGAATACCACGCGGGCAGCAAAAGTTAGGTATAAATATAAAATTGTCTGCAGACGTAGCGAAGGCAAATGTCCCGGAATGCCAGCGGGATAGTTTACCCCCCTCCCCCCTAGTGGTAACTGTCACCAGGTTCAATAATTCTGTCGGTAATGCGAGTGGATATTGACAGGTTTATCACGAACTGAACAAAGCTGAGTTTATTAAATGGAAGGCGACTGTCACACCGTACTGTAATTTTGTTTAATTTATTTCAATTTTAAGTCATATTTTTATTTTATTTCGTTAAATATTAGCAGCAGTGCTTGCACTGTTGTGTTTCGGCGTGGAGAGTAAGACAGCCGGTGAAATTACTGGCACTTGAGGCATTCCATCTTAGGCTTCTAGGTTGGCAACGCATCTGCAATACCCCTGGTGTTGCAGATGTTTATGGGCGGTGGTGATCTCTTACCACCAGGAGACCCACTTGCTCGTTTGCCTTCCAGTAGAATAAAAAAAAAAAAAAAAAAAAAAAAAAATATATAAAAAAAGCATTTAATAGTTCTTTAACATAGAATAATATCAATCAATCAACTTATTTTATAATGTATTAATGTATGTAATTAAATCATAATACATATGTAATTAATCATTTCGTGTAAGTAATTAATAATAATAAGTACTTATTTATAAACTACTGTTGAGTGCCCTTACAGGGCGTCATGGACCGACTTATATACAAATTACTAATGTGACATCTTATTGTATATATAGTGTAATGAACGTGACTTGACAGTAAATAAATAAATAAAATAAATAAAGAAAAAAAAAATATTTGTGAAATACCTAATAAAATAAATAATAAAAACGAATCACGAAGGGCACGAAGTGTTGGGCCTTTTTAACTTCTGACGCAAAAAGAAGGGTGATATAAGTTTGACCTCTCTGTGTGTCTGTCAGTCTGGACCGGTGGACCGATTTGCTGGCGATTTGAAGGCTGGTTTTCTAGCAATGGTTCTTAGATATAAATAATTAAATAAATAAATATCACGGGACAATTCACACCAAATATAATGATTATTTTAATATATTTCATCAAAATCGGTTCAGCTGTTTTTGAGATATTAAGCTTTAAAATGACAATGTCGGGGTTTTTACAACTTTTTTAAGTTGATTGTCATCACTTTTGAATAGGGATTTCGAGTAATATTCGTTTCGAGTAACATTTGTCCATTAAGCCATGGTGGCCTAGTGGTTTGACCTATCGCCTCTCAAATAGAGGGTCGTGGGTTCAAACCCCGGCTCGCACCTCTGACTTTTTCGAAACTCATGTGCGGAATTACATTCAAAATTTACCATGAGCGTTGTGGTGAAGGAAAACATCGTGAGGAAACCTGCGAAGCAATTCAATGATACGTGTGAAGTTCCCAATCCGCACTGGGCCCGCGTGGGAATTATGGCCCAAGCCCTCTCATTCTGAGAGGAGGCCTGTGCCCAGCAGTGGGAGGTATATAGGCTGGGATGATGAACATGGGTCCATGGTTACGCTCTGGTGTGACGCGCGCCCAAACTCTCGTTGGATCCCAATTTATTCCCTCGTTCGATTGAATGTGAGGCAATTTATTCCACAGCCATTTTAAGGAAACTACCAGTCGGGCACACTCGCCCGCGATCGTCGACTACACATTGGACATATCCAAACACTTTCAAACAGCTTTAACGAATAACTTATAATAATAACGGGTGTGGCCTGTAATACGAGCAAAAAATTAAAATATAGATCGTCCTCGTTAAACTGAACAACATTAGTTCAGCGACTTTTAAAAATAATGGAGTCTTGAAAATTTCCTTTTTTCATAGAAATTAAATCCTGAAATCAATGTACGCCATCCTAGAACCTAACTGACGTCACCTGTCACGCTACAAACATCAAGCATTTTGCTTTACATTGCTTCTTCGAATAAACTTAAAAGTGTAATAAAAATTAAAAAAACGAACTATTTTTAAAACTCGCTGAACTAATGTTGTTCAGTTTGAGGAGATTGATCTATGTTTTAATTATTTACTTATTTTACAGGCCACACCCGGTATAATAGTACTAATGTACAGAATGGCCACGCTCCGCCCCGCACTGGATCGAGTTACCCCACCCCTCAAGCGCAGATTGCAGGAAAACCGCAGGAAAGCAGTCGGGTGCGCGACGCGATGTATGTCACACGCACGGCACTTATTTTGCGAAATGGTAACGCTACCCTACATACTTCCTTTTATAAATGAATAATGATTTCTGAAATTATTGCGATCAATACATGAAATAACTACCTACCGAATAAGTAAGTAAAAAAGTCTTTATTGCCAAAAAACCTAGCTCAATACTGCTAGGTTAGGCAATGGGTCCCAATCTCAGCGTATGCTAGGCATGCCTAGCGCTGGTTTTCAGATTGGTCCCTAGAAGAGGGACGGTCGCTACCCGAAATAGTGTACGCTGTGTAAACCTAAATACCCATTAAGTACTAGATGATTTTAAAAGATAGTAACAGAGCACAGACGTACAGTGTTAACTCCACGAGCGCTCGTAAATTCGTTTAAGTCGTATATATTTTGTACTTAATTGAAAATAATAAAGCTTAAATACACAGACTGACACATTTTAAGTAGTTTTAAATAAATAGGTAAGGTTAACGATTACATATAATTTGCACATATCTAAGCCATGCCTACATATAAGTACCTTTCAAATGTCATTGGTAGCACTTATAGTACTATAGAGTTTTCGATAGTCAGCCCTATGTATCACGCACACATTGACGCATGTACAGACGTTGTCGTGCCTATGTAGATTCAAGAACGCTTATGATATATGGCGTGGTCGCCCTGTGATAATATGTAAGATCTACTAGATATATTAACTCAATATGGAGCTATATGTTTCGCCATTTTTTTTATTTGTTCGCTACGCTCACATCGTAACACACGGCACTCGCCTTTTTTGACTCCTCTTTTACAGCAGATGCATAAAATTGCTGAAGGATCAACACGCCTATTGATCAACATAGACGTTACTTCGTGGAAGTATATATTAATGAATAACTGTAATCTTGAATTTTTTCACACATTTTCTTTTAATGTCGCAACACACTGTAATATCACAGAATAAGACAGAAGTATTAAGATACGAAGCATCCATACTAATATTATAAATGCGAAAGTGTGTTTGTGTGTTTGTATGTTTGTATGTTTGTCCCTCTTTCACGCCGTAACGGAGCGACGGATCGACGTGATTTTTGGCATAGAGATAGTTTATGGGCCCGAGAGTGACATAGGCTACTTTTTATCCCGGAAAAATGCACAGTTCCCGAGGGCACTGCGCGCGATAACCGAATACCACGCGGGCGGAGCCGCGGGCAAAAGCTAGTTTTATTTATATGTATAAAAGCCTTTTATTTATATAAAGTATCTTTTTAGTCGATTAAGTCCCCAATAAATCTGTTTACATTGTACTACAAGATCCAAGATGGCTGCCTTACCGGAAGTCATTGATTGCGCTCCAAAGCGCCCCCTATCGGCGCTCAAGTTATTTATGTTGGCTGCACTTCCGGTAGAGCTCCATTTCCGGTCGGGGGCGAAAATTCACTTTCGTAATGTTTCCGTGCACCTCGATGGTGTTTGCGTATTTTGGAAGATGCAAGACAATTTTTTTTTCTGACTAGGTACTTTTTGTAGACATCACTGTCATTCACATACATCCCGTCACATCAATTTATACCATTTTTTAGGGTTCTGTAGCCAGAATGGCAAAAACGGAACCCTTATAGTTTCGCCATGTCTGTCTGTCAGTCTGTCCGTCCGCGGCTTTGCTCAGAGACTATCAATGCTAGAAAGCTGTAATTTTGCACGAATATATATGTTACTGACAAAACAGTATAATTTAAAAAAAAATTTTTTTTTAGAGTAAGTACCTCCCATTGCGACGTAAAGTGGGGGTGTTTTTTTTTTTCTCATCTAACCTTGTAGTGTGGGGTATCGTTGGATAGGTCTTTTGAAATCATTAGGGGGTTGCTAAGACGATTTTTGGATCCAGTGATTTGTTTATCATTAAGTAGGTACCAATATCAACCTTAAAAGAAAAACTATAGCGGTTCAGTTTTCTTGAGAATTATTAGTAGTTTAAGAGTAAATAGCAGCCTAAGGTATAAAATATACCTAAACTTGAAATATTCCGTACAAAATACGAAGTATTTAGAAAAATAATTGACATTTTTTTTTACGTAATGGCTACGGAACCCTATTTCGGTGTTAAACACGCTCTTGGCCAGTTTTGTTGGTTAGGTTAGGTTATGGTTAAAAACCCATAGCAATTACATTATTCAAATTTAATTCTTATCATCATCCCAGCCTATATACGTCCCACTGCTGGGCACAGGCCTCCTCTCAGAATGAGAGGGCTTGGGCCATAGTTCCCACGCGGGCCCAGTGCGGATTGGGAACTTCACACGTACCATTGAATTGCTTCTCAGGTTTGTGCAGGTTTCCTCACGATGTTTTCCTTCACCGCAAAGCTCGTGGTAAATTTCAAATGTAATTCCGCACATGAATTTAGAAAAACTCAGAGGTGCGAGCCGGGGTTTGAACCCACGACCCTCTACTGGAGAAGCGATAGGTCAAACCACGGCTTTTTTAATTTATTTAAAACTAGCTTTTGCCCGCGGCTCCGCCCGCGCGGTATTCGGTTATCGCGCGCTGTTCCCTCGGGAACTGTGCATTTTTCCGGGATAAAAAGTAGCCTATGTCACTCGGGCCCATAAACTATCTCTATGCAAAAAATCACGTCGATCCGTCGCTCCGTTACGGCGTGAAAGACGGAACAAACATACAAACACACAAACACACTTTCGCATTCAAATTCAAATTGAAATCATTTATTCAGTAAATAGGCCGCAATGGGCACTTTTACACGTAATTTTTTTTAAACTACCAGCGCTTTCGGAAAGACCCTCATTGCCAAGAAGAATACGCCGCAAGAAACTTGGCAGAATTTATAATATTAGTATGGATTAAATTCTAATTAAATAATAAAACAGTTACCGATCAAATCTCATTTTAGTGTTCTCAATAAATATTCCAAGTAAGAGCCCTGAGAGGCTTGTAGCTAAGTTTGGAGAGTTTGAAACCCGTGTTGGGTTCAGGCGCTACGGCGGTACAGACAAACTTTGCGACAGGAAATTAAATGCCGCGGGCGGCGGCGGTGGTGCAGAGCTCTTTTGACAGGCTCCGAGCGACTTATACTCGTACGGTTAATGAATGACTGAGAATCGATACGATGCAAAACTCCTAACAATTGCTATCTACAGACACATTTACATTTAGGTTAGCTGGAAGAGATCCCTTCTTAGGGATAAGCTGGCCTTTGTTGTCCTCTCTGTGTTTGTGTATTTTTATTTTTATGTGCAATAAAGAGTTTACATACATACATACATTTACATAAAGTACAATTCAATGGGATCTGACAATTTTCTACACCTTTAACACCCTAACGTGGGCACGCTTGATTATATAAGTCCCTGTTGTAGCAATTATCATCTAAAAGTATTAAAGAAAGAATAATAGTCACATCACAAAGCCTTAGGCAGCCCGGTGTTCGTATTAGTAGGCCGGAAGTGTCTACAAGATTGTCAGATTCTATTGAATTGGAGTATAGGTAAGTTGTATTTTTAGGGAAGGAAAACTATAACGGTTATATAGTTTTCCTTCTAAGTTTGATATACTTACTACCATCCTGATTTTTTTTTAATTTTTCCACCCACCTGTTTAGATTTTACAAGGGTCGCTCGATTTTAAATGAAAAAAGTTGAATATTTTGCGAACAAATCAATGAATTAGCAACCCTTTTTAAAAGGTTTTAAAAGTCCTATCCATCGATACCCCACAATACAAGGTTGGGTGAGAATACGTCTGTGGGAGGTACTCGAAAAAAAAATTTTTTTATTTCTTTTGGACCATTTTGTCGGTATAGTTTACATATATTTTCATGCCAAATTACGGGAACGCATTTGAATATCGAATGTTAAAATATCGAATGTATTAAAATATCGAATGGGTCATAATATCGAAAGGTTTATTTTCTGAAACCGTAAACTTCTCAGGATTCATTAAATCGGCATCGTATAGAACCCCTTAGGTTAGGTTAGGTTAGATTTATAAAAATAAAAAAAAAACAGTCTTAACAGAAATACCTTTTCGATATTATGACCCATTCGATATTTTAATACATTCGGTATTTTAACATTCGATATTCAGATACGTACCCAAAATTACAGCCTTCAGCCTTCTAAGCATTGATATTCCCTGGGCAAAGCCGCGGCCAATCAGACAGACAGACATGACGAAACCATAAAAGGGTTCCGATTTTGCTACCGACACACTTTGGCTAGCGAACCCTAAAAACTTTGAAAATCCCCGACTTTGTCACTTTAAAATTAGATGTACCGAAGCGCTTCTGCTAGCGGTTCCCTCAGCATCCCGGCCCACCGGAAGCTATGCTATAAAACAGACAAGCTCGCCTCCATGTTTTGTCTGCAATGGACACTCGTGCGACCGAGCTGTTTGTCTCTTGTTCTGAGAAGCAGCGGTACTTCTGTTTAATTTGTGTGTGCGTGTCCATTACAAGCGGCGAATAGCCTGTAAGGATGCGAGGAATGTGTTTTTAGGGTTCCGTAGCCAAAATGGCAAAAACGGAATCCTTATAGTTTCGCCATGTCTGTCTGTGTGTTCTATCCGTCCGCGGCTTTGCTCAGGGACTGTCAAGGCTAGAAAGCTGTAATTTTGCACGAACAAAATGGTACAACAAAAGAAATATAAAAAAAATTTTTTGAGAGTACCTCCCATAAACGTAAAGTGGGGGTGATTTTTTTTTCTCATCCAACCCTATAGTGTGGGGTATCGTTGGATACTCTTTTAAAACTATTTGGGGGTTGCTAAAACGATTTTCGATTCAGTGATTTGTTTGCAAAATATTGAACTTTAAAGTGCAAATTTTCTTTAAAATCGAGCGTGGGGACGCCCTCCTTTAAAATCTAAACCGGTGGGTGGAATTTTTTTTTAAAAATCAGGATGGTAGTAAGTACAATATAAGACTTACAAGGAAAACTATAACGGTTAAGTTTTGTTGACAATTATTAGTAGTTTCAGAGTAGATAGCAGCCTAAAGTATAAAATTATATACTTAGCTAACTAAAATTGAAAGATATCTGTATCATAATGACCATCACGATACAGCCGTGTTCATAATAGAATCCAATGTCGTAATGCTGTCATTATCTATGGTTTTTGAACGCATAATGGAGGATTTACTATATGGGTGTAGATAAAATAAGTAAGTAGTGTTTCTATTGGATCACGAAAAACGCATTCCGCTATAGTCGACACATCCTCGCACATCTTTGTGGAAATGGAGGCTAAGGCACTTGTCCCACCGCCGACGATGAGCGAGAAGCGAGCAGAGCGAGTAACTAGAAACGAGCGGGCGAGCAGCGAGAAGAGAGTGTAGTTTTGTCGCTCGGCTGCAAGCGAGTGTTCGAGTGCGACGGGCGATTACTCGCTCCACTCGCTCGAAGGGTGCAGCCGCCAAGCTAACATCGCTGAGCTAGTTTTATAGCTCAGCTAGTTTTATAGCTCTTGTCGCGGCGACAAACTAGTAGAGCGAGTGCTCTCGCTAGCAGTGTGAACAGCCAGCGACGAACTATTAATATATGTGTCCGAGTACTGCCTTTTCGCAACTTAACGTTTCGCAACCTGTTTCATTTCGCAACTTTTCATTTCGCAAACTCTAAAACTGTAAATATTTCAGGATTTATTTCAGGGCTACCGTGTAAAACCCTTTAGGTTAGGTTAGGTTGCTTTTATAAAAATTATGAAATATTTACAATTTCAAAAATATTTAACAGTTGGGAAATGAAAAGCTGCGAAATAAAACAGGTTGCCAAACGTTTTTTGGCGAAACATTAGTAAACCCGCTTACTCGCTCTTGGTGGGACAAGTGCCTTAAGCTACATTTGTAGCATAGGTAATGTAGAAGTTAGTAGTGCGCCTGACCCGTTGCCCGGTTTTAGTATGTAAGACGTGTCGTGTGCTCCTATGAGCACGCGCATAACGGTGTATTAACCGTGTCACTGTCACTCGCGAGCGCGGACAGGACTCGATCCCTGGCCTTATTACTCTGATATTCGAACTTCGTGCCGTCCTGCTCACGTTAATGGTATTTAATAGGAGAGCGATAGAGACGGTACGATACGAATTCGAATGTTGCACTTATAGCTCACTCGCGACGGGATAAATGTTAATAAATATTTATGAACGAGTACTGTATCTGCACTTGAAGTGTGTCATGTTTAAAGTGGATCGTATCTTTTTGTTTTTAACCGACTTCAAAAAAAGGAGGATACAATACAAATACAAATATTCTTTATTGCACACCATAAATATACTCGTATAGCATAGTCGTGTATATTATTATTTTTGATTGTACCTACCTACTAACACCATTTTTAGGGTTCCGGAGCCAAAATGGCAAAAACGGAACCCTTATAGTTTCGCCATGTCTGTCTGTCTTTCTGTCCGTCCGCAGCTTTGCTCAGAGACTATCGATGCTAGAAATCTGTAATTTTAAGGTAATTTTGCACGAATGTATATGTAAACCATACCGACCAAACGGTACAATAAAAAAATTAACATAATTTTTTTTTACAGTACCTCCCATAGACGTAAAGTGGGGGTGATTTTTTTTCTCATCCAACCATGTCGTGTGGGATATCGTTGGATAGGTTGTTTGTTACGCTTTCACGTCGTAACGGAGCGACGGATCGTCGTAATTTTTGGCATCAGAGATAGTTTATGGTCCCGAGAGTGACATAGGCTACTTTATATCCCGGAAAAAAGCACAGTTCCCAGGGGAACAGCGCGCGATAACCGAATACCACGCGGGCGGAGCCGCGGGCAAAAGCTAGTATTATAAATGCGAAAGTATGTTTGTGTGTTTGTCCGTCTTTCACGCCGTAACGGAGCGACGGATCGACATGATTTTTGGCATAGAGATAGTTTATGGGCCCGAGAGTGACATATGCTACTTTTTATCCCGGAAAAATGCACAGTTCCCGAGGGAAGCGCGCGATAATCGAATACCACGGCGGAGCCGCGAGCAAAAGCTAGTAATATATATATATATTATCTATGACCTAGATAAGGTTAGGTCCACCTGGGCCGAGAGCGTGAGCATGCCACGGATAGCCAATAAATGTCTGTTTGATAAGGGTGCTGTCATAAGTGTCATAACTTTACAAGAACATTAATTAAATCGCGCCGCAGTTTCCCCCTTTTGTACTATTTACTAACTTTTTTGATGGATACCTAGTGTTTTGAAGATTCTCTCTTATATACTTACTTGATTTTGCCCGCGGCTCCGCCCGCGTGGTATTCGTTTATCGCGCGCTGTTTGCACAAGCACTAAGTACTACTGTAACTAAACTGTGCATTTTTCCGGGATTAAAAATAGCCTATGTCACTCTCGAGCCTATAAACTATCTCTAAATTCCTATTCCCTAAATTGGTACAACCCCAAAAGGTCATAACATCTTATAAAATAAATGTCAAATTTTATAAAAAATCATAATAACTAAAAAACTAAAATCTTACAAAACTTATAAAATTACAAATAAAAAATTCCCTGGAGATCACTCACTTGGGGCATTATTATAAAATGATAATAAGAAGTGTTCCAATTATAAATACCGAATACAAATAAAACTGTAAAATGTCCGTCTGCATTTCTGTCACGTATGCCCCACTAAACAAAAAGTGCAATCTCTATGCAGTAGCTCATCCCTGGCATGAATTATTAGCGCATTACGACGGGGCACGAGTGCATTTAGAAATGCAGCTTATAGAAAATTGCGACAAAAGGGGGTTAACAGTCGTACTATGAATTCGCATACATGTTTGGCATAAGACAATTTTGCATAACATTGAACTGGTATAATAATTAAAAAGAATAGTAAGTATTTATTTAGCATAATAATTTATTAGTAGGTGTAATTGAAATATGTATAACGTCCTATTTAATATTATAAATGCGAAAGTTTGTGTGCGTGTGTGTGTATGTTTGTTAGGTACTCCTTCGCGTTAAATGTAAGACCTTCCTGTACTGTATTCTGGCAAATAAATACATTTGACTTTGACTTTGACTAAAACGGCTGAACGGATTTGGATGAAATTTGGTATATAACTGGATATCTAGAATAACACATAAGCTAGGTACTTTTTATCCCGATATTCCTACGGGATAGAGATAAAATCTCAAAATAAGAACCATTGGGCTTAGACGTTTTAAACTTTAATTGTTATAAAATGAATTTTATAACAGCCCGATAATAGCTATTTTCACATACCTACTAGTAGTTCATTCCTCAGATCTATTATGGTTACCTACATACCTAATAAGACGCCAATTCATATTTCCTGAACTATAATAATATTTATACTCTTTAATACCTACTTATGCAAAGTAATACAGCGTGTATTTTTAATATTACCTCAAACTGTAACCAGACGAAGATTTAAGTGATGTGAACCGATATCAAAACAAATTGTTAATTTAAAATTAACTAACAGAGCGTAATTAATTTTTGAAATATTTTCGAGCAGCAATGTAATGCGTACAAGACGAGAGAAGCGTTCTGTGACAGCTGTCACGTCAACAAGTGCGACGTTTTGAATAAAAACAAAGTAGTATCGCGTAATGATACATTGCGTGCTAATTAATTTTGTAAGGAAAATAATAAGTCTAAATTTTTTACTAAAACATAATAAAATGTGATTATTAGGGCCTTCACTAACTGCCCTTAAAGTTTGAGGTAGTATTAAAAATACACGCTGTATATACTTATTAAACTTATACCAATTCACTGTTATGACAATTTAGTATTAAGTATGTCATAAACCTAATGGGTAAATTTACGGGAATTAATTTTATACGAATGAACAATTATGCAAAATAAAATTATGCCAATTTTAATTAGGAATATTACGTTATTTGAATGAACGGACCCGACATAAGAGCGGTAAATAGAGAATTATCTAGTTCCTGTCCTTTAAAATATCATGAAAAAAACAAGGATAAAACAAACCAAGTAATTCGGGCCCCTCTCGACCTAAATACCTCTAATGAACGTCAATTAGCAGCGACCAACTTACGCCTACACTCTTATAATTGCACCGGTCATACAATATCTTCCTAATTCTAATCCCTCCAACCGCACGAATAACTTTGCAGTTTACTGCTACAATTTTAATCAGTCATGTAACGTGACCATAATTCAGCGATGTAATGCACACGTCAGGTTTCTTATGACAGTGTGATAAAGCTCATTTTGGCTTAATTGGGGTGTTTGGTTTATGGTATTTCTGGTCGCATAACGGCATTTGTAAGTTGGTAGTGGCGTGAGAATTGTAAAGAATAGTGTCAATTGCTAAAGATGGGGTTAATTGTAAGAAGTAGTTTAACCGACTACGGCGACGGCGAGAGGGTTGAGACGATGGATGGATGAAATGTATATTTCAGAATTGAATTATTATTATTATTATTTTTAATTTTGACAGTGGAAGCATTTTACACTTCCGGTGAACGTAGATATAGTTAGTGTTTAGTTTTGTAACTAAGTTACCCCATACATCCCTGTATTATTATTATTTTGTTTTTTTTTTCTCTTTAATTGTATACTGTAGTTTTTAAGTATTTTATTTGTAATTATTTTATTATGAAAAAATGACTTTCTGCCAAGTTTCTTGCGGCGCATTCTTCTTGGCAATGATGGTCTTTCCGAAAGCGCTGGTAGTTTAATAAAATGATGTGTAAAAGTGCCCATTGCGGCCTCTTCACTGAATAAATGATTTGAATTTGAATGGACTCGGACACCGAGTCATTTTCGGGGGACAAATAAGAAGTGAAAAAAAAAAGTTTTTAAATAAATTATTGAATCAGGCGTTACTTTGCGGAGGTCCATATCAATAAACTAAAAGAATTTCCTTGCTCACCCGCGACTGAGACTTCAGTGCCTGTGTCGATTCCATACCTGTAACAAAATAAGTCATAAGTCAGCTGTATTAGTTACTGTTACTCAAGTAAATAGTCACATAAGCGCCTATTAAACGTGTCTTATTCAGCAATCTTTTATATAAGTCGTATAAATATGTACTCAGCATCATAATATGACTGTTATGCTAAGTAACAAAAATACTGGGTTTATACCAAGGACGATTAATCGTCCTTGGTTTATACGAAATGTTCTGTATAATTCGGGTTTACATGACTTTTATACGACTTATTAGCTGAATAAGCTCAATCTTATTATAACTACTAGCTTTTGCCCGCGGCTCCGCCCGCGTGGTATTCGGTTATCGCGCGCTGTTCCCTCGGGAGCTATGCATTTTTCCAGGGTAAAAAGTAGCCTATGTCACTCTCGGGCCCATAAACTCTATGACAAAAATCACGTCGATCCGTCGCTCCGTTGCGGCGTGAAAGACGGACAAACATACAAACACACTTTCGCATTTATAATATTAGTATGGATTTTGCTAGTTGGGGGATATAATATACGCTCTAAAGAACATAGCAGTGCAGTCTGGTAACAACGAGCGCCGTATTTCCCGCAAACTATTCCGCCCCTAATTAAAACTTATGATACATTTAGTCCGACTGCGAATAAAAGGGAGGTAATGCATTTAATTCGTGGCACCGAGTTGGTGAGTGCTGCGGCCTGGGGACCCTTAGGGTTGCCACAGGACTTTACTTTACTTATTTGGGGCATAAAAAGCAATACAGTACATTACAATAAATAAAATAAATAAATATCACGGGACAATTCACACCAATTGACCTAGTCCCAAAGTAAGCTTAGCAAAGCTTGTGTTATGGACACTAGGCAACGGATAAACATACTTATATAGAATAAATACATACTTAAATACATATTAAACATCCAAGACCCGAGAACAAACATTCGTATTATTCATACAAATATCTGCCCCGGCCGGGATTCGAACCCGGGACCTCAAGCTTCAATAGGACTTAGGTACTACAAAAAAAGCCAATAACAGATGTCCACAGAAATACAGTTAGCGAATCATACATAAAACTTAAAACATACAATCACAGACACAACAACTGAGTGAGAGAGTGAGTTTGTGTGTGTGTGTGTGGATTTATTATTATTATCCGACTGCCCGAAGGAGCGTTATGTTTTTTGGTTCTTTAATAATTTTTAAATTAATTTGCAGGTGGCAGGACCTTGTGCAAGGCCCGCCCGGATTGCTACCACCATCTTGCTCGCTAATCCTGTGGTGAAGCAGCAGTGCTTGCACTGTTGTGTTTTGGCGCGGAGAGTAAGAACAGCCGGTGAAATTACTGGCACTTGAGGTATTCCAACTTAGGCCTCTAGGTTGGCGACGCATCTGCAATACCCCTGGTGTTGCACTTGCTCGTTTTCCATGCAGTTGAATAAAGAGAAAAAAGCTCGTGGTAAATTTCAAATGTAATTCCGAACATGAATGAACATGAAGAGATCGCTTTTTAGCGATAAAACCGCATATTATCTACCTGATTTTTTTTATTTTTTTGATGTCTGTACTGTTTTTGGTGATCAATAAAGAATACATATTTGTATTGTATTGTATGAATTTTGAAAAACTCAGAGATGCGAGCCGGGGTTCAAGTTTATATTTTATATTTTAATATTATTTAGTTGGCAACCCTGGGCGATGCGCGCGTCCCGAGAGTCCGGACACCTGTTTTCCATTACCCGGAAAGTTCCCGGACAGGAACAGAGGGAATTTAAAAAAGGACGGAAGTTTCACTGAACCATAGACAATGCTATCTGCATTTGGTTTTTTTAAAACCCGACGCAAAAAGAGGGGTGTTGTAAGTTTGACCGCTATGTGTCTGTGTGTTTGCCTGTCTGTTGCAATATAGCTCTTAAACGGGTGGACCGATTTGAATGCGGATTTTTTTTATTGAAAGCAGGTTTTCTATGTTTATTTATTTATTTATATATTTATTTATGTTGTAGACATGTCTTATCAAAATCGGTTCAGCCGTTTTTGAGATATTGAAGTTTGAAGTAACAAAGTCGGGGGCTTTCCAACTTTTCAACTTTCAAACTTATCTATTCAATTCCAAACGTCTTAAATTTGCCCGCTACCTTGATTTCTTTTGCCCATTTATCTCTATGTAGGTATGTTAGTAAAAAATAACAGTAAAAGAGCTAGCGCACACAGGCAAAAAATGAAAACATAAGCACACATACTATACTATCAAACCGGCCAAGACCGTGTCGGACACGCCCAAGATATGGATCCGTAGCCATACGAAATAATAAGAGAAATTTGTGTCTGTATTCCTTTCCAGTGGTGTAGCTGTATATCACGCAGCACGGAATGCTGAGGACCCGAGTTCGACTCCCAGCCCTGGTCTCTTTCCTGTTTTTTTTGTGCATCAATGTTTCCGTTTTTATTTTCGATGGTTCTCTGGTTCTTATTTAAGGAACCCCAAAAATAATCCATTTTAACAAACCCTTTGGATGTAAATTACGGCGCTCCCTATCAAATATCCAATTACTGTAACTAGGTTAATTGACGTATTCGTGGGTAATTATAGCAAGCCACGTGTAGGCGTTACCCGGCCATAGACGGACGTGCAGAAACTTTTACCCAACGGCCGTAAGGAGGATTACGTTTTTAACTCACGACGCAAAAAGAGCGGTGTTATAAGTTTGACCGCTATGTGTGTCTGTCTGTGCCACCGTAGCTCTTAAATGGGCGGACCGATTTGAATGCGGTTTTTATTTGATAGCAGGTTTTCTAGCGATGGTTTTTAGACAGGTTTCAGCAAAATCGGTTCAGCCGTTTTTGAGATACTGAACTTTAAAGTGACAAAGTCGGGAGTTTTGCAACTTTTTGTTGGTTAGGTTATTAGAACAAATATGTTCGTTTCGTTTTACTGAGAGGTTTAGAGCTATATCTGTGCCCTTTTAGGGAATTTAAAACCGGTTTTTATTGTATGGAGAAAACTCGGTTTTCGGTTTTTCTCCATACATCAAAAACCGGTTTTAAATTCCCTACTTAGTGTATTTTCCCGTTCACAAAGTACGTCTCGATCGCGTTCGCGTTAAAATCTCAGTTTGTATGGAAACACGGACAGCGCCTCTAGCGGAAAGTTTGCGCAACAACTTTTGCGAGTGTAGGTTTGCTACGTAAACTATTTCATCCGCGTATCTTAACGAAAACGGGTGACGACGCCGCACCGTGGACATGTGGAGGCTACATTTCGACGATCTAACGCTCGATTTACGTCTTCGAACAGTGCCCTTAGTGTAAGTTTTCGGTTACAAAATACGTCTCGATCGCGTTCGCGTTAAAATCTCAATTTGTAGGGAAACACGAACATCGCAAACGTTCTGCTAGAGGCGCTGTTCGTGTTTCCATACAAATTGAGATTTTAACGCGAACACGATCGAGACGTATTTTGTAACCGAAAACTTACACTAAGGGTACATACAGTAAACGAATGCTTTGTGAAAACGCCACACTATGCACTAGAGCATTGTTTCCCAACCTGTGGTCCGCGGACCCCTGAAAGTCCGCGAGCATAATAATATGTTTGGGGGGTCCGCGGTCCTATATGCATCTATCTACTTAGAGCATTAACAAAAGTAGTATTCTCCGAAAATTTCACCTTTTTTCACTCATTACCGACTCATTGCCGTCCTAGGCATTATGCTTGATTTCCTTGGGGGTCCGCGGCTGAAAAGGTTAGGAACCGTTGCACTAGGGGCACAGAGCTTTGCAATATGCTAGTTTGGCATGTCATGTCTTAAACACATAATAGTGTGTCATGTGATGGGCACTAGCGTGCCACTGTTGCGTGCTGTTTTTTATTAAAAAGCATACATTAACATCAGTATATTGGGTCAAAGAATTGACATTAATTAATTACAAACGCAAACGTAACAGTAATTTGGTAATTTCCTGTAAAACAATGGGACCGTGGTCGGAAGACACCAAACTTTTTATGAAGGATTTATCTGCTCGTCTGGTTTTGGCCTCAGGCGACCCCAGGGCTGGCACTTACCTCTCGCAAAGATTAGCAATAACAGTTCAGGATTAGCAATAACAGGTAATGCTGCCAGTGTCTTGGGGTCAATGCCTGAGGCAGAAAATTTGGATGATATTTTTATTTTGTAATATTAGTTTAGTTTATATATTGACGATCGGATGGCCAAGTGGTTAGAGAACCTGACTACGAAGCCTGAGGTCCCGGGTTCGAATCCCGGCCGGGGCAAATATTTGTATGATGAATACAAATGTTTGTTCTCGGGTCTTGGATGTTTAATATGTATTTAAGTATGTATTTATCTATATAAGTATGTTTATCCGTTGCTTAGTACCCATAACACAAGCTTTGCTAAGCTTACTTTGGGGCTAGGTCAATTGGTGTGAATTGTCCCGTGATATTTATTTTTATTTATTTATTTATATAGTTTTAGTGTATTATATATTATTCCGTTTCTTTATTGGGATAATAACACAAGATACAACAATTTGACAGGAAACAAAATAAATAAAAATTATATAAATATACCTAACTATAAAAAGAAAACACCATCTAAGAGGCCCTCCTGCGGCATAGACCCCAACACACTGCGGTCAAACTTATAACATCCCTTTTTGCGCGGAGGTTAAAAATTGTCTTAATCGTAACCCATCTTTCCGGCAGCAGTTGGTAAAGCCTGGACAGGAAAGCGATCGAATTAGACTAAGTGACGACTGTTTGTACGGCGGGCGCGACGGCCGCGCCCTCTAGTGACATAAACACGCCATTTTAATATAATAGGTGGTTATATTTGCAAATATATGACTTTGTGCCATTGGAAATAAAGAGGTTACATTTATAACTGTTTTTTTAACACCCGGTTCATCATGTCAGCCGAAAGACGTCCACTGCTGGACATAGGCCTCCCCCAAGGCTCTCCACTCAGACCGGTCTTGTGCTTTCCGCATCCACCGCGATCCCGCGATCTTAGCCAGGTCGTCGCTCCATCTTGTTGGAGGCGCCGACAGCTCGTCTCCCGGTCCGCGGACGCCATTCGAGAACCTTCTGACCCCATCGGCCATCAGTCCTGCGTAACTCCCGGTTAAAAGGTGTTATAAGTTTGACCATTATGTGTTTATGTGTCTGTCTGTGGCAGCGTAGCTCGTAGTAACATGGCCGAATTTCATTATGCATAATCTTGTTTAGCATATATGTAATTTAGCCGAATTTTGATAGGCCGAAACCCTGTCCATATCTATGTCCGAAAATCATAATCCCAGCCTATTATGTAGAGCCCCCCGCATGTAAAAAAACAAACATAATCCTAAGGTTTTTGAAAAAAAAATTTGATTCTTGGATAGGCGAAGTAAAGGGGGACGAAAGAAAACCCAGGTAACGTGATTGTTCAACTATAGGTTAGGTTAGGTTCGTATTTTGTCAGGCGGAACAGGTTGAACCAGTCGTTGAAAGTTACATTAAGTATGCGAAAGTAACAAATACAAATACAAATAACTTTTATTTCGCTTGAAATACGGTACAAGAGGTGTTAATTAAAAGATAATTGGTTCACATATTTCACCATCATCTGGCATGCGAAATATCATAAATTACAATTTTTTTTTTATTTATATTACAATTGAATGTCACTCGATTTATCATCTAACTTTCTGCGTCACTAATTTATACGTAATAATTTTCTGCCTAAACAATATTCGGAATTAACAAATTATGCGTAAAGCCCATTCGGCTTACATTGGTTATGCGTTAGAAAATTCTGCGTAAACTGTTATGCGAAAACAGTTTCGGCGTAAATACTATTATGCAAAATAGAATTATGACAAAAAAATATGCGTAAACTGTTATAGAGTTAGCTCCCTAGGTATTGTTTATTGTATTGTATTGTATTGTATTGTATTGTAACTCTTTATTGTAATATAAAACATATGAAATTTACAATTTAGAAGAGAAAGAGATGTAAAAAGGCGAACTTATCCCTTAAAGGGATCTCTTCCAGTTAACCTTTGAACGATTGAAAGCACAACAGAAACAAGAGTAGACACTACAATGGAATGATAAAAGGACCGAAATATTTTAATTAACCTTAACAGTACATCAAAAATAAATGAATAAATACCTACACATACTTATTATAGTTGAAACGGAGATAACGTCAAACACTATGGTTGATTCATGAAACTGTTACTCGAACAAAGTATATAGTACTTAATCCTTCTAAAGCCATAGAAAGCCGAGCTTTCAAAGTTGTATGAAAGTAACCTCGCCCACTTTCACTAAGTGAACGTGGCTTTTAAGATTTAATAAGAATTGCCTAATAAAAAGTAACCGTGACTGGTTACATTGAACTTAAAGTGAACTATGGTATGAAAGCTTGGAATGCGATGAGTCGTCGATATAGTATGCTTATGAGAAGTCTCTTCGTTCCATTCTCCATACAAACGTAGTTCCGGTCTCATTTGAAAACTAGGCAACAGAAGTAGATGAAATTTTGTAAGTATAGACTAGATTTAATTATCTATGCCTGGTGGTTTTTCAGATTTTCGTATAAATGTGTAATATCAGAATTACAGGAGCTCAAAAGTCGACAACAAAAAAGATGTCAACTTTACACAAGAATTACAGACTAATAAAGCATTCTTACAAAAATCGAAAAAACCACAGGCATAGCAAATATAATGAAGATCTTGATTGTAAAATATTATTTATTTCTGTGCTATACTTTTCTTATAATATGAGCACAACGAAACCACATTCCTCGCAACACAACCTCGCACATCTCTGGTGGAAACTTTAGCGTGACGAATTAACAAAAACACTCCTAATAGGTAATAGGGATGTTGACACCACTAATCAACTGACGTACTTTTTACGAGCTGTCAAAACACAATTCTCCCATAGAGTTTCAATGGCAATAGCGACTTAAGACGTCATTATCCGCCAACTCAATCAACTAACTATTTATTTGTTTTAAAGCAACAAAAAATCTAATTTTACAGTAAATCGAAAATTAATATGGTTTTCAGGGCTAAAATAAAGCGTTTTTTTACTGGAGTTGTGCCTTCAAATTATTTTTTAATGGCGTCAACATCCCTATTTTTCGCCTTTGTTACTTGGTAGGATTCACCCAGTGTAGTTATAATTAGTTGTGTTCGCCGCTCCCCTCTACCGCCTACCATGTCATGACTGAACGAAATAAGTAACGCGCCATTCGTGCCAAAGACCATCCTATATACTTTATACGGAATCAGCCAAAACATAACGGCTTCCTATTCGGTATCTACTGGGTGACCTTAGCCTCTGGATAAATACGAATACTACTGGCTTAGCAAGATATTTAAAACCAAACTGCAAAGTATCATAACAATCAGTCCAATATTTACCAAAAACTAAAGGTTTTCAATGTATCACTGTGTATTTGGATGATCTGATTTCATAGATTTTTTCTTGTCTAATTAAGCAAATAACTTTTTAAGATATTGCTAAGTAGCAGTCTTGTCCATTTTTTCATAAGGTATTTGTCCAGAGACTAAGGTCACCTTGTAATACTTGGTTTAGCTAGGTACCTATTTAACTAAATGTACCTACATAAACATAACCTAACCAACAAAAAGTTGGAAAACCCCCGACGTTGTCACTTCAAAGTTCAATATCTCAAAAACGGCTCAACCGATTTTGATTAAACATGTCTAAAAACCATCACCAAAAAACCTAATTTCAAATGAAAAAAACCGCATCCAAATCGGTCCACCCGTTTAAGAGATACGGTGAAAAAACAGTGAAAAAACGGCTCTATAAGTCCAATCGTCAAATATATGGTACCATCCTAAAACTCCATCAAAACCTTCCCAATGCCACATTACGCGGAATCAATTAGGTCGGAGCGCGCCCTCGTATAATTATACTATGTGAATGTGATATGACATGCGATCCGCTCACGCTATGCTGTCTGCGACCCAGGCACAGGGGAAAAATCCGGCCAAGTTAACTTTTAACGATATAAATATCCCTGATGTTGCAGATGTTTATGGGCGGTGGTGATCTCTTACCACCAGGAGACCCACTTGCTCGTTTGCCTTCCAGTCAAATAAAAAATAATAATAATAACCTAACCAACAAAAAGTAGTATATATAGTTTTAGTTAGTTGATTAGATGTTATTTTTATTCTTTCCACAAAAAGTTGGAAAAACCCCGACTTTGTCACTTCAAAGTTCAATATCTCAAAAACGGCTGAACCGATTTTGATGAAACATATCTAAGAACCATCACTGGAAAACCTGCTATCAAATAAAAAAAACCGCATTCAAATCGGTCTACCCGTTTAAGAGCTACGGTGCCACAGAGAGACAGACAGACACACAGCGGTCAAACTTATAACACCCCTCTTTTTGCGTCGGAGGTTAAAAAATACGTATTGATAAACTATTTAGTTCATCAAACCCCAAGTGTAGAGTCCCAGCGCAATGATTGAAAGCTGGCTCACTTGTTTCACTTTGTTACGAGTATGATTGAGCGGCGTGAGAACTGCTAGGGAGGGGCCGCAGTCGATGCTTATATCGATGAAATTATTCATCCTTCATTGATTGAATGATTCAGAATCGATCAGAATATTATTAATTATCATTAGGCACTTGTCTTCATGAGTGAGAAGCGAGTAGAGCGAGTAACTGGAAACGAGTGGCCGAGCAGCAAGAAGAGAGTGTAGTTTTGTCGCTCGGCTGCAAGCGAGTGTTCGAGTGCGATAAGCGATTACTCGCTCCACTCGCTCAAGGGGTGCAGCCGCCATGTTAACATCGCTGAGCGAGTATTGCTGAGCTAGTTTTATAGCGCAGCGAGTTTTATAGCTCTTTTCGCTGCGACAAAAGATGTAAGAGCGAGTTCTCGCCCGCAGTGTGAACAGCCGGCGATCAACTATTAACATATGTGTCTCTTTTACTCACACAGGATCTCATATCTTTTGTTCGTTTCTTGAGCTTCCTCGCCGGCGGTGAGACAACTGCCTGACATTGCTAACCTGCGACCTTACGATAGCTATAAGGCAAATATTCGAGCGTTTTGACCGCGCGGTCAAACGTCATTAGCGTCCCACGTTTATAGCACAACGGGAAGACAATTCACTAGAATTTTAATCACGCTAAATTAGTATCGGTGGTTCGCAACAATTTTGTGAGTGTAGGTTTGCTACTTAAAGTTCACCGGCTGTCTTACTCTCCACGCTGAAACACAACAGTGCAAGCACTGCAGGATTAGCGAGCAAGACGGTGGTAGCAATTCGGGCGGACCTTGCACGAGGTCCTAGCACCTGCAAACTACATCTTTATTAAATATTATAAGACGTTTTATCGATAAACTCGTCCCCGCCCTAGCGCCGCTAACCGATTGGCCGCTTTCTCCTCGTGGTACAGCGGTCAGCAGATCAATCTCTTCATTTACATGCCGGGACGAACAATGACCGGTGGAGGGGGCTTTTAAACTATACATCTTATCCCACGTGATGTAGTTACAAATACGAGTATAAGCGTCTTAAACTTTCACGATTTTACGCACAATTCGGAACAAGAAACTAAACGCTCCTATCCTATTCAAGCATTTCTTGGATTCGGTTTGTAGCATTCGAACATGGCGGATGTAGACAATATCTAATTTTGCTATTTCTGTTTCTTTGGCTAGTTGAAGTATAATTTTGATAGTGTATGCGGCGATTAACCTTAACAGTGAACAGTGATCACAAAATTCTATATTGCTCTCGTGTCTGACATTTTTAATGCGGAAGTTGTTTCCACGTGGTTTCTGGAATTTTACTATCAAGTTGCAAAAACTACAATCATCGTGCAACGTCCCTCCTCAATGAGAGTACTTTGACACTGGCGAAATTGTCCTATTAATTAGGACAGAAAGCCATAATATTTTAAAAGAGAAGAAGAAGAAGAACTTTCACGATTTTACGCACAGTTTTGAAACATGAATCTAAACACTAAACTCGATTTACAAAGTGAATAATCGGTATTGATTTTCAGCCGGCCGACTGAACGACGAAACGAGTTGCACAAAGAAATTATGACAAACGTTTCTCTGCCAAACGAAATATGTGCGAATAGTTTTTTGAGAAACGAAAATCGGCGCAATGAAGGCTTGCGTCTAAATGCATTTAAACATATGTCGATCTCAATATAAACAAAAAACTTTTGACAACTAATAACTAAGTATTCAGTTGATATGATCCCACCAAATAAGTCAAATTAATTTAGTAATGTCTTTCTTGTCTAGGGATGATAACACCACCAATCAACTGACGTACTTTTTATGACCTGTCAAAACACAATTCTCCTATAGTTTCAATGGCAATAGCGACTTATGACGTCTATCCGGCAACTCAATCAACTAACTATTTATTTGTTTTAAAGCATCAAAAAATCTAATTTTACAGTAAATCGAAAATTAATCTGGTTTTCAGGGCTAAAATAAAGCGTTTTTTGCTAGAGTTGTGCTTTCGAATTATTTTTTAATGGCGACAACATCCCTATTGTGATAAACACAATTTGTTTTTAATAACTGTGTATCACGATACCGAACAGCAATGTTCCTTAGTTCGAAACTTGGGCGCCATATTGGAAACGGGCACCTGTCAAACGAAAGAAGATGGCGGCCGCGTTTCTCATTAAAAGTTTGCAACTTTTGTCGCTTGTGATTTGGTCCTTAGGCAAACATTTATTTTGTAAAGTGGGCAAAAGATACACAATACTGTATGAGCTAGAGAAAATGACTTGAAACACATCGTAAATGTATGTAGGTACCTAGCTTTTGCCCGCGGCTTCGCTCGCGTTAAAATTGGGGTAGCATAGATTTATTTTCTACGATCCAATTTCGTATTTTAATTGATTTTTTCAAGGATTATTATGGAAATACAGATACAGAGAGACGTTGTTTTAGAGAGATAGTGGAAATTTTCGAATGTAAAAATCAACCTACCAAAATTATAATTCGTACAAACTTTGAACACCTGCTGTACATCTTCAGGGGTACAATTTTAGAAAACCTACGTGTCCTTTTGCCCGCGGCTTCGTGCGAGATATAGAATAATTCCCGTGGGATAAGAATAAGTCAATTCTATAGAAAGCTACAATATCTGTGATTGAATCGAAACAGACTTCTTTTTTTTACCTAAGGAAGTTGTAATTGGGCCTTTTTTAGATATAGTTTAGTTTTTAATATAGTTTTAATTTAGTTTGTAATATTTAGTATTTTAGTTGTTATTTTAAAGATTTTTTTTTCACATTTGTACCAAAAAAAAAATTTGAAAGGTACCTACTTATACTGAAGAGCATTTCTAAAAAAGTTTGTACTTACATTTGATTTGCGACTCCGATATGGATAAAAATTTGCAGGTATGAAGATTGAACGATACTTAGTCGTAATAACATAGTCTCTCAAAATGTACCATGTGGTTTGTATGTAAATTTCCTTTTTTGTTACCAAAACTCTATGGATTTGCGGTAACAAAAAAGGAACTTTCCATACAAATTAATTGGGACCTTTCGGGAGACTATGTTATTTAAACTCAGTATCGTTCACTCTACATACCTGCATATTTTTACCCATATCGGAGTTGCAAATAAAATGTACAAACTTTATTAGAAATGCTCATAAAATAACGTGAGTGCCATCTTACTAAGTCTGGGAATATGAGTGCGTGTATTTATTACTCCTTCATACTAAAACGGATTTAGATGAAATTTAGTATGTAGATAAGTCTTTTTTTATTCGACTGGATGGCAAACGAGCAAGTGGGTTTCCTGATGGTAAGAGATCACCACCGCCCATAAACATCTGCAACAGCAGGGGTATTGCAGCGTTGCCAACCTAGAGGCCTAAGATGGGACCTCAAGTGCCAGTAATTTCACCGGCTGTCTTACTCTCCACGCCGAAACACTCCATGTCTTACTCTCCATGTCGCAGGCATTGTGACAAAATCTGGATAACACAACCACTGGGAGAAACATGAAATTTTCCGCGGGTCTTTATATGCAGCATATAATTAAAATCCACAATGTAGTTCTTGGGGACTCCCATGGGAATTTATAAATCCCGGAATTTCAATTCATTGCCCGATTATGGTTTACGCGTACGAAGCCACAGGTAAGAACTCTATGAACATAAATATATACCTATATAATTATGGTGCCATATTCTTAAAACTAACTGCAAGAATGTAGAGATAATACCTATATCTAAACCGAACGTCCCTCAGTTAGGTCACAGAATAGATAATAGTGTTAGGTTTAATTTTAGGGTGCCGTATTATCAGGGTGTAGCCAATAAAACCTTATAAAGCTCCTCATGTATGCCCTACGAACATTCCGTAAGTAATGTCTAGTGATTTAGAATGCTTTCATCTAAAATTTTAAACCATCAAATAACACTACTTATCATAAAAATGCGCTCGCGAAAAAGCGCGGTAAAGCAAACTGACAGCTGTCAGTTTTGCAAAATGGCGGCCAACAGGGCGGGCTCATTAGCGGGACCAAGGGATTACACATAATGCCAGCATTAAAAAATAAAATGTTCGCGGGCGTTTTGAGCTGCGGAAAAAGACGCGAAAAATCGTAATCCCTGCTCAAATAACTGTTATTAATGAAAGAAAATTGAATAAGCTTTGGTATAATGGTGTCTATGAATTTTATACTGAAAAAAAGGCCTCGGTGTTTTCGAGAACGAGGAATTTTTACCGCAACTAAGTTTTTTATATTTTACTTATCAATCTGTCACTTTATACCAGTAGGTACTAGATTTAGTACTCTACGTTTCTCCTGTGGTATATTAATGTCAAATTCTCTAGCTCTCATTTCTAAATTGGGAATTTCAGGATCCCTTCCGCGAATGACAAATGTCAAGGCGTCGTAGGCGTACTTGTCAGACAGTCCCACACACACTATACTTGAAAGGTTTAAAGTAATTAACTAAATGTTAAAAAAACAACGTAAATTGGTGCCTTACATATTGGACACGGCACGGACGGCACGGAATGCCGAGGACCTGGGTTCGATTCCCAGCGCTGGTCTTATTTTTCTGGTTTTTCTGTGCATCTATATTTCAGTTTGTATTTTCGATATGGGTTTTACGGGATGACCGTAAAAGTAACAAAATTTGGAAATAAAAAATACAAAAAGATTCCAAATATCAATCCCAAAAACTCTATAAAATAAAAATTACAAATCTGAGAAACATGCATCACACGGTCTAATGTTTCTAAAATACGATTATGAACGCAAAATATCCAACGCTCATTCAACGCCGATATTACGTCACAGTTTATTACAGAGCCACGGTGCAATGAACGTAACGGTTAATGACTGAAAACTTAATTAGTTGCAGCTATTAAATGAAACTGATATTTTCAATAATTAACTGCTCTACCGGTTAAAATGTAGGCCTGTAATATGGCAAATAATTAAAACGGGAGCGCCAAAGTTCGCATAATCTTCACTAGTCATAACCTAATTTTTGTCCGAATCATCGTTTGTCCGAATTTTTTTTCGCACTGAAACCTTATATTTTTCTAAAAAATTTAAATGGCCATCCTATAGAAAACTATAGGTTAGGTTAGGATTATTTTATAAGAATTCTAAACAATCATTGGATTCAGTGAAAAAAGAGTTATAACAAACGATCATTCTGACAAAAATTACATTCGGACTTTCGATAAGTATGCGAGCCGATATGGAACCAATTAAAACATAGATCATACTCCTGAAACTGAACAACATTAGTTAAGCGACTTTTAAAAATGATAGTTTTTTTTTAAATTTTTATTACACTTTTAAGTTTATCCGAAGAAGCAATGTAAAGCAAATTGCTTTATTTTTGTAACGTGACAGGCGACGTCAGTTGTATTCTAAGATTGCGTACATTGATAGCAGTAGTATTTAAGTAGTTGGAAAATTCAAAGACTCAATTATTTCTAGCGATGGTTCAGATAAGTTTCACCAAATCGGTACGGCCATTTTTGAGAAATTGAACTTTGAAGTGACAAAGTCGGGGGTGGGTGATACTCTTTCCCGGCCCGGATAACACCGATATATAAATACCGATCCTGTTTTTCGTGTACACGCCCGTAGAAGCTCCTGTCAGTTTCTATGAGCGTGTACACAAAAAACAGTGCCGGTATTTCCATGTCGGTGTTATCCGGGCCGGGAAAGACTGTCACCCTCGGGGGTTTTCCAACTTTTTGTTGGTTAGGTTAGGTATTTCTGTCACACGGTTTAGGATAAGGGTAGAAAGAGACGGCAAATGCGGTGGCAGACGCCATCATAGACAATACGGCCACAGGTCACAAAGCAGCCGTAGAGTTCCCACACTCTATAATTATCTTGTCTATGCCGTAATTGCATCGCGTTGTGCTATGCGGTTTGCGAATTACTGTCTTGTTATGAGATATTGATGAAGATGAAAGTTGCGAGGTTTTTGGAAGTCTGTGGCATTCTGATTGTTACGTCAATAATTATTTACAAAACTAGCCGTTACCTGTGACTCCGCGTAGAATTATTTTACTTTTAAGATAGTTTTTTTTTAATTTTTTGTATTTTTTATTCAAGAAACAAACAAGCTGAGATATGTGGTGCATAGGAGATATTTGTGTCTGTACCGTTGTACAGCGGTGGTGTAGCGGTATAGCACGGAACACGGAATGCCGAGGACCTGGGTTCGATCCCCAGCGCTGGTCTTATTTTTCTGGTTTTGGCATCTATATTTCAGTTTGTATTTTTGATTCATTTTACTTTTATTAGAATAATTTTCAGGGATAATTATCCTACGTCTTTCCCCGTGACTCATAGCTGTAAGTATACCGAATTTCATCTGAAACGGTTCAGTGGTTTAGACGTGATGACAAACCATTGACATCTTACGGCACTAGACTGGCTGTTTGGAACAAAACGCGCGGCGCATCATTCTTCAATATTGCTTTGACACAACTCGTCACGGACGTCAACGAACTATAGTGAAAGGTTCACAAATCCGCGCTATGAACCAATTTTGTGCGCCGTTCTGATGTAAGAAACATTTTGTTTTATTCGACTGGATGGCAAACGAGCAAGTGGGTCTCCTGGTGGTTAGAGACGACCACCCATAAACATCTGCAATACCAGGGGGTGTTGCCAACCTAGACGCCTAAGATGGGATACCTCAAGTGCCAGTTATTTCACCAGCTGTCTTACTCTCCACGCCGAAACACAACAGTGCAAGTACTGCTTCTTCACGGCAGGATTAGCGAGCAAGATGGTGGTTACATATTGGTATTAACGTATTAACGATTAAATTTATTTGCACATATCTAAGCCATACCTACATACCTTTAAATGTCATTGGTAGCACTTATAGTACTACTAGCTTTTGCCCACGGCTCAGCCCGCACGGTATTCGGTTACCGCGCGCTGTTCCCTCGGGAACTGTGCATTTTTCCGGGATAAAAAGTAGCCTAAGTCACTCTCGGGCCCATAAACTATCTCTATACCAAAAATTACGTCGATCCGTCGCTCCGTTACGGCGTGAAAGACGGACAAACATACAAACACACTTTCGCATTTATAATATTAGTATGGATATGGATGGATATCTAAGCCATACCTACATATAAGTACCTTTAAATGTCATTGGTAGCAGTTGTACTACTTATAAGGTTTTGCGATAGTCAGCCCTGTGTATCTCGCGCACACATAGACGCGTGTACAGACGTCGTCGTGCCTATGTAGATTCAAGAACGCGTATTTTGAACGGCGCGGCCGCTCTGTGTCGAATTTTGGCAAATACATTTATTCTTTCTTTCTTTCTTTCTTTTTCTGTGTCTCTAGTGGAAACGGAGCATTATGATTGTAACAAATGACATCTAAGCAACTGTGAATGCCGTGTTTAGGCCAGCGCCATCATTCGGCTGCACCGTTCCGGGTGGCCGCCGTAATTGCGCTAACGGCGACGTTTCCGTCGGGGGATCACTTCCGGCGGGTCGGCTTTTAACTGGACGGTTTGTAAACGTTAAAAAATTGACCAGGTGTGAGCTCATCATTCGTCATAATATCAGCTATGAGCTATCAGTTGGACTTTGCTTTCAGAATGAACCTTACCAGTCGTCAAAAAGCACCTATACTGGGTGATTCCTGGGTCATGAGCAGGAGTGAACGGGGTGATGAGGACATTCACACTGAGCAACTTCTACTATGGGAACAGCCCCGAATTCGCGAAAAAAAAAACCATCTAATCAAGAGATAATCGATCGCTAACTATCCGAAATGTATGGAATAGCAGATTTTTTTCAGCCATTTCGTGTCTGGTCCCATAGTAAAAGTTGCTCAGTGTGAATGTCCTCATCACCCCGTTCACTCCTGCTCATGACCCAGGAATCACCCAGTATTTAACCAGTGCATCTTACCAGTCCTCACGTATGGAGCGGAAACTTGGGTGACAACCAAATCTATTCTCCAGAGGTTAATAGTCACTCAAAGGGCTATGGAGCGGAGGCTGGTGGGAGTAACATTACGAGATCGGAAGACCAACAACTGGTTGAGGAAACAAAGCAAAGTTTCCGATATTATAAAGTGGGTAGCCAAGCTGAAGTGGCAATGGACTGGTCACGTTGCCCGAAAAACAGACTCGTGGTGCAAGGCTTTACTGGAATGGAGGCCGTGGGTTGCAAGAGACGGTTTTAAAGACTTTCGTCTTAAGGCACTGAAGAATTTTGGACGAAAAGACTAAAGACCTCGCGCACCGAGAATCCCTTGCATAAAAATCCCTACTATGTCTATTATTACAATACAAATACTCTTTATTGTATACCAGAAATAATAAGCGATACAGAAAACAGGTACACAGAGAAAATTACAAGGTAAGCAATAGGCGGCCTTATCGCTTAAAAGCGATCTCTTCCATTATTATTATTACTTCGAAGCAAAATATTTTTCAGATTATTCTTACTGGTTTTGCAGAATCTTAAAATTCAAAACTCACTTCATACATTCCAAAGATTACAAATCAACAAATACTAGAGCATGCAAGTCACGAATCGTGTACAAGGTTATAGCTGCACTAGGGCAGTAAAAAATAACTTTTATTGGTTATTTGCATTTTTACAGCCCATAACGTGCTGGGACACTTTACAAGGCCCCAGGGAGTCAAATATGGATCACTTGGTGACCCAGTTTTTAACCCACGACGCAAAAAGAGGGGTGTTATAAGTTTGACCGCTATGTCTGTGTCTGCGGCACCGTAGCTCTTGAACGGGTAGGCCGATTTGAATGCGTTTTTTTTTATTTCAAAGTAGATGTTCTAGTAATGGTTCTTAGATAAGTTTTATCGAAATCGGTTGGCCCGTTTTTGAGATATTGAACTTTAAAGTGACAAAGTCGGGGGTTTTTCAACTTTTTGTTGGTTTATCAACAGAGCTTCTCTTTGCCTTGCCCCGCTTACGATTTCACTGCGAAACAATGCACAATGTGTGGGAAATAGCAGTTATGTAACGACGTTTGCATGGTTATTAGCTAAGAACATGTATGGGTCAATAATGGATGGGTTGAAAACTTATTGTACAATCAGCTTTAATCTGCCACAGTTCTAACGACTCTATTCGCATCAACAGCGCTACTACGAAACTCGAAGTACAGTGAGAGTAGGAAAACCTTCGTCAGTTATTAAATTGATTCCTTTACAAAGTCATAGACTCTTAGTACGTTTCGAAACCAAAGTACTAAGTAGACAAGTGCATGTCAAATTATACTTACTTGACACGAGAACAAGGGTCAAAATAGTATACACCTCTGACATATATCAATCTAGTTTCATAACAATACAAAACATTTTTAATAAACAACTTCTTAAAAGTTTCAATCAAATAATGTTCTTTTTAATTGTCAGTGTTTGTCAGTGCCTAGGTGTAGTTGTAGGGTTGCTATGGTCACCTGATGTTTAGAAGTGTGACAAGTTGACGCAGTATGTCCTACTGAATCGGTAAAGCAGATTAGCGCTCATACTGAGCAAAGGAACGTAGATCTTAGGATGACGAACCTTTTTTTACTCCGACTGTACGTGTTATACGGTCCCTCTGACACTCACACCAGTATTTATAAACGAGTCATTACTTGTTGCTAAGTAAATGCTTGAGTAAAGAAAATGGTGACTATGACTTGGCTAACAAATCTAACATTTGACAGTTCAATTTTCAAGCAAAAGCACAACTATAGAATAAAAATCTTTACTTGAGTAATTACTTTTATTCAAGTAATGGCATTTACTTCTCTGTACATACGGGTGTTATACTATTTAATACGAGAGCGAGAGGGACGGTACGATACGAACTTCGAGTTTCGTAGTAGCCCTGCAGATATTTTATGCATGATTTGTTGTGTCAGATATTGGTGAGACGACTGTACAGTGTCCCAATCTCTGGCAGGAAAATCCTCAAGATTTCACTTTTGTAATATTTTTGTATGTATTTTCATCTCTTTTTGTTTTCATTATTATTTTTGTTTGTCTATTTTTATGTAGGTATTACGTTTATGTTAGTTTTATTTTAACTGATATGAATTCTTTTCTTTTCAATGATAATAAACTTAAGAAATGTAAATTTTTCATTTTTCAAATGATAGTTTTATTTACGCCACACTACGCTGACAAGTTTCGAACTCAACTACAGTCCATCCTCAGAGCAACACCATTCAACAATGCCAGTTAGACTTTTTAGCTAAATTATTTTCAAAATGTTCTCAGGGAACGATAAATTATTTTCTATACCGCAAAACGTTTGCGGAACTAATTATGCGGCCGCCTCCACAAAAACTCGAGCTCATGAATATGGATCGCGCACTTTCACAGGTCCGTGGGCTTTTTTTAATAGAAAAAATACTTTTTTAAACAGGGTCGTGTAAAAAACCGACCAAGCGCGTGTCGGTCCTGTGGCACCGTAGCTAAGTTTAGTTGTGGCAAAACACGGTGTCAGGAGGAGATACAAATACTCTTTATTGTACACCAGAAATAATAAGCGATACAGAAAACAAAAAAATGCGTTGGAGGGATGATATTGGGAAAGTTGCAGGCAGTAACTGGATGCAGACGACTCAGAATAGAGCAACCTGGAGAAAGCTGAAGGAAGCCTACACCAATTTGGTTGAAAGAGGCTTGAGATGATGATGATGATGACACAAAACAGGTACACAGGGAAAATTACAAGGTAAGCAATAGGCGGCCTTATCGCTTAAGAGCGATCTCTTCCAGGCAACCTTTTTACAGAAAGAAGGAAGGACTAGTTTACAGCAGGTGGTGCATTAACAGATCAGAAAATGAAAAAGCAACAAAAACACAAGATGGAGCGACGACCTGGCTAAGATCGCGGGATCGCGGTGGATGCGAAAAGCACAAGACCGGTCTGAGTGAAGAGCCTTGGGGGAGGCCTATGTCCAGCAGTGGACGTCTTTCGGCTGACATGATGATGATGATGATGAACAAAAACACATCTACACAGATACAGTGTTTAGTCGAATCAGGATCCTAGGTTTTAAGAGTTAGTACAGTGTAAATTTCAATGAAGTTTTTGAATGTTATTGGTAGAAGATCGGTATACTCGAAGTATGTATATAGATTAGGGTTCTAACAAGCTAATTTCAGAGTGTTACCACAGAACACTGTAACTTAAGTTACAGTGTTTTGTCATGACACGGCAGAGCTCTTAAACGGGTGGACTGTGGACTTATTAATGCGGTTTTTTTTTCATGGAAGCAGGTTTTCTAGAGATGGTTCTTAGACACGTTTTATTGAAATCGGTTCTGCCGTTTTTGAGATATTGAACTTTGAAGTGACAAAGTCGGGGGTTTTTCAACTTTTTGTTGGTTAGGTTATAATTTCATTTAATATGAGCGAGTCTCACGATAGTTTCATGATGAAAAAAAAAAGCTTGTTTTTAATTGGTATGTAAAAAAAAAACTTTAATGATTAATAAAATTAAAACGTTTGGCATATTTTCACGCTTACTACCTTTCTGGGGTGTCCAGTGTCGGTAGGGACATTGAATGGTGACTCTCACACCTGCTTCCTACAGACAGGAAAAGAGGGGACCCGCCGATGGATAGATAACGACTTTTGGTTAGTAATTATAACAAAACATGTGCATTTTGTGCTTTACAAACGACATTTAACTCGAAAATTATATTTACAGATTTTTGATTTCATTTTCACGGTTTTTTAAAATACTACATACAACCGGTCATCTTCTTCAGTTTTTTCCCTATACATATAGGCACACAGTATATATATAAGCTAAAGCAGTATGGAAGCTACGAACAAATCGATCGAAACGAACACACTAACACAGACGCGCGCTCTACACGGCCTCTAAGGGGGTCTCGCGGTACTGCAGTACCTAGCAGTAGCTTCGTAGGTTGCATACTGCTTCAGTTTATATATATACTGTGATATAGGGGTGACTAATGGGTTAGTATATGATTCTTCACATACAATGACGTGGCACAATCCGACAAACTTGCAACGGAGGAATAAAATCATACATAAAAGTATCTATCATATATAGTTTCTTACTTTAAAATTGGTATCTTTCCAGTTTTATTCATACCTGAAACAAAGAAAAAATTGAAAATTAGTATTACGAATAGTAATTAAAAAAACAAGTTGGTATGTTTAGATTGGGTGCCGCTCGAAGGATATAACAACAATTGATATAATTTTTATTTGATATAATGCAATTTATCCTAAAAACCAATCTTATTTCTATTTTTATTAATTCGATTTGATGTACTTTGGGTTAGGTTAGGTTAGGTTTATTTTATAAAAAAATTTAATGAAGCTCTTATTCCAGTGAAATTATATAAAAAAAATACAAGGGGAAGGGGAGGGGGGCATCTAAGACGTCGATTAGGCTCCGTTTCCACCAATAATGTGCGAGGAAAGTGTTTTTCATGAACCAATAGAAACGCTTCATTTACCTCGCTTCGCACAGCACATCTCTAGTGGAACCTGAGCGAAGCAGTGAGAACGCAGTGACAAACAAAATCTTCGCACATCCTCGCAGATCTCTGATGTAAACGCAGCCTTAGACTAACTAGTACATGCTACTGTAATGTTAATATTGTTTCTTCGGCGTGGAGAGTAAGACAGCCGGTGAAATTACTGGCACTTGAGGTATCCCATCTTAGGCCTCTAGGTTGGCAACGCTGCAATACCCCTGGTGTTGCAGATATTTATGGGCGATGGTGATCTCTAACCATCAGGAGACCTTTGCTCGTTTGCCAACAAGTCGAATAAAAAAAGATGTGTTGGTTTTGTGCTCTATTGAATAAAAATAAACACACAGAACAGATTACATCGCGCTATCGAACAAGTTTCTCAGTTCGTAGGTACATTAACAATTGTATTACCTAACTAGGTCGTTAGCCTACTACCTTGTATAGTTCAATTCAATTCAATTTTTGGGATAAACTCTTGTACAGTTGAATTCATAAACTTGTGAGCAAATATTTGAACAAATACAGCGAAATACTACCTCAAATTTTAAGGGAAGTTAATGAAGGCCCTAATAATCACATTTTATCGCACGTCGCACTTGTTGACGTGACAGCTGTCACAAAACGCTTCTCTCTCGTATCAAATTCTCCAAAATATTTCAAAAATTAATTACGCTCATGTAGTTAATTCTAATTTAACAATTTGTTTTGATATCCGTTCACAACACTTAAATCTTCGTATAGTTACAGTTTGAGGTAGTATCAAACATACAAGCTGTATATCGGAACACGCTTACGCCTTTAACAATAGAGTCGTGTTCAGATGTTTTTGGTCAAGTTTTTGTACACAAGCTTATGATATCGACTGTACTATTAAGAATAGAGATAGAGTGGTATTTAAAAATAATTTCTTTTGACACAAACTTATTCATTAGAAGAGCACGCACAACGATTGAGGTTAATATTATGAATAACAACAACAATGACGGTGCTACTTGTAATTCCGTGGCGCCAACAGCCAGCCATTTTTAGAAATCCATTCTGATGCAAAATATGTTGCGATAGAGGCCAGGCAACACGCGAGTTTTCAAGATTCAAAATTATTTATAAAGGTTGCTAAAAGTACAATGTTTTACAATGGATAAAACTAAAAAGAAAAATACCGGCCAAGAGCGTGTCGGACACGCCCGAGATAGGGTTCCGTAGCCATTACGAAAAAACTAAGTATTTTTTGCTAAGGATTTCGTATTTTGTACGGGATATTAGAAAGTTTAGGTAAATTTTATTACCTTAGGCTGATTTTTACTCTTAAACTACTAATAATTCTCAAGGAAACTTAACCGTTATAGTTTTCCTCGTAAGTTTGATTACTTAATACAATCCTCAATTTTTTCAAATTTTTCCACCCACCACACATTTGCCAAAACGATTTTTCGATTCAATGATTTCTTTGCAAAATATTCAACTTTAAAGTGCAAATGTTCATTAAAATCGAGCGTTCCCCCCCCTCCGCTACAAGTTTTCTTCAAAATTATTAGTAGTTTTACCTAAACTTGGAAAATTCCGTACAAAATATGAAATCCTTAGAAAAATATGTTTTTTTTTGTAATGGCTACGGAACCTTATTTCTAACGTGTCCGACACGCTCTTGGCCGATTGTTTATTCAAAAGTTTTTTTTATTTTAAGTATTTCCGCTGATATTGTGGCCCGACATACATTTTCGCAGAACAATGCAGCAAACAGCGATGGCATATCAATGTTTACTGCTAGCGCTCAATGAAGCCCAACGCCTTACCTTTGAGGGGTAAGTAAAAAGGTGAAAACGTTGACATGCTTTTGAAGGGAATAGATGTATATAATATATGTTATTCGTGGTGTTCCGGATTCTGTCTATCATCACAGTCCTTCTGTGTTTGGGCGTTTTAAAAAAAAACTGTACCCTTTCATGATTTTTGAAATTTTGGAAAAAATATAGGTATTGTTTCCTACTCAGAATCAAGAGCACAATTGATTCCGATAGTTTAACAAAATGTCCCTAGTAAAATGTCAGTTTAGTGGCGTTTTTTTCATACACTTAGTATGGGTGTGACAAAACTGACTCATAAAATTTTGTATGAACATTTTTTTAAACGATCGGTTTTCAAATAGGGGCCTGAAAATGCGGCGAAATGGTTCCAGTAAAGGATGGTACGGCAGTGTTTGATTCGCGCTCGACTTGACGGCGGCACTACCGTGCCCCCAGATAAATTATCTAATGGTCATGTAAGTAAGCAGAAATTGACTGACTGACTCATCAACGCCTACCCCAAAACTAGATGAAATCTTAAATTACAACGACTGTAAAGCTCCAACCTTCACATGATGTTAAAGTAATGCAACCACAAAGTGTGGAAGCTCTCTAAAAGCTCCCCCAGCAGCTAAAAGCTTTGCTTTGTCACCTTATTGTGAAATACAAAATCTCGGGCTTACACACGTCTGAGTATATTAACCATGACGCAAGTCAGTGTAACCACAAAAATGTAGACATCCGTTGAAAATATAATTAACATGTTAGTTCCATACTTGAAAGGTTTAGATAATTAACTAAATCTTAATCATGAAACTACCGTGAGACTCACTCATATTTAATGATATTATAACGGATAATTACGTCTTAAATCGAGTTTAGCTTGACATGTTTCGGGTTATTTCGAAACCCTTCATCACTGGAGCACGCAACTCGGCGGCTGCCGCAACACGCGCACTACGCGGCACCGCTCTGCTCGCGCGACTGTCCGACGAAACTAACACCCACATTTTTATCGTCATTTTTTTTAACTAAATGTAATTAACTAATATAATTAACTAAATGTACAAACTTCAGCTGCCAGATTTGGCACATTCAAGGATTTTAAACATTTTACTTCTGTGTCTTCTTTCCTAAACTATACTAGACTTGGAAAACAGAAGGGTTCGATTCCCAGCGCTGATCTTATTTTTTTGTGCATCTATATTTCAGTTTGTATTTTCAATTTAGGTTTTACGGGATGGCCGTAAAAGTAACAAAAATTTGGAATTGAAATAAAAAATGCAAAAGATTCCAAAAAACCAATCTTAATTTTATTGCTTAATAACGATATCTCTTGTCCAGGTGAGCGGTTAGTTCCAATGGAGTGCCGAAAGTCTCTCGATGAGGGCTACGGCATAGATGCCGCTAGTGTTACTGCTTAAGTGGCTAAATACGAAACAAACAAGCAGAGATATGTGGTGCATAGGGGAAATTCGTGTCTATACCGTTGTCCAGCGGTGGTGTAGCGGTATAGCACGCGGCACGGAATGCCGAGGACCTGGGTTCGATTCCTAGCGCTGGTCTTATTTTTCTGGTTTTATTATCTTAAGTCTTTTCAATGCAGTCGGGTTTTAATTTCTTTTTTCATACTTTTTTATGCGAAAATGGTAGTTAAATGTTATTTGGAAGGCTAATTATTAGTTTTCATTTGATACCCATATTGTTACAGCCAACGTCGTAAATAAGTGATCATTTCTGTACCTCGTCGCTTTCAGTCGTTACAGAATTTCGTATGACTTTTCAAACATGACGTTAAAGTGACAAGGTCCAAAAGTGATTACTTATTTGTGGTGTTGGCTGTACACTTAAAAAACCCTCCATATTTTTTCGCAGACGCCATTTTGAAACATAAGTATACTCTAAGCCACTGACAGCTATACAATACCTCATATATTCAAAATGTATACTTAGTCATTTAGGCCACAGAGGACCAAATAAAAACGGTCGAAAAACATAATTAATCTTCTTTCGGGCAGTTAGAAATCCATACTAATATTATAAATGCGAAAGTGTGTTTGTATGTTTGTCCATCTTTCACGCTGTAACGGAGCAACGGATCGACGTGATTTTTGGCATAGAGATAGTTTATGGGCCCGAGAGTGACATAGGCTACTTTTTATACCGGAAAAATGCATAGTTCCCGAGGGAACAGCGCGCGATAACAGAATACCACGCGGGCGGAGCCGCGGGCAAAAGCTAGTACCTACCTCATATGTTCAAAATATAAACTGGCTACAGAGGACCAAATAAACACGGTCAAAAAACATAATTAACCTTCTTTCGGGCAGTTAGAAATAAAAGTTATAAAAGAAAGTATGTTTTTAATGCCTTTTAAAAATAAAATAATTATAAAAGCTCTCCACTCCGCCGTAACGTTTGTTTTCCTTAACCGACCACAAACCCATCTGTTTACCAAGCAAATCAAACGTATTTGTTTATAAGATCTATTATTAGTAGCAACACTAATGTTATGTTTACAATGCTATCGCTTAGTGAAGATACAGGAATATCTGCCCGTACCTCTACAAAACATCATCTTAGAATATAACCCTTTCGTTCCGTCAAAGCCATACACAAAATCTACCCAGTTTTCCAGATACCTGCTCCTCAGTCCTGTAGGCGAGTTAACTCGTTCACAGAAATGATGCTCTTACATCCGAAAGACGACTTAACTCGGCTACGTAAAACACTTTTCAGAGCCGGTAGACGAGATAACTCGTTGGCTTGCTACAGTTATTTTTCTCCATGTTGTTTGTTCAAAACGTATTTAGACACAAATGCGTAACGAATATTCTTGGGGTAGACTAATAAGTTTATTCACTAGTTGGCAACATTACTAACTGCATAACAGCAGCAAATAAATATGGCTCAAGACTAAGAGTACAGGAAGCAATGTGTCCGGTTGTGCAAGTGACTGTCGATTGCCCTAATCTAGGATGTAATGTAAATTTTTTTAAGACGAGTTTACTCGTCTACCGGATCTGAGAGCACATCGCACAAGACGTCAAGACGAGTTAAGTCGTCATCCGGAACGAAAGGGTTAAATAAGCAATTCATCATCGTCATCAACGAAGACATCCTCTGTTGAACAAGGTCTTCCCCCTTAGAAGTTGCCAGCAACTTTCAGCAAGCTTCCTGTTGTCAGCAAGTTTCTTGCGGCGCATTCTTCATGACAATCATGGTCTAGAATGCGCTGGTATCTTACTAAATATTTGAATTTGAATTTAAACTGTCGCGATGTTAGTCCAGTTAGTTATGGGTGACCTGCCAACGCTTCGTCTGTCGATTTGGTCGCTCGAGAACCTTTTCCCCCCAATAGTTTTCTGTTCGAGCAATATGGTTCGCACATTGCCACTTCAACCTGCATATTTTTTCCTGCTATGTCGATGATTTTAGTTCTACCTAACTGCAAAATTCTGTATTCCGGATTCTATCATTAATTTTAATCTAATCTATCTTTTATTTTGTCCATAGTACAAGCTTTGCTTAGTTTGGGACTAGGTCAATTGGTGTCAAGTGTCCCATGATATTTATTATTATTATTATTTTAATCTTGTAATTTTTATCTGTGTACCTATTTTCTGTATCGCTTATTATTTCTGGGGTACAATAAAGAGTATTTGTATTGTATTGTATTGTATTGCATTGTATTTATATTACGGACCTCCGCAAAGTAACGCCTGATTGAATATAATACAGTACGTTTATTCAGAACTTTAGTACGAGAAACTACCCTTGAATTTTGCGGTTACAACAAAAATACAAGCGGTAGGACAATCAAAGTGCGGCAATAAAAAAAAAAGATGTTCTTTAGATCCTAACCAAGGTTATCATTTAAAAGGTAAAACTTTAAAGCAATGTGTCGTGTTCTCGTGTTCCACCCACCTTGGCGTCCCACGCCGCTACACCAAGAGTTGGTACGGATAAAAAAAAGTGAATAATGTAATATAAAAGTACGTATCTTCGTTTCTCAACTATCTTATTGCATGAAATTTACTGAAGCTAATTGGGGATTTCTATTTTTTTTGCAATGTACAGTAAATCGAAAACCATTTCGAGATAAATGCTTTTCAACTCTGTTTCTGTAGTTATTAATTCGAACTTACTGACGCGATGGCAACACATTGTTCACTAGATCTGTGGACATTTTAGAGTTGGGATTTTAGGCGACATAAGAACTTATAGGTATTTTTATCGGGTTCCATATAGTTTAGAAAATTCAAAGGCATATTACTACTGAGCTAAAACATCAAATGCCATAGTCAGGCTTGGTTTTTTTGTGAGTAACTCCTTATAGTGAAGAATAAGCTGCAGACGACATTTCTTTGAACAAGGCGTACTCACCTTGCCTTGCATATACATACTGGAAGTGGGTTTGTTTGTAAAAAAACACCTAAACTCTTTCCGGTTTGTTAAAAGTGAACGAAGAAAAAATAAATTGGAACTCCCAGAACCTAAATTAAATATTTATAAACGCGGCCCGTACTATAGGTCCATAAAAATTTACAATAAAATACCGGAAGCCATTAAAAAAGAAGAAAAAATTAATATTTATCGTAATAGGCTTAAATCACTTTTGATTAAAAAATCTTACTATTCCATTGAAGAGTTTATGTCTGACACAACCCTTGAATGAAACCCTCGCGCATGCATACGTACTACACATACACCTATACACCTGACACACCGTCCCACCCAACTAGAATTGTTGTCTTAATGGTTATTTTTGTAATTAAGGTTACTATTGTTTTTTAATTTTCAATTGACATGCTTGTATTCTTTTCTTTTTTTTTCTGATTAAAACATTTTACTCCAATTTTATCAAAATTATATATATATTTTTTTTTTTTGTTCGAAGTAATGAGATGTATACATTGATATAATTTTTAATCAAATTCAAATAATGAAATTATACTGTTCAATCTGTTTTAACTTGACATTTATTTATTTTAACTGACATTTTGTTTTATAATGTAACTGCTATTATTATTTCTATTTAGGGACCTGATGTGCATGTAATTTTATTAATTTGTTATAACCTACTCATGTTTTTAGTTAAGTTTGGACAAGTGCAATATACTTCAATACTAGTGCATGCTTACTACTTCTGGTGTGAAATAATAGAAATAGTATTTGTATTGTATTGTATTGTATTGTATTGTACTTGTTGCTAATATTGCAATGCCCTTAAACAGGGTTTGTACTTAGACCTAAGGTGACTGTACAAAGTGCAATGATGAAATAAATAAATATTTATGCAAAGTATGAACATCCTACTTGTGACAGTTTTTGACTTATGATTTTTTTTCATATTTTAATTATTATTTTTCGGGATGTATTCAAGCGATTTACTTAAAATTTTGAAGTGACGTTCTTTATATATGTAGATTTGCATCGCCACCCAAAAAACTAATACTAACTAGGTATCATATAAAAAAAATATTGATTAGAAATTCTTCTTCTTCAACCCTGATCTATCCAATGCTGAGTAAAGGTCTTTTCCATTTTAGACCATTCTGTGCCAATTGTGTGATTAGAATTTAGTTATTTTTATTACACATAAAAGTATAATAAAAATAACTAATTATTCATAAAAGTCGCTGAACTAATGTTGTTCGATTTGACGAGTACGATCTATGTTTAAATTATTATACTGTAGCATAAAAGGAGAATTACTTAAATGAATGAGTTAACGTCAAAATCCTGCTGTCATTACACGACATGTTTTTGTGTGCGTTACTTCAACTTTAGTGGTACTACCTATACCTGTAAATTTTTATCCAAATCGGAGTCGCAAATCAAATGTACAAACATTTTTAGAAATGCTCATTTATACCTGACTGCCCGAAGGTGGGCTATGTTTTTGTATTAAGATATAAAATTATCTATATACCAAGTCCAAAATGTCTACCAGCTCTTTGACTATAATGTTACCGTCGAGGTGAACGGTCTCCGTGAAGGCCGCTCTTATTCCAAGTAGCTAAACAAATCGGTAGACGATTTTTAACAATAAACGTTACTTATTCATTATTTCAAAGTTCAATATCTAACTTAACCTAACCAACAAAAAGTCGCTAATCCTGCCGTGAAGCAGCAGTGTTTGCACTGTTGTGTTTCGGCGTGGAGAGTAAGACAGCCGGTGAAATTACTGGCACTTGAGGTATTCCATCTTAGACCTCTAGGTTGGCAACGCATCTGCATTAACCCTGGTGTTGCAGATGTTTATGAGCGGTGGTGATCTCTTACCACCAGGAGACCCACTTCCTCGTTTGCCTTCTAGTCGAATAAAAAAAAAAGTTGGAAAACCACCGACATTGTCACTTCAAAGTTTAATATCTCAAAAAAGGCTGAACCAATTTTGATAAAACTTATCTAGGAACCATCGCTAGTAACCCTGCTTTCAAATAAAAAAACCGCATTCAAATCGGTCCACCCGTTGAAGAGCTACGGTGCCACAGACAGACACACATAGCGGTCTAACTTGTAACACCCCTCTTTTTTCGGCGGGGGTTAAAAAACGCCCCTCTTTTTGCATCTGGATAATTAGGCAATTCGATGGCAACGAAGCCGTTAGGCGGGTTTTAGTGTCACGCGTACCGTCAGTACGGATCGCTCCGCACAGGCTGATCTATATGAGCTTCCTGGGAGCGTTTTTAACCCCCGACGCAAAAAGAGGGGTGTTATAAGTTTGACCGCTATGTGTGTCTGTCTGTCTGTCTGTCTGTGTGTCTGTCTGTCTGTGTGTCTGTCTGTGGCACCGTAGCTCTTAAGCGGGTGGACCGATTTGAATGCGGTTTTTTTTATTTGAAAGCTGGTTTTTTGGCGATGGTTCTTAGACATGTTTTATCAAAATCGGTTCAGCAGTTTCAAGATTATCAGCTCTTTTGTTCGCTGCGGTAGGAATCTTAGACGTATAATGGGTATTTACTTTTCTTTCAACCATATTTGGGACCTAAAATTCGAAACACCCATGTATGCTATGTAACTATACAAGATTATGCAACTCTCGGCCTGATGCTGCAGCCAGGATATCCAGAACACTAGTTGGTACACTCTTGATAAAACCATAGCAGATATATCGTGTTTGGATTCGTTTCGATCAGTATTTGATTCTACATACAATGCAATGGTGGCAACAGGATGAGCTGATGCTGCAGCCAGGATATCCAGCACACTAGAACACTATAAAAAATAATAGCACGTATGTCGTGTTTGGATTCGTTTTGATCAGTAATTGATTATACATACAATGCAGTGGTGGCAACAGGACGAGCTGATGCTGCAGCCAGGATATCCAGCACACCAGTATACTCTTGAAAAAATAATAGCAGACATGTCGTGTTTGATTCCTTTTGATCAGTATTTGATTCTACATACAATGCAATGGTGGCAACACGATGAGCTGATGCTGCACCCAGGATATTCAACACACTAGTACACTTTAAAAAAAATAACAAAGTTTAAAAAACATGAAATAAAAAAAACTTAAATTTAAAATTTAAAAAACCCCCGACAAAAAAACGCAAGCAAAAAAAAACCTCCAAAAAAAGACAACTAAAAATTAAAAAATAATTATGCACTACCTAGCTGTTATCCGCGACTTCATCTGCGAACAATTCGTTTATCCCTATCCCGCTGGGACTATGCTCATTTCCCGCAAAATTAGCCTAAGTTAATTTAGTATAAATACCTAGTAATATTTTTTGTATCTAAGCGTCGTCGATGTCGGGGGACCGCTAAGGTTAATACTTTGAAAAGTACAACATGTATACTTTAGTTTACTGTTAAACCTTAGCGGTCCCCCGACACCGACGACGCTTAGATACAAAAAATATTACTAGGTATTTATACTAAATTAACTTAGGCTAATTTTGCGGGAAATGAGCATAGTCCCAGCGGGATAGGGATAAACGAATTGTTCGCAGATGAAGTCGCGGATAACAGCTAGGTAGTGCATAATTATTTTTTAATTTTTAGTTGTCTTTTTTTGGAGGTTTTTTTTTGCTTGCGTTTTTTTTAGAGTAATACGGAGGGGTCCGTACGGACGACCGTCCGCGCGGATAGGAAGCTCAAATAGATCAGCCTGTGCGGAGCGATCCGTACTGACGGTACGCGTGACACTAAAACCCGCCTTAAGGCCCCTCGCTAGTGGAATCTTCAGAGAAACCGGAAGAAAATGAAACTTGACCTTAGTTGACCTGTGCGTGACCGCGGCTAAGCCGAAACCGATGCAATTTGAGCACAGTTCGAAACAATAGTGAAGCTAACCGATAAGCCGTGACTGCCGTTAATGTAACGGGTTCAACGACCCCGATATTGGAGAATCCCACAGCAGGAGTAGACGTGTTGTTAATTTGGGAATAAGGCTACATTTTTCTTGCTCGTTAATCCTGCTGTGAAACACTGTTGTGTTTCGGCGTAGAGAGCAAGACAGCCGGTGAAACTACTGGCACTTGAGGTATCCCATCTTAGGCCTCTGGGTTGGCAACGCAACTGCAATCCCCCTGGTGTTGCAGGTGTCTATGGGCGGTGGTGATCTACCATCAGGAGACCCACTTGGTCGTTTGCCATCCAGTCGAATAAAAAAAAATCACCAAAGGGGTCTAGTTATATCTGCTCGCATACTTATTGAAAGTCCAAATGTAATGTTTGTCAGAATGATTGTTTGTCATAACTCTTTTTTCTCTGAATCTAATAATTATTCAGAATTGTTGTAAAACAAACGTAACCTAACCTATAGTTCTATAGGATGACCATTTAAAAAATTCAGAAAAATTTATGGTTTCAGTGGGAAAAAAATTATGACAAACGATGATTCGGACAAAAATTACGGTATGACTAGCGAAGAGTATGCGAACTTTAGCGCTCCCTTCGGATCCATATGTCATCACTGGCAACACACATGGAGTTTTTTCAAATATTCTGTTTTTTCTAGGTTATAAATGATAATATCTTTTCATGTCTAGGGTGGAAAGTAATTTTCTTTAATTTTTCGGCTAGCCACGGAGTCGAAGATAATTGAGTTATATGTATGTAGTATGACTCTGTTTTTTCACGTTTCGGCATGGCCATCTAGATGCACGTCGTGACCAACTCGATTTTTTTTATAGTCGGCCGTGGCAAGGTATTTGCAGATAGCTGGCCAAGCCTCCTATGCAAAGTCAGCCGCTTTTTAACCGACTTCAAAAAAAGGAGGAGGTTATCAATTCGGTTGTATTTTTTTTTTTTATGTTTGTTACCTCAGAACTCCGTCATTTATGAACCGATTTGAATTTTTATTTTGCGTTCGCCTAGGAATGCTTTCAATTAGGTCCCATAAGCACCAAATCAGGATCTGATGATTGGATCTTAAGGAAATCGAGGGAACTCTTCAAATGTTGTAGGGACACCTATGGTAATTTTGATATATTTAGTAGTAACTCGAGCATTTGCTCTTGAAAATCATAATTTGGTGAAGTGAAACTGATGATGAAGACCACAGTTGACCATCGGAGTTACTACTCAATAATAAGTATTTCATGGGTTGAATTTCAATTGCTTTAACACAGTTGCTAAGCAATTTATGCTCCTCGGAACGGATATGGTGAAATGGAATGGGTGGTGAAGCACTAGGACTCCTCAATAATGAACGTCTCTGCATCGGAAAAAGCAATTTTTCGTGAAAGGTGACGAGCAGTTGACATTAAAGTATTGTATCTTAGATGTTATACACTAAAAGCGTGAAAAAAAAAATTTATAACAAAAAATAGAACCGACTACAAAAAAACCATGAAAATAATTTTCTACCAGCCTGAAGTCGGTGCCTCAGCACGAGCCAGCAGGAGTGTACATATAATCGTCTACCTCACCTACAACTATACGAGTAAATGGCTTCAATCACTCCTGCTGGCTCGTGCTGAGGCACCGACTTCAGGCTGGTAGAAAATTATTTTCATGGTTTTTTTGTAGTCGGTTCTATTTTTTGTTAAATAGTCGTAAGCCTCTAGTGTAAGTTTATTTTTATTCTATATTTTTTAATTTTGTTAGTTACTATTTTTCATTTGTATTTTGTAGTTATAAGTTTACTTGCTTGTGGACGTTTTGGTTTTTACTGTAAGTCCACAAGATAATCTTTTTTTTTAATAAATAAATAAATAAATAAGGAGCCACTTCGAAAAGGTACCGTTGGAGGTTGGATATAAGTAATTTCAATTTAATATATATTTTTTTTGTAATAAGTAATTCACTTTCCTCACAGTCGAAATGAAAAGTAGAGTGTCTAACTCGGGTGAAATTACCCATTTCCCCTCGAACTACTGTCGCTCTCATTTCGTTCGAGCGCCAGAAATTACTCGGGTGAAATGGGTCACTTTCCACCCTTGGTTATCAATCTACTATTTAAAACTTTAGGCTACAAACTAGTTTGTCGTAAGCTTGTCGTAGGCAAATACGTGGGCAACAACTAGTGTAAAATTAAGTCAAAACTCAGTATAAGTAAATAACACGGTATAAATCCTTTACGTATTTATTCGTAAATAGATTCTGCCCCCACATTAGCTAGAGACACCTACGACAGGAGCTGGCAACACCCTTACCGGGTATACTTAAATTAGGTTCAGCCATTTTTGTTGAATGTCCATAACCGTATCAGGCCATGACGGTAATAGGAACTTGTCAGACTATTTTTGTTTCTTTGGCTAGTTGAAGTATAATTTTGATGGTATTTTATGCGGCGATTAACCTTAACAGTGATCACAAAATTCTATATTGCTCTCGTGTCTGACATTTTTTAATGCGCAAGTTGTCTCCACGTGGTTTCTGGAATCTTACCATCAAGTTACAAAAACTACAATCACCGTACAAAGTTGCCTCTCAAAGAGAATACTTAGACACTAGTGAAATTGTCCTATTAATTAGGAAAGAATAGCCATATTTTAAAACAGAAGAAGAGCAGCTCGATATTTTAGAGCAACAAGGTGACTCCGGTCGATCTTTGCGGTTGGAATTTAAAGATCTTTCGCGAAAAGCTCGAGTATTTTAGAATTGTGCATCGTCTGAGGCGAGAATATATACTATGTTTTATTCTAGTCGGGCCAGACGGTGAATGCACCGCGAGTCAGTGCTCCCTAAACATATAATATTATATGTTTCACGTCTTATTAAGCAAGACTAGCTTTTGGCAGCGACTTTTTCCACGCAGAAATAATATATAGCTAACCTCCTTCTTTCTTACCTCCGCAAGAAAAGTTTCCCTGCCGGCCGCGCGGCCGCGTTAGGTATTCGTTTGGGATTGCTGTCTTTATCGCTCGCGACATAAGCGCTCGCAGCCGTCCCCCCATGCACATCCCCTCCCGCTTCTCCGCTTCCCGCTAATGTATATCGAGAGAGCTGTAGGCTTCTCAAGATTTGGGCGGTTGAATTTTGGGTTTCGTTGTCCTCATATTATACGAAAAGTATAGCACAGAAATCAGTGATATTTTACAATCAAGATCTTCATTATATTTTCTATGCCTGCAATTTTTTGATTTTTGTAAAATTGCTTTAATAGTCTGTAAGTCTCGTGCAAAGTTGACATCTTTTTTTTGATGACTTTTGAGCTCCTGTAATTCTGATATTACATAATTATATGAAAATATGAAAAACCACAGGCGTAGATAATTAGTCTAGTCCATACTTACAAAATTTTGTCTACTTCTGCTGTCTAGTTTTCAAATGAGACCGGGACTACGTTTGTATGGAGAATGGAACGAAGAGACTCCTCTTAAGACGCCTCCCATGCTGATTGCGATTGCGCTTTAGACGGCGCCTTTATTATCATCATGTCAACCGAAAGACGTCCACTGTTGGACATAGGCCTCCCCCACGGCTCTCCACTCAGACCGGTCTTGTGCTTTCAGCATCCACCGCGATCCCGCGATCTTAATGGAGGATCTCCATCTTGTTGGAGGCACCGACAGCTCGTCTCTCGGTCCGCGGACGCCATTCGAGAACCATCTGATCCTATCGGCCATCAGTCCTGCGAGCAATGTGCCCCGCCCACTGCCACTTCAGTTTCGCAAGTCCTCGGGCGCCTTTATATTATTAGTGATTGTTCCTCCTTGATTAAGTCGCAGGTGAAGATAATCTTAATTAGTTAAATGTTAACATTATTCTAACGAGTTATGGTAAGGAAAGTCAGTAACTGCGTCATGTTACGCATTACGCATAACTTCGCTAATTGTATTTAGACGACGGTGAAGTTATTAAACTAAATTACGTTTGGAGGTTAAATTTTAATTGTTTGTTCAGCGTTACAGCAACGTCGTAAAAATATGTAGGTGTTATAATGTTTATCACGGAATAAAGATTTTTTTTTTGTGTAGCCTATATTATGTCCCACTGCTGGGCAAAGGCCTTCTTTTTCCTCCGCCACTCTTCCCTGTCCTGGGCATGCACCTGCCAATCGAGAATATGCCATTTTTTTATATATTAATCAAATATCAAATATATCTCTATTGTATGCGAAACCAAGTAGTGAAAGATTTTTTAAATATTAAAAAAAAATCATTGAAGAAAAAACCGATGAGGGCTACGGCATAGATGTCGCTAGCGTCACTGCTTAAGTGGCTATACATATAAGAAACAAACAAGCTGAGACATGTGGTGCATAGGGGAAATTCGTGTCTGTACCGTTGTCCAGCGGTGGTGTAGCGGTATAGCACGCGGCACGGAATGCCGAGGACCTGGGTTCGATTCCCAGTGCTGGTCTTATTTTTCTGGTTTTTCTGTGCATATATATTTCAGTTTGTATTTTCAAAAATAACCACGTTATATTTTTTCCTCGCAATCGAAGCGAAAAAAAGCAGTGTTTAAAGGCGAGAAATGAACCCGTTTCTCCCTCGCCGTGCCTATATGACTGATGGCCGATAGGGTCAGAAGGTTCTCGAATGGCGTCCGCGGACCGGGAGACGAGCTGTCGGCGTCTCCAACAAGATGGAGCGACGACCTTAAGATCGCGGGATCGCGGTGGATGCGGAAAGCACGACCGGTCTGAGTGGAGAGCCTTGGGGGAGGCCTATGGCCAGCAGTGGACGAACATAGGCTGATGATGATGATTATGAAGCCGCGGGTAAGCAATAGTGCTTTAGAGTTTAACTTGCAACAACTCAAACATTCGTAATAAGTAAATCTATGGCCGACACAATAGCGGCTGATGGTAATGGCCCAAATTGTACCGAAATGGCCCAAATTATAGCCGCCGCCAGCCGTGACCCCCGTTCGGATTCGAATTTAGAGCTAATAAGCATGGTAGCGACGGGCCAAGTTGGAACGAAATGGGCACACCTGATTCTTATTGTTCATCCATATCCATACTTCCATACTAATACTAATCCCTACTAATATTATAAATTCGAAAGTAACTCTGTCTGTCTATCTGTTTGTCTGTTACGCTTTCACGTCGAAACCACTGAAACGATTTTGCTGAAATTTGGTATATAGGTAGTTTGAACACCTAGGATCAACATAGGATAACTTTTATTCCGGTTGAGGGCGCCGCCGTGCGATAACCTAGATCCGCGCAGACGAAGTCGCGGGCATAAAGCTAGTTACTAATATTACTAATTTACTAATACTAATATACTAATTATACTAATTCGTCCATCTTTCACGCCGTAACGGAGCAACGGATCGACGTGATTTTTGGCACAGATATAGTTTATGGTCTCGAGAGTGACATAGGCTACTTTTTATCCCGGAAAAACGCACAGTCCCCAAGGAAACAGCGCGCGGTAACCGAATACCACGCGGGCGGAGTCGCGGGCAAAAGCTAGTAATATTATAAATGCGAAAGTTTGTTTGTATGTTTGTGTGTTTGTATGTTTATCCGTCTTTCACGCCGTAACGGAGCAACGGATCAACGTGATTTTTGGCATAGAGATAGTTTATGGGCCCGAGAGTGAAATAGGCTACTTTTTATCCCGGAAAATACACAGTTCCCGAGGGAATAGCGCGCGATAACCGAATACCACGCGGGCGGAGGCGCGGGCAAAAGCTAGTTAGTAGATAAATAAATAGATAGAAATGGTATGGGGTTATCGCTCGCTGTTCCCTCGTTAACTGTGCATTTTTTTTCCGGGATAAAAAGTAGCCTATGTCACTCTCGTCGGCGGCGGTTATATTCAACTATGCTAGGTGTAAAAATAACCATATGAAACTTAACTATAAACTAACTACCTACCTAACTTAAAAACTTAATAAGTACCTAGTAGGTAATAAATTAAATTCTTAATTTAGTTCAAGTTTGTATGTATGCACTTCAATTCATTATTGCTCAACACAAAATACACCGCAAAACCAAAACGTTTTTGCCGAACTTAGCCCCATTATCTCATTTACCTTTTTGGTCGGATTTACATCGCTTCCACTGATTTAATGACATTTAAATTCGAGCTCCAGCTCATAAGGCGGAAGACCACTGCTGAACAAAGCCCCCCCCCCCCTTAGAACGCCATAATTTACGATAACTTGCCACATGCAGCCACCGCTTACCAGAGCTCTAATTATAATTATGAACTCACTAATTATAATTATGAATTGTGATCACTTAACATCAGGTGACCCACTAGTTCGTTTGTCTGGCCTCTATAACATAAAAAAACTTATCGTTAACTAGCTTATGCCCGCGACTTCGTCTGCGCGGACCTAGGTTATCGCGCGGTGGCGCCCTCTACTGGAGTAAAAAGTATCCTATGTTGATCCTTGGGGCTTAAACTATCTCTATACCAAATTTCATCTAAATCGGTTCAGAGATTTCGACGTGAAAGCGTAACAGACAGACAGACAGACAGAGTTACTTTCGCATTTATAATATTAGTAGGGATTATCGTGAATCATCCTATTGTCAGGGGGGTGTCACTACGCCATTCCGCCGCCGAGCTAAAAGTGCGTACCGGGCCTCCCCAACGTTGAGGCGATTCAGTGGTTGCCGCGCACTGACCCGAGGCGCACGCGCGCGCCTCTTACGCAGTACGACTCAATTTACGTCGCAAACGCGTGTCATCATTTTAATTGGCAATATGTATCCAAAAAAATACTGCATTGCACCCGATTGTCGGAACAATGAAAAAAATAGTAATTGTCAGTTTTTCTCGGTTCCGGCAAGTGAGAAAGATAGCGAAAGGTACGGTATTCATTACTCATTTATATCTACTGTCATGGTACCTAAATCTATAAAAATAATTAATAAATATACACACAAATGTTTTATATCATATACTTATTTAAAATAGGTGGTAGGTAGCTACATATACATATAATCCATACCTACATCAAAAGAAAATCACGTGTCGTGTATACCTGTGTAAACTGATTTATATGTTCGGTATTCATTTACCTAATAGGTAGGTATAACAGTTTATGCATGTGTACCTTGCGTAGTATTTATACTTATAACACTTACCAGCCATTCTGAAGCAACTGTAACATGTGACTATTTCTCGCATGAGATGTACATATTACCTGTCTCTTTCTGTGCACTACTGTGAGAAAGTGACGGGTGACGTCTCGCAACCGGTACCTTGCTTATTCTTACATAATATTCGACCCTGCGCCATAGAATAAATAAAAGTGCAACCGCTAAGTAAATATTATAAACAGCATAAATCTGATAGTATAATAGGTATTCTATTAAAGTATTGACAACCCTATTTTCGGAATATCTGACAAGGTGTGGAATAATGTCGACCTTCACGCGGCGCCAGAGAGCTCAATGTCGGCTGCTCGCGTGCGGTCCGTTTGTTAATAATAATTATGTAGGCACATAAAAAGGCGGCATTTGTGAAAATCAAAACAGAGAGACTTCTGTACTTGTACTATTATCTATTCTGTGCTATTGTGTCAATCTTCAGAAATTTTACTCATAGTCAAAATACCATAACGGGACCTATCACGCTAATTTACGTACAAGTAATATTTACCTCGACGTTTCGGCAACGTTACAGTTGCCGTGGTCACGAGTAGACTGAAGTGTGTGTCAAGTCCGCCATGCGTGAGAATCACGAAAGTTTAAAACGTTATAGAAATTCCGTACACAAAGGGTGCCAACGGAATCCTATTACTGAGACTCCTCTGTCTGTCCGTCTGTCTGCCACAGGGCTTTGTCTCTTGACGCGTAGGTAATCAATTCCACAGATTAAGTATTACTGTAGCCGCTATAACAGCAAATATGTACTAAAAACAAAGGTTTCGGTATCTGTTTGTCCGTCTGTCCATCCGCGGCTTTGCTCAGGGACTATCAATGCTAGAAAGCTGTAATTTTGCACGGATATATATGTAAACTATGCCGACAAAATGGTAAAAAAAAAAAATTTAGTATACGTATATAGACGTAAAGTGGGGGTGATTTTATTTTCATCTAACCTTGTAGCATAGCTTGTAGTGTGGGGTATCGTTGGATAAGTCATTTTTCGATTCAGTGATTTTTATCAAAATAATCAACTTTAAAGAGCAAATTTTCATTAAAATCAAACGTCCAACTCTGACTTAACTGACCAGCACATAGTTAGATAATTTCAATGTTCTATTTACATAAGTAAATGTAAAATTGTCCAATTATTATAATTAGCTAAGATAATCTAAGATAATTTTCCCCCCAAAAACGAAGTTATCTCGTGCAGCGCCAGATGGGGGCTCGGAAGTTTTAAATTTCGTTAAATATTAATATTTCCTTGTTTCCATTTAAGTTTGGTGTGTGGCATGTAGCACGAACGACCGGAGATACGAGTTCGAGCTTCTGTCTAAAATATTACATTTGACCCACCCAATATTGCACCACTGGTATGTAACTACCGAGAAATATTTAAGTACCTAGTTTTTAACACCCGACGCAAAAAGAGGGGTGTTGTAAGTTTGACCGCTATGTGTGTGTCTGTCTGTGGCATCTTAGCTATTAAACGGGTGGACCGATTTGAATGCGGTTTTTTTATTTGATGACAGGTTTTCTAGTGATGGTTCTTAGACATGTTTTATTATTAATAGCTTTTGCCCGCGGCTCTGCTCGCGTGGTACTCGGTTATCGCTCGCTGTTCACTCGGGAACTGTGCATTTTTCGGGATAAAAAGTAGCCTATGTCACTCTCGGGCTCATAAACCATCTCTATGCTAAGAATCACGTCGATCCGTCGCTCCGTTACGGCGTGAAAGACGGACAAACACACAAACACTTTCGCATTTATAATATTAACTAGCTTTTTCCCGCGGCTCCGCCCGCGTGGTATTCGGTTATCGCGCGCTGTTCCCTCGGGAACTGTGCATTTTTCCGGGATAAAAAGTAGCCTATGTCACTCTCGGGCTCATAAACTATCTCTATGCCAAAAATCACGTCGATCCGTCGCTCCGTTACGGCGTGAAAGACGGACAAACACACAAACACACACTTTTGCATTTATAATATTAGTATGGATATTGTATGTGAGTCTTTAAGTTATATTTATGTATGGACAGTGTTGCCTGAAAAATAGTTTATTATTATTACATTGCGATGCCGTAAAGCCAACGAGTTTGTAGTGAACTAAAAGGTGTACTGCCGTTTCGCCAAATTATTTTTCGCCAAATTTCACTTCCCAAAAAACTTATCGCAATAGTTTCATTTCCCAAACGAATCTTTGGCATATTTACATTTCGCATTTTATTCATTTGGTCAAATTATCATTTGGCATAATTTTAGTTTGTCAAATTTTATTACGACAAACGTTTATTAAGCAAACGTTTTATATTGGCAAATATTGTATTCCAAAAAAATGTTTGTTCAAAATGACATTTCGCACAAACTAACCACAAAAACCAACTGCTACCAGAAAAGTAGCTTATGTTAGAACTGCGTCTTCCACAGAAACGCACTGCTATCAGAAAAGTAGATGAAGTTAGACTGCGTCCTCCACAGAAAACGGACTGCTACCAGAAAAGTAGGTTAGATTATAGGTTAAAACTGCGTCCCCCGCAAAAACGAACTGCTATCAAAAAAGTAGGTTAGGTTAGGTTAGAACTGCGCCCCTCCACAGAAACAAACTGTTCCCAGAAAAGTAGGTTATTATGTCATGCAATATTTTGGGAAGAGTACATTATGCCAAACGATACATTTTAGCAAATAATACTTGTCAATATGAAACATGACTAAGTAATTATTTGCGAAACAATAATTTGCCAAATAAAAATTTACTAACTGTAAATTTGCGATAAGTTTTTTTGCCAAATGATTTTTTGCCAAATGATAATTTGGGTAAAATGTTTTGGGATGTGATACTTTGGGAAAAGTTTTTTGGCCATACATTAGTAATCCGAACTAAAAGAATTTCCTTCCTCACCCGCGACCTTATGATAGCTGAGCTTATGTAAAATATGCGTGTTCATGCAGTTCCTCCACCTCCACACTGTAAGAACACACACAAATCACACAAACCCATCTATCACCACCACCACAACACACTTACGCGTTTCGAACTCAACCAGAGCTCATATTCAGTAAAACAACCGTACACCATGCTACCAGTTGTCAGTGTCAGCGTGGTGTGGTGATAGGTTTGTGTAATTTGTGTGTGTTCTTACAGTGTGGAGGTGGAGGAACTGCATGAACACGCATAATTTGCATAAGCTCAGCTATCGTAAGGTCGCGGGTGAGCAAGGAAATTCTTTTAGTTCGTTGATATGGACCTCCGCAAAGTAACGCCTGATTCAATAAATGAGTTTGTAGTTTGTAGTGGCCAATCGAATGCAATGTTACCAATGTTATGCAACTTGCACGATTTTTCTTGCATATCTAAACATTCATTTGTCGGAATCGAATTTCGCAAAACGAGATTTGTACCAGGCGATTGTGAGCCATAATTTGTCTGCAATCTGTTTGCACAAGCACCTGCTTTTCGTTTAGATTCGCGACGGAATGAAAGCGCATGCCTTCGCGCGCCGGACGCGTGCCGAATGTGTCCACGGCACGGCACGGCACGACACGGCCATAGTATACTCCAATTCAATAGAATCTAACAATCCTGTAGACACTTCCACCCTACTAATAGGAACACTGGGCTGCCTAAGGCTTTGTGATGTGACTATTATTATTTTTTGTTTCCTTTTAGATGATAATTGCAACAACAGGGACATATATAATCAAGCGTGCCCACGTTATGCCTCCTCTACATATCGACGGATGCGTCGGCAGATTGTATCTGCGGATGCGTCCGCCGAGGTGTAGAGGGTGGTTTTTGCTTGTCTGTGGTAGGTATTTAACGTCGGCCGATGCATCTGCCACTCATCCGTTTGGTGTCGGTTTTTCGACACGGATCAAAGGGTGACAGCGCGAATGCAACGCGCCTGTCCACTCGTCTGCCGATGTGTGGACGGATCGCAATTTATCCGAAGATATGGTTGTGGATCTATCTGCCGACGCATCCGTCGATATGTAGAGGAGGCATTAGGGTGTGTTAAATGTGTAGAAAATTGTCAGATTCTATTGAATTGTACTTTAGGTACCTAACTAATTCGGTTTTTTCACATTGGAATCTAAGCCAAAATAACATCTAACTAGGCTTGTAACATGCTTGTAACCGAAGTTCGCCTCCGCCTCCGTTACTGCGGAAGTCTCGCAAGAAATCGTATCTTTGCCTCCGCCTCCGCCTCCACAATTTTTTGCGGAGTTATAACGGAGGTGTTTGTCCGTCTTTCACGCCGTAACGGAGCGACGGATCGAGGTGATTTTTGGCACAGAGATAGTTTAAGGGCCCGAGAGTGACATAGGCTACTTTTTATCCCGAAAAAATGCACAGTCCCCGAGGGTACAGCGCGCGATAACCACGGGCAAAAGCTAGTATGAATATAATATTTTCCACGCTATGCCCGTGAGTCAATGGAGCCAGACCCGGAACGTTCGGATATTTGTCGCGTTTCCCATTACATCGATTCACAAAAACGCGGCACGTGACGCGCGTAGATTGCCAGTCGGGCCGATATTCGACGGTGGACATGGAACACTCGCTCCAGGAGATGGCAAGCTGGCCGCTTGTATGTAAACGTCCGATGTTTTCACCCCACAGAATACTGCGTCATCTTAAGAGAAGTCTCTTCGTTCCATTCTCCATACAAACGTAGTCCCGGTCTCATTTGAAAACTAGGCAACAGAAGTAGATGAAATTTTGTAAGTATGGACTAGACGTAATTATCTATGCCTGTAGTTTTTCAGATTTTCATATAAATGTGTAATATCAGAATTACAGGAACTCAAAAGTCGACAAAAAAAAAAGATGTCAAATTTGCACGAGAATTACAGACTATTAAAGCATTTTTACAAAAATCGAAAACACCACAGGCATAGAAAATATAATGAACATCTTGATTGTAAATCATTGATTTCTGTACTATACTTTTCATATAATATGAGGACAACGAAACCCAAAATTCAACCGCCCAAATCTTGAAAAGCCTACAGCTATCTCGATGTACATTAGCGGGAAGCGGAGAAGCGGGAGGGGATGTGCATGGGGGGGACGGCTGCGAGCGCTTATGTCACGAGCGATAAAGACAGCAATATCCCAAACGAATACCTAAACGAATACCTGCGGCCGCGCGGCCGGAAGGGAAACTTCTCTTAAGTCCATACTTAAAGACAAAATTACATTATAAAATACCACGCGCAAACAACGTTCAATTTTGACAGCAATAGACAGATGACATTTGAATTTAGTGTTACCAGTGCAAGAAATTAGCTCCATTGGTTTTCCGCAATATGGCGACGTTTTTTAACCCCCTTAGCTCTTAAACGGGTGGACCGATTTGGATGCGGTTTTTTTTATTTGAAAGCTGGTTTTCTACCAATGGTTCTTAGACATGTTTTATCAAAATCGGCTCAGCCATTCTTGAGATATTGAACTTTGAAATGACAAAGTCCGGGGTTTTCCAACTTTTTGTTGGTTAGGTTATTATAACTCTGGTCAGCCTTTAAAAACATAGCTTCACTCGTATTGCGCCTGTCTTCGCTCTACTTCCCTAAGCACCGTCCCTACACTAGTTCGATCATCATGATTTCATCATGGCCGCTTGGAAGTGGGTCGACGACCGAGTATTGTTCTTGCGCACAGGCGTATACGCGCATGCGCCTATGTACTCCTGGTAACTGTTTCGTCAATGTACCTGTCCAAAAATGTCAACCAGCTCTCCAGCTGTCATAATGCCATAAAGTATAACAACATCAGTATGACTTTTTATGCTCTAGTGCATAAAATAACATTTTCATCTCTACTGTTCGGAAAGTTTAATTTTCATGGGTAGATAGCCGGGTGGAAAAATGCGTTTCCTCCTATAGGGTGGAAAGTATTTTTTTTTTTATATTTCGGCTAGCCACGACATCGAAAGATAATTGAGTTACGTCAATGACATTTTTTTTCACGTTTCGCCATGGCTATCTAGATGCACGTCGTGACCAACTCGATTTTTTTTATAGTCGGCCATGGCAAGTGGCCAGTCGAAAAGGTACCGTTGGAGGTTGGATAGGTATAAATAAATTCAATTTATTATTATTCTCGTTTTTTTGTAGTATTTTATTTTCCTCACAGTCGAAATGAAAAGTAGAGTTCGAGCGTCAGAAATATCTCGGGTGAAATGGGTCACTTTCCACCCTTGGTTATCAATCTACTATTTCGTCTAAGACCAAGGTAATTAAGTGTCAACAGCTACAAACAAAGAAGTTTCTAAATATATATATTTATAATAAATTTTTATTTAATATTTTTTTAATAATTTGCTATAAATCAATCAAATAAATCACTAAAACTATATAAATAAAATTATAATAGTAATGCATGAAAAATAAAATGTACCAACGTAGTGAGTGAACAATTGTTTCCCCTGTTGCTATTTCATTTCCTCGCCATCTCGTCGAAGCAGAGTGTAAAACTGAAGCATTAAACGCATTTTCCCCTCGACGTGTCTATCCACCCTCGCCGTACCGGCTCGAGCTATATGAACGTCTCGGGTAAAATGGCTCGTTTTATGCTCGCATAACACGCATTAACAAGCAGTGATTTGACGAAAATAATAAAGATACTTTGACTTTTATTTTGACAGTAGCTCAGGTCATTGACAGCTAAACCCGAAACTGTAGGCCATCTGTTTTAAAACGGTTAACAGTGAGGTAGGTCGCTATCTATAAATAGACAGACGGACAGACACGGTACAGCGCACAAGGTGTTTAAACATTAAGGGTGCAACAGGTTACCCTTGTTTTAACTGTGGATATTTAAAATCGGTTAATAGGGGAGGAAGTTGAACCATGCTATTTTTGATTTCCGTTACTATAAGCCAAAGTTCATCTAACGTTTTAAACTTTCGTGTTTCTCACTCTGACTCATCAAGCTAAAACACACAAGTAATATCTACCTCGACCATTTTACTTATCAATGGATGCGATTCTACGCGCACGTCGGCTAAATTGTCTAAATCTAAATTTTCTAAATTTTAATTGACATTTAGACGGCTGATTTAACAAGTGCTATTCCAGAAAGTCACGCTGACCGGCTAGATAGATCGGCTAAAATAAGAAACGTCAGATTAAATTAGCGTTGTCATTTGATTATGACAGGTGCTCATAGAATAGCAAAGTGATTTAGCGACGTCTAAATAAAATTAGGAATTTTAGCGGCCGCTGTAGAATCGGGTCCAATCTGTCACTATATACCAGTACTAGATTTAGGTACTCTATGTTTCTCCGGTGGTATATTAATATCAAATTCTCTAGCTCTTTATTTCTAACTTGGAAATTTCAAGAATCCCTTCTGCGACTGACATTTGTCGAGGCGTCGTTAGGCGTGCAATGTCAGACAGTCCCACACACGTTACTGTACTTGAAAGGTTTAAAGGTAATTAACTAAATTTAAAAAAAAAACAACCTTAATTAGTGCCTTACATGTTGGAATTCCCTCATTAAACTATTTAAATATTTACATTTCTGTATTGAAATACATTACTCTGGTTTGTATTACAATCCATACTAATATTATAAATGCGAAAGTAACTCTGTCTGTCTGTTACGCTTTCACGCCAAAACCGCTGAACCGATTTGGATGAAATTTGGTACAGAGATAGAATAGACCTTGGGAAAGGACATAGGCTATCTTTTATCGCGAAAAAGAGGCTTTAAGGGGTTAAAATAGGGGGTGAAAGTTTATATGGTGGAAGTTCGTCGCTGTCGAAGATAAAACTATGAAACTTGGCATTTAGGCATTTAATATACTATCCATATCCATACTAATATTATAAATGTCAGAGTGTGTTTGTATGTTTGTCCGTCTTTCACGCCATAACGGAGCGACGGATCGACGTGATTTTTGGCATGGAGATAGTTTATGGGCCCGAGAGTGATATAAGCTACTTTTTATCCCGGAAAAATGCACAGATCCCGAGGGAACAGCGCGCGATAACCGAATACCACGCGGGCGGAGCCGCGGGCAAAAGCTAGTGATAGATAAGTAAAATCGCAGAGTAGATAACCTCGACGTTTCGGCAACGTTGCAGTTGCCGTAGTCACGAGTAAGTGGTATTACTTGTGTAAAAATAGCGTGATAAGTCCCGTTTGTGATATTTTGACTATGAACGTTCATCTGTTTCATTATGTTTTCTGTATCGCTTACTATTTGTGGTGTAAAATAAAGAGTCATTTTATTGTATTCAACAGGTCAAATTAACAAAAATAGTACCCAGATACTAGTAGTTTCACTCCTGCTTAAAAGGCAAGAGTTCTTAATTTATGACTTTTTAAGTTTCCGGAGCCAAAATGACAAAAACAGAACCAAAAATTAATACTGTAGCGTTTGGCATGAGGCTTTGTCTTTGATGAATTATACCTGTAGATTCACAATAGCGCGCCCAAATATGTCCGAGTCAAATGAGCGCCACTTTGGTAATCACTGGCCTAAAATCACTGGTTCAGATACGGGATAGGTTAGGTCGATAGGTTGGTCGATAGGTCGATCGGTAGGTTGATAGTAGGTAGATAGCTTGGTAGAATGCTCGCCTGCCACTTTGGTAAAAGTGGCCTTCTTTTTTCTCAGTACGTTGTTGTCAAGTGTCAAGCGTTGTGGAGTTTTGCCGCTAGCGAAATTCGCCCGTAATAGAGTAAAGACTAGGTTCTAATTTCGTCTCGTATTATTTTAATTATTTTGTGTGAGATGATTTTATTTGTCACGCAAACAAAAAAAAAGTACTGATATTCTTTGAAGGGGTTTTTGTTCGGCAATGTGCGTCCTGGTTTAAATGTCATTGGGCTTTGTATATTATTTGGTTAGAAATACTCTAATTGACACGTTCTGTTCATCATGTCCAGAGGGAAACACGTGGTATACCCAGCCTTTATCGCAGTTGACTCAGTCAGTAAGTCATACCATACAATGCAGATTACGATGTTAAATACATAATTATACTCGTACCTACGAGAATTGTTGAATCATAGTGAATTAACATCCCAATTTGTTAATTAAGGTTTCATACCCCAAGGATGACAAATGGGACCCTATTTACTGTCGCTACGCTGTTCGTCTTTCGGTCTGTCTTTCATAAGATGTATCTCAAGAATCCTTACCTACTATATCTATAAAGGGGAAAGTGAGTTTGTTTGTTTGTTTGTTACGCTTTCACGCTGTAACGGAGCGACAGATCAACGTGATTTTTGGCATAGAGATAGTTTATGGTTCCGAGAGTGACATAGGCTACTTTTTATTTTGCACAGTTCCCGAGGGAACAGCACGCTATAACCGAATACCACGTGGGCGGAGCCGCGGACAAAAGCTAGTTGTAAATAAGCTGACATTTGTATATAATGTGTAGGTGTACAGATGTAACGAATAATGTTTATGTGTTAATATATCGTAACTAGCTTTTACACATTTTCGCACCATTATTCCAACAGCATTTATCAAAGAACTCACGAGCGCTATCTTTGACCAGTGATGACCTACCTCTGAGACGTGGTCCTTATGGCCTCTTGGAGAGGCTCAGAGTTACGCAACGAGCTACCAAGTATGCTTGGAGTTTCGTCGCGCGATATAATCTGAAATACGGCAATGCGCCGAAGAACTAAAGCCACCGACGTAGCTGGAAACATATGTAAATTGAAGTGGCAAATGACCACATCGCTCGAAGAACAAGATAACCTTTGGGGGAGAAAAGTCATCCAGTGGCGACCACGAACCGGAAGACGAAGCGTTGGCTGAATTAGCTCCAACTAGCCACTGACGACGAAAATGGAAGTGGCTAGTTGTCGTTCATGTAGCGTTCTAAGAGGGAGGTCTTCGTCCAGCAGTGGACGTCTTCCGGATGATGATGATGAGTATAGTTTTACCTATACGGATCTGAGACGTGGGCGCTAACGATGGGCCTCGTGAGAAAACTCAAAGTCACTCAGAAGGCTATGCTCAGATTCTCTGCCGGATATAATATAATAATAATAAATTCATTTATTTCGGGCAACTTAGGCCCATACAATAAATACCTTACATATTTATAATCAATAGTATTTAAATCTAATTTGGTGACAAAACGGCGTGACCCCGTTGAGTCACCGTCCCCGACGTCGCATTCATCTGCGGCATGGTGCCCCGGAACCGCCGGAACACGACGTCTTTCGGCCAGAAGGCAGCACTCGCGATGGTCTCCATCAGATATGATTAGAAAAGAAGATATCCGCAGTAGAACTAAGGTTAAGCTTATCGTCAGGTGGGATAGGGGTCAATTAAGGTCAATTTCATGGAAAAAAAGATGGCTGCTGATGCATTTGCATCGTCAGATGCAAAGCGCAGTCAGAGTCATCTCTGACTCATTTGTAATCAGTGAGTCAGCTAGGTCACGTGCCTACATGTCCACTATTATAGAGGCTGAATCAACAATGACTCAATTGGTCTAGTAGCCATCGATAATGACCTCACGTTGGTACTAATTGTGAGTTGTAATATTTAACTGTTGGCACAGAATAGATAATAGTACAAGTACAGAAGTCTCTCTGTTTTGATTTTCACAAATGCCGCCTTTTTATGTGCCTACATAATTATTATTAACAAACGGACCGCACGCGAGCAGCCGACATTGAGCTCTCTGGCGCCGCGTGAAGGTCGACATTATTCCACACCTTGTCAGATATTCCGAAAATAGGGTTGTCAATACTTTAATGGAATACCTACCTATTATACTATCAGATTTATGCTGTTTATAATATTTACTTAGCGGTTGCACTTTTATTTATTCTATGGCGCGGGGTCGAATATTATGTAAGAATAAGCTAGGTACCAGTCTAGTCCAGCGCAACTATGCTTAGTGACTCTCGTTGCGAGACGTCACCCGTCACTTTCTCACAGTAGTGCACAGAAAGAGACAGGTAATATGTACATCTCATGCGAGAAATAGTCACATGTCTTGTGATTGTCTAAACGGATTCTAATATTCGATTTCATCACACAAATACTTGCCACTGCCGGGATTCGAACCCAGGACCGCTGCTCGAGAGGCAGATGCACTACCGACCGAGCCAGCCGCGTCGTCGAAATCAAATAAGTATAAATACCACGCAAGGTACACATGCAGAAACTGTAATATTAGGTAAATGAATACCGAACATATAAATCAGTTTACACAGGTATACACGACACGTGATTTTCTTCTGATGTAGGTATGGATTATATGTATATGTAGTTACCTACCACCTATTTTAAATAAGTATATGATATAAAACATTTGTGTGTATATTCATTAATTATTGTTATAGATTTAGGTAGGTACCATTACAGTAGATATAAATTAGTAATGAATACCGTACCTTTCGCTATCTTTCTCACTTGCCGGAACCGAGAAAAACTGACAATTACTATTTTTTTAATTGTTCCGACAATCGGCTGCAATACAGTATTTTTTTGGATACATATTGCCAATTAAATTATGACACGCGTTTGCGACGTAAATTGAGTCGTACTGCGTAAGAGGCGCGCGCGTGCGCCACGGGTCAGTGCGCGGCAACCACTGAATCGCCTCAACGTTGGGGAGGCCCGGTACGCACTTTTTGTTCGGCGGCGGAACGGCGTAGTGACACCCCCCTGCTGTTGGTCTAGCTGACAAAATTATATTCAGTAATTACATTATTTTGTGCAATAATAAGTTTATATACTTAAAAAAGAGTTAACCTAAGATATCTTAACTAACTATAACAATGAAAATTATTATAAAAAGAATACCCCGTCTAAAAGATCTGTTTGTGGCAGGGTTATTTAGTACGAGTAAATAGGCCGCAATGAGCACTTTAACACGTAATTTATTCATTTATTTCACTGTGAAGTTATGTTCTCGGGTCTTGGGTGTATAATATGTATTTAAGTATATATCTCTCTATATACTTAATTATATTTATTCGTTGCTTAGTACCCATAACACAAGCTTTGCTAAGCTTACTTTAGAACTAGGTCAATTTCTGTTAATTGTCCCATAATATTTATTTTATTTATTATTATTAATTCACATTGAAAACAAAAGAATACATACAGCAATTAAAATAAAACTAACCTAAACTCAATTACCTACTTATTAAAAAATAATAATAATGACTGAATGATTTATGGTTAGTTATGAATTTATGATGCCTATGTTTACTTTTAAGATAACTTTGCATGCTATTATGTAGCAAAATATGTTTTTGTACTGGAAATGTTAATTTATCACCTATTGTACCATATTTTATGTGAATAAAGACAATTTGAATTTGAATTTGAATTTGAATGAAAACTAAAATAAACGATTTAAAGCAGAACCCTTCAATGTACGCAATTATGTAATCCATGCCAGTATTATATATCATCAAATGCAAGCCGGCACGCGGCGCAGCAGACGGTGAGTAAATATTTGTGTGAACCTGACCGCTGCGCGCGCACCACTCAAGTATGTGGGAGGGTTCCGCCAGTCAATGCCAATGCCAACAAGTAGACTTGTTTGCGAGCACTGTAGGGCGCCTGATGACCGAGTGCAAGAGAGTGGCGGAAGATCAGATGCCTGCAAGCTCTATAGCGTAACTCACCTAGATCTTAGTATCTTAACTATTGTATTTGTGTTTATTGTATTGTATTTTGTAAATTCCTGTAGGGCAGTGGTATGTTCACTGCACGTGAACAGTATTGTATTAATTGTATATTAGGTATTGAGTTTGTGCTGGTTTGGCTTTAGCTGTTAAGGTACAAATGTAATTTTAATAAATAAATAAATTTGCAATTTTAATAAATAAAAAAAAAAAATAAAAAAAAAAATAAAAAAAAAAATAAAAAAAAAAAAAGTCATGGTAATCTTCTAATCCATACTAATATTATAAATGCCAAAGTGTGGGTGTTTGTGGGTTTGTCCGTCTTTCACGTCGAAACGGAGCGACGGATCGACATGATTTCTGGCATAGAGATAGTTTATAAATGGGCCAGAGAGTGACAAAAGGCTACCTTTTGTCCCGGAAAAAGTACCGTCAGTAAAAAAGAGCTTGTATTTAAATGAAATGTTTGACAAAAACTTATTTAGTATAAATAATAATAAATAAATAAATATCACGGGACATTCACACCAATTGACCTAGTCCCAAAGTAAGCTTAGCATAGCTTGTGTTATGGGTACTAAGCAACGGATAAACATAATTATATAGATACACATACTTAAATACATATTAAACACCCAAGACCCGACAGCAAACATTCGTATTTTTCATACAAATATCTGCCCCGACACGGGAATCGAACCCCGGACCGCAAGCTTCGTAGTCAGGTTCTCTAACCACTGGGCCATCTCGTCATCTAAGAATAGAAGAATATTTATAAAAGTGCCAGTTATTGAAAGGGTGGCCATAATTGACTTTTTACGCTACCTTCATTTTTACTGGAGTGCTCTTTGCCTAAGGAACCCTAAAAACAATGAGAACAGCAACGGAAGACCGTGTTTACAGATTATTGAGGTGTCTGTCTTGTTCATACAAACAAAAAATCGGTTTGTTGTTCCATCCTGCGTGCATTGCTGCCACTTATGGTTAACATCCACTAAGTCTCCGTTAATGCTAACCGCCACACTCATAGAGACACGTTAATAGTAATGTATCACTTTGGGTTACAGTTTTTAGGGTTCCGGGGCCAAAATGGCAAAAACGGAACCCTTGGCACTTGGCTTGGCACTATCAATGCTAGAAAGCTGTAATTTAAATCATTTATTCAGTAAATAGGCCGCAATGGGCACTTTTACACGTAATTTTTTCAAAATAAAATAATTACAAATAACATACACACAAACATCACGCCTGTGTTTGATTCGATTTGTGGCATTCGAACATGGCGGATGTAGACAATATCTAATTTTGCTATTTCTGTTTCTTTGGCTAGTTGAAGTATAATTTTGATAGTGTTTTATGCGCCGATTAACCTTAACAGTGAACAGTGATCACAAAATTCTATATTGCTCTCGTGTCTGACATTTTTTAATGCGCAAGTTGTCTCCGCGTGGTTTCTGGAATTTTACTATCAAGTTGCAAAAACTACAATCACCGTGCAACGTCCCTCTCAAAGAGAGTACTTTGACACTGGCGAAATTGTCCTATTAATTAGGACAGAAGCCATATTTTAAAAGAGAAGAAGAAGGGTTACAGTTTTTAACCTACAAGCCGTCACCCGCGACCGCAAATCCGTTAGCATGGAATTATTTTTTATCACTATGCAATTTTCCGGGATAAAAAGTAGCCTATGTTCTTTCTCCGGACGTCCGGACTCTAAATATCTCCATACGGAATATCGTAAAGGGTAGGGGAGGGTGGGGGAACCACGGACAGCGGGTAACGGCGGACGCACAGGTTTAAATAAGTTAGAATAGGACAGGAGATATTTTGAATAGCGCGATCGCAAGTCGGCCCTGAACCCGGTGCCAAACAGTAAGTTGTTTAGTGAGGTCGCGCTTACCGTTCACGGTAAGTTATCTTGAATATTTTTCAACAAATTCATCTTATTTTTGTGTAATTTTGAATGTTTGTTTCTCACTGCACGAAAAACAGATGGACATGATGTTTTTTTCATGAAATAACATCTGAATGAACAATAATTTGAACCACACGTATCACGCACCGCGTGATTCTAACCTCAAATAAAATATTTATGTTGAGAGTCTGGGTGAGTTGGCTAATGGCGGATGATTTTAATGGGGTAACTACGAACGTTCGTAGATACCCCTAAACCATAAGTGATAAAATATTATTTTAAAATTTGTGGCTAATATTCAAGTACCGTAACAAAATAGTTAATGTGATAAAAATACAGTAATTCACTTATATATACATAAATTAAAAACAAATATATAACTGTATTTAGTTGCAATACAGCTTAAACATTTAAAAATATAGGTGAGATAATATTTTTAGGTGTGTTGTTGGTGTAAAGATGGTTAAAAGCCGGATTTTTTTCACCATTATTACATGTGTATATCCTAATTCAGATGTTTGTTATAAATAGAAAAACCAGCACCCATATGAAAGATGCTTTAGAAGAAAAAGAACAAAAAATTAAGAAAAGAGGATAAGATTAAAGTTATCGAAACGACTGCAATTAAAAATATATGTAAAAAGGTGTGGAAAATCGGAAAGCAACTGAAAAGAATACGCGAAATATAAAGAAAAATACCAAAAAAGTTACATCGGAGAGTCAAGAAGAGTATTATGATCTAATTTGTAACGAAAATATTTACAACCAATCACCGAAGATTGGATAATGTGCTATCAATGTAAATTATCGGCCATGGGCCATAAGAGTACGAATGGGGAAAGTACTTCGAAGGGATTTTTATGTGATTTCTGGGCTAATTCTAACTACTCACTCGTACTCTAGTATGTCCGAGATTACCCCACGCCTTGTAGGGTAATGGCGCACACCAGAAGTTTTTTTTATATACTATAACTTGATTATAATAAAACAAATATGACTGTTGATTATAAAAACATATAGTTGATTACTTTAACTAAAGGTTGATTAATAATTAATTTTAATATCTTCATTTATATTTGTTTTATTTCAACTTTTCCTTAGGTGTTCGCAGTTACCCTCCTCTCCCCTACTTGTACCCTCAGTGTAAGTTTTCGGTTACAAAATACGTCTCGATCGCGTTCGCGTTAAAACCTCAATTTGTATGGAAACACAAGAGCGTTCCGCTAGAGGCGCTGTTCGTGTTTCCATACAAATTCGGCATTTTGATTTTTAAAGAATTTCATGGACCCAGTGTCACTCGCCTCATCAAGACAAAACCAAATGACGTATCATTTATCAAAATCAGTTCTGCCGTAAAGTAGTTACGAGAGGACAAAGGAATAGACATACATACATACATACCAGGCATACACAACTTCGCAGTCGGGTAAATACAGTCACCATTAGATAATTCGGAGCGAGCGACCAAGTGGTCAAAAATATCGGCACATCCACTATTGTTATGGTATTAAAGTTCATGTTTCGATATTTTTGACCACTTTGCCCGCTCCGAAAGTCTGATAGCGACTTTACACATGTCTTCAGTTAGGAAAACGATCAAGCATAAATCTTCTGCAGAATGCGCTAAGAATTAAATTTGTCATTTTCTAATATAAGTTCATGATTTTATAACACATTTCCATTAATAATTATGTCTTAATTATAATAAAAAGACACTCACCTGATACTAGAGCCACTAACAGCAACAAAACGGCGGGAAACGCGGCCATCTTGAAAGGTTTAACGGTCGAGCTCACAGGATTCGAAATTCAAACTCGGGCATAACTAGACGAAAAAAAACTATATCCTTTCACAACCGGTTCTGGTATCCTTGTCGCACTCACTGACACCACAGCTGTCTTGCTCACTCTGAAACAAAAAATGCAACTATGTAGTTTTTTAGGGTACAGCAGGAATTTTTTGTCAAGTTAAGATGTTAAATGTGTAATTTATCTATCGCTCGGTTGTAGACGATATATCTATTAAAGAAACAAAATAACATACACATTAGAATATAAAAAATATGTAACCAATATTATTAACTAGCTATTGCTTGCCACTTCGTCCGCGAACAATTCTTTTATCCCGGGGAAATTATGCTATTGTCCATGAGTAAATCATCACAAACCTCATTAATAAATAATAGTTGGTTGGATGTGAAAATGAGTTTTGTTTGTGACATACAATTTAATACAGTCTGTAGTCCTCGTATAGCACAGAAATCAATGATATTTTACAATCAAGATCTTCATTATATTTTCTATGCCTGTGTTTTTGTAAAAATGCTTTACTTAATAGTCTTTAATTCTTGTGCATTGTTATCTTCTTTTGTTTGTCGACTTTTGAGCTCCTGTAATTCTGATACTACACATTTATAAGAAAATCTAAAAAACCACAGGCATAGATAATTACGTCTAGTCTAGTCCATACTTACAAAATTTCTACTTCTGTTGCCTAGTTTTCAAATGAGACCGGGACTACGTATGCATGGAGAATGGAACGAAGAGACTTCTAACAACGACATATCCGGAACCCGTCGTGTCTCGGACGCGCGCCCATTTTTTTTAATAAAAATACACAGATTACGTAATTTGACGCGTTCAAAAATTGATGGTCCATGAACGCGTTTTTTTCTGGAAGGAGGTCACGTCCCGGGGTTGGAATGAAATATCGTGTCTCAAGGACTTTAATATCACGGGGTGGAACGTTGAGGTTTATGAATACGCGGGAGTTGATTTTGGAACTGGATTTAGGATTTTTTAAAGGTCTTTTAGAGGTTTTAAAGGCGTAAGACAAGAATAGATTTCATAGATAGTTTTCGTGTGTATTAACTACGGACTTAAAGTTGATTTAGACCCACTTGCAGGTCAAAATAAATCTAGATTTAGTTGTTAAGCCTGGCTGAAGCTTTACAGTTCTATAAATTTTGACACTACTAAACTAAGCTTAACGCTAACTCGAGATTTATGAGTTTCCAGCAAGTAGCCATTAGAGTTGTTGAAGTTGTTAATAAAATTAAGATTGGTTTTTGGAATCTTTTTGTATTTTTTATTTCAACTCCAAATTTTTGTTACTTTTATGATCGTCCGGTAAAACCCATATAGTTATTAAAACCAAACCCATATTGTTATCAAAAGTTTTTATTTTTAACTTTTTTGTTTTGTGTGTGTTTTGTTTCTGTAAAGCATAATAACATGTTATTGCATAGGCTTATCTTACCGTTCATTTGGAACCCAAATTGTTACATTATAAAATATGTTTTACGCTCGAAAAAAATAATCCAAATTCGTGCAGTTTGGTAAAAAGCATAGTCGTCAAGTTGGTTTTAAAACGGTTACTTTTTAAAAAACTTATTTACACGCTACAGTATTAGACAAAGTTTTTCTTCTTCTCTTTTAAATTATGGCTTTTCTGTCCTAATTAATAGGATAATTTCGCCAGTGTTTAATTATACTGAGGCGCATTGTACGGTGATTGTAGTTTTTGTAACTTGATAGCAAAATTCCAGAAACCACGTGGAGACAACTTGCGCATTAAAAAATGTCAGACACGAGAGCAATATAGAATTTTGTAATCACTGTTCAGTGTTAAGGTTAATCGCCGCATAAAACACTATCAAAATTATACTTCAACTAGCCAAAGAAACAGAAATAGCAAAATTAGATATTGTCTACATCCGCCATGTTCGAATGCCACAAATCGAACTTACTTACACGCTACAGTATTAGACAAACTTTTATAATCTGTTAAGATAAAGAAGAAAGATTTGACAGCTTTCAAGTGTCAAAATGAAAGAAGCCATGTTCCTATAAATAAAGATGGCTGCCTTACTCTAAAACTAGTCCCGATTAAACCGGTCTTGATGTGGTTATAATCAGATGTCGAGTTACAATCTGGCACTAGCAACACGGAATTATGACCACGAATTGATTTCAATTGATTTTTATGTTTTTAAAGTCGCACAATAAATTAGTTTTATAGTTTACAAATTAATAAAGGAAAAAAAAAAAACAAAACATCAACAAAATTATCTATTTATACAATTACATTAGTTTACAAATTATCTATTTATTTATGTAGTCTTATGTAGTTAATGGTGTGTATTATAGTGTCTTTATAACGCTCAGAGGGTTGCCTACGGTGCTGGCTGAAAATCAGCGACGGGGTGTTTTTAACGCTTCAGCATTATGCTGAGCCAGTGTCCGATTCACAACCGCAATGACACATACCTTTGTGTTGTTTATTTGTACCAAATAGTATTGTTGTCTTGTGTTGTAAATAAATGTATTTTCTTTCTTTAATTGGTTTCTTAAAATATTTATTTAAGACTAGATAGCTTTTACTGCCCGCGGCTCCGCCCGCGTGGGATTCTGTTATCGCGCGCCGTTCCCTCGGAAACTGCATTTTTCCGGGATAAAAAGTAGCCTATGTCACTCTCGGGACCATAAACTATCTCTATGCCAAAAATCACGTCGATCTGTCGCTCCGTTTCGACGTGAAAGACGGAAAAATGTACAAAGACACACACTTTCGCATTTATAATATTAGTATGGATTAGTAGAGTCCCTCAGTAGAGTCGATATGAAAATCGGTCCACAATACGCTAGATAACGTTTTCCGTCAGGTGGATAATTTAAAAATATTGTGCACATATTTTTTCTTTTGTTTGACAAACAAAAAATGACGAGGATACAGTGCTTAGAAGTTTCGAGTGACGTCACTATATGGTACGATTTTTACCTTATAGTGACGTCACAAGCCCCACTCTTGAAGTTAGATGATCTATAGCTTTGTCGATTTTTAATAAATAGATAAACCAAAAAAAAAACCGCCACCACCAGCCAGCCAGACCAACGTTGGCTTGCACAGTCAAAACTATGCTGAGCTGCGACCGTTTCGTGCTTTCGCATATTGCTTTTTGTTTTATGTATTTACTCTGTTTTATTATGCGAAGCATGAATAAATATATTTCTATTTCTATTTAAAAATAGGTGTCCCATATTTTCCTTAATCTAACTGTCGGACTAAATAGAATGATATGTTTTTAACCCAGTCATCATCCTTATTGACGAGTAAAAATTCCCACTGGTAAAAATTAGTGGTAAGGTAGGAATTACCCAAGGGTTCCATGGTGGTTCATGAATTAAAGTCCTTGACTGTAACAAACAACAAACTGCTACCGTTTTTCCTTAACTCAGTCAAATAACAATCCATCCGTCGTCCTTACCGCCGGGAAGGGGTGTCTTCCAGCCGAGAAAGAGACAAAGCGTCTATTTTGAGAGCGGATGCTCTCGCGCTGCAGCGTTAGCAAAAGAATCCTACTCCTACTTAATATTATAAATGTGAAAGTTTGTGAGTGAGTGAGTGAGTATGTTTGTTACTTCTTCACGCTGAGATGGCTGGACGAATTTGGATGAAATTTGGCGAAAAGTTAGTTTATAACCTGGATTAAAACCTAGGATACTTTTTATCTCGATATTCCCACGGGATAGGGATAAAATCTTGAAATAACAACCGCTGGGCTTATGCAGATTGGTTTGGTTTGGACGTCTGAAATAATACATAAGCGACATTTTGACCCAATATTCCCACGGGATACCTAGAGATAAAGACCGAATAGTTTACGCGTGCGAAGCCGCGGGTAAAAGCTAGTTTATAATAATATAAAGTTTCATTTAACTGGCAATGTTGCTTTCATATTCATTTTTGACGACCGGATAAGTGGTTAGAGAACCTGACTACGAAGCTTGAGGTCCCGGGTTCGAATCCCGGCCGGGGCAGATATTTGTATGAATAATACGAATGTTTGTTCTCGGGTCTTGGATGTTTAATATGTATTTAAGTATTTATCCATACTAATACGAAAGTGTGCTTGTATGTTTGTCCGTCTTTCACGCCGTAATGGAGCGACGGATCGACGTGATTTTTGGCATAGAGAAAATTTATGGGCCCGAGAGTGACATAGGCTACTTTTATCCCGGAAAAATGCACAGTTCCCGAGGGAACAGCGCGTGATAACCGAATAACACGCGGGCGGAGCCGCGGGCAAAAGCTAGTTCTAAAATAAAACTTCTTTTTCCAAAGTGTCTCAATAGCTAAGTTATTTTTAATTCGATTTGGTTTAATTTAATTTACATTGTTGTAAAAATATGGGTTTCCGAAATGACCTAAAATTTTTTTTTAAATTGTTTTGCAGACGCTGCGTCTTGCGTGAGAACGCTGCGCGCGCATCCACAAAACGAACGACAGACACGCCACACGCTCGCCACACTTGTTTTATACAACCTTTTGTATACAACTGTAGTCGTAGACAAACATACGGGTCGATGTCTTAAACTATGGTCACAGTATATATATAAGCTAAAGCAGTATGGAAGCTACGAACAATCGATCGGAACGAACACACTCACACAGACGCGCGTTCTTCACGGTCGGTGAGGATTTCTGGCTTAGTGGATACAGTTTGGCCATTTGAATTTTTTACCTTCGTTAGGTTGCTTCTTCCAAGTTGCTGGATAAAGACTTTTGATCTCCGGTAGCGCTCTATTGCCTCCATAATAGAGTGGGTATTGGAACTACGGGAGATCTCGCCTTATCAGCTTTCCCACCTTCTTGGAGAGCATTATTTCATTTAATTTCACAAAATATTCATATTATCCGAAAAATTAGAATAATTCGAATATCGAATTCGAACTATTCATTTTATTCGAATATAAAAAAAGGTTCGAATATTGCAAACCCTATTCACGGCCTCTAAGGGGGTCTGCGGTACTGCAGTACCTATATCCATACTATATACTATATATACTATATACTATATATACTATATACTATACTATAATATTATAAATGCGAAAGTAACTCTGTCTGTCTGTCTGTCTGTCTGTCTGTCTGTCTGTTACGCTTTCACGCCAAAACCGCTGAACCGATTTGGATGAAATTTGGTACAGAGATAGAATAGACCTTGGGAAAGGACATAGGCTACTTTTTATCCCGATATTCCCACGGGATAGGGATAAAATCTCGAAATAAGAACCTCTGGGCTTAGAGTCATGAAATTTGGTATGTAGGTAGTTGGGCGTATGCAATAACACATAGGTGACTTTTTGATCCGATATTCCCACGGGATAACTAGGGATAAGATCTCGAAATAACAACCGCTGGGCTTAGAGCCATAAAATTTAGTATGTAGGTATCTGGACCTCTGGAATAACACGAAGGCTACTTTTTATCCTGATATTCCCACGGGATAGGGATAAAATTTCGAAATAAGAACCGCTGGGCTAAAAGTCATGAAATTTAGTATGTAGGTAGCTGCACGTCTGGAATAACACATACGCTATTTTTTATCCCTATACTCCCACGGGATATTTCAATTGCCACTACCAGACCGATTAGTTTACGCGTGCGAAGCCGCGGGTAAAAGCTAGTACTGCTATATGCTGCTTTAGCTTATATATATACTGTGCCATGGTGATTTTTCGTAGGTAAGTCCTGACTTTTTTAACCCACGACGCAAAAAAAGGGGTATTATAAGTTTAATTGATATGTGTGTCTGTCTTGTTGTCTGTCTGTCGCACCGTATAGCTCTGAAAAGGGTGGAATTTGAATGCAGTTTTTTTTTAATTGGAAATCAGGTTTTCTGGCGATGGTTCTTGGACATGTTTTATCAAAATCGGTTCAGTTGTTTTGAGATATTGAACTTGGAAGTGACAATGTCGATGTGGAAGTGACAACTTTTTGTTGGTTAGGTGAGTCTACCATAACTATCATACATTTCTAAAGTGATTTTGGGAATAACTATAAGAGTAAATTTCCAATTCATTGAAAAGTTTGTACTCCACAAAGTAGGTATAGGCGACCAAGAAATTAGTTTACCACCCTAAGGTTCCCTCCGGCGTCTTACGCCAAAGTCGTAAAATGGGTCCTCTATATTTTGCCCGAATTTCATATGCCCGATTGTATCATTTTCTAGAATTTTCATTTGCCATAAAGTAATTTATTGCTGAAATAGTAATTTCTTCAGAGTTGATATTAAACTAACCTAACCTAACCTACAGCATTCTATATGATAACATTTTAAAAAATCCTGAAAACAGCACGGCAGCACGGTGAAAACGGCACGGCACGGGCAAGTAAACACACACACTAAAACGGATTTGGATAAAATTTTACAAGTAGATAGCTGGACATGTGGAAAAACACATAGACTACTTTTCAGAACCGTATTGCGGATCCATATTGGCTCGCATACTTATTGAAAGTCTGAATGTAATTTTTGTCAGAATAATCGTTTGTCATAACTCTTTATTCTCTGAATCCAATGATTTGTTAGAATTCTTATAAAATAAACCTAACCTAACCTTTAGTTTTCTATAGGAATACCATTTAAAATTTTTAGAAAAATGTAAGGTTTCAGTGCGAAAAAAATTCGGACCAACGATGATTCGGACAAAAATTACTGTATGACTAACGAAGATTATGCGAACTTTGGCGCTCCCCCATATTCCTACGGGATCGCTATTAAATCTCGAAATTCATCATGATCATTGTACGTCGTATACGAGAATCTCCATCGATTGTGGACAAAGAAGTTTGAATACGATTCCGTCAACACTGATTCCATAAAGCAATTACCGATTGTGGCTATAACGTGAACCATTAGCTACAAAATGGCGGCCGGGCGCCGCTCACACCGAGCGTAATACCTACAATCATTCCCCGAATAACTTACACAAATTGAAAAACCCCCGGCACAGTATACAGGGTGGCCCATTTATATCGGTCAGTATGGGAAAGTCTGAAACTGTACGACATACGAAAATTTCTTCTTAGGAACCATGACATCGATTTTAATAACAGGAAAAACTGCATTCATGCATTTAAGAAAAACCTGTACCTACTCAGCTCGGGAATCGAGCCCGGTTGTTTTGAAAAAAAAAAAAAACTTACACTATTTCTATTTAGATATCGATTGTGTACATCTTAAGAAGTAAATGTCTCCATGAAACATTATGTCTAAAATGAATAAAATACATAGTTTTCACGTTACTTTAAGTTATTTTAGTAGGTGTTCGAAGTGTCCACCGTTACAATATTCAACAAATTCTGGGATGTAAAATTGTCCCTATGGTTGTTTGTACCTCTTTGCTGGTAAAATCGATGTCATGGTTCCTAAGAAGAAATTTTCGTATGTCGTATAGTTTCAGACTTTCCCATACTGACCGATATAAATGGGCCACCCTGTATAGTATATATAGGTATAAGCTAAAGCATTATGGAAGCTCGATCGATTTGTTCGTAACTATCTTTGCAGGTGTTAGGACCTTGTGCAAGGTCCGCCCGGATTGCTACCACCATCTTGCTCGCTAATCCTGCCGTGAAGCAGCAGTGCTTGCACTTTTGTGTTTCGGCGTGGAGAGTAAGACAGCCGGTGAAATTACTGGCACTTCAGGTATCCCATCTTAGGCCTCTAGGTTGGCAACGCATCTGCAATACCAGGTGTTGCAAATGTTTATGGACGGTGGCGATCTCTTACCATCAGGAGACCCACTTGCGCGTTTGCCAATCAGTCCAAGAAAAAAAAATCTCTATTCCAAAATGCACGTCGATCTGTCGCTCCGTTTCGACGTGAAAGACGGACAAACGAAGAAACACATACACTTTCGCAATTATAATATTAGCATGGATTTCTCCTATTATTTCCATGGCCGCCCGTTTGCTTTACTTGCTTTCAGAAAAAAACATCAATCATCATATTGATAACTTCGATAAGTTGTCAGAATCCAACAAGTATTTTTTAACTGAGATGACAATCTGAGAAGAGAGTGGTATCTATCTATTAACAATACTTTCTATGCAAGGTTATCTCAAATCTGCGTAAGAGCATGGCAATTATTCTACAGTGACAGCTGTCATTCGATGACGTCTAAACGTCACTCAATCCGTCAGCACGTCATGTTAGGTTGTGAGAAGTTACTTTCACTAATAATCTATTGATTGATTAATACAAGGCGATAATTAAACAACTGAAAACCCTCAGACAACACAAAAATATTTTTTTTATTTCATATTATTTATTTTCGAATGGACCTACCTAAATTATTTCAAAAAATATTACTTAATGTGTTTTTCTTTCAGTAAGTTTTCGGTTTCGCTTCGCCGTTGTTAGAAGAAAATCAAACTGACAGCTATAAATTATTCAAATAGTATTTATAAAGCATTTAATTGGCACGTGTTGTACTCATTTTCGTAACTTTTAGACGTACACAATGAAAAAGGGATTTAGAAACATAGTGTAACCAATTCTACTCTCGATTCTGAGCAAACGCCTTCTGGTGTTCAGTCTAGTTACTGCGATTTCTTTATATTGTCCGCGTATTGAGTCTCAACATTTACTGGATAAGACTTAAGACTCAACATTCTTTATACGTTAGTGGGTACAAGTCAACGGCCAAGTCACACAACATTAACTATAATAATAAAGAAATCGCAGTAAGGAACCTTAGACTTAGCACGACTTTGTCTAGATTTCGTTACTTTTTAGAAATAAACAAGTAGCTCCATAGCCAAGTCTGCTAGTGTTTTACAGAATGTTTTTGGTGGGATTATTATTTTATCGCTTCAAATACCAGCTCTAGAAACGTCTCGCTCCGGTGTGACACGAACCCCCTACCCCATGGCGTCATTGTTGGCCACTCCGTCGCTAGGCAACCAACCACTCCACTTTTTACCCACAACCACACATACCACAACAATATAGACAATACCGCTATGTACCTATAGAATTCAGTTATCGATGAGTAAAACAGTGACGGTAATATCAGCTCAGTTTATTTATTTAGTATGTACATCATATAACCTAACTTTACGTTTGTAATACCCTCAACATTGTTATTTCATAGTTACAACTTATCGTATTCATTTGTCGCCACTTACGACATCAAAAGTCAAAAGTCAAAATCTCTTTATTCAATTTAGGCTATAACAAGCACTTATGAACGTCAAAAAATCTACCACCGGTTCGCGGAGATCACGCGAAGAGCACCATCCGCGGAGAAATGGAGTGTTATTCTAACACTACACCATTATTATACTCATATTAAATATATTTCTGTTACCTATATTTAATTTTATTCCTAATTTGAATTGGACAACGGAATAAATTTGGATTTAATTAATTTACAACAAAAATAAATTTGATTCTAAATACTCTTCAGCAAAATTTCATTTTTACAAAATTCACTTTGGATGGTACCTACTCATTCGGTCCAAATTCAAAATGGTTAATTCAAATTCAAATGGACGATTGTCCATTTGCACCGAATGACGCCTTTTGGTCTAAGAGGAATTCGTGTCTGTACCTCGTACCACTGGACAACCAATGGAAAACTCGTTGTTATAGCCTAAATTGAATAAAAATATTGACTTACTTTGAAAAAAAATCTAGCCAGGAAAAGTCACGGGCAATAACTAGTAAATAAATTCAGCGTAATTCACACAAAATGTAAGTAAAATTAATTAATATTTCGTACTTACGCATCAGTAAAACTGTTTTAATTGCGTCATTTATATCAGAAAAGCAATTATTTGAATACGTACGAGCGCATTTCGATAATATTCCAAATGATAGAATGGAATATTGAACCTGCTCGTATTAATTAATGTAAATAATTAATTAAAATATTTAATTCGACGCGCGACACGCGAGATCTACTTTTGATAAATATTTTAATCGGAAATTCGCCGAAAAACTAACTAAACGAAAAATAATCAAGAATGTCATCAAACTCTTCATACAGTCCGTGCATAATAAAATGTGACCGCGAAAATTGATATGGTTGAAATGCTCTAAATGGTTGAAAATATGACCTAACACTCCGAAGACACATTGTATGCTAAAGCAACGTATTTATTAAAGTTCTAGCTTTTGCCCGCGGCTCCGCCCGCGCGGTATTCGGTTATCGCGCGCTGTTCCCTCGGGAACTGTGCATTTTTCCGGGATAAAAGTAGCCTATGTCACTCTCGGATCCATAAACTATCTCTATGCCAAAAATCACGTTGATCCGTCGCTCCGTTACGGCGTGAAAGAGGGACAAACATACAAACACACTTTCGCATTTATAATATTAGTATGGATTATCTTGCTTTCTCAACGAACTTATTGAAGTTTACTGAAGCTAATTGAGAAAGCAAGATTAATAATACTAACATATTCAACAAAATACGGTGAAAACTTAATTAGGTACTTAATAGATCTGTATGTATACGCCATGCTAAGTTCTCTTACCTCATTTAGCGGCGTATAAATCGGCACCTGTACGACCTAGATAGATTGTGAAATATATTGTTTCATTTCGAGATAAGGGACCAACACTTGTTTGCTTATTAGGGTTCCTTAGGAAACAGGACTCTTGTTTCGGCATGTTTGTTTAACTAGTTTACCTCTAAGACTCTTAGTGCTAGCGCTAAAAGAGGGTGTTCTAAGTTTCACGACAAATACTGCTCTACTATGCACCACATATTTCAGCTTGTTTGTTTCTTATTTAGTCACTTAAGCAGCAACACTAGCGACATCTATGCTGTAGCCCTCATCGAGAAACTTTTTCAGCACTTCCATTGGAACTAACCGCTCACCCGGACAAAAGATGTCGTTATTAAGCAATCAAATTAAGATTGCCACATATCTCAGCTTGTTTGTTTCTACGGGTTTGTTGGAATTTTACGGGATGACCGTAAAAGTAACAAAAATTTGGAGTTGAAATAAAAAATACAAAAAGATTCCAAAACCAATCTTAATATTTTTGTTACTTAAGTAATCTAAAATCATGTATCAATAAATTGTTATCTCGTGGAACTCAAATGTAATTTCAAGTAATTAATAAATTAATTATCTAACCCCTAACGTATTAATTAATTTTGGAGTCATGTCCACAATGTTGTGAGCAGTGACGCATTGGACGGACATGAGGCGACACGCGCTTCCGATTTATCTTAAGAGAGTACTGTATTTCAAAGTCAAAGTCAAAGTCAAAATCTCTTTATTCAATTTAGCCTAAAACAAGCACTTATGAACGTCAAAAAAATCTACCACCGGTTCGGAAAAAACCTCTGTTGAGAAGAATCCGGCAAGAAACTCAACGAGGTATTTTTTTTTATTTAAACAAATTCACAATGTTTATAGATGACTAGCTTTTGCCTGCGGCTTCGCCCGCGTGGAATTCGGTTATCGCGCGCTTTTTTATCCCTTTAGAGGGAAATTTTATCCATTTCACTTACACAAATAATTTTTAATTGTAATCGAGAACTCATACACCTATTTTCATAGTTCTAAATCCAGAAATAAGAAAATTTCCATACAAACTTTACCCCCCATTTCACCCCTTTATAGGGGTATTTTATCCATTTCATCTAGACAAATCATTTCCAATTGTGATCAAAAACTTATACACCTATTTTCATACTTCTAAGTCCATAAATGAGAAAATTGCATATAAACTTCACCCCCCTATTTCACCCCTTTAGGGGATGAATTTCCAAAAATCCGTTCTTAGTGCTCACTTACATCATAAAAGGAACCCCTGTACCAAATTTCAAGTTTCTAGGCCCAGCGGTTTGGGCTGTGCGTTGATATATAACCCAGTCAGGTTTGCCTTTTATATATATAAGATATCTATATTCTATACATATCACACACAAGTATTTATCACAATTTTATTTTTAACACAGTAGGTTCGCTATTTGAAGGGATCGCTAATGCGGATCGGAATTATTTCCAAATATCCCTGTCCATGATATAATCATTGACTTTATAAAAGTATGTATACGGGAAGTAGGCGAAGACACGGGTAACAATTAGTGGCCATACATAATAGTAGATTTTTCAAATCTATCCGTCCATCAGCCATACAAAGATAATTATGTATGAGACCTCAAAGCCATTCTGGGCAATGAAAGCGTCATTATGGCATTTATTTTAACATTTGTATGGAATTTGTATGAAAGACTTTCTATTATTCATTGAGGATAGCGTTAGATTTGTGTCGAACGTTTTGGGTCAAGGGAGTTGAAACAGAAGTATTATGCAAGTCCAGTGATGAAAAAGGAAAGAGTATATTTTTATCGAGGGAGTAAAATAAGCCAATACATATATATTGTACGGTCAGTAAAAAAAAGCTTGTATTAAAAATTTAATTTTTATCGTTAGGTTATTTTTAATTGTATCCGAGCAAAGCCGGAACGAGTTGCTAGTACCTTATGTATAAGTACAAGCACAACATTGCGTATGTGTATAGGTACGTAACAAAATTTCGATGAATAAAGCCATAAATTTCTTGCGACGATTTTTTTTTAAAGAAAAGTTTCCCTGCCGGCCGCGCGGCCGCGTTAGGTATTCGTTTGGGATATTGCTGTCTTTATCGCTCGTGACATAAGAGCTCGCAGCCGTCCCCCCCGTGCACATCCCCTCCCGCTTCACCGCTTCCCGCTAATGTATATCGAGATAGCTGTAGGCTTTCAAGATTTGGGCGGTTGAATTTTGGGTTTCATTTTCCTCATATAATACGAAAAGTATAGCACAGAAATCAATGATATTTTACAATCAATATCTTCATTATATTTTCTATGCATGTGGCTTTTTCGATTTTTGTAAAAATGCTTTAATAGTCTGTAATTCTCGTGCAAAGTTTACATCTTTTTTTGTCGACTTTTGAGCTCTTGTAATTTTTATGTGAAAATCTAAAAAACCACAGGCATAGATAATTACGTCTAGTCTAGTCCCTACTTACAAAATTTCATCTACTTCTGTTGTCTAGTTTTCAAATGAGACCGGGACTACGTTTGTATGGAGAATGGAACGAAGACACTTCTCTTAATAACGATCTCTCCGAAAACCTTAGAGCTTTGCGGTGTGTTTCAAAAAATGTGTATGTATGTATGACCCACAAACGCCGGTCGCAGAAGGGATGGTCACACAATGCGCATGCGAGTGAAATTGAATGAACGAGGAATGAACCATAGAAAAAAAAACAAGAAATGTCTTTAATCTGTGGGACGAACCCACATCCGAAGTGGAAATTAACCAAATATAACATGCGGCCGAGCATGGCGCTGTTTTGTAGTGTATGTCGCTCATTCTTGTTATGGTCACAATAGTGTAAGTGTAGTGGTATTAGTTCTGACGCTGGCCACCAGAACATGTATATATTTGCATTGTCAGCGTAGATTTAAAAAAAAAATTACAGCTTAGAAAGCATTGATAGTCTCCGAGCAAAGCCGCGTACGGACGGACAGACAGACATGGCGAAACTATAAGGGTTCCGTTTTTGCCATTTCGGCTGCGGAACCCTAAAAATGTATGTATGTATGACCCACAAACGCCGGTCGCAGAAGGGATGGTCACACAATGCGCGTGCGAGTGAAAGGCGCGCCGAGGCCTCTGCCTACACCAAGAGACGCGTCTGTTTTTACAAGCGTTTTTTTAAACTACAAGGTTTCCAAACTCTGCAGCAGAAATTGTTATTGCATGGCCATAAGAATATTTAATCATGTCCCTACAAATATAACTAGCCTGCCATATAGGGTATGTATACGAACGTTGCATAATTGGCTACTACAAAAAAGATTCTATACCATCAAAGAATTTGTGTCTTGCAAAGGGTAATTTTTTATTAATATAAATAAAGCATTTAATTTGCCTGTACTTGAATTACAATAATTAAGTGTTGTTTTTAATAATTTGCATGCTACTGTTTAGTTAAATAGTTGTGTCATTATTATTTTTGTTCACCATCTTATTGTACACTATTTTCTGCGAATAAATGACTTATGACTTAAATAAGACGACGCGTCGATGACCTTGAGCAACGCCACTTTTTACACTGTCGGTTGCCTGAAAGTGAGAGAGACGTACTTAGAGGCACAGCAGTGCCGCAGAAAATCAGAAAACTGATGAAATAAATAATAAACATTAACATACTCGTAGAATAATAAACATTAACATACTCGTATCTGTTTTATTTGCTTTGCCAATAAAAATGGTTTTTGTTAAATAACTGCTGAAGTAAAGTCAATTTAGGTGCGGTCATCGCCTGAACTTGCCCTGTTGGGTCAAATTTTGCAAGTTCATTTTGACCAGCTGTCAGTGGGTTGACTTGAAATTTGGCATATTGATGTGGTTTCGGTGGTCATATTAATAGTGAAAATCTTATAGAGCGGTCAGGGTCGTCCCAGCAAGAGAGAACTCCTCAACGGTTATTCGTGCCAACATGGTTGAAAAAATGAACATTTACGGAATGTTTCCAAATCAGCAATAACGAATATTTCAATAGTTTGAATGACAAGATAATGCAAGTAAAATCAACAAAAGTATAGTCAGCAAGAAAATGTAACATATCAAAAATAATTGCACGAAAAAAAACTTATTTCTTTAATTTCTTTCTACGTGTTAATACCCTTTTGCCTCGCACACAAGCTAAGTAAAAAAAAAAGTTTAATTTTTTTTTTATTCGACAGGATGGCAAACGAGCAAGTGGGTCTCCTGATGGTAAGAGATCACCACCGCCCATAAACATCTGCAACACCAGGCGTATTGCAGAATACACACACATCACATACACATCAGAAACACAGAATACATCAGAATAAACTTTTATTAAATATGTACTTTTCTTTGGATTTTGCCAGTTTTTTTTGGATGCTAGTAATTTCACCGGCTGTCTTACTCTCCACGCCGGAACACAACAGTGCAAGCACTGCTGCTTCACGGCAGGATTAGCAAGCAAGATGGTAGTAGCAATCCGGGCGGACCTTGCACAAGGTCCTACCAGCTACAAAACGTGTTAATAAAATAAATAAGTAATTATGTTTGTTACATACGGCTCCTAGCCTACGTCTTCACGGCTGGCACTCTTGCGCAAAAACCACGCTTGTTTTTATAGGTCGATGACCTTTAGCTTATCTCGAAACATTTCATAGTTATATATTGAGCGTGCACAAAGAAACGGATCATGACGTACACCACAAATATGAGGTCAGTTGATCACAGATCCTTTCTCATCGTATTTTCTCGGAAACTTTCGTATTTGTCATGCTACATCAGCTTCAGCCATCAAGATTCAAGACAGCGTAGGAGAAGGTCCTAATCTACTTCTTCTATCACCACTTTTCTTCTTTAAAAAAAAAAGTATAACAAAAAATTGAACCGACTACAAAAAACCACGACAATAATTCTCTACCAGTCTGAAGTCGGTGCCTCAGCACGAGTTCCTGTAAGTTTCTATGGGCGTGGACACAAAAAACAGGGCCGGTATTTCCATGTCGGTTTTATCCGGGCCGGGAAAGCGTGTCACCCTTTTTTTCGTCAATTTTCCAGTGTTTTTAATAGTTATTCTGCTATTCGGGACAGACACAAATACAAAAAATCAAAAACCACGAAAATTGGTCCAGCCGTTCTCGAAACCCGACTTTGTTGTTTATATATTGAGGTAAGATTATTTTCTTACCCATTAATTTATGTACCCAATTATATAGCCTTTTCCTTTACTTAATAACTAGGTAAGTAAGTACCCACAGTTGTTTCCCGATAGTAAATTTATGTTTCGTCGAGAGTTCTAACTTACCAACCGTGAAGATAACTATTGCTTAGACTTAGAAGTGACCTAGATATCGAAATTACTTTACAATCTGAGCTATAAATCTTACGATTCCGATGTAGGCAAGTACCTAATAGAAATCTGTTGTAAGATTTTTTGGCGTTCCACTTATAAAGTAATCCATAAAGTATAATTTCGCTGTCTATATCTGAATGCTCGTATTTTTAACCTCCGACGCAAAAAGAGGGGTGTTATAAGTTTGACCGCTATGTGTGTCTGTGTGTGTGTCTGTCTGTGGCACCGTAGCTCTTAAACGGGTGGACCGATTATGTAGTTAAGTTTATGCAAAATATGCGTGTTCATGCAGTTCCTCCCCCTCCACCACACTAAGTAAGTACACAGACGCATTTCGAACTCTCTGAACTCATTAGGGGTTTGCTAAAACGATTTTTCGATTCAGTCATTTGTTTGCGAAATATTCAACTTTAAAGTGCATAAATTTCATTAAAATCGACCGTCCCTCCCCTCTAAAATCTAAACCGGTGGGTGGAAAAATTTGAAAAAATTCAGGATGGTAGTCAGTATCAAACTTCTAAGGAAAACTATAACGGCTAAGTTTGCTTGAGAATTAGCGTAAGGTATAAAATATACTTGAACTTGGAAGATTCCGCATAAAATACGAAATCCTTAGAAAAATATTACTTATTTCTTTCGTAATGGCTACGGAACCCTATTTTGGGCGTTTCCGACACGCTCTTGGCCGGTTTTTTATTTATTATTATTTCCCTGGAGGAAAAGGCAAAGGTTAAGCGCCATACATCCAAGTTTTTTGTTTTCTAACGAAGCTCTGTCAAAAACTGTGTTGCAAATTTCAAAAACAAAACTGCCAATTTTGAGTCAGTTTACAATAAGTATGTCGCAAAACCTGTGGAATACGTGACGCCGTTACGCGTAAAAACTGCAGTGATTACGGCGATTGTTTTGAGAAGTGTCACGTATTTGGAACAAAGTCAAGGTCTGCTGAATGCTGACTAAGTGACGAATGTCATCGCAGGTGTTTTTATGTGTCATCACACTGCAGGGCTACAACAAAACTCGAAACTCGAAGTTGGTGTCGTGCGGTCCTCTGACACTTATATTATTTAACATGAGAGCGAGAGGGACCGCACGACACGAACTTCGAGTTTCAGAGTAGCCCTGCTTGTCAAGAGAGAATCGGAATCGCATATAAACCATTCCGTATTAAAATAGAGGAAAAAACGCCGAAAACCGTTTCTAAGTTAACGTTAAATTAAAACATTACATTTTACAAGACAATTTAAATTGCATTGTTTTTATTTTAATGTGTCAAATCTGCAAATCGAATTTCACTTCCTATCAAAATATTTTTACTACCATTTTTCCTCTTACATTAAATTCAACGGAACATCCCTTTCGAATGTCATATTAAAAAAAAACTAAACGTCACTTTTTCGCGCCATCATTCGCCACAGACAAGCAACGGAGCGTAGAGAGACCATGGACGAAGGTCGCGTTTCCAAACTGCCACTAACGTTTTCTAGTTGTGTAAAGTAATTAGTTTAGAAGCGTATTGAGAAACGATGATTAGTATAACTGTGTTTTTGAACCACAAACTTAAATAGGTTTAGTGAAAGAAAGAGTCAGAATTAAATGACGTGCGTGTTGATACAAGTTTAAGAAGACTTTAGAGTTAAGAAGAGCAGAGAGATGATTTGAGTAGCAATAGAATAACATCACAGTATCAATTATATTATATTATAAGGTAAGGTGGTTTGTGCTCTTTTTGTTTTGTTGTGCTATTTTTGTGTTTTATGCACAACAAAGTATTTACAACGTTGTGTGGGTTGCCGGTATTATTATTTTTTTGAATGTTGACTCTTTACTTAGATAATGTACCATAATGCCAAGGTTTTATAATTGTATCTGTAATTCCTTTTGGAAGGTGAATAAAAAGTGTAAGTATATAGGAACTTACAATAAACAACAGCATTTGCGTTTAGAGTCCTACTTAGTCCAAGTATTTATATAGAGGTAATTATTATATCATCTTAATAAAGAGGAGTCTATCAAATCCATCAGAAATATTAACCATCAATCAAACAATTACTTGTTTGTGAACAAAAAACGTCTCTATGGCAAAAGCACGAACTTTTTACGCGCGAAATAACGGTCCCCGTTAAGGTTAAAGACCTCCGTTTGTTTCAGCTAATTCGATCTCTATCTTACTGACAATAGAGTTAAAATTCTATTGTTTGCCCCTCATTCTTTTTAAACCATTGACATGATTTTGGAACTAAACGGTTTTTGATTATTTGATGTTTCGTTCATTGTGTTGGCGGACTGTCTTTGTAGGTGAATTCGTTGCGAAATAAATTAATCATCCTCAAGCACGTATTTAGTGACAAAATTGGATGTTTTTTTTAAAAAACGTTGGAAGAAAGTTGGCCGTGTGTTTATTCAACTGGTAATTTTCAATTTAATGGTCTGATAAATTGATATTTAAGTTGTTTTGTCGTAATTGACTCGGTCGTTCGTGATCGATTGAATTAAATGTGTTTAGATTGATGAAAAGTGTTATATCAATCAGTATTATCATTAACTTGTTCGTAATTAAGTAAGTTACAAGTATTACGTTTGTTTTTATTTAACTAAGTTAAATAAAGAGCAATGGATAAACGTAAGAATAAGAATGAACTCTAGTGAATAACGGGATTACTAATGTATGGCCAAAAAACTTTTCCCAAAGTATCACATCCCAAAAAATTTTACCCAAATTATCATTTGGCAAAAAATCATTTGGCAAAAAAACTTATCGCAAATTTACAGTTAATAAATTTTTATTTGGCAAATTATTGTTTCGCAAATAATTACTTAGTCATGTTTCATATTGCCAAGTAATATTTGGTAAAATGTATCGTTTGGCAAAATGTACTCTTCCCAAAATATCGTATGACATAATAACCTACTTTTCTGGGTACAGTTCGTTTCTGTGGAGGGACGCAGTTCTAACCTAACCTAACCTACTTTTCTGGTAGCAGTCCGTTTTCTGTGGGGGACGCAGTCTAACCTCATCTACTTTTCTAATAGCAGTTCGTTTCTGTGGAAGACGCAGTTCTAACATAAACTACTTTTCTGGTAGCAGTTGGTTTTTGTGGTTGGTTTGTGCGAAATGTCATTTTGAACAAACATTTTTTTGGAATACAATATTTGCCAATATAAAACGTTTGCTTAATAAACGTTTGTCTTAATAAAATTTGATAAACTAAAATTATGCCAAATGATAATTTGACCAAATGAATAAAATGCGAAATGTAAATATGCCAAAGATTCGTTTGGGAAATGAAACTATTGCGATAAGTTTTTTGGGAAGTGAAATTTGGCGAAAAATAATTTGGCGAAACGGCAGTACACCGAATAACGTCGTAATTTTCTAGAACCAAACTTATTATTACTTACGTTCTTTCGTATTAAAAGTACTTACATTAATTTACATATAACCTAAAACTAAAACAAATTGTCCAAAGAGTATCCCTTAGGCAAGGTCCCGAAGATGCTGGCAGCGTTTCCTCTTTGAATAGCTAGGCTAATTCTTTGTCCGAGGAAGCTGCCAGCTCTTCGGTCACCTGTGACGTCTACTAACCTTTTAGAAATTTCCTTAAAAAGTTGTAAAGCACTAGGACCCCACGGACCTAGGGTCTCGACACCGAATGGGACAAGTTATTGTCAGAAAGTTATGTTTAATATGTATATTATTTGGTTTCTTTTATCAATAAAATTAGTCATTTACATTTCGATAAGGAATACAAACTGTGTTTGGTTATTCCACAAGGAAAGTTGTAGATTATGTAGTCTATCTATCAATATACTTTTTTAATACCAAAATATCAAAGATGTATGCAGGGCTTCGATAAAACATCGATATAAATGAAAACCGTTGTACTTACAGTCAACTGCAAAAATAAGTGCCTATTCGAAACACTCAAAAATATGTTACTACAGCCTTCTTTTTTTTTTAAATATGGCTTCTGTCCTAATTAATAAGACAATTTCGCCAGTGTCTATGTACCTATTCTCTTTCGAGAGGCAACGTTGTACGGTGATTGTAGTTTTTGTAACTTGATAGTAAAATTCCAGAAACCACGTGGAGACAACTTGCGCATTAAAAAATGTCAGACACGAGAGCAATATAGAATTTTGTGATCACTGTTAAGGTTAATCGCCGCATAAAACACTATCACAATTATACTTCAACTAGCCAAAGAAACAGAAATAGCAAAATTATATATTGTCTACATCCGCCATGTTCGAATGCCACAAATCGAATCCTACTACAGCCTTATTGTATCAGAATAAGAGTCTGTGGTAAATATTTTTGAAAATTTGAATAAGTACACATTTTTACACTCAACTGTTTAAAATCCATACTAATTTTATAAATGCGAAAGTGTGTTTGTATGTTTGTGTGTTTGTCCGTCTTTCACGCCATATCGGAGCGACGGATCGACGTGATTTTTGGCATAGAGATAGTTTATGGTCCCGAGAGTGACATAGGCTACTTTTTATCCCGGAAAAATGCAGTTCCCGAGGGAACAGCGCGCGATAACCGAATACCACGCGGGCGGAGCCGCGGGCTTAAACTAGTTATAAATATATATTTGCCCTGGACTGTACTCAAAGAAGATTTCATTCGGAAATAAATCGTTTATATTCTACGAAGCGGCTATCAATTTGCTTATAAATGAGGTTTTAGTTCATTCCACTTGTTTCGTGTCGGCACGTCCTCCTCTATGTTAGGAGAAGTGATATACGTACGTACAGTATAAAGCAGCCTGGCAAAATATCTGTAACTAGCTTTTGCCCGCGGCTCCGCCCGCGTGGTATTCGGTTATCGCGCGCTCCCGCTTTTCTTTTTAAATTTTTCCTGAATTTTCTTTGCTATAAACCTCACGGAGCCCGAGACCTTTCCGACGAATGCAAAACCTTTGAAATCTTTTCTTGCGTTCTGGAGTTATAGCGTCAGGAAGGAAAACCCGACTTATTTTTATAAAGTAGATAATATAATTTTTTTTATGTCTATCACGAAATTATATATGGGCGGTGGTGATCACTTACCACCAGGAGACAAACTTGCTCGTTTGCCTTCCAGTTGAATAAAAAACAAATAAAATAAAAAACTTGTACATTAAGAAGAGTTCTATCAGACCACATTGTTAGAACAGGTTTTATTTTTTCATGTTGGCAATACTTTCTTTCTCTCTTGCTTGCGACAACTGTCATGTAACGCAGTGTGTTTAAGGTAAATTAAATCGTTTGTGCTTTTATAAAACCGTTTGTTTTACTCATATTTCATCACACATTTTTAATTTTCATTCAATTTTTATGGAATAATCTAGAAAAACTAAAAAAAAATGCAACGTTTCCAGCAGAGCAGGTATATAGGTAATAAAATACTGTCATATTTGAGCACTCAAATCTTGATTTTTCATTAAAATATCTCCTCCCACAGGCTTCCACCGAGGATCGAACCCGGGAATTCAAACTTCGTAGTCGGGTTCTCCAACCACAAAGACATCCAGTTGTTTCTCTAGATTTTGGGATTTTAAAAGTCCGAAAGTAATCTAACCCTGTATTTGAAGATTTATACGCATATAAAATAAGCTTTAAAAGTATAAATATAATAATTTTGTAACTACTTAATTAAGATTTTATTTATTCACAATGAACATATTATGGTAACATATTATATGATATATGAGTTGCATGTGAAATAAAAAATATCCTAAAAATAACATAACTAAACTTACCTAGGTATATACATAAAAAAACTTACATTAAATAAGAATAGAACCAGAATTTTAAACAAATTATCTAAAGAGCCCTTAGGCAAGGTCCCGAAGATGCTGGCAGCGTTTCCTCTTTGAATAGCTAGGCTAATTCTTTATCCGAGGAAGCTGCCAGCTTTTCCGTCACCTGTGACGTCCACCAATCTTTATGAAATTTCTTTAACTAACTTCGAAATAAATCTATGGCAACAGGTGAAATTTTAATACAAGATTCGCTATTAATTACGAAAACTAAACTTCGGTTCTAGTTTTTCTGTGAACATCTTTATAATTAAACTAGCCGATTCCTGCGATTCCGTCTACGTAGAAGTTTAGACACAAACACTGTGACACGAGAATTTTATATATTACGTTATCTTAAAGGTAATTTGGTGTCATATGTGAATGCTTCTAAAATGTAACAAACTCCATTTAAATACGTCAAAGAATAAAAACCGCTTATGCCCCAAAAACTAAATTAATTTTAATAAAAATTCTCCCTGGCTGTATGGCCGACAGCTGACGTCGGCCAAACGGAAGGAATTTAAAAAGAACGCGCCCGGCTGTCGTTGACAGATGCCTCAAAATGGCGGCTCATTCTTGATGCAAACTGAATCGTTTCAGATATTGCATTTAGACTGGAAAATTTGAAAAAGATTGAATAGCCTTTAAGACATTTTAAATGTAACAAAATATTACTCATGGTATAATTTTTCGAAGACGAATTAATTTAAATATAACTTTAAAGACCAAAAAATATAATAGTATCTTGTAACGTTTTATAAGTACATTTCCATTCACGAAGATGCGTTATTTTATCAAAATTAGACATTAATGACAAAGTAAGAACCACGGCACGCGTCATGTGAATGACTCTACGACTCTACTTAAATAACCAAATCTCAGTTACATTGAAGGTTTCTATGCAGAAAAGGAGATCTTGAAAACTGTCAAGAAACGCAAGCTGCAGTATTTTGGTCACATAATGCGTAATGATATAAACCTATTCCAACTCATCATGCAAGGGTAAACCCAAGGAAAGCGACCGCCCGGAAAAAGGCGTACTTCGTGGCTGAAAAATCTCCGGACATGGTTCAACCTTAGCACAAGATCCCTGTTCCGAGCTGCTGTGTCGAAGATAAGGATAGCACTAATGATAGCCGACCTCCGGTAGGAGATGGCACCTAAAGAAGAAGAAGAATGACAGGCTAGTTGGCGCTAGATCGTGAGGTTCGTTTGATTGACAACACTTTGACATTTGAGTCAAACTAAACGAGTCACGTGAAATTACTGGCGCTTGAGGTATCCCATCTTAGGCCTCTAGGTTGGCAACACATCTGCAATCCCCCTGGTGTTGCAGGTGTCTATGGGCGGTGATCTCTTACCATTAGGAGACCACTTGCTCGTTTGCCATACAGTCGAATAAAACAAAAAGGGTGACATTCTTTCCCGGCCCGGATAACACCGACATGGAAATACCAGCCCTTTTTTTGTGCTCACCCCCATAGAAACAGACAGGAGCTTCTATGGGCGAGTACTCGAAAAACAAGGTCGGTATTTGCAGTATTATCCGGGCCGGGAAAGAGTGTCACCCAAAAAAAAAACTCGATACTTACGCCATCAAGTAATATATTTCGTTTATCAGGAAACCCTCCTCGTGCCAAGTTTTGAAATTAAACGAATTCCTTAAACAAATTTACAAAACGTTTTATTTTGAGCCATCATCGTTCATTAATTAATTAAATACGCACTTTACTCGCGCCCCTATGAAAGGTCACAAACTCGGTGAACCATCCCAAGTGTTGCCATGCTATAAAATTCCCAGCATGGTTTTTCCAGTGTTGCCATCAAGTAAAATGTTGCTAGACGTTAAATGCGCGCGTAATTACGTGTTGCTTTTAAACTTTTTGTCTCTTTGTGTCACTTTTGCTGAGAGCTTTTAGCTTTGTCTGCAAAATTACAAAATAAAAGTCTCTAACTTATTTCGAGGCAGGTATCTACCTTAAAATAATGAGTAAAGAGGCATTAAGTAACACTTAAGTACAGATGTAGTGCATAATGGTTTAATGACGTATTTTATCGGAAAAGTTCGTAATTATCGCGCTCTCTCAATGAGGGTTTTCACAGAAATGAAATGTCTGTGAAGTCTGTTTGACGTTTGCTCGTGATTGGTTAAATAACTGAATGAGGCCGGTATTATTCTTTTTTGTGTCTAAAAATTACTTTTAACGTGAGAATTTTCGCTCTACATACCTACTTGAACAGGAACTAAATTGTCTTCGAACCTAGAGCTACGAAATTCGATAATCGAAGTTCGTATCGTACCGTCCCGCTCACTCTCGTACGAAATAATGTTAGTGTCAACGAGACGGCAAGATACGGGTTTCGATTTTCGAAATTCGTAGTAGCTCTACTGAGACCGCTTTGCTGTCGCATTCACCATACCACCATCTCTTTCTACTATCGTCTTACACGGTATTACAGAAAGAAATGGTGAAAACAATCGTCATTCCAAGTGTGTTAGACAAAGGCCTCTGTATACATGCATTGAATTGCTAGTTAAACCACTAATAAGTGGATGAAATGCGACTTGCAATAAGCTAACCATAAAAAATTCATTTTTAAATACAAGCTCGTTATGCTGACTGTACTTTTTGTTGACTGTACTTGCATTGTCACCCAAACTACATTTGCACACCAAATTTCAATCCGATACTATTAACCGTTGAAGAGTTCCGTCCTGCGGGGACGATCCTGGCTGGACTACCAGGATGTCACTACCAGATTATTGTATTGTCACGTGATTTACATAAGTATGCCAAATTTCAAGTCGATTCGTCTACTGGAAGTTGGTCGAATTTAACTTTCAAGATTTGATTACAGAATACAGACTGACAGACTGATCAGCTATTAAAACAACAGATGAATCATAAAAAAGAAATGTCATCCATATCGTTAATCTCAAAAATAAGATTTGATCACGATATAGGATATCCTGCATTCAATTAATTGACAATTTCCTGTGAGATTGTTATTTTACGCTCCAGTGAAAGTTCTCGATTATATCTTTGAACCGGTCTGACGCATGCGATCCCTTCACTGAGGGGCAGCTATGACATTCGAAGTTCTCTTACCGTCCCTTTCGCTCTCGTGTTAAGTAAAATTAGTGACAGCGGGACGGCAAGAGACGAATTTTGAATTTTGCGCTTTTATTTAGTTGGCATTACTGTAAAATGTCCAACGACTAATAACGGTAATCAATTTTAAAACTCGCAAAAAAGTTTATCAAACTTTCATTTGGCAACACATGAAATTGTTTTGCAGTTTAATTAGTTTGGTTTCTTTAAAGGCGTTGCCTATTTACGGAATAGTTTAGTTACCTAAATATAACGTATTTGTTTGTTTATTAAAATATACTTTTCCTTGTATTGAATGTAGTAGGTACAGATTTCAATTTGAAACTATTTAGTCTGTGGCCTGTGATAAAATTAGAATTTTGTTATTATTTATGTAAAAGAAAAGACTAAGGTCTACGATCATACAGCCAGTATTTGTCTTTAACTCAAAAAATATCATTAATTTAACTATACCTACACTAAACTATGTAGCTAGCCGACTGATTAATTTAGGCTATAACAAGTGCTATAAACATAAAAAATCTATTACCAGTGCCTTAAATAAGTACTTAAGTACCTAATAGGAATGATGACGCCATAAAAAAATAATGCGAAGGCACAACCCCAGTAAAAAAACGCTTTATTTTAGCCCTGAAAACCAGATAAATTTTACATTACTGTAAAATTACGTTTTTTGTTGCTTTAAAACAAATAAATAGTTAGTTGATTGAGTCGCCGGATAGTGACGCCATAATTCGCTATTGCCATTGAAACTCTATGGGAGAATTGTGTTTTGACAGCTCATAAAAAGTACGTCAGTTGATTGGTGGTGTCAACATCCCTATTGCTAATGACCAAAGTACTTATACTTATATACTTCCAACCAGAATTTACTCGTACGTAACTGAATAAATTTAATTTCGATACCACACTCTGTGAATTAAAGTCATGAACGTATTTATAGCGATACAACGCGGGCTGAACAGAACAAAAATGACACAAAGAAGCGCGCATCCTTTCACACGCCTTGCTCCATCCAAATGATACTCTGCAATTCTAAAAATACAGCCCTGCTTTTGTCGTAGCCGTGAATGAACACTTGTTATAACTCCGCGTCATTTTAATTAAGTATACAAAACAAGTACAACAGATACTAATTACGGCAGAGAATCGGGTAATTCAATTTGTCACATGGCAACACAGGCGTCGTCTGTTTTGATATTGCAACACTAGCAAGTTCCCGCCAATTTTAAATTCTCCCAAAACATACTTCTATTAATTGGCCTTTACCTCTCATTTTTTGTTTTCTATAAGTAATTTTTTTACCGCACAACGGCAAAACCTACTACTCGTAGACACTGGCAAAATTGTGCTCCAATGGACAGAGCCATATTAAAAAAAAACTAATGTAATCATATTGTATTAAAAATTTCTATATAGCGAGGGTATTCTGGCAGAACCGGAGAAGTCACAATATTTATTTTTTATAACAGTTTTGCTAGATAAATAAAGCAGAAAACATAGAGTATGTAACTTTAAAAAAAATGCACTTATTCTGTTGTAACATAAAGTTGAAAAACCCCTGACATTGTCACTGCAAAGTTCAATATCTCAAAAACGGCTAAGCCGATTTTGATAAAACATTTCTAAGAACCGTCGCTGGTAAACCTGCTTTCAAATAAAAAACCGCATTCAAATCGGTTTACCCGCTTAAGAGCAACGGTGCCACAGACAGACACGCAGATATACATAGCGATCAAACATCACCCCTCTCTTTACGTCGGGGGTTAAAAACAGACAATATTCGAGTTCAAGTGCACCCATTCGTTCCCCATTGATGCTTTTATATCTAGAACTATTTATTTACACGCGATATCGTTTGGTGTTATCGCCCGATAAGATAATAGATAAATGACGCTGATTATAACAAGGTTGCAGTTTTTGTAGCTCTTGATGCAAGGTTTAATGGCGATCATCTGCAATTTGTGTACTTATTACTTGCTAGCTTATGCCCGCGACTTCATCAGAAATCGGTTGTCTGCCATGGACGAGATCGCTTTTTAGCGATAAGACCGCCTATTGTCTACCTGATTTTTTTATTTTTGTTATGTCTTTGTACTGGCAAATAAAATATTTCATTTCATTTCATTTCATTTCATTTCATTTCATTTCATTTCATTTCACTGGTTTTGGTGATCAATAAAGAATATTTGTATTGTATTGACATTAAAATTAATTTATATTTTCCATTCTTCCCGTTTCGTTCTCAACAATAAATCAAACAACTAGATACGAGTGCCACTACCACGATAGTTTTTTGGTGCATAAGCCATAGTTGACAACCTTAGAGCGACCGCCGAGCGTAGGTATGAAAAGTGAAGTACAGGAGATTGACTTCTGAACTATCAGTGTTTTATGTTAAAACCATATAACGGACAGACGGGTGACACCACAGATATAGATTTATTTATTTATTCATAATAAATTCAGTATACATACACCAAAGCCAAGCCAAGGATAAAGTCAATGTCATGTCGTATCAGGAGCTGAAAACGCTGGCAGAGAACCGAAAAGAGTGGCGATTACTCCACCGACAAGAGCCAAGCTCTTAAATTAATGATCATAATGACACCAAAGCGTCTCTATTACTAGCTAAACTAACAAAACACTTACGTAATTGACAGATAAATAATAAATAACTACATTAAACTGACATACACAAACATTTCCTTATTTTTGAGAAGCGACTGCCAGTGGTCAGAGAATACATCAGCATCTGGGACCTGAGTCACCAATCTATATCTATATATATAAAAGGCAAACCTGACTCACTGGGTTATATATCAACGCACAGCCCAAACCGCTGGGCCTAGAAACTTGAAATTTGGTACAGAGGTTCTTTTTATGATGTAAGTGAGCACTAAGAAAGGATTTTTAGAAATTCATCCCCTAAGGGGGTGAAATGGGGGGGTGAAGCTTATATGGAACTTTCTCATTTCTAAACTTAGAAGTATGAAAATGGGTGTATAAGTTCTCGATTACCATTAAAAATTATCTGTGTAGGTGAAATGGATAAAATTTTCCCCTAAAGGGGTAAAATTGGGGGGTAAAATTTGTATGAAAATTTTCTAATTTCTGGACTTAGAAGCATGAAACTAGGTGTATAAGTTCTCGATTACAATTAAAAATTATCTGTGTAGGTGAAATGGATAAAATTTCCCTCTAAAGGGATAAAAAAGCGCGCGATAACCGAATTCCACGCGGGCGAAGCCGCAGGCAAAAGCTAGTTGAATTATAAGAATGAAAATATTAAAAGTTAGGAACTGGCTAGTACATAAAAGAATGTTTCTACTCTGTTGAAGAATATTTTGATTATTTTATACATTGTACTTGACATTTTATCATGTAATTAGCTCGCATGTTAACATTATATAATATTAAACTTAAGTAAATGCTCTAAATGATTGACAAGGCATGTTTCTTTCGTATTAAGCATAAACTTTTGTTACCGTCTCTTCTGTGCTCATTTTGCATGCCAGTTTCTGGTGAAATGTGTGCGACCATGAAATGTAATACCAGCTGACTGATATGACTTTGTCCCATTCGGTGTCGAGACCCTTGGTCCGTGGGGTCCTAGTGCTTTAAAGCTTTTTAAGGAAATTTCTAAAAGGTTAGTAGACGTCACAGGTGACCGAAGAGCTGGCAGCTTCCTCGGACAAAGAATTAGCCTAGCTATTCAAAGAGGAAACGCTGCCAGCATCATCGGGACCTTGCCTAAGGGGTACTCTTTGGACAATTTGTTTTAGTTTTAGGTTAATTTATTATTTTATTTTAAGTTATTGTTAGAAAGGTATGTTTAATATGTATATTATTTAGTTTCTTTTATCAATAAAGATACCTGCTTTTGTACCACATTTTTACGCAAAATAAAGATATTTGTATTTTGTATTTGTAATGAGTTCAGAAGCTCAATCGCCCTTGCGATCGGCGAGTTTCTAGCGCGGCGCGTCCGGAACCCTTTAAGGCACTGGTCCCACCGGCGGCTACAAGCTATTAGCTAGCGAGTAAAACTATAAACTACAAACGAGTGGGCGAGAGGCGAGAAGCGAGTATAGTTTTGCTAGTTTAGACGCTCGGCTATAAGCGAGTGTTTGCGTGCGACGGGCGATTACTCGCTGCACTAGCTCAGCCGGGGGGCTATTCGCCAATGACCTATACGATGTACAGTCGAGGTCGAATATAGTTAGTGTTTAATTTTGTAACTAAGGGACCCCATACATCCCTGTATTATTATTTATTTATTTTTTGTAATTTTTTGTTTAATTGTTTACTGTAGTTTTTAAGTATTTTATTTGTAATTATTTTATTTTGAAAAAATGACTTTCTGCCAAGTTTCTTGCGCCGCATTCTTCTTGGCAATGATGGTCTTTCCGAAAGCGCTGGTAGTTTAAAAAAAATGACGTGTAAAAGTGCCCATGGCGGCCTATTTACTGAATAAATGATTTGAATTTAAATTTGAAAATACATTTTCACCACACTAGCTAGTTTGAACTCACTGTATTCTTTTCTGAAATAATTAATTTTTTGCATCCAAATTTTTCTTGTCATTCTTTTTAAAATATTCCTTTTTTTCTTCCGTCTCTTCAAAATTGCCACTGCCACTACACACACGCTTTTATAAAATACATCATCATCGTCATCCGAACTTGACAACAAAGATAGTTCGTATGATTGTTTTAAATTCATTGTATATACGTGCACTCGCATCCACTTTGAAAGGTAGAATGATCGCTCTGATCGCCAAGCAGGCTTCGGCGAGTACCGTTGAGCTAGTTTTATAGTCGATAGCTTATCGCTGCGGTCAACTAGTAAACAGTGGTCCCACCGCCAGCTATCGGCGAGCTCGGCGGTCAACTAGTAAAATTCTGTACTAGAAACAGATGACAATCGGCGGGCGGCTAGTAAACAATTGTATGGAATTATCGCTTACTCGCCGGGCGGTGGGAGAGTATCCTCGCCGGCAGTGTGAACAGCCAGCTATGAACTATAAAAATATAACTCTCTCTTTTATGTACACGGAAGCGATTATCTTTTGTTCGTTTCTTGGGCTAGAAAATAGCCGATAGCTCATAGCTTACTAGCTCGCGGTGGGACCAGTGCCTTAAGGTAGCGAATAGATCTGTGGGTGACACCTTTGCATTACACAACCACGTAACATGCAACATACAAACATCATACAAAGCATCTTTTATAACACGTTACCATACATAGCTGTTCGCATTAATTCTGGAGAAAGCACCTTCTGTGTAGGGTACTAATTAGCATAATTGTTCTATTCCCGGGGCTTTGAGTTCATACAGACATGCAAACACCCACGCCTTTGTCCTTTCTAAAGTAACAGACAAAGGTGTTAGATTGTCGACACTCATACAAGGACCATATTGTATTGCGTACTAGTATTTAACCGCGTCTTCACACACGTAAATCATTAGGTCGAAGAGCTGAATTGAAATAACGGGATTTTTAGAAATTTCCGTGGGAGTTCCCGAAAATTAAATCACGGTTTTTATTGACGTTACATTAAAAATCATGTCAAATTTCATGACTCTTAAGCCCAGCGGTTGTTGTTTCGAGATTTTATCCCTATACGTGGGAATATTGGAGTAAAAAGTATCCTATGTTTTATTCCAGATATCCAGCTATCTATACACCAAATTTCATCCAAATCCGTCCAACTGTATGTTTGTCTGTTTGTGTGTTTGTCCGTCTTTCACGCCGTAATGGAGCGACGGATCGACGTGATTTTTGACATAGACATAGTTTATGGGCCCGAGAGTGACATAGGCTACTTTTTATCTCGGAAAAATGCAGTTCCCGAGGGAACAGCGCGCGGTAACCGAATAACACGCGGGCGGAGCCGCGGGCAAAAGCTAGTAATAAACAAACTTGCCTAACAAAGTTCAATGATCATTTAATATCGAGTGAAAAGATTAACTGTTAAATAAAGAAGTTAATTACAATAAAGAAAGCTTTTCAGACAGAGGGGCTTTTAAATTTGTTTTCTTTGCCTGTTGCCGCCATTTATCATAGTCTTTGGCGATAGGGTTGCCAGCAAGGGAAAATAATTTACCTTTTTTTAAATGTGTCTTTGGGATTGGGTCTATCCTTCTGAGTCCTGACATTTTTTAACAAACTTAGTGCTGACCTAGACGTTTATAGAAAACTGTTAGGTATTCTACGCTTATCTAGACGTCAATTAGTTTTACCGGTAAAAAGTTTTTTTATCATCATCAATTAGCTATAGGACGTACGTTTCCTCCATAGACCTCCAGTTGCTTTAACCAGATCATCCGTCCACTGGATGCCCTTGCCGCGCTCTCCACTCGAGCACTTTTCGGCCCCAACGACCATCTGTACCATGCTATATGGCCTGCCCATTGCCACTTCAATGAGTAATCCGCATGGCTAACTCGGTGACCCTCAATTTACGTTGTTTTTTTTCTCTATTTTTTGCTCTCAAAAGTGTATAAAGTCTAAAAAAAAAAGTCAAGTAAGTGTGTAAAGTCTTTGTGTGTATACCTGTTTTCTGTAATTTTTTGCTATATTTTGGTGCGCAATAAAGAGTTATTGTATTGTGTATAAAACGTTAAGATTTTTGGAATCTTTTTGTACCAAAATCTTTTTGTAAGACCAATCTTAATTTGATTGCTTAATAACGATATGTCTTGTCCTGGTGAGCGGTTAGTTCCGATGGGGTGTCGAAAGTTTTTGGATGAGGGCTACGGCATAGATGTCGCTAGTGTCGCTGCTTAAGTGACTGAATAAGAAACAAACAAGCTGAGATAAGTGGTGCATAGGGGAAATTCGTTTCTGTACCGTTGTCCAGCGGCTGTGTAGCGGAATAGCACGCGGCACGGAATGCCGAGGACCTGGGCTCAATTCCCAGCGCTGGTCTTATTTTTCTGGTTTTTCTGTGCATCTATATTTCGGTTTGTGTTTTCGATGTATAAAACGTCCTCACCTGATTATTTTTTAAGTAATTTGATGATAATTACCTGTAAAAAAACATTTTAATTAGTCTTTAATTAATTAAAGAGGTATCAGTTAAGTAAAGGATATGGAGCCGTTTAACAACTTGGCTGAATAAGATTATCGTTCCTTGCATTTTATTAGCATAGTTATCAATTGTGTAAGTAAGTAAAACGAAGCATTGTAATAAACCGGCCAAGAGCGTGTCGGACACGCCCAAGATAGGGTTCCGTAGCCATTACGAAAAAATTAAGTAATATTTTTCTAAGGATTTCATATTTTATACGAAATCTTCCAAGTTTAACTAAAAAAAACTAACTAACTAAATTGGCACAGCGACCCAAAGAGGGTCTTGGCCTCCGAAACGAGAGCACGCCATCTGCCCCGATCGTGCGCAGCCTCTTTCCAGTCGTCGACTAAGTTTAGGTATATTTTATACATTAGGCTGCTATTTACTCATAAACTACTAATAATTCTCAAGCAAACTTAGCCGTTATAGATTTCCTTGAAAGTTTATACTGGGTTGCCCATTTATATCGGTCAGTATGGGAAAGTCTGAAACTATACGACATACGAAAATTTCTTCTTAGGAATCATGACATCGATTTTAATAACAAGAAAAACTGCATTCATGCATTTAAAAAAAACCTGTACTCAGCTCGGGAATCGAACCCGGTTGTTTGAAAAAAAAAAACTTACACTATTTCTATTTTGATATCGATTGGGTGCATCTTAAGCTGTAAATGTCTCCATGAATCATTATGTCTAAAATGAATAAAATGCATTGTTTTCACATACTTTAATTTATTTTAGTAGGTGTCCGAAGTGTCCACCGTTACAATATTCAACAAATTCTGCCATGTAAAATTGTCTCTATGGTTGTTTGTACCTCTTTGCGGGTAAAATCGATGTCATGGTTCCTAAGAAGAAATTTTCGTATATCGTATAGTTTCAGACTTTCCAATACTGACCGATATAAATGGGCCACCCTGTATACTTCCTACCATCCTGAATTTTTTCAAAATTTTCCACCCATCGGTTTAGATTTTAAAGGGGGGGCTCCGGAACTCTAAAAATATTACAGTGTTGCCAGCCCTAACGCTCCCGCTTGTCACTAATTACTCTCCCGGCCGTCGATACCGACCGGCTCCTTTAACGACAAAAACAAAGAGTTTCGCTGCTGACGTGAATTAGTGAACATTGCTACCATTTACTACTGTTTTTAACCCCCTACGCAAAAAAGGGGTGTTATAATATAAAAAGCGGCCAAAAGCTAAAAATTCTACTATCGTACTTTATAAATGCGAAAGTTTTTGAGTATGTTTGTTTATTACCTCATCCCGTTTTTTTGACGACCGGATGGCCTGGTGGTTAGAGAATCTGACTATGAAGCTTGAGGTCCCTGGTTCGATTCCCGGCCGGGGCAGATATTTGTATGAATAATACGAATATTTGTTCTCGGGTCTTGGGTGTTTAATATGTATTTAAGTATGTATTTATCTATAAAAGTATGTTTATCCGTTGCCTAGTGTCCATAGAGCTTTGCTTAGTTTGGGACTAGGTCAATTAATTGGTGTCAATTGTCCCATGATATTTATTTATTTATTTATTTACGTCTAAGCCGCTGAACCGATTTAGATTAAATTCAATATATAGATAGTTTGAGTCCCTGGGAAGGACGTAGGATAGTTGTTATCCCGAAAAATAGCATAGTTCCCGCCGGATAGCGATAAACGAATACTACGCGGACGGAGTCGAGTATCAGCTAGTACTACAATGAAATGCGAAGCTTGGATGTTTAGTTTGTATGTTTGTTACTCCATCTCGCTAAAACTTCTCGGCGAATTTGTATGAGGTGCAGCACACATGTAGTGCAAGCCATTGGATCCGGCATTACAATTTAAAAACCGGCCAAGAGCGTGTCGGACACGCCCAAAATAGGGTTCCGTAGCCATTACGAAAAAATTAAGTAATATTTTTCTAAGGATTTCGTATTTTATACGGAATCTTCCAAGTTTAGGTATATTTTATACCCTACGCTGCTATTTACTCATAAACTACTAATAGTTCTCAAGCAAACTCAGCCCTTATAGTTTTCCTTGGAAGTTTGATATACTTACTACCATCCTGAATTTTTTCAAATTTTTCGACCCACCGGTTTAGATTTTAGAGGGGGGGGGGACGCTCGATTTTTATGAAAATTTGCACTTTAAAGTTGAATATTTCGCAAACAAATGACTGAATCGAAAAATCGTTTGAGCAAACCCCTAATGGTTTTACAATACCTATCCAACGATACCCCACACCATAGGGTTGGATGAGAAAAAAAAAATCACCGCCACTTTACGTCTATGGGAGGTACCCTAAAAAAAATTGTTTTTGAATTTTTAATTGTACTATTTTGTCGGCATAGTTTACCTATATATCCGTGCAAAATTACAGCTTTCTAGCATTGATAGTCTCTGAGCAAAGCCGCGGACGGACAGACAGACAGACAGACAGACGGACAGACAGACAGACAGACAGACAGACAGACAGACATGGCGAAACTATAAGGGTTCCGTTTTTGCCATTTTGGCTCCGGAACCCTAAAAACCGGATGGTTCTACTAAATTCCCGTGAGAATTTTCAAAAATCACAAAATTCGCATTCGAACAAAATACCATGACTAGACTAGGCAAGTAAGATTTTGAGATTTTAAATGAATCTCGCGGTTATAAAAATATCACGAGACAGATAGAGTGAGCATAGCTTGTTCATGGGTGTGTATACCATCAATAAACATAGACAACCAAGATTCACCTATTTGGGTCCCATTCAATGGAAATAAATAATTACAATAAAGAAAATAAACCCTGTTAATCAGTAGATTGCCTTAGCGCCTTGACTACAAATGTTGCTGATTTTTTATTATTATTAATTAATATTATGGCTGCATCAACTCAAAAGCTTAGTAGGTATTAAATTATTAAGCTTAAAGACGCGATAAAATAACCCATTAAGTTTAACGACAGTGTATCGCCGATAGTAAAAGTTAACTGTTCGTTTTGCTACTAAAACAACGCTTTTACAGGATCATTTACACGTAAGCATAATTATAAAAAAACACTAAAAGGGCATTGCAATGCAGATCGTAATCTTAGAAAGTCAGCACTAGCGTACTAGTTGCCCCAAAAAACCAGCTCAGCGTTAAGATATCATCAATAAAATTACGAAACCTTACATAAACATATTACAATACTACGGAACGGACCGCCACTTTCCACGCTATTGTACCCTGGAACGTGGGAGTTTTTTTTGCGATGGCAACACCATATTGACAGCTGAACAAAGATGGCGTTTTTGCGGGGGATTGCTGTTTTCTATGAAATTATTTCCTTTATTAATCACGTTAATTATAGGGTTTGAACACGATATTTTTAATTGTGAAAGTTAGCTTTACGTAAGCTTGTGTTTCTGGATTCCGTGAGCCTTAAGGCTGACAATGCTTTTAATGAATGAATTAAACAAAATCATCCAATAAATGGTGAATTATTGTCGTGGCCTGGAAGTAGGCAATTGCTGGCTGAGTATGAGTATCAAACTAATACGAATTCAGTAATTGCTATTCCAGCCGAAACTATTATAAAAAGCTTTTCTCAAAAATGGTGAAGGAAAAAACTGAATTAGACTAAACTTTTTCTCAACAAAATATTTTATGACGTTTCATTTATTCCAATAAAACTTTTCGCGCTTTCCCGCCTTTTTTCATTAAAAAAAACAGCAGGTGTATTTTTCCGCCGAAAACACAAGCTGTTTCAGACCCTATAAAAAAAGACCGCAGTTCCAAAAAAATATCTGATACCGGCCATTAGACCTGGCTGTATACGACTTGTGCCAATATTCCCATGGCCTTTTTAACTTAAAAAAAAACTGTGACTGCTTGTTTACATCAGCCATCTACTTAGCAATATTTCACCGGCCAGAAACCATCTTACAAAAAAAGTATTAAGTAATCTTGTTAGCATCGAAATATAGATGAGAGTAGCTTCATGTCTCAATAAATTACCGTACTTCGTTTATTCCCATATTGGTTTTTTACTCTTCAAAGAAACGGCAAATTATACATCAATATTCTTTACAAATTGATAACAATCGGAGGAAAAAATAAAACGTAAAGATTGTTTTTCGCATCGATAAAATTAGAACGATGTTGTTTACACAAGTATGATATTTGAAGCGATTTATGTAAAGCAAATGTGTGTGTGTTCCGAAATTTAATACATCTATGTTATATATTTACTTGATAGGTACATAAGCACAAACAACAAAGACATACTGAACATGTTGATTAGAGTATTTCTAAGGTATATGCTATGTACAAAAAACCTCATACCACAAATCATACGTATTTATAATAAAATGCCAAAAAATATACGAAATTCAGATGTATTGTCAAGAAGATATCAATATCTAAGGCGTATTATAAAGTCAATGATTATATCATGGAACAGGGATATCCATACTATCCATACTAATATTATAAATGCGAAAGTGTGTTTGTATGTTTTTGTGTTTGTATGTTTGTCTTGTCCCTCTTTCACGCCGTAATGGAGCGACGGATCGACGTGATTTTTGGCATAGAGATAGTTTATGAGCTCGAGAGTGACATAGGCTACTTTTTATCCCGGAAAAATGCACAGTTCCCGAGGGAACAGCGCGCGATAACCGAATACCGCGCGGGCGGAGCCGCGGCCAAAAGCTAGTCTATGTTATATATTTACTTGATAGGTACATAAGCACAAACAACAAAGATGTATTGTACTGAACAACATACAATAAAATTCCAAAAAATATTACCACTGAAACGGATACAAAATTCAGATGTACTTATTGTCAAGAAGACATTAATATTAATATCTAAGGCGTATTATAAAGTCAATGATTATTATCATGGACAGGGATATTTGGAAATAATTCTGATCCGCATTAGCGATCCCTTCAAATAGCGAACCTACTGTGTTAAAAATAAATTTGTGTTAAATACTTTTGATGTATAGATATCATTTAATCATATTGTAAATCTGTTTAAAATATATATAATTCGTTGAGTTTCTTGCCGGATTCTTCTCAACAGCGGTTTTCCTTATCGGTGGTAGATTTTTTTTTACATTCATAAGTGCTTTGTTATAGCCTAAATTAAACAAAGATATTTTGACTTGAATTGACTTGATCCCCTAATTATATTTTTGTCTAAAAAATAAATAAGATCTGTGAACTTCCTATCCAATTAAGGGTAATAGAAATGCTATAAGAATTGATGCAACTTTACGTGCAATGTAAGACTTAAGTCATCAAAAAAGGAGTCCAAACCTTCCATTCATATTACAACATCTAATACATAACCACAGACTCTTACCTGCTACACTTTTTTTTTATGACGTGTCAGGTCAAACCGCAAGCGTCCAAACTTTAAAAAAATACCTCGCTCCAACCTTATCTTTTGCCACCTTTCAACCATTTAAGAAAAAAAAACGGGCGCGAAAAAACATTCAGAGAGAAATAGAGTGAACCGAGGAAGAAAATATTAGGGCAAGGGCGATCTGCTTTTTGATTGAAGGTTCTGTGCTATGACTTCATGTGTTACGAGATTGAACTAGGGCACAAATTAGAGACAGGCATAGTAAAAGTGTAAAAAGTACGTGCACTGCGTAATAAGTAAGTACTTAAGTAATAAATATTAATAAATAGGTAGTTTTTTACGTGAAAGCGTGTTTCCTTGCGTAGATTCTTAGTTTTGTTTAATTAAAATTGGTTCAGCCGTTTTCGTGATATTAAACTTTGTTCTCACGTAAAAACGCCGTGTAGCCTAGTTTCGATTTAGGGCCTCTAATGTAGAGGATTGTGGGTTCAAACCCTGGTGGGCTCACTTCCCCGATTTTTTGGTATTTTAATTTATATTATCTTTTATTATATGGAATTGAATAGTGTGTGCATTAAGTTCCTGATAATAATAATAATAATCCATACTTCCATACTTAAAATTATAAATGCGAAAGTGTGTTTGTATGTTTTTGTGTTTGTCCGCCCTTCACCCCGTAACGGAGCGACAGATCGACGTGATTTTTGGCATAGGGATAATTTATGGGCCCGAGAGTGATATAGGCTTCTTTTTATCCCGGAAAAATTCTCAGTTCCCGAGGGAACAGCGCGCGATAACCAAATACCACGCGGGCGGAGCCGCGGGAAAAATCTAGTAATAATAATAAATTCATTTATTTCGGGCAACTTGGCCCATACAATAAATACCTTACAGAATAACATACATATTTATGATAAATAATATTTAATACTAATTAGCCAATACGCAGTGACCTGCATGGAAACTACAACGCAAGCCCCAATTCTGAGATAGACTCATTCTGAGTGAACCTCTCACTAAGATACCCTAAAATACATCATTCACTCCGCGCGGAAAATGCTCCTTTTTTTTCTATTTATTTTGTTTTTCTCCTCGAGTGCCTCAGATTCTGAGAAATTCGCCTAAAACATGTTTCGAGTGTCTCAAATGGAATACAAACAGGCTGTATACTACGAAGAGCACTTCATATCTCGCCATCCCGCTCACACTTATATTATTTAATATGAGAGTGAGAGGGACGGTACGATACGAACTTCGATTTTAAAATTTCGTAGTAGGTCAGGGCTCACGTCTAATGAAAGGGAAAAAGTTTCTCTAACGAAAATATACTATTATTTTAGTCACCATCAAGAGGTAAGCTTTGATATCAGAATTCAGAATGAGAGGGCTTGGGCCATAGTTCCCACGCGGGCCCAGTGCAGATTGGGAACTTCACACGCACCATTGAATTGCTTTGCAGGTTTGTGCAGGTTTCCTCACGATGTTTTCCTTCACAAAGCCCGTGGTAAATTTCAAATGTAATTCCGCACATGAATTTCGAAAAACTCAGAGGTGCGAGCCGGGGTTTGAACCCACGACCCTCTGTTTGAGAGGCGATAGGTCAAACCACTAGGCCACCACGGCTTTTTTTTTAAACAAATCATAGATGAAACTAAATACTACAAACCTCTTTAATGTAAAATTACTATCCTAACACATTCGGGCATATGAAGTTCGGGTACGATAGTAGACCCCTACTCTCTGGTACCTAATTAAGTTAGCAATTAGACAACTAGTTGGAACTTGCAGTTGTAGCCCGGGAAATCCTGTTTACGAACTTCAGACTTAACTGTGTTGCTATGTGTTAAATAATCAAACTAATTAGAAGATCTGAGGAGTAAGTACTTATTGTTTTATATAGATAAATACTCAAAGGTTGCCTGTAAGAGTGGCAAAATATCGATACCGGAAATCTCAAATGGCGTAAAGGACAAAAATGCGAAAATGAGTTTTAAGTACCATCGTATACAGCTTTTTTTTCTCTATCGAATGGTATATTCCAAGCAACGCTACGATTAAAAAATTGACCTTTACCACTTTCATTTTGGACAACTTATTCAAGATTATTTATGAAAAAAATGATTTAAAGGACATTTTATAAACTTTGCTTGGACGTAAACCTTTATTTACATAGTTTATCTGGGTGTAAAGAGATTTCTCTGTTTTGATGTCCTTTACTACCTAGTTTACTTTTGACGTAATTTATATGCTACTTACGTGTGTCCATTAAGACCTAAAAGACTGTTACAACTCATAAAAAATATGGGAGTAAATAATTAAAATGACTAAAATGATGTCCTTAAATGACTTTACAACCCAAGCTAATATGGGAATAAATAATTAAAATGACTAAAATGATGTCCTTAAATGACTTTACAACCCAAGTTTTGTTGCTACTTTGATGATTTTACTCGTAGTTCATATTAGATACTGTGTGAGACAGAGTACGCTATATATAAATTATAACGTAATAATGGATCGCAATAATATCAGAGACATCATACGACGTGGAGCGGTGTACGTAGGGCACGAGCGGGGAGCGTGGCGGCGGGGTAAGGGCTAGCTAAGCGAACAAACGTAAACAAACAGGTTCATACCGTCCACCTGCGCCGCCGCCACTCCGCGCGATTTTTTGTATGCAGTTTTGCTGTGTTTTTTACGTTATTCTGTGGCTGTAACTAAGTTCACTTTGTGGCAAGTAGTCTACACAATGCCGAACCAAAAAAATCTACTAACTACTTATGTGCGATTTTAAAAGTTTTCTTAAGATTTGATTAAGTATTAATTATATTTGAGACGGTCACCTTAAGTATGTCATCCAAAAGATTAATTACAATGTTGCCTAGTTTACTTTGATTATAATTTTAGTTCATCTAAAATACTTGTATATTAAACAACAAGAGAATAGCGGATAACAGTGCTAAAAACAATTTTATAAGTAGAAGGAGACATTGATAAAATACTTAAATATTTCATGATAATGGAAAAAATATTATTATAACTAAAATACTTACTGATATAAAAAGAAGAAATTAAAATTAAGAGATCGATACCTCTTGTACCTACTTAAGTTTCTATTTAATATTAAAGGTCTTGTTTATTTAGTTGTTTGAAAAAATTATAAGATGTTGATTTTTGACTGATAATTATGCTACAAAAATATTTTTTGATGCAGGTATAGCGGTCTGTTTTTGCCAAACCATACACACAATTTTGTAAATTATTTTCTTACCTATTGAATTTTTCATTATTTTCATTACTCACTATGTTGTTGTAAAGATTCGCTACAGTGTTTCATATTTGATTATGAATAGATTACTTATTATATTAAGTTTTGTTTTTAAAATGCATGTAAATAGGTAGTTAAATTAAACTAAATACTTATCCTATTTTCCAAGTGGAAAGAAAAATTAATAATTATATCTTTTATGGTGGAAAAATTATAATTAGAACTAAAGTACTTGTAAAAATAAAGCAAACTAAAGTTAAACTACCTACAAAGTGTCATTTAAATGTCACTATTCCATTTTGAAAGCGGTTAAAGAAAGAAAGAAAGAAAATACATTTATTTAACGCCATAAATAAAAACAGAACAAATACAAGACATACATGACGCTAAACAGGTCCCCACTCAGCATAATGCCACGGCAAGCCGTGGCGCTGATTTTCAGTGAGGACCTTATCTAGAAACTAACTTAAAACTAAACTAAACTTAAAATAAAAAAAAATAAAAAAATTACAATTCGTGCAACACGGCCCTACGTGTTTAGATATTTTACTTAAGAAACTTTATTATAAATATTGATTATTAACTACAAAACTAAAATTTGATGTGTGATTACAGGTATAAGGCCTATTTTTGGTAAACTAAAAAACAGTTTTGCACTTAGAATAAAAAAATCTTACAGTAATGAATAAAAGTGTTGCATTTTTTCCATGAATAACAACCCATTTTAATGATTTGAATCTAAATTTGTACCATTTCATGTTCTTTATACCCCGTTTTCTGTCAATTTCCTTCTCTTACGACAGTAATAATGCCCTTTTATTTTGCTAAAGGGACCTTTACGACTGAAGGTTATATTTTGAAAGTCACGTTATCAACAGGCGTAAAGAACACAACATCTAAAATTGGGGGTAGTAAAAGACATTATCTCCGTAAATATGCTTTTTCCAATAAAAATTATAATGCTATCTGATAGAAGAGATAAAAAAAAGTATAATCTCCCTTAACATTATTTTTATGCAATAATAAACAGATGAGTTATAATTTTTTTTTCAATAAAGTGAACGTTTTTTGCTTGTACTGTAAAGTCTTAAAATGTCCTTTACGCCAATTGAGATTTCCGGTATCGATATATCTTATCCTACTTCTTCTTTAACTTAAGAGTTATACTCTTGTCGGTGGAGTATCTTCCACACATCCCTCCTTTGAGCCATCTTTTTGACCTCGGTACGACGCGACGCCGACTTTCTCCCTTATCTAATCGATATAGCTGCGCCTAGGTCGACCTCTTCCTCTCTTCCCCGCGATCTTTCCTTCCAAAATCTTATCCTACTATATTAATACTAGCTTTTGCCCGCGGCTCCGCCCGCGTGGTATTCGGTTATCGCGCGCTGTACCCTCGGGAACTGTGGATTTTTACGGGATAAAAAGTAGCTTATGTCACTCTCGGGCCCATAAACTATTTCTATGCCTAAAATCACGTCGATCCGTGGCTCCGTTATGGCGTGAAAGACAGACAAACATACAAACACACAAACACACTTTCGCATTTATAATATTAGTAAGTATGGATTAATCCATACTTAATATTTGAAATGCGAAAGTGTGTGTGTTTGTATGTTTGTGTGTTTATGCATATATGTTTGTCGGGCGGAGCCGCGGGCAAAAGCTAGTTTAATATAAAGCCAATTTCTGACATTGTAAGTGCAACATTTTGGCTTGGCTAAGAACGTGAATGCCAATTGCAACGATCCGCCATTTTATCTTTTTAATCTAACGAAACAATCATGACCTGTCAATGTCAAAATTGACCTTCAAGTTAACACAAAATGGACTCCTTTCGAAATATGTTCCCAGGTGACATTTTCAAATCCCCCTAATTTTGCAAACAAACGCGTTTTAACAAAGTTTTGAAGACCGTAACTTATCATGTTTCGTGAAAACTAGTACAAGTAGAAACTTAACTAAGGAAACGGTATAAAATAAAATGTAATGTTTTATAACTTTATAATAGCATATTTTTTATTGAGAGACTAAAATAAGCCAATACATACCCGAGGCTGTTAGCCACCCGAGCTTTAGCGAGGGTGGCTATTTATCCGAGGGTTTGTATTGACTTTTAGTCTCGTGGTGAAAACTCTATTTTTCACTTCGATTGCGAGAAAAAAATAGTCAGTTTGGTATAAAAAAATTAAATCAAAAAATAAAAATAAATCTTTCTAGATTGCGGCGACAGAAAATTATCAATTATGTCTTTACTCTTATTATTATTTCCCTTGATTGCTCGACATTATAATTTTCGCAATCACTTGACGACATTGTGAGAATAGTCAATTTATTTTAATTGTTTACGATTTACGCTCTAAAACAATGTCAACGTCTTCGCGGTAAATTTTTTTTTTTTTTTTATTCGACTGGAAGGCAAACGAGCAAGTGGGTCTCCTGGTGGTAAGAGATCACCACCGCCCATAAACATCTGCAACACCAGGGGTATTGCAGATGCGTTGCCAACCTAGAGGCCTAAGTTGGAATACCTCAAGTGCCAGTAATTTCACCGGCTGTCTTACTCTCCGCGCCGAAACACAACAGTGCAAGCACTGCTGCTTCAAGGCATTTTTTTCCAAGACACAGACATAGCAAAATTGCATCGATGAAATGGTCCACACACAAACTTATTTTTTGCAAGTAACTGGCTGTTTGAGTTTATGTAAGTCACTCGAAGTAAATTAAAAAAATAATTACTTTTACTCCCTAGGGAGTAAAGTGCTCACTTTACTCCCGTCTCGTAAGGCTATATTGACCCACTTTTAGAGCATGAGAAGTGAAATAATATTTTTTATGTAACATATATTTTTGTTGCAAAAGATCCCTATAATAGATGGAACTAAACGTATAAACCGCTGAACTGATTTAGATGAAATTCGGTATACAGATAGCTAGCGTCCCGGGGAAGGAAATAGGATAGTTTTATCCCGGAAGATTGCAAATTTCCAGCGGGTTAGTGAAAACCGAATCCTATGCGGACAGAGTCGCGGATAACGGCTAGTGTGTAATAACTTTTTCGATTACAAATTTAAATTTAAATTTAAATTTAGATTTTTGGCTTAAATGTAAATGGAATTATTTTTCGCAAATAGATTTTTGATATAACTTACCAACTTAGAAAAGTTAAAAAACCTCCACACTGTTATTTCAAAGTTCAATACGGCTGAACTGATTTTAATAAAACATGTCTAAGCAGCACCACAACAAAATTCGCTTTCACGTAAAATAGAATGCATCGAAATTGTTCTATCCTTTTGAGAGCACAGACAGAAATGACCGTTTTTTTAGTGCCCCCCCCCTTTATTACTGTTGGTTATTATTGGTTTTTTATTATTTTTGTTCCTTATTATTTATTATTGTTGCTTATTATTGGTAAGTATAGCAAACGATGTAGTGTTTTAAATTTTAAATAGCTTTTTTCTCATACACACATATAGACTGACTACAAAAGTGAATGCAATTAAGCATAATTCACGTATCCTTTTGATAAAATTATCAGCTTCGTCGAAGTTAGTGCCTACTAAATTTTTTTTAATGTCAAAATGAATCTAAACTCTTCCATATTTTCTGGAAGCCCGCAAGCTCACTTGTTAAAAGTTTCAGAAAGAGTTCCCTTTAGAAACCATTAATCTTAACTTGTCATAGACTTGGGGTTTTCCCCTACTAGTTTCGAAATGAAAGCGAAGAGTTCTTTGTTTCAGGGTGAAGCGGTGGTAAAATCAATATCACATTTTTTAGCATGTCCATGACAGGTAACTTAGAGCCAGGCCTTAGAATCTCTATATTGTTGTATTGTCTGTATTGTTTTATTTCGCAATCTGTCCCTTCGGGATATTCAGCAGAAATTCAAGTGCGTGTATATTGTCCTGTGCCCTTAGTGTAAATTTTCGGTTATAAAATACGTCTCGATCGCGTTAGCGTTTCTCAATTTATATGGAAACTCGAACAGCGCCTCTAGCGGAACGTTTGCGATGTTCGCGTTTCCATACAAATTGAGATTTGAACGCGAACGCGATCGAGACGTATTTAGTAACCGAAAACTTACACTAAGGGTACTGGTCGGTGCGCGTCCAGTGACGGGCCCATACTATGCATACTACTCGTAATGAGTGATCATTTCATTAGGTCTTGGGTGGATCTCCTCTTCAGCCGACTAAATGTGGTGTTTCCTCATCAGGTTATTAGCCAATTTGTTAGGATGGTTTTGTATTCTTATCCTGTATTTGCCTATGCATGTCTGAATCTCTTCCTGTACAGTTGGAATACCTAAGTCACGGTGTATTCTTGCATTTTTGATATACCAAGGTGTTTTTGTATTGTTAATAGACAAGTTTTTATAAGTGTTTATAACGAGTGGGCCTTTTAACAGGATTGATAGACCACTTATGTGGCTGATGGTACTTACGGCCAATGATTACGCACCACGCCTTACTCGTATAGGTACAGTACCTATAATATACAGGGATATAGTCATAGCTATTTAAACTTGACCTCGTGCGTGTGTGGGCGATCGTCAATACAAGCCTATCCTACTAATTTACTAATATTATAAATGCGAATGCTTGTACATATTATCCATACTAATATTATAAACGCGAAAGTGTGTTTGTATGTTTGTATGTTTGTCCCTCTTTCACGCCGTAACGGAGCGACGGATCGACGTGATTTTTGGCATAGAGATAGTTTATGGGCCCGAGAGTGACATAGGCTACTTTTTATCCCGTAAAAATGCACAGTTCCCGAGGGAACAGCGCGCGATAACCGAATACCGCGCGGGCGGAGCCGCGGGCAAAAGCTAGTCTTTGTTATAAAATGAATGTTATATTATGAGTAAAGAGGTCTCTTCCATTTTAGACCATTCTGTGCGTTCCTGAGTTTTCCACATCCAGTCCTTCCCAGCCGTTCGCATCAAATCGTCTGTCCATCTTGCTGGCTGCCTCTCAACATTCCTGAACCCCTTTCGTGGTCTCCACTCCAACAACTTTTTGCCCCATCTTCCATAGAACCTACGGCAAATATGGCCCGCCCACTTCCACTTCCTAGAGGAAATGGTTTTTTTGTCAGTTAGTCCCGTTCTCTTGCGTATATCGGTGTTCCGGACGTGATCGCGTAGAGAAATCCCCAAGATAGTGTTAATGCATGGCAGCCCTGGGCTTTATTATTAAAATAATTTTATAATGAATGGCACTTCACTGTCTACTCTATAGCTCTATGCATCGTGGTTTAGCTTTATGGTTGTTAATATTATTATTGAATTAATTTATAAGGAAGTGTCTGTTCCTTTTTCTCTGTTCGCCGCCGCATCTAGAACATTAAACGTGTCCTGTCTCCGAAGCCTTGTTTCATTGCCAGCCAGCACCACTCTGTTCGGGCTCCTCCAGCTCCTTAATACATAGCTCTTTGGGAGACTTGTAGTCGATGGACGACCTGCCGAGTCAGCGTCCAAGTATAGGCTCCATAAACCATTACGGGCAGTACGCACTGTTCGAATGTGCGGCGCTTGAGGTTTAAATGCACTCGTTTGTCCTTGAACACGTCGGAAAGTTTCCCGAAAGCCCTCATCCCAACTGGATACTTCGCTTTATCTCACGTTCCTGTCCGCTCCTCTCAAGATTCATAACTTGACCCAAATAGATATAGACGAGATATAGAAATAGATATAGAAATAGACGTATTCGGCAACTCTGTCAATCCGTTGACCGTACATAGTCACATACCCAGCCTCGGCATTGCCGCACATCATTTTTGTTTTTTTTTTGCTGTTCATTTTTAGACCAACGCAACGCTAAGACGCAGAAATATGTTTGGTTGAAAGTTGACAAATAGATATCTGAAATCTCGGGATTAAAGTATACTTAGGTTCATTTCAATGTTCCCACGAGTTCCGGATGTAATGTCTAGAGACAAATAGGTTTTCTTTCACACACTACAACTTCTGCGTGAATTTTCATCATATATTTTTTTTATTTTTTTTTTGCGCACGACTACAGACGATTGTACCTATATGATGGCGATAATTACAAATATACTTACTATTATTTACAAACTGAAATTATGAAGTAAGTAGACGTGAAACAAAACTATTTTATTTTAAGGAAATATTTGAGTCGTAATTAATATGATCATTATAGAACGAACGCTATATTTAAGGACAAAGATTAATTTAACTGTTATAGCAAGCAAAACAAAAACAATAGCATCCTTGGCGATGATTCCGTCTTTGTTATTAGACAAAACAAACTAAAAATTGAAACAAACAATACTTTCTACCACCGCTAACACTTAACACTGCCGCCATTTTGAGGCAAATGTCCAAAATTCAAAAATCGAAAGCACAATGTTGCCAAGTGATAAATTCAAAATTCCCAACCACCTTTTAATTTTATCGGGAAGTGAGATACCTATTCGAGGCGTTTTTATTCAAGGCCAATTGAAATTCCTCTTTTTTCTATAAATACACTTTTAAAATATGCGAATTTGTGTAAACGTGTGTCATATCGATTGAATTAATTAATAACTTATATAAAACTCGTTCGACTGGTCAGAAATATATGAAGAACTGATCAGAATTTGTCTTGTAACTCAAAAGAAAATAGCTTGAGTCTTTGGTAAATTAAAATAAAAGTTCTTACTATAACTTGATTTATTTAGAAAATAAATACAGTAGCTTTTAAAATTCGAAGCTAAGTACGTTGCTGTAACTCTGCTTATTTTTATTAGGGATAATTTCTTCGTTCGGGCTCATTGCACTGATAGGATCGCGAAGTTTGGGCTGGTCTACAGCCCATCCTTAAAAACATCGTATACCATAGAGGGACCTATGGTCTCGCAATATAACTTAAGCAACCAACTTATAAAAGCTGAGACATCCTGGGCATAGTCTTCAAGCTTCAATATCTCAGAAACAAAATGTAACTAAAATGAAACATTTTTCATTATGGGGATTAGCCCTGGGGTTATAAAACGTAATAAAAATGGTCAGACTAGTGTTCGTCTCATTGAGCCCATGTATCACATGGCATAATATGGTCATGACAATAAAAAAAATCCAATATGTATACTTAATAGTTATTTGTGTAATTTACTAATAATGTATGGATCTTTGTAGTCTGAATAAATAAATAAATTATTATTATTATTAATAAACTGTCAACTCAGTTCAGGACTTGCCTAGATATTTTGTTATCAATTTGCTTTGCCAAATCAATATCACGATGTCTAAATCACTATTAAAAAGTCTCTCCACGCATACGAACATTGTCTAATAAAAACAAAAAAATACCATATACGGGACTTATCACGCTATTTTTACACAAGTAATATTTACCTTGACGTTTCGGCAACGTCCCAGCTGTCGTGGTCACGAGTAGACTATGAGTGAGAATCACGAAAGTTTAAAACGTTATAAAAACAAAATTGTTAAGCACACTAATGTTTATTGTATTCTAAAGCGCATTATATTTAGAAAGACTCACTCAAGGCTCCGCAAACCGCGTACTTTTTAAAGCAAAGTCTTTGTTCCACCACGAAGATAAACGCAGTAATATTGGATTGGATGAGTCACGACCAACTTATAGAGATATTTATAAGCATTTATATTTTCGCGCCGACTCGATGATGCTCGAGTGCCTAACTAAAACCGCTAAATGTAGCGGCTTCACTGCCGAATGGTAGTTAAAACGATTTTTAAAGAGTTTTTAATTATGTCTACTTAAAAAGTTGCTACCTAAACCACTTATTGCATCTCAGTCATTATTTTTAGAGGCATATTAAGTGTTTTAATGCCTTTGTTTATGCCGCTTAATGCAACTATTCATTTGTTAAAACAAAAATACCTGCTCATATTCGAATTATGGAAGATTTATCACATTTATAATGCTCAAAAACTGTTTTTTAAGCATTTACATCGTTGGCACAAAAATTGACAACCCTAAATAAAATTTTCGTAGTTGTTTTTAACCGTTCACATGGGTATTAGAAATACTGATACCATGAGTCATGTAAGTACCTATGCATCAATTCAAGTCCTGTTTGTACTTAATATAACGTTTTGTTGTTCACTACTCCAGATATAAAGATAACTTTTTAATATTGTGAAACCAAATGTGTATCAAAGGCTTCGACTGAAGTTGGGCAAGACCCTCGCTTCACTTGAGTTTTATAAAAAAAAACAACCAGAGTTCAAAACTTCACAATAGATCCAGCGCGGTCAGATTGAGAAAAAAACCAGGTAGACGCACGTTTTTATCAACCTGCCGCCTCGATAAAGCTAGAGATAATTCCGTACTGATTACTTTTTACCTAGAAAAAAAAAAACATTAAAAATATTGTTGCATTTTGGACCTACAGACAACATTTTTTTTTTCAAAAAGTTTTTTTTAAATAGTATAGTGACCAGTTACATTTTAATTGTAAAATTACCTGAGTTAACAGTAAAGTATCCGATAGAACACACTTTTAACACTATGCTTGGACGCCACACCTAGCACTTTCAAATAAGAACCGGTTCCAACGTAAAGTTATGGACGCGAAGCGACGTGGTCTCGGCGCGGACGCAAAACGTGAACTGGAGAAAAGTTAGCCGGTGTTGTAAGGCGAGAAAATTTAATTAACTGGGGATTTTTTCGGGGGTTTTCGGGGGAATTCGTTTTTAGTTCCAAATGGTTCATTGTTGGTGTTGGCTGTTGGATAAGACGTGATGCTCAAGTAGTATGCTTGCCTTGCATTTGACATGACATTATTTGTTTATCACATAGGAATAAATAAGTGATTTCAATGCCGAATAAAGACAATCAAGAATTTTTACCTAATAATTACTATAAATATTTAAAATAAAAAAGAAATGACCATAAATATCATTAACTTAAACATAAAATTAGAAAACTCTACCAACCTGGCCTTGATTAATACCACGGGAGCTGTTGAGCTGTTTCTCAGACTTAATTTTTAGTTTTAAGCAAATGCTTGTAATTTTAGTATATATTAGTTTTTTTTTAAGTCTAATAGTATGTAGTATGTAAACTCTTTATTTTACAAAATAAAAGAAACAAAATGAAATTGACAAACTAAAAACACATTGATTAATAGCTATTACATGTATTTTTAAAACATAAGAAAAGGTAGATTCAAACGGCTGATATGGTTAATTTTGTTGTACATCTTCATTAACAGCTAAAAATAAATAACTACCAGCTTCAGAATATTTTGCACTGCCTCCATATTCACTCTAAACACACCTAGACAAGTACAGCAGAAATTAGAGAACTTTCTATCCATTGGGAATTTCGCAAAATGTAAAACTTCAACTTGACTTTAAAGTTTAAATACAAATATTTCTATCGGACGTCGTTGGAACAATCACTCAATCAGAACTCTTTTTAGACATTAAAAATATTTTGTCCGCTTCACAAATCCCCACTAAGATAGTAACTATCCGCGAGTTGGTCTCGGAAATCCCCCAAATTCCCCCAAATTTTTCCCCCTGGCCACCCTCCGTAACAACTTTCGAGCGCGCTCGGCCGTTCCCGCCGGCGCTCGGGCGCGCTCGTAACCAGACGCAAAGCAGAAAACAAAAGTGGAGCGCAACTGTTTCGTTCGAAATGTTAAACGTGGTTTTTGAGTTAAAGTTTAAGACCTACTATAATAATAGATTTCTTCTATGCATTTTTTTTTCAGAATTATATACAAAATTTAAAAAAAAACCGGCCAAGAGCGTGTCGGACACGCCCAAGATTGGGGTCCGTAGTCATTACAAAAAAAATCAAGTAATATTATGTGCGTTATAACACAATTAAAACACTTACAGTATTAAAATCTTTTACCAGAAAAAGAGCGTATCTTCACGGCACTTGCATCCTTTTGTTGAGAAGCGCAGTCTTTCGGCAATAACTCAAAAACGGTATATCCGATCATGTTGAAACCAATTTTCGTTGAAAGTATTTATTAAGCGTTTACCTTTCAATATTTTTTGCATATTTTATGGACAAACGGTTTACAAGATAGAGGGGGGGGGGGGGGCATAATTTTGCTACTTTGGGAGCGATTATTTCCGGAAATCTTCACTTAATCAAAGAAGTTTTTGAGAAACCGTTTATAAAGAATATATAAACCATAAGATTTCTTTAATTTTAAATTTGTTAAACTCAAAATCTGACTGACATGACATGACAGAACAAAAACAATAAATTTAAAAATTCAAAATAACCCGACTGCCTTAAAAAATACTGAAAAGAAGAAAATGTGTGTAACGCTTGAGGAACTCAAAATATTGCGGAACTTCCGCGTTATGAGGAAGCGGAAGAGGAATCCTCAGCAACCCTGAAGGGCTACTCCGAAACACGAAATTCGAAGTTCGTATCGTACCGTCCCTCTCACTCTCGTATTAAATAACATAAGCGTAGGCGGGACGGTACGATACGAACTTCGATTTTCGAATTTCGTGGTAGCCTTGCTGCTCTGGATGTGAGACGCGGCAAGAGTGTCGACACATGAGTTCATGTCAAAATCCCGCTGTTATTAAATGACGTGTTCTATGTATACCATGTAATTAATTGTAAAATTGTTATGAAATAAACAGATAGGTATAATTTTTTTGTTTTTTATAGTTCTACGTAACCTAAATTCTGGTGACACTACCTGTAACCTGAATTACGTACGATAGGAATTAACTTTCATTCTCGCATGTTCTAGTCATAATTCACCAGAACCAATGGAAAGTGATCTCATGGGAACCGAAACCGCCTAGTTAGCATAATTAGATGGTGGACTGCTTTCTATAATCTATAGGTAGTGCAATCAGAGTGAGGTCACCCATAAGAACTGTCATCATGTCACGTAATATCAGCAGAATTTTGACAATAACTAGTTCATTTCATTCATTTTTTTTAACCCCCCGACGCAAAAAGAGGGGTGTATCAGTTAAGTGTCTGTCTGTCTGTGGTACCGTAGGTCTTAAACGGGTGGACCGACTTGAAAGCGTTTTTTAGGGTTCCAGAGCCAAAATGGCAAAAACGGAACCCTTATAGTTTCGCCATGTCTGTCTGTCTGTCAGTCTGTCCGTCCGTCCGCGGCTTTGCTCAGAAACTATCAATGCTAGAAAGCTGTAATTTTGCACAAATATATATGTACACTATGCCGACAAAACAGTACAATAAATTTTTTTTCACCTCAGCACCTCAAGCAGGCAGGTTTTGCTATGAGAAATCAGTGAGCAAAATCGCATTTTGCTCACTCCGTGAGACAAAGTAACTTTTTAATTATTTTTTTTAAATGATGAGGACAGTGTTGGGTCTACTTACTGAATTTCAAATATATGAACTTGACTTAGATCTGTCATTTTCACTTCAACACGAAAAAAGAAGAGATAGGATAGGATTACTTACAATCTTAAACTAAATTTATGGTATTTAAAAATATATCGAATAATAAATTACATGACAACGAAATATTTGCCCGCTTTTTTGATAAAGTATGTATATACTTCTTCTCGTATCTTCATGTATATAGTCCTCTTTGCACGAAAGCCGCTTCTCTTGTTTTTTTATATATAAAAGAATTCCGTATACTGCCTCTACAGTAGGAATAAATATTTGTCGAATTGAATGAATTTGTAACAAATATATTTATGTTTATGTAATAGAAAGAAATCTTAATAAAATCATATTTAAAGGTCTAGGTACTTACCGCTTTTGAACAATGTTTGGCATTTTTAACTTTCTGGTGACTTTTTAAAGATGTAATCGCGACTGTCTGTTCGTATAATTTTTGAGTAAAGTTTTAAATGTAATTATTATTATTATTTCTTAATAATCGAAATATTTAAAAAAAATGTGTTTGTTTTGTAAACAGGTAGGTGTATATGTGGTTTTATTCTTACGTTACATTTAAATTATGTTCTCGCTGCTAAGGTGAAAAATTGTATGTGCCACGCGAGACCAAAGTTTTTTTGCATCTCGTGTGTTTGAATCCCTCGCTGATCTCAGGATTCTAACCTAGAATCACTCGCTATCGCTCGTGATTCAACTGTAGAATCCTTCGCTTACTCGGGATTCAAAATCAACACTCGCACCAAAAAACAACTTTGCTCTCTTGTTGCACAAACAAATAACTATTTCAGAGTATCTACCTCCCATAGAGTTAAAGTAGGGGTGATTTTTTTTTCTCATCTAACCTTATAGTGTGGGGTAGCATTGGATAGGCCTTTTGAAATCATTAGGGAGTTGCTAAAACTTTTTTTTTATTCAGTGATGCGTTTGCAAAATATTCAACTTTAAAGCGCAAATTTTCATTAAAACCGAGCGTCCCCCCCCCCCCCCCCACTAAAATCAAAACCGGTGGGTGGAAAAATTTGAAAAAAATCAGAATAGTTAGTAAGTAAGTATCAAACTTTCAAGGAAAACTATAATGGCTAAGTTTGCTTGAGAATTATTAGTAAGTAGTTTAAGAGTAAATAGCAGCCTAGGCACAGAGTACGTAATATAGCCTAGGTATAAAATATACCTAAACTTGGAATACACCGTACGAAATACGAAATCCTTAGAAAAATATGACTTAATTTTTTCATAATGGCTACGTAACCCTATCTCGGGCGTGTCCAACGCGCTCTTGGCCGGTTTTATAGTTTTTAGTTGACTGCGCCACAGAATATAAATACAATTTATATACTGTGACTGCGCACCTCAAAATGCGCGGGAAAACAATTCAAGTGTCATTATTTAATTACGACTTCATTACCTACTAAAAATAATGATGATGCAACAAATAAATACCTTTTAATGTAAATATTAATGATTAAATTATGCTACGTAAACAACACGAACATTTGAACAAATAACAAAACTAAAAGACTTATTTCCTACTTTTAAATTGCGGTCAATAAATTCTCGGATCGTTTATAACAACCTTATTTTCAAAGCAGTAAGGTGTATATCAGTATGGTCTTAGTTAACCGGCGGTAAAAACATTGGTTTTAGTTAAAGGTGCATTCAACTTTGAGTTTAAATTCTGTGCCTCCTGTGATCAGTGATATAACTCGACTTGTACCCTTTTCTGTGTTTTTATTTAGATATAATCAGAAAAAAATAACGAATTTTTGGGTCTATCTCACGTACTTGTAGGTGCTATAGTTTCGGAGATAATTTTGTGAAAAGTGATATAACTAGCAGAAAAAATCGTGCACATTGATATATATCAAGTTGTAACCCCTTTATGTAATTGCGCTAGAGGCTATTTTCGTGCTTTGTGGTATAAATGAAATTGAACCTATTTTCACATTTTATTTTTCGGTATTTTTTTCGGAAATATTGATATATCTACAGTTATACCACTTTTGACCAACTTTCCTAAAACCAGACCAGGGTACAACTCAACATGTACGTACCAATGCGAGACAAATTTGATATATATTTTTTTGTGATAAGTGACACATCTCGTCTTGAATCACTTTTCACAAATAGATTGTTAAGTGTAAAGGTATACAAATTGAATTATATCTAAAAGCCAAACTAATCCCATAAAATATTAACGCAATAACAGTTGTTTTAAGTGATACAAGTATCACAAGGTGCGAGCATAAAGAGTGTGTTAGAAGGGCGCGACGATGAGGTGATGCGGGATCGGGGTGTGGGCGGGACCTGCTCGCCTCAGTGTCGCTGCAAACTGATACACCTAAGTTACTTTTCTTTTTGCAAACTGATGTAAGTTAGGTTTTTTTTATAACAGGATACAAAGTAAAAAAAAAAATTTTTCAAAGTTTTTTTTTCAGAGGTGTTTTAATTTACTTCAGCAACATTGAGCTGGGAACATACAACGCTGAGTTATAGGATTTTATAAGTTTATGTATATCATATCAGTTTACACCAAGAGATATTATGGGCGCTCCAGGGGTGTACCATGATATAACTGAACTTGTATCATCTAACACTTATTATTTACTCACATTAGACATTTCAAAAGGTACAACTCACAGGTTTTTCGCGATTTTCTTCGAACTTATAATATTTACCGAAAAACACTAAACGCACGTTTATAGAATATATTTTTATGAATAAAAAAAAGTGCTTCGGTAAATGCTAGCCCCCTTGGCTCACAAACCAGAATTTTTTTAAACTTGTTTTCGCTCTCCTGTAAAATGATGATTTTGCACTTGTATCACTTATCACAGGAGGCACAGAATTGTTAGTGTATTTTGTTCGATATTTTGTAAAAAGATGTCACAGGTGCAAATATGGCGATAGTTTAACCTCTTTTTCGTTTCGTGTTCTCTCAAAGATTAAATATTGATTGAGCATTGCCACATTTGCCACTTTACCTGAAGCAGGGCTACTACGAAACTCGAAGTTCGTGTCGTGCGGTCCCTCTGACACTTATACTATTTGTATACAGCCAAGTCTAATGGCCAGTATCAGATATTTTATTGGAACGCCCGACTTTTTTTATTGGGTCTGAAACAGTTTGTGACGTTTTCGGCGGAAAAATACACCTGCAGTTTATTTTTTTTATGAAAAAAGGCGGAAAAGCTTAAGAAAAAATATTAGAACAAAATTAAATTTTATAATTTATTTAAGTTAGTTAGTAGTATTGAGTCCATTCGTTAATTATTGTATATATTGTGTGTTATTTAATAAAGTATACATTTATTTTGATAAAAAGTTTATTCTATTTCAGAATTATTTACCACTTTTGAAAAAAGCTTTATAATAGTCTCGACTGGATTAGCAATTGCTGGCTTCGTATTTAATTAAACTTGTTAGGTACCTAATGCCGGTAACGCACTAAAGTACAATTCAATAGAATCTAACAATTTTCTACACATTTAAGACACCCTAACGTGGGCACGTTTAATTATGTATGTCCCTGTTGTTGTGATTATCATCTAAAAGGAATCAACAAAGAATAATAGTCATATTACAAAGCCTTTGGCAGCCCGGTGTTCATATTAGTAGGCTGGAAGTGTCTACAGGATTGTCAGATTCTATTGAATTGGAGTATACGTATATTTTGCTTAGGAGAGGGGCTCTACTTGTTAGATATATAGAAAGAAACCCTCGGTGCGCAAGTCCAACTGTCATTAGGCCGGTTTTTATTCTGTTTATTTTATAAATGCGAAAGTGTGTTTGTGTGTTTGTCTCTCTTTCACGCCGTAACGGAGCGACGGATCGACGTGATTTTTGGCATAGAGATAGTTTATGGGCCCGAGAGTGACATAGGCTACTTTTTGTTCCGGAAAAATGCACAGTTCCCGAGGGAACAGCGCGCGATAACCGAATACCGCGCGGGCGGAGCCGCAGGCAAAAGCTAGTGTATAAATAAATGTTGCTCTCTCTCTCTCTCTTAAATAGGTACACTTAATATTTCGTTAAAGTCAGAATTTTATTGCACTGGTTATTGTGGTGCAGTGGACGTTTTACCCGACTGCCCAAGGGAGGGTTATTAAATATTGCAGGTGGTAGGACCTTGTGCAAGGTCCGCCTGGATTGCTACCACCATCTTGCTCGCTAATCCTGCCGTGAGCAGTGCTTGCACTGTGTTTCGGCGTGGAGAGTAAGACAGCCGGTGAAATTACTGGCACTTGAGGTATTCCAACTTAGGCCTCTAGATTGGCAACGCTGCAATACCCCTGGTGTTGCAGATGTTTATGGGCGGTGGTGATCTCTTACCACCAGGTGACCCACTTGCCCGTTTGCCTTCCAGTCGAATAAAAAAAAATGCAGTGGACACGAAGAATTTCGAGTCTTTTATTTAGCTCCGCTGTGCTTGTGTGGAATGCTTTCTGTGAATAATTCTTACAGTTGAAATCGTTTTTTTAGGGTTCCGTACCTCAAAAAAAAACGGAACCCTTATAAGATCACTTTTTATCCGTCTGTCTGTCACGACCCTTTTTCACGGGAACGCGTGGAGGTATCAAGCTGAAATTTATATCAAATACTGAAGTCTACCGTCCCTTGGAGCTGTGAATCAAATCAAACTTCTAAGCCAACGCAATCAAAAGATGCAGCCGTTTCTGCTGCAAATTTCCGCAAATTTTCGAAACCCGCAAGGGAATCAAAACCTACAGGGTACTTTCGGCGAACTCAGAGTCTTGAAATTTGGTATGAAGGTAGCCATTATAACACAACCAACTAGAAAAGTCTGAAAATCTTTATTCTTTATATCTGTCTGTTAATGTTGTGGACCAATATAATCTGACCCCAGACTGCGTATATTTTGCTTAAAAGTAGGGCTCTGCATACACTGACTGATTTAAATCACTCAAGAAAGAGAGAAATATCTTCAAGACACGATTCCTGTTTACTTCATAAAATCGAAGACTACAGTATATATAGCATAAAATAAAATAAAAATAGCCTTTATTCGCTGATAAATGATAATAAAAAACAATATTATAGTTTATTGACACCAGCCACATTCGTATCAGGTTGTCTCCAGGACCACAGTCCAGGACATAGGCCTCTTCCAGCCGCCGCCATTCTCCTCTATCCCTCGCTTCTCTTCTAAACTCTTTAGGCAGCAAGGCTACCACGAAATTCGAAGTTCGTATCGTACCGTCCTGCCTACGCTTATGTTATTTGGTACGAGAGTGAGAGGGGCGGTACGATACGAACTTCAAATTTCGTGTTTCGGAGTAGCCCTTCAGGTCATCCTCCCACCTCTTGTGTTGCGTTCCTCTACTTCTTTTGCCATCCCTAGGGTCTTGTTTACTTACATGTAAGTATACCTATAAATGTGTATGGAACCCTTGGTTTTCGAGTCCGACTCGCACTTGCCCGGTTTTGATCGTAATGTCTGTCGTACTATAAATAACGTAGATAATTTAACTGACGGACACTTGCAGCCGAGAAATCATCATAAATTTAAATAAATAAAAGTTAGCACCATTTTAATGTTTTAATTGACAAAAGTAATTAGCATTGGAGGCTGTAAACAGTTTTCTCTTGCCTTTGGAAAGTAGAAAAGTAAATAAGTAGTGTTCCAAGGAATTGGAAGGTAGCCAATTTAGAAACTTAAGAGTGGGAAGCTGTTAAGCTCAGGGCTTAAGCCCGAACCGGGTTACGTGCCATGCGCAATACTTGCGAACCAATAAAAGCATATCTTAGATTTCCATAATTTTAAAAATAAAATTAAAAATTTGTATTCCAAAAAATACAAATTTTAACGATTCAAGCGTTGTTTCTGAAAAATTAAAACGAATTTATTTAGCTACTTTTTTATTTACTACAACGGCAACACTAAATGTATAACGTCAAAAAAACTATTCAAGTTTGTGTTAAAAACGATAAAGTAGAGTTAAAAGAAACCTAAATAGCACTTTGCTATGATTTCAGTTATTTTAATATATGTAAAACCAATTTATAGTAATTTTTCATAATTTTAAGAAATTTGTACGCTCGAGTCGCATAACTACACTCCTTGTTATTTGATTTAAGTAAACCGATGTTTTACCTCTACCCCAAACAGTCCTGTTCCTGTCACTGTCAACTATGTTTTTTTTGTACGTAGTCGTAGAGAAAGTGCATTTACAGAAAATAAATACGAAAACACCTTATATTTAGCAATCAAATGAATTCTAACTGCTGCACTCTAATTAACTTTCTATTTGACGGCAAAGTGTATTAACGTCGCGCGAGGTAAGTGAGCTACACGTACTTACATGACAACAAAATTGTAAATTGGTTTTAATTTGTTGCGATCTCAAAGTGTTACATTTTAATACTTGTCCGCATCATTTATTGCCTATCAATTGTGTATAGCCGACATTTAGATTGCTTAGCGCCTGATTTAAAGTCTATTGTTTGTTTTATGTTTGATTAACAGTGTTTTTGTTGCTTACGAATACTTTATGTTTTGAAAAGTTTGATTCTTGTTGTTGTGTTATGTCAAAGTAAAAAAAAGTCAAAATATCTTTAATTTAGGCTAAACAAGCACTTATGAATGTCAAAAAAATCTACCACCATGTTTAAAAGTAATTGCGAAAGTTTTTTTTAACCCCCAACGCAAAAAGAGGGGTGTTATAAGTTTGACCGCTATGTGTGTGTCTGTGTATCTGTCTGTGTGTCTGTCTGTGGCACCGTAGCTCTTAAACGGGTAGACTGATTTGAATGCGGTTTTTTTTATTTGATAGTAGGTTTTCTAGCGATAGTTTTTAGACATGTTTCATCAAAATCGGTTCAGCCATTTTAGAGGTATTGATCTTTAAAGTGACAAAGTCGGGGGTTTTCCAACTTTTTGTTGGTTAGGTTATTTCTAAGAAATGAGTGTTTTTTTTTCTTTTTTTTTCTTTTCCTTGCTATATAAGATATCAGTAGTTTATAGGGCTTTGTACTCTTGTGACAATGCATGGTCTAAATCAGGGTTCTTCAGACATTTTGTCTCAAGGGCCATACTGCATTTAATGTACATCCGTGCGGGCCAAGACTTTGGCTTGTTGTGGGGGTAATACATTAGTTCAGTAGACTAGGCTGTTTCTTAGTCGAATTTACTTGTGTCAGATTTATTTGTGTGGGCATTTCGAGTCCGGTCAGGTCATGTTCCATTGAATAAATTTAATTTAATAATTTTATATAAGGGGGCGTCCAAAAATTACGTGAGATGTTTAAGGGGGGGAGGGGGTCAAGTCAAATCTCATCTAATTCTGTCAATCTCATTAAATCTTTTTCTGATTGATAATTAATCCAGATTTTACATGCTTACGATTTAATCTTAATCGTAATACGTAATATTCACTAATTCCTTTGAAAGAAAATATTTGTCGAACCACCATATTTGTTTTATACCAAATAGGTCAATTTAATCTGAATTTACAGTACAGTGCAGCCCGTAAAACATCTCACGTGAGATTAAGGGATGGGCGAGGGGGTTGAACAAAATCTCACGACATCTCACTAGGGGGGGAGGGAGGGACAGAAAGTTTAAAAAAACACCTCACGTAATTTATGGACGCCCCCTAAGTAGGTATGATGAAAGTAGTTCAATCCCCAATGTGCACGGATTGTAATAAGACTGAGGGCTTAATGAATTTTTTGGTGGAGTGTGTATTGACTAAGGATAGCCATGAGAGGTATTTGTGATTTGGACCTGTCCAATGGTGCAGTGATTATTTTGAGTTGTCCGGTATCGGAAGATGCAGTACGAATTTACAGGTTCATCGAGCACTCCTTTGCAGCCAGATAATCTGGACATCGCAGTAGAAGTGTTTGATGAATGTGGCCATCGAGTCTTTCAATGAGGCTGGCATAGTCACACAGGTGTACTTAGCCTAAAAAAAATAGAAATAAAAATATGTTAAAGTTTGGAACAAGTCTTAAAGCATGAATTATTGCTACATTCTTCATCAACATCAGTAAAAAGCACAATGTAAACTCTAATTGTATTTATTATTAATGGTTAAAACTACAGTCGGCGGTTTGATAATAAACAAGGCTATAACAATGTTATCTTATATATATATCCTGTCAATACTAAACTTTTAATGTTGAACAAACTAATATTAATAAAAATAATTATAATCTACAAACGTTTCACCACATTAAATTCATAATAAATAGTGTCCTAAACCTGTAGGGTATTCAGAAGAAGCAATGCTGATTTATAGATGTACTAGATTTTGCCTGCGGCTCCGCCCGCGTGGTATTCAGTTATCGCGCGCTGTTCCCTCGGGAACCGTGCATGTTTTCGGGATAAAAAAACGACCACTAAAAAGTAAAAAATAATTATGCACTACCTAGCTGTTGCCCGCGACTTCTTCTGCGAACAATTCGTTTATCCCTATCCCGCTGGGACTATGCTGATTTCCCGCAAAATTAGCCTAAGTTAATTTAGTATAAGTACCTAGTAATATTCTTTTTATTATCTAAGCGTCGTCGGTGTCGGGGGACCGCTAAGGTTAACAGAAACTAAAGTACATATGTTGTTTTTTTTAAAGTATTAACCTTAGCGGTCCCCCGACATCGACGACGCTTAGATAAAAAGAATATTACTAGGTACTTATACTGAATTAACTTAGGCTAATTTTGCGGGAAATCAGCATAGTCCCAGCGGGATAGGGATAAACGAATTGTTCGCAGAAGAAGTCGCGGGCAACAGCTAGGTAGTGCATAATTATTTTTTGCTTTTTAGTGGTCGTTTTTTGGCGGCTTTTTTTGTCGGGGGTTTTTAAATTTTTTAATTTTAGTTTTTTTTTATTTCATGTTTTTTAAACAGCTCGTCGTGTTGCTACCACTGCATTGTATGTAGAATCAATTACTGATCAAAACGAATCCAAACACGACATACGTGCTATTATTTTTTATAGTGTATTAATGTGCTGGATATCTTGGCTGCAGCATCAGCTCATCCTGTTGCCACTTTTGCCTTGTATGTAGAATCAAATACTGATCGAAACGAATCCAAACACGATATATCTGCTATGGTTTTATCAAGAGTGTATCTACCAGTGTTCTGAATATCCTGGCTGCAGCATCAGGCCGAGAACTGCATAATCTTACATAGTAACATAGCATACATGGGTGTTTCAAGTTTTAGGTCCCAAATATGCTTGAAAGTAAAGTAAATACCCATTATGCGTCTAAGATTCCTACCGCAGCGAACAAAAGAGCTGATGATCTTGAAACTGCTGAACCGATTTTGATGAAACATGTTTAAGAACCATCGCTAAAAAACCAGCTTTCAAATAAAAAAAACCGCATTCAAATCGGTCCACCCGCTTAAGAGCTACGGTGCCACAGACAGACACACAGACAGACAGACAGACAGACACACAGACAGACACACAGACACACAGACACACAGACACACAGACACACATAGCGGTCAAACTTATAACACCCCTCTTTTTGCGTCGGGGGTTAAAAAAGTAGCCTATGTCACCCTCGAGCCTCGAAACTATCTTTATAAATGAATTAACAATAAATGAATTATTATTATTATGCCAATAACCTAACCTAACCAACAAAAAGTTAAAAAACCCCCGACTTTGTCACTTCAAAGCTCAATATCTTAAAAACGGCTGAACCGATTTTGATGAAACATGTCTAAGAACCATCGCTGGAAACCCTGCTATCAAATAATAAACCGCTTACAAATCGGTCCACCGGTTTAAGAGCTACAGTGCCACAGAAAGACACATACACAGACACACTACACATAGCGGTCAAACTTTTTTTTTTATGTTAGAGAGGCCAGACAAACGAACGAGTGGGTCACCTGATGTTAAGTGATCACCACTGTCCATAGACACCCGCAACGCTATAAGCGATGCCAGTGCGTTGTCGGCCCTGCAGAAAATTGTACACTCGCCTCTTAAAGGCACCCAGGTCGTAACTCGAAGACCCCAGCGGGAAGCTCGTTCCAGATTTTGCAAGTTCGTGGCAAAAAAGACCACATAAACTTATAAAAAAAAAAAAAAAAAAAAAAAAACGTTTACTTCAGATCACAAAGAATCCATAGTTTTGTTAGCTTACAATGTCATCTTGATCTTATAACTATGTTAGTAATGAATATTGATAACACCCCTTTTTTTGCGTCGGAGGTTAAAATAGTATATTTTTTATCGAGAGACTAAAATAAGCCAATATATACCCGAGGTGGTAGACACCCGAGCTTTAGCGAGGGTGTCTATTTATCCGAGGGTTTATATTGACTTTTAGTCTCGAGGTGAAAACTCTATTTTTCACTTCGATTGCGAGAAAAAATAGTCAGTAAAAGACTTAAGTAGTAAAAAAATAAAAATAAATCTTTCTAGATTTCGGCGGCAAAAGATTATCAATTATATCTTTTGCTCTTTGCTCGACATCATAATTTTCACTATCACTTGATGACATTGTGAGAATAATCAATTTATTTTAATCGTTTACGATTTACGCTGTATAACAATTTCAAAGTTTTCACGGTAAGTATTTTTTTTCCAACCAGACACAGATATAACAAAATAGCATCGGCGAAATGGTCCATACACAAACGAAACAATAAAATGGCGCCACCTTCTATGCGGAAAAAGCATAGAACTAAGACCACGTAGACTAAGAACGTAACATTTGCGTCATGAAAATGGTCCACACACAAACTTATTTTTTGCCAGTAACTGGCTGTTTGAGTTTATCTAAGTCACTCGAAGTAAATTAAAAAATTAATTACTTTTACTCCCTAGGGACTAAAGTACTCACTTTACTCCCGCCTTGTAAGGCTATATTGACCTACTTTTAGAGCATGAGAAGTGAAAAATGTGTTTGATGTGCGCAGATCCAATATGGCGGAGGGCACGGCGGCGCTGCGGGCCGCGGCCCCGCACTGGAGCCTCGCCGGAGACCAGCAGCTGCTGGATGTTCTGCAGAGTATACACCAAGTACGTCCGGGAACCTTGGAACTTTTACCTCAATAGCTGGCAGTCTACTACAAAATACGCGTTCTTAAGGGCCCGTTGTTTGATCAGTAGTTAAAGTTACTATAGTTAAATTTCCGTTGAAATGTGTTAACTATTGTTATTTTTGCCATACATTTTAACTATTAGTTAGTTTAACTAATGATCAAACAACAGGCCCTAAATCTACATAGGCACGACGACGTCTGTACACGCGTCACTGTGTGTGTGAGTTACACAGGGCTGACTATCGCAAAACCCTAATAAGTGCTATCAATGACATTTAAAGGCACTTATATGTAGGTATGGCTTAGATAGTGCAAATAAATGTAATCATTAATCTTACCTATTTATTTAAACCTACTTAAAATGTATAATGAGAATGAGGAACCAATGAGGAAGTCTTAGGAATGGTTGAAGAACGGAGAACAATCCTGAAAACTATAGATGCATGACGCGGGAACATGATCGGGCATTTGATACGACACGACGACTTGTTCAAAACAATTTTGGAAGGAAAGATCGAGGGGAAGAGAGGAAGAGGTCGACCTAGGCGCAGCTATATCGATCAGATAAAGGAGAAAGTCGGCGTCGTGTCGTATCAAGAGGTCAAGAACATGGCTCAAAGGAGGGATGTGTGGAAGATACTCCACCGACAAGAGTGTAACTCTTAAGCTAGAGAGAGAGAAAATGTATAATGTATGTGTAATGTATGTATGTGTGTATAATTAAGCACTAGCTTTTGCCCGCGGCTTCGCCCGCGTGGTATTCGGTTATCGTGCGCTGTTCCCTCGGGAACTGTGATTTTTCCGGGCTAAAAAGTAGCCTATGTCACTGTCGGGCCATAAACCATATCGATGCCAAAAATCACGTCGATCCGTTTGCTTCGTTACAGCGTGAAAGACGGATAAACATACAAACACACTTTCTCATTTATAATATTAATATGGATTATTATTTTCAATTACAATAGATACCTATACGACTACAAACTTAAACGAATTATTCGGTAGGTAGTTATTTCATGTATTAATCACGACAATTTCAGCCATCATTATTTATTAAGAAAAAGGAAGTAGGTAGGGTACCGTTATCATTTCGCAAAATTACTGCTCCCGAACTTAGTGCCGTGCGTGTGACATACATCGCGTCGCGCACCCGACTGCTTTCCTGCGGTTTTCCTGCAATCTGCGCCTGAGGGGTGGGGTAACTCGAAACGGTGCGGGGCGGAGCGTGGCCATTCTGTACGTTATGTATTCTGTGGTTCCTATTATACGGTCATAGTGTGATACGTTGCACAGAGACCTTTGACCGACTTCAAAATCTGATGCAGTGTGTTTGTCTTCAGCGCATCATGACCCGCTGCAACGAGACCACGGCGCGCCTCGAGCTGATGTCGAAAGGTTTGAGAGACGCCAGCGTCAACCTGCAAAATGTGAATAACAAGTAAGTTGACGGGTGGTATTATTTAGTCTAAGAAAATAGCTGGTTTAAGTAGCAACTGTTCAAAGTAGCAACTGATCTACGTAACAACTGGTCTAAGTAGCAAGTGGTGTAAAAAGCAACTGGTCTAAGTAGCAACTGGTCTACGTAACAAGTGGTCAAAGTTGTAAGTGGTCTAAGAAACAACTGGTCTGAGTAGCAAGTGGTCTAAGAAGCAACTGGTCTGAGTAGCCTGTGGACTCAAATTCTTGGACTCAAAGTCGACGAGTTGCTTCTTAGATCACTCGCTATTTAGGCCAATTGCTAATTTGCTACTTATACCAGCTGCTTTTTAGACGAAATTATACTAACCCAAATTTTGAATGAAGATAGTTTCAGACAAACCCTGGAAAGGATAGTTTTTATCCCAGAAAATTGCAGTCCAAATTAGAACTAATCCTGTACGTGCAAAAGCTAGTTTGATGTACATATTTTATGTCTTGTTCTTGGTCTGTATGTTTGTCTCTTTCCAGGTTCCTGGCGTTAAGCAACACGCAGTTCGTGGAGTGCCGCGTCTACGAGGATGATGCCGATTTGGCAGCGCCGCCTCCGACCAAGGTGACACACATACACTCACTTATTCACTCACACACTCACTCACACTCACTCTCACTCACTAACACGCTCACTCTCTTATCCACTCTCTCACTTACTCGTACTCACTCACACACACTTTCACCCACTCACTCTCCCTCATTCACTCTCAAACTCTCACACGCTTACTCGTATTCACTAACACAAACTCTGAGTGAATTTGTGTTAGTCTCACCACTGTCTCTACTGTCTTTTAACATAAGTACCTGGGCGACGGAGCTTTGCTCGGGCTTAGATTCGTTAATAAGCGTTTTTCTAGAGTTAAGACCAAGCAAGATCGTTTTTTTCATTCCCAAAGAATTGTTCGTTTAAAGGTATTAGATAGATTTAAATATGTATGTATGTATGTAAACTCTTTATTGTACAAAATAAGTAAAACACAGTTGACAAAAAAAAAACAAATATGTACAAAGGCGAACTTATCCCTTAAAAGGGATCTCTTCCAGTCAACCTTTAGGTGGATGAGAGGAGTACAAAAATAAAAATAGGGAGAGGAGGAAATATCACACTGTTCCTAACAGTTTTTGCCCTGGTGCACCTGACCAATCCCCCCCCACCCTTAAAGGAACACGAGGATATAGCATCAATTCGTCTAAACAGCTGCAGCAACTAAATTACCCAAGTGGTCTGAGAAGCAACTGGTCTGAGTAGCAAGTGGTCTAAATGGCAACTGGTCTGAGTAGCAAGTAGTCTAAATAGCAACTGGTCCAAGTAGCAAGTAGTCTAAATGGCAACTGGTCTGAGTAGCAAGTGGTCTAAATGGAAACTGGTCTGAGTAGCAAGTGGTCTAAATGGCAACTGGTCTGAGTAGCAAGTGGTCTAAATGGCAACTGGTCTGAGTAGCAAGTGGTCTAAATGGAAACTGGTCTGAGTAGCAAGTGGTCTAACTAAATGGCAACTGGTCTGAGTAGCAAGTGGTCTATATAGCAACTGGTCTGAGTAGCAAGTAGTCTAAATAGCAACTGGTCCGAGTAGGAAGTATGTCTAAATAGCAACTGGTGCTAAACTATTTACTGTCGAAAACTGAAAAAACATCTAGGCTAGGTGAAATTTATATGTGTGCGTGCACGCACACCACTGTCATGTTACGAGCGGCGTATGAGTATTAAACCGGCTTTACCTTGTGTACGCGGAATAGGAGCTCCGTCAATTTCGAGTCAAACAATTTTAGATCACTTGCCGCTTAGACCAGTTGCTACTTAGACCAGTTGCTAATTAGACTCGTTGCTAATTAGACCAGTTGTTACTTAGACCACTTGCTAATTAGACCCGTTGCTAATTAGACCAGTTGCTAATTAGACCAGTTGATACTTAGACCAGTTGCTACTTAGACCAGTTGATACTTAGACCAGTTGCTACTTAGACCAGTTGCTACTTATACCAGTTGCTGCTTAGACCAGTTGCTACTTAGACCAGTTGCTAATTAGACCCGTTGCTAATTAGACCAGTTGCTACTTAGACCAGTTGCTATTTAGACCAGTTGCTGCTCAGACTAGTTGCTACTTAGACCACTTGCTGCTCAGACCAGTTGCTACTAAGACCAGTTGCTACTTAGACCAGTTGCTACTTAGACCAGTTGATACTTAGACCACTTGCTACTTATACCAGCTGCTTTTCAGAAGTAATTATACTAACTCCACAAGCACAAAAACTTACTGTATTTGACAGGAGCCGCCCAAACTCTCGGAGCTTTCATCAGACCTGTCCAAGCTGAAACAGAGTCTCCAGATCCTAGAGAGTTACCACGAGCCACTCCACATATTGAGGGACAGTGACAGCGATAGTGACAGCGATGGCGGGGACGACAGGTGAGTTGACACTATGTTCTGAATTAAGATTACTATTTTGAGTCTTTTTGTATTTTTAATTTCAACTCCAAATTTTTGTTTCTTTTACGGTCATCCCGTGAAAGTATATATATGTCACACGAAAACACAAGCTGATACATGGATGCACAGAAAAACCAGAAAAATAGACCAGCGCTGGGAATCGAACCCAGGTCCTAGCATTCCGAACTGCTTGCAATTCCCTTTTCGTATAATATGAGGGCAACGAAACCCAAAATTCGACCGCCCAAATTTTGAAAAGCCTACAGCTATCTCGATATACATTAGCGGGAAGCGGAGAAGCGGGAGGGGATGTGCATGGGGGGGACGGCTGCGAGCGCTTATGTCACGAGCGATAAAGACAGCAATATCCCAAACGAATACCTAACGCGGCCGCGCGGCCGGCAGGGAAACTTCTATTAAGTCATCGACATAACTGGAAAAATATCTATACATCACAAATATTTAAAACAACTTTATTTTTAACACAGTTGGTTCGCTATTTGAAGGGATTGCTAATGCGGATCGAAATTATTTCCAAATATCCCTGTCCATGATATAATCATTGACTTTGTAATACGCCTTCTTCTCTTTTAAAATATGGCTTTCTGTCCCTATTAGGACAATTTCGCTAGTGTCAAAGTACTCTCTTTGAGAGGGACGTTGTTCGGTGATTGTAGTTTTTGTAACTTGATAGTAAAATTCCAGAAACCACGTGGAGACAACTTGCGCATTAAAAAATGTCAGACACGAGAGCAATATAGAATTTTGTGATCACTGTTCACTGTTAAGGTTAATCGCCGCATAAAACACTATCAAAATTATACTTCAACTAGCCAAAGAAACAGAAATAGCAAAATTAGACATTGTCTACATCCGCCATGTTCGAATACCACAAATCGAATCCATGATAATCATTAACTTTCTAATACGCCTTAGATATTAATGTCTCCTTGACAATACATCTGTCATACAATGTCAAAAACATGCGTCATTCCATGTTTCTTTTACAGACTGGTGTTGAAACCTAGGGACTTGTATTCAGAGAGACCCTTACCCTACATCATAGGGTCCCAAGCCTGGAAAAACAAATGGCATGCCGGTAAGACATACAAGTACCTGGGCGACGGGCTGAAACTCGGTAACCAGCGTTTTCCCAGAGATAAGACCAAACTAGATCGATTTTTCATCCCGGAAAACCCCTACATACAAAATTTCATCGAAATCGTTGGAGAAGTTTCCGAGATCACCGAAATATATATATGTACTAGCTTTTGCCCGCGGCTCCGCCCGCGTGGTATTCGGTTATCGCGCGCTGTTCCCTCGGGAACTGTGCTTTTTCCGGAATAAAAAGTAGCCTATGTCACTCTCGGGGCCATAAACTATCTCCATCCCAAAAATCACGTCGATCCATCGCTCCGTTACGGCGTGAAAGACGGACAAACATACAAACACATAAACAAACTTTCGCATTTATAATATTAGTATGGATTAGATATATTAGATAGCCCTAGATTCATTTTATATATTACTAGTAACCAATATTATTAATAGAAAAGCTTGTCAATTAACATATATTAGCAAATTTTCTGTTCAATTTCCTCGCAATCGAAGCAAAAAACAACTGTATAACTTGTGCGTAAACACGTTTTACCCTCAACGTAACTAGCTACCCTCGCCTGCAGCTCTGGTGCATATGAACTGCTCAGATACAATAGCACGTTTTATGCACTTGCTTTAGCAGCCCCCTAATGGTTTTGAAAGACTTATCCAACGATACCCCATACTACAACAACACACTAATAACAACAACACACTAATACAAGGTTGGATGAGAAAAAAAATCACCCCCACTTTACGTCTTTACGTGTCGTCGTTTGTGTCTTTAGTCTTTGTGTGTATACCTGTTTTCTGTAATTTTTTGCTATATTTTGGTGCGCAATAAAGAGTTATTGTATTGTATTGTATTGTATTGTCTATGGAAGGTACTCTAAAAAAAATTTTATTTTTATTTTTATTGTACCATTTTGTCGGCATAGTTTACATATTTATTCGTGCAAAATTATAGCTTTCTAGCATTGATAGTCTCTGAGAAACCCTAAAAAGTACAGTCATAAAAACAATGTTTTCTTCATACTCTCCAGGTTCTCAAGATACAGGCTCAGCCTAGTTTGAGGACCGCCAGATATTTCTTTGTTGTATAATCTGTGTAATGTTTTAAGCGAATAAATGATATTATTATTATTATTATTATTATTATTATACTTTTTTAGGTTTGATCCAAGACGTGAGCGACTCGGACAGTTCCACTTCGAAGGTGGGGGAGGTGGAGCAGTACTCAGAGTCGGAGGATGAACAGACAGACAGACAGCTGGAGGGGTATCAGCCTGCCAGAAAGGTTAGTGCGAATTTCATAGTAGATCTACTATGTACTATAGATCTACTGTTACTTTGCGGAGGTCCATATCAATGAACTAAAAGAATTTCCTTGCTCGCCCGCGGCCTTACGATAGCTAAGCTTATGCAAAATATGCTATGGCTACGGCTTGGGTCTAATTTTGGGTCTATATTGGAATCCATAATATCTTTTGTCCTATTTTCAAAATCCATAACAACTTTTGTCATAATGATCTTTTGCCATAATAATGTTTGCCATAATGTAAAAGCCATAATATTTTTTGTCCTAATATTGAATATCCTAATGCTTATTTTCACTAATTTCAAAATACATAACAGCTTTTGTCATAATGATCGTTTGCCATAATAAAATTTGCCATAATGTAAATGTCATAATACTTTTTGTTCTAATAATGAGTCGCAATTCTAACCTAACCTACTTTTCTGGCTGCTGTTCGTTTCTGTAGTGATCGCAGGCTGCGGTTCGTTTTTGTAAGGGTTGCAGTTCTAAGCTAACCTAACTTACTTTTCTGGTACTTGTTCGATACTGTTGGGATCTCAGTTTTAACCTAATCTACTTTTCTGGTTCGCAAATCGCCAACAAATGCTCTGTTATGGCATTTAATATTATGGATTTTAATATTATTACTCGTGAGTTTTATGTCTTACTATATTAGTACAAAACATATTAGGGATTTAGAGTATTAGGACATAAGATCATTATGGCAAATAATCATTATGGCAAAAGTATGATATGTCAAAAGTGTTTATGGCGAAAGTGTTATGGCATTTGAGTTTAGGACAAACGATATTATGGATCACGAAGGAGACCCCTAATTTTAGCAACGGTAGTTAGTAAAACATGCCTTGACAGTAAATAAATAAATAAAAAATCATGGTAGTTTTGTAGGACAGTTAAAATTTATTAATATTTTGCGGGTAGTTTTTTATATTGTTTGAAAAATATATGTGGGTACTTGAGGAGTTATAGTGACAAATTAAAACGGTGGTTGTGGTTTGTTACTCTAACTGGTAGCATGGTGTGCGGTTGTGTTACTCTGAAGATGAGCTCTGGTTGAGTTCGAAACGCGTCAGTGTGTGGTGGTGGTGATAGACGGGTTTATGTAATTTGTGTGTGTTCTTACAGTGTGGAGGTGGAGGAACATGAACACGCATATTTTGCATAAGCTCAGCTATCGTAAGGTCGCGGGTGAGCAAGGAAATTCTTTTAGTTCGTTGATATGGACCTCCGCAAAGTAACGCCTGATTCAATAAATTGGGTAATAAGTAGACATCGGATTATATGCATTTGCATGTTTGCATATGCAAATGCATATAATTCTATTTTTATAGCGTTATTGCATATTTCGGTACTTTTTCGTTGACAGTGCTTATTTCAGTTGTTTTACGTGTTAGTCGTATTGTATTATGCTGTCGAAACGTTCAAACTACCTACGAAAATCTTATTTTCGTTGAAATAATGCCACCAAAAAAAATACTTTTAAGGAATTTTCAACAAAACAAAATTACCAAAATTCATCAAAAAAATATATAAAATCGATCAACATGTTCCCATTTAGCTGCAGAGATAGAAAATATGTATATACATATAAATATAATGTGAAAATAATGTAAATTCTTAATAATGTAAAAACACAGTTATACAATAAATTTTATTATTATTATTATTAATTGATGGTCTTTGATAATGCATATTTTGTGCATATTTCGCGATTTTTTAGTGCATATTTGCATGCATATATTGGCATTTTGATAGTGCATATAATCCGATGTTTATAATAAGTTGATTGACCCACAAACGTCTCGTGTGTAACGTCGCGTTTTATTAAACTTGTACAATCTACTATTAAACACCTATAATATAATATTACCAGCAATCTACGGGTAGTTCGTCGGTGCAGTCGGACGCTGTTGCCGTCTCTGTCTCGCCCGTGCGTCCGTCCCCCTCCAGCGTGGCGGCGGAGCTGGCGAGGAGGCTCGGAGGGGACGCCAAGGTATATAATATTATACTTTATTAAGGGATTCAATTTGTGGCATTCGAACATGGCGGATGTCTAAGAATAAATATTCTCTGGAAACGTAACTAAGCCCGAAAAGCCACTCCGCGGAATATCTACCACGACGGGCGGGGTTTAAAATATCTACCGTGCGTCGCGCCAGTTCGGTCGTAAGGTACAATGGCTTACTAATGATTCGGCCAAAATTATTTAGCAAATTATTAGCTCCCAAAATATCCCATATTTTTATTTAGGCAAAACGTTATTTCCCAACTCAACATTTCGCACTGATATCATTTCCCAACTAATCATTTGATGAATTATTAGTATGCAAATTATTACCTAGGATTTTTTTAAGATGTCATTTATGTTTTGGTCAAAATGTATTGATTGGCATACCTTAACTTAGCAATATATTGAATGGCATCCAATCTACTTTCCTAGTGGCAGGTTATACTGGCTGCTATAAAAAAACCTAACATCTTCTATCCTACCTTCTAACCTAAACTATCCAAGTCGCTTCTGCTCCAAACCGTCTTGCTCGCTTGCTTCGCTCGCTCGCACAAATTTTGAAATAAAACTTTATAACAAAAAAATGGTCAAATGTTATTTGCCAATTTGCTACATAATTACTTGCCACATAAAGGAGTGACGAAGTAAAATTTTGCAATACAAAAATGTTGCGAAATAACAAAAATGCGAAGTTATGCCAACGATTGGTTTGCCAAATGAAACTTCGGCGAAAGATTGGTTGCTAAGTGAAATTTGGCGAAACATATTCCGGAGCCAAAATGGCAAAAATGGAACCCTTATAGTTATGTCTGTCTGTCTGTTTGTCCGTCCGTCGGTATGTCACAAGCATTTTACTCGAAAGCTATAAGATTTATATCATTGAAATTTGGAGTATGTCTTGTCAAAACCATTTTTGTAGTTAAATTACAAAAATAAATATTTATAGCCCCCCCCCCCCCCCCCCTTATACACGTAAAAGAAATTGAAAAAAAAATTAACTCGCTTTTTTTAACTTTTTGAGAGATGTTGAAACAAATAAGCTGAGATATGTGGTTCATAGGAGAAAGTTGTTTGTGTCTGTACCGTTGTCCAGCGGTGGTGTAGCGGTATAGTACGCGGCACGGAATGCCGAGGACCTGGGTTCGATTCCCAGCGCTGGTCTTATTTTTCTGGTTTTTCTGTGCATCTATACTTCAGTTTGTATTCTCGATAGTCCTTTAAGGTCATATCGTGATGTTATAGTGTTTTCTCTCTCTAACAGTTGCCGGAACGGGAGCCGGTGTACACCGAGCCGGACACGGCCGTCCGGAAACTGTACAAACCGCAACAGACGCCGTCCGGTCAGTTTTCCGATTGTATTTATTGTTTTAGACTATTGCGGTCATTTTTACAAGCTTTTATTTGGTTTCAACTGTCCCGTTATCTGTCTGTCTGTGATTAAAACTTGCAAGTTCAATTCGACCAACTTGAGTACATAAAATAAAAAGCAGAGTGCAAAACTCGAGCATGAAACCCATTTTCCCCTCGACGTGTCTATCCACCCTCACCGTACCGTACAAACCTACTATTGTTTTGTATCGCTTTTGTATTTTAAGCAACGAAATATACAACAAAATTAGCACAATTACACACAAATAAACAAAAAAAAAATACTTAGACTTAATTGAATAAAGATATTTTTACTTTGACTTTGACTTGAAACATAATTAATTGACAAGATTTCATATTTCGAAGACTATAATTTGATTCGTTCTCTGTATTTTGTTTGGAAAGAGAAAGACGCTGATATTTTTAAAATTTCGCTACGATTATTAATTAATTTACTACAACTTCCAAGGTGTGCTTATTCTAAAAGGGCATAACTCCAAAACTACGATACAAAAGATCCATTACTTTTGTCTAGTCTCTATAAAAAAAAAGATCACGTAAATCATGCGTAAATCTGACGTAGACGTTGTCAAAATTATGACAGCTCCTTTTTCTGGTGAAAAAGGCAAAGGAAACACATCTATTCTGTAGTAGTTTTGTCAAATTCAGATATATTTTTTATTTTTTTTAAATATGGAGAAATAAATTGTAATAAATGCTTTCCAATGTTTAGGAGGCAAAACTCTTTCGATATCTGCAACCATTTACAGGTGTTAAAATGAAATCTTGTCAATTTTGTGTGTCCCGCGAAAGTGAAACGGTCGCTGACGCAGCATTATGCTGAAGCTATGAAATTCTTTTATTTGAAATGAACCCAAAAAGTCATTCCCTGGCTTAAAATAGCCACTGTTTTTGTACCCCAACTGGCAAATCATAGTGAAAAACGAAAAAATTTAACATCTCTGTATTTATGCAGCCATCACCTATGTTTCACATATAAAACACTTTGACTTTGACTTTCTAACCTTACTAACTTGGACAATTTAAATATTTCGGGAGATTTTACTTACAAAGTTCAATATCTCGTAACCTAACCAACAAACAGTTGTAAAATCTCCGACTTTGTTACTTCTGAGTCAGCGACCGTTTGTTTTTTGTTTTGTTTGTGTTTGCTGTCTATTTTTTTTTTTTTTGTATTTGTGTGTCCTTGTGAATGTGAATAAATATCTTTTTATTCCCCCCCCCCAGCCCCCATATTCTCGGACGAGCCGCCCCCTCTCGACTCGGACGACGACATATTCGCGGAGCTCCACAAACCGCATCAGAATCAGCGCAGCCCCGTCGATGCGCTGTTCGACTTCTCCCCGAAGGCCAACAGTTTGGAGGAAGCGCTGTTCGGCCGGCCTGTTGCTCACGTGAGTAGTACCTTGGATTCACTCTGGAAAATCTAATTTTTAACCCCCGAGGCAAAAAAGGGGTGTTATAAGTTTGATGTGTGTCTGTCTGTGGCACCGTAGCTCTTAAGCGGGTGGACCGAATGGAATGCGGTATTTTTTATTTGACAGCTGGTTTTCCAGCGATGGTTCTCAGACATGTTTCATTAAAATCGGTTCAGCCGTTTTTGAGATATTGAACTTTAAAGTGACAAAGTCGGGGGTTTTCCAACTTTTTGTTGGTTAGGTTATTAAAGTTCCAGTTCCAAAAGGAACCCTTGTAGTTTCGCCATGTCTGTCGTGTCTATATAAAATATACCTACTGTAACTTTTTTTTTAGTTTTCTATTGTATCATCAGCCAAATGGGCCATCAACTTTTTTACCGACATTAATCTGTCCGCGACATATTTCAAACAATTGCAGATTTTTGTAAGTAAACAAAACATGTAGTGTACTACATTTAAAGCAAATAAATACATTTCATTTCATTTTCATTTCATGTTTTTTTCTGTAATTTAATAGATAGTGTATATGAATACATGACATCCTACGTAAGTTCAACCTATTAAACAATGAAATATCGTGTTGGAATTACGATTTTTTGGTAACGCCAGAGACAGTTTTGGTAACACAGGAGACGCCCAAACTGTCGGTAAAATAGTTGATTGGCCCACATATCGGTCAAACATATCACCCCTCTTTGCGTCGGGGGTTAAAAATAGTAGTATCAAGAATACGATTTGGAGTCTTTTTGTATTTTTTATTTCAACTCCAAATTTTTGTTTTTCTTTGAAAAATGTTTCTCGTTGAGAACGTAGATCATAGATGGCGTTAGTGTCGCTGCTAAAGTGACTAATGGGGTGCATAGGAAAAATTCGTGTCTGGTCTCCTGTCCAGTGGTGGTGTAGGGGAATAGCTCGCAGCACGGAATGCTGAGGACCTGGGTTCGATTCCCAGCGCTGGTCTATTTTTCTGGTTTTTCTGTGCATTCATGTTTCGGCTTGTGTTTTCGTGTGAAATATTTAAATAGTATTATGTATTTTGATTTGTTAACTTTAAGGAGCAGAGTGAGAGCACATCACAACCGGCGCTGTTCGAAGACGACCTGATTCCGGAAGTGAGACCGCCTCCTGAAGAGCGAGACGACAATATCAAGGTATGAGTAAACATGCAGGTGGTAGGACCTTGTGCAAGGTCCGCCCGGATTGCTACCACCATCTTGCTCGGTAATCCTACCGTGAGCAGTGCTTGCACTGTGTTTCGGCGTGGAGAGTAAGACAGCCGGTGAAATTACTGGCACTTGAGGTATCCCATTTTAGGCCTCTAGGCAATACCCCTGGTGTTGCAGATATTTATGGGCGGTGGTGATCCCTTACCATCAGGAGACCTACTTGCTCGTTTGTCATCCAGTCGAACCAACTTGGACAAGTTGAAAATTCCCGGAGATTTTCCTCACAAAGTTCAATATTTCATAACCTAACCAACAAAAAGTTGCATAACCCCGACTTTGTCTCTTCAAAATTCAATATCTCAAAAACGGCTGAACCGATTTTGATGAAACATGTCTAAGAACCATCGCTAGAAAATCTGCTTTCAAATAAATAAATAAAAATTCAAATCGGTCCACCCGTTTATGAGCTACGGTGCTACAGACAGACAGACACACATAGCGATAAAACTTATAACACCCCTGGGGTTAAAAACTGAACCAAAATCACGATCACCTGATTATTTGAAATTAATTAATCACATCTTACTCTCTTAAATGATGATGATGATGATGACCATTATATTTTACAGAAACCCGTCGGTGGCATATCTTTATTCGGTACCAACAAGCACACCGAAAATATTGGGGCGGCCATCTTGAAGCGCAATCGCAAATCCTCCAGTTCCGGTGACGAGAGCAACACTGAAGAGGTTAAAGAGGTCAAAGAAGTCAAAGAAGTCAAAGATTCAAAAGAAGTCAAGAAAGAAAGGGACATATTTGATGATCTTTTCGCTAAATCTGAAAAGTTAAATAAGAAGAATGCCAAAGTTAATGAAGTTAAGCCAAAAGATGTGGTTAAAAAGAAAGATGCATTCAGTGACATTTTTGACGATATTGACGATATATTTTCAACTGATATCGTCAATGTGCCGATAAAAGAGACTAAGAAGAATGAGAAACCGTTGTTTGATGATGACGATGATTTATTCGCTGACATATCTAAAGCTAATGATTTGAGTAAATCCAATGTTAAAATCATTGAGAAGAATAATGACAGTCAACTCAAATCTGAAAAAAATATCAAAGATAGTAAAATTAACGTTATAAAAGAAATAAAGAAGAAATCAAAAAGCCTGTTTGATTCGGATAGTGAAGATGGCTTATTTACAAATGTTTCTAAAAATAATTTGAAAGACAAAGTTGATCAAGCTGAAAAACCAGTGGAATATAAAATAAGTGATGACATATTTGGTGATGATGATGACAGTGATGGTCTATTTGCAAGTAGTAAAACTAATTTAAAAGAGAAATTAACAAAATCTAATACACTTAACAGAGCAACTGAAGTTAGTAAAACTACTTTATTTGATTCCGATGATGAATCAATCTCAAACAATTCTAAAATAACTGAAACAATCAAAGATACAATAAATGATACTGATACTATTGAAAAAGACGATGATAGTCTATTTGTATCAGAAGTCAAAAGATTCGAAAAGGAATCGAAAGATAGTAAATCAATCAATGATTCCAGTGATTTGTTTAATAGTGAAAAAAAATCGAATGCACTTGACGTGATTGTAAGTATTAACAAAGATATTTTCAGTGATGGTGATGATTTGTTTAAAAAATCAGAAACCATTAAAGAATCAAAGATTGAAACGGTTCATGAAAATGTAGACGGTGAAAAACCGTTTTCTGATACTAAACTGCCAAGCAAAGATAGTGTAGACGAAAATCAAGGACTTGTAAATACTCCACAAACTGGTAATATACTAAGAACAACCAGAATTGCCGCGGACGAAGAAAACACAATAATAAACACAACAAGCCAGAGTTTATTTAATGATTCTGACGATGAACTGTTTAGAACTGTACCTCCAATTCCTAAAGAAAAAGAACATGATGTGAATAAAAATGTTTATTTGTATGAAGATATCCCGAAACCTGAAAACCCTGAAATATTTCCAACAAACGTTGACAAAAACGACATATTCTCTGATATTTTTGATGACGTACCACCAGTTTTCGAAAAGCCTAAAGAACCTAAGAAATCACAAAATGTAAATGCGTTGTATGGTGATGATTCTGATGACGAAGCTCTATTTTTCAAGAAGAATGACGTCATCAGTGATGAAAAACCAGAGTTCAGCCCAAGTGGTGAAAGATTTGGCATATTTAATGATGAACCGCCCGCTTTAGACATTGATTTTGTACAGAAACCTATTAAAAATGATAGCTACACACCAAGTGCTGTAAAAACTGATGATTTTATTCCTAAACTTGATGCAAGCGATGACATTGCATCAAAATCTGACGATAAAGAATATAAACCTGTGCCAAAAGAAACAAAAGACACGACAGACAACACGAGTAAAGAACCCAAGAAAATAGGCAAACTGAAACCAATGAATTTCAATATAAATGTCAACACACTGTTACCGGGCGCTTCACCAAAAAAGAAACAATTAGAAGACATAGACGGACAGACAGCTAGCAACGAGGAATTACATAAAACTGACAAAATAGAACCTAAAATGGTTAAATCTATCAGCTTCGATGATCCAGAAATACTTGATAATAAGTTATCTAAAGAGAGAGCTAAGATTCAAGTCAAAAGAAGACCTTCCACTAGACGTGCTAGGAAAGAAGCTGTAAGAAAATCAGCAATAGATTTGACAGATTCTAGCTTAGACAGTTCAAATGACAACAGTGTTAAAGATGATGTCAAAGTGGTCAAAACAGTGTACATATTAAATGACAATGACATATTTGGTGACTCCTCAAACCAGAATGATAATAGTACAAAAAGTACAAAGAAGCATTTAAATATTGTTGATTCTGACGAAGAGCTGTTTAAAAAAGAGAAAGATGAAACAGATAGTAAAGTAACAAAAGATAAAGAAAATGAAAATATTGACGTTGTCAAGTTGTTACAAGCTAATGATGAAAAGAAGTCTTTTCTAGATTCAGATGATGATGACTTATTCAAAAGCAAAAGTGCCAAATCGAAAGAAACTAAACAAGATGATGAAATTAAAGAAGTACAAAAAGAGAAAAAGTCATTTTTAGATTCCGACGATAGCGACGATTTGTTTAAATCAAATGCAAAAACAAAAACAACAGCAGTTGATACGGAAAAATCGAATATTTCTGATGAAAATGCGTTTAAACAGAGTGAAAATAAAAATACGAAAACATTATTAGATTCCGATGACAATGATGACCTATTTGTGAGTAAAACGGCTAAAATTGCACCTAAACCGTTGAAATCAAATATAAGTTCAGATGAAGAAGACATATTTACGAATATTAATAAAAAAAGCATAGAAACACTTGGCAAAGTTTACCAATCTGATACACAAATAAGTACAGCAAAACCTGCAACTGTACAAAAGGAGATCCACAACGTTTTTGATGATTTCCCACCAAAGCCAGAACCAGTTGTAGAAGAAATAGTATATGTGAAACCACAGGAAGTCAAAGAAGTGGCAAAAGAGAAAAATGTTGTTAAAAAATCTATTCTAGATGTCTCAAGTGATGAAGATGATTTGTTTAAAGCTAAAACTAAATTAACTGCTAAAACGGATAAGAGTCTGTTTGGTGATGATGATAATGATGATGACTTATTCGGTGCAAACAAAGTTAAAGGTAAGTTTAGCTATAGTTTTAGGTTTACATAGACTGGCCATTTGCATTTTGAGGATGGTAGGAGATTGAATTGAACAAAAAATAATTTGTTTATTTCTTATCAGTATCAAAATTAGCTAAGCCGGATTAGAATGACAGTATGACCGTTTTGACAGTCTCAAAATGATACCAGATTATGTTTCGTAAAAAATGCGTGAGCAGTTTTCGCTGGCCAGCAGGACTACTCCGAAACTCGAAATCTTGCTGTCCCACTTACATTAATATTATTCAATGCGAGAGCGAGAGGGACGGTACGACACGAACTTCAAGTTTCGAGTTTCGGAGTAGCCTGCAGAGTCTAATATACTACGACGCGTTCCAGGATAGCCACAGCAAAAAAATAGTGTGAACTATTTCTTTTTTTTGTGACCATGGCATCACTCACTGCCGGCTTAGTGTTGCCAGTTAGTAAAATCAATGTAACTTTCGTCCTTCGTACCTTAAAAGGAAAAATCTTAACCTGTCAGTCTGTCAAGACACTTTTTATCAGGAAAGCAAAAATATATCAAGTTGAAATGATTGATATGAAGTACTAAGCAGTGCAAAAAATCAAACTAAACTAATTTATGATACAATTCTTCAACTAACCCCCTTATTCATAAAACTTAACAAGCCTATGTATGTTAACTAACAAATGCTTTGTCCCTTTCTAACAAATACAAATTTCGAAGTGACAGATAAGGACTGTTTGAACTACGACATTTGAATATTGAAAATAATTAGCAAAACCGAATTGGGCAAGATATAGGTTTCACTTACAGTTTGTTCTGGCTCTATTCCTCAGTCCCAGGGACACATTTAAGACACAATCACAGCACTTTCAGAGTTTTTTATGAATAATTTAAAAGAGCGCGCGCCGGCCGGCATTCATTTCGAGCTGTCAAATTTGCGCAACTGACTGGTGGCGCCGCCGTGCGGGAGAAAGCGGAATGTTCATTCAGCCAGTATGTTTTTGATATGTGCAGGAGGTTTTAATGCACATATTACTAATTATATCTGCCCAATGTAACGTACATAAACCCCCCACCGGGAATCTACCCCAGATTCCCCAGTTTACAAACAAAACCAGGGATGGTATTGAATAAGGTAAGTGGACTGTATAGTGTAAGTATTTGTTGACTTAGTGAACTAAACACGTGTAGCTGTAAATTGAGTAAAATAAATGACTTATTTCGAACCTAAAATTGTCATAAACTTGACACCTTCTTGCGTCAAATTCATGCAAAGAAACAAAGGAAAATAAAAATTATGCTGAATCTAATTCCATTGGAAGTGGTCTAAGCTTTACAACGGGTCGCGTGTATTCGCCATTCTGGATTTTTACTTTTACCACCCGTACAACTCCATCAGCTCCTGGATAAAGTTCCGTCACATGACCGAGATGCCATTGAAGCGGAGGAGCGTCAGCATGCATAAGAACGAGTTCATCAACTTGAATATTACGACAATTCCTATGCCATTTTGTCGCTGCTGCAGCGTGTGCAAATAATCGTTTAATTGCAATGTACGCGGACCGATATGTAAATAAATTTTATGAAAATAGTCGATAAGAATTTTTGTAAAGTTGCACTTTTTAGGAAGCAATAATGGATACTTCTTTTGATACGGTAGTTCGGCGAAAGACAACCTACCCCCCACCCTGAGAAAACCGAGGGGGTCGACATAAGGTGCTAACCTTTTAAGTGAAGAACTACAGCTGTAACCATTGGAAATTGCTTGGATATCAGCTGCAAAATGCTCTCGCTGAACGGATTTAATGAGCACATCGTGTGCGTTCTTTAAATCTGATAGAGACGAAGGACCTGTGTTCCTATTAGACTTCGTCGATCTACAATTGTTAATAAATTGAAAACAACGAGCTAAGACATTTTGAAGTTTGCTAAAACTCGAATATTTTTCAGTTAAATTATAAACAAGATTTGAGTCACGTGTTGTGTTTTGCACGCTAGTTTGAGCCAAAGTCGCGCATGGAATTTTGAGTTCTGGCACATTTGCCGATTTAAATTGATCAATTGATTTTACTGGCCAATTCTCTCTTGGTGCGTCTAGCCAGCTCGGTCCTCCGAGCCACTCCGCTGTCGATAACAGCACGGAAGGTAGCGCTCCGCGCGAGCACACGTCAGCGGGGTTGGACGCGCCGCTCACGTGAAACCAACAATCGCTTTGCACGGTCTCTAAGATTTTGGAGACACGCGAAGCCACAAAGGTTTTGAGGTTGTAACTGGGTGTATTCAACCAACTCAGCACCACAGAGGAATCGGTAAACAAGAGTATTTCATGAACAGGAATTCGTTCAGACAATATTGACTTCGTATATTTGACTAACTTGACTAACAAATGCGCAGCCATTAGCTCGAGACGTGGAATGGTCACTGTCTTCAAGGGTGCAACCTTGGATTTGCAATGACCAGACTGACCTTCGAATCACCTTGATTGTTAAAACTACGCAAATAGATGACCGCAGCTATTCCTTGAACTGAAGCATCGCAGAATCCTAGTATCTGGTAGTAGCTGTGCTGTTTGACAGTAACCTGGCGCTCGTGGCTAAAATTCGACAATAGCGGGAGCTCTGACATGTAGGTGAGCCACTCCTTTTCTAGTTCCGGAGGCAGCCGCTCATCCCAACCCAGCTGTTGGAGCCAGAGTTTCTGCATGAAGCATTTCGCGTAGAATATGCAAGGAGCCACGAAACCTAAGGGATCATACTGACGACCTATCTGTGACAAGACACTACGCTTGGTGATCGCCTGTGAAGCTGGAAGTGGATGGAATACGAAGGAAAACACATCTTCGGCGGGTCGCCACTGCAGACCTAAAACTTTTATGGATAGGTCCTTGTCATCCTCGAATGCAATGGGCGTTTCGCGGTGATCAGCTGGAACCCGAGCCAGTACCTGGGGACAGTTGCTGGCCCACTTACGAAGCAGAAATCCTCCTCCACTCAGCAACTCTAACAGTTCATCCTGTAGCCTAGCTGCTTCATCATAGCTGCTCACTGACCACAGAAGGTCATCGACGAAGAAACCTTTTTTTAGAACCTTGCTCGCTAAAGGATACTTCTCGCAGTCGTCGTCAGCCAGCTGATGCAGGACACGGATCGCTAGGTACGGACTGCTAGCAACACCATATGTGATCGTGTTTAACTCATACACTTTTAAAGGTTGATCAGGTTGAAACCTCCACAAGATGTGTTGGTAATTGCGTTGAGATTTTTCGATCAAGGTCATTCGAAACATTTTACAAATATCACTTGACAAGCAAATTTCATGTATACGAAAATTTATTAAAATCTCATTAATATCTGCTTGAAGCTTAGGACCGGCGTAAACGACTGAATTTAAAGAATTATTATTTGTCGTTTTGCATGAGGCGTCAAAAACTACTCGGAGTTTTGTCGTGGTACTTGACGGTCGGAGAATACAAAAGTGAGGAATTATGTACTTAGAATCCACAGTACCAAAATCACCTACGCAAGTCATGTGACCAAGGCTTTCATATTCGGACATGAATTTATTATATTCTTCCTTAAGTTCCGGAAGACGATTCAGCTTTGTTTCTAAATTGTTGAAACGACGTAACGCTTGTGGAGTCGAATCGCCGAGATCAAAACTGGGTTTGAACGGGTACTTCACTGTATAACGTCCCGTAGTATCGCGACTGTGTTCGTTTTGGAACAATTGTTCGACATACAAATCTTCTGGTTTTTTAGTGACGTCATACGGCACGTTTTCAGTCTCCCAGAAAGAGTTCATGATTTTATCGATACTACTAGTTTTATTAGCAGAGAACAAGTTGAGCGAGGCTGTATTTGACTCACAATCGTCACTCAGTACTGTCTGACCAGTAATGACATATCCGAATATGGAATGCATCGCGACGGGCAAACCCGGGTCACGTGGTAGTATATTTTGACCGTCATAAATGTAGGGAAATAAGTCACCTGCGATCAACAAGTCAACTGGAGCCGTCGAAAAGTAGTTCGGGTCAGCTAACTCTAGATTTTTGAAATTATTGATAACTTTGTTTGATAAGGTTACTGTAGGTAAGTTGCTAGTTATATTACTTACGACAACAGTATCAGTGCTAAGCACCGGACCAAATGAGTTTCGTGGTTTAATTGAACATGTAACCAGACCGAAATCTTGCACTGGCGCACCTCCCAGACCCATGGGTTCAAACTGACACTTGCGTCGAGACAAACCCAGGCGCTGGGCACACTCTTTTGTCATATAACCGGACATGGCACCGCTGTCAATGACTGCACGTACGGCGTGGTAAGTTCCCCATCGATCTGCGACGTGCACCATGGCAGTGCCTAACAGCACGGTTGAATTTGACGAACAAGTCAAGCCGACGTTTGGCATTGACCTTTGACTTTGATTTTGACCATTTGAAACGTTTTGAATACTTGAAATGTTTTGACTATTTGAACCGTTTTGATTAATTGATGAATTTTGAACAGTTGGAACTGTATCTAAGTGAATACTGTGATGGTGCGGTTGTTTACACAGCACACAACGCACTTTTGACGTACACTCGGACAACGAATGCTGACGAAAGCAATTTTCGCATAATTGAAGCTGTTTCACTTTGTCAAGACGCTGCACCGGTGTTAAATCAAAAAACTCGAAACATCGATAAGTTGAATGTGGCTTGTCGCAAAATAGACATCTATTTGATCGTTCGTTATTATTCTTACTCACAGCTGACAAGCACGGCTTTTGGAACTGCTTCGGTGCACTACTGTAATTAGCAGCATTATTATTATTTTTTCGAACAAAATTCGGCTTTGCAGAGGTGTTAGGAACACTCTTAGGCGTAAACTGAATTTTTGATGTACTAATTTTAACCTCAGACATTTCCAAAACACGCGCCTGTTTCTCCACGAAATTAATCAGCTGTTCGTAAGTAGGTATATCGGTTTGATCTACTGATTGTTCGAATTCGCGCCTAGTGACGGGGTCTAAATTTTGCAATCCCATATAAAACAGTATGAAACTCGATAGGTTACTGATTTTCAAAAGTTTCAATGCTTTGACACACTCTTGATACGTTTGTAAAAATGTATTTAGACCAGTAGCCGACTCTGTTGACAAAGGCTTAAATTGAAACAGCCGATCTAAATAGCTCGTAGCTAAGGCACGAGTGTTCTCAAATTTTTTGACTAGCAAAGCCCATACTATCGGATAATTATCGGCCGTCACTGGCATCCCTTTGACCACAGTCAATGCCGAACCGCTGACTGCGGAGAGCAGGTAATAAAACTTCTCAATGTTCGTAATATCATTGTTGTTATGAATTAAACTCGTAAACGTGTCATAGAATGTTTGCCAGTTTTCTAATTTGCTATCGAAATGGAACAATTCTAGTTTAGGCAGCCGCGGCTTAGCCGACCGCGAGTCTGGCCCGGCAGCGCCCGGGCCGCGGCCCGCGGAGCGCGACGAAGGTCCGCTACCGCTGCCGTCACACGATTGCCAAGTGTCGCTATTAGCCTCCGCTACACTCAGAATACGGAAATACATGTCGTCAAAGGTTTGAATTTCCTGATAATTTGGTTTAAATTTCGGGTTTTGTTTCTTATTGTAAGAATTTAACTCGAATATGCATTGTTCGAAACATTCCCGAGTCGAATGAAGTTCTTTGAGTCGCAAATTAAATTCGGTTAAACGCTCTGGTGGAGTTGATTTGGATAGTTCAAATAACGTTTGACATCGTATAAAAAGCAGTTCTTTTTTGTTAATAAGTTGTTCGACATCGAATTCTTTTTCGTCCATTTCGAATTAAAAAACAAAAGACGCGCGCGACGCGTTGCAAAGAACGAAAATTGAAAACGTTTATTTTATACGTATTATTCTAGGTAAATAACTTAGATTCGAAATAAGCCTGTTACCTTAAAACTGCGTGAAATGTGTGTTTTATGTGTATGAATGCGTATTTAGTTTGCAAACTGAGGATGCGGTTCGATTGACCAAAATGTTTGAACTACGACATTTGAATATTGAAAATAATTAGCAAAACCGAATTGGGCAAGATATAGGTTTCACTTACAGTTTGTTCTGGCTCTATTCCTCAGTCCCAGGGACACATTTAAGACACAATCACAGCACTTTCAGAGTTTTTTATGAATAATTTAAAAGAGCGCGCGCCGGCCGGCATTCATTTCGAGCTGTCAAATTTGCGCAACTGACTGGTGGCGCCGCCGTGCGGGAGAAAGCGGAATGTTCATTCAGCCAGTATGTTTTTGATATGTGCAGGAGGTTTTAATGCACATATTACTAATTATATCTGCCCAATGTAACGTACAAGGACAAACAAATTTTAGCGGCATTTTAACTAAAATGGTTTGATTGTCGTTTATGAATAAGGGGGGTAACCAAGTACGGTATTTTTTTTTTTCAGAAATTAAGCAAGTTGCTACACCCGCACCTCAACCCACAAAAGAAGCAAAACCGACGGAAACCGTGTTCGTCGATCCCCTTTCTTTATTCGGAGATGACGAATAAAAATTATCTGTATAAAAGAAAAATCACAATTTCAGTACAGCGACTAAAACCACAGATACTAAAAACACACCATTATGTGGCAATTATCAAAGAAAATGGCTCCCTTATTTCATTTTTACTGTCGTCTCTAGGAATAGGTAAAGGGTATGTGATCCATGCAGCCACAAAAGTTTTAATTTTAATGTGGTGGCAAAATGAAAGTTTAAATAAACATTGTTATCAGTACGTTGTAAAATACATTCCATTTTTATTGTTAATTTATGAGATTTTTATAATTATGCGTTATTATTAATAGTGTAAAGTGTGTTGTGTTCATGCGAAGTCTTACAAATATTAATTGATTATGATTATACACATTGTTATGATTGTATTATGAAATAAATGTCTTGAATTTTTTAATGTTTTATTTTATTTTATAGTTCTAAACAGAAGATAATTCATTAATACGGAAAATTCAAACCTCTTCTTTAGCCTTTTCTTGGCATAGTACATGTAGTGAACATAAATGTATACAAAAATTCAACCTGGCTAAATTTACAGGATGGTAAAAATTTTGAAATGTTCAAAATATTATTCGCTTTTAGACTAATCTCTCGTAGAAATTAGCGGGGCCTGAAGGGCTACTCCGAAACACAACGTTCGAAGTTCGTGTCGTGCGATCCCTCTCGCTCTCGTATTAAATAGTATAAGTGTGAGAGGGACCGCATGACACGAACTTCGAACGTTGTGTTTCGGAGTAGCCCTTCTGGTAAGGGTTAAGGTTTCGTATGTCTCTAGATACAGATAGAGTCTGGCAAATGAAAGATGAGAATGAGTTTTCTTAAGAACTTTTTACATGGCAACAAAAAAGTCGATTGTCAACCCACGTCAAAGGTCATTTATTCGTCTTGATACTGAAGGTTGCTTGCGGTATTTGCTACGTTTTTAAGTGTTTATCATGAAAAAAAAAAGCGTAAACTGCTGTTTACTATGATATGTAAATTAAACAATAAACTGACTTTTATTTTACCATCCCATATTGTATGTATTTATATTGACGCCGGAACGACAAATTGACTACGTGTATTTTGCAATCTTTCCAGCACAGCGATTTAACGTTAACAATTTCAGAAAAAACACATATCTTCTTTCCTATTTGTTATTTTCAAAAGTGAAGTACTACTAAGTAGAATATAATGTAATTAATGTAGGTACTTAATTATTCATAAAACAGTGATAGTTATATTTTACGAATATTGTTTGTTCATTGTTGAAACTTTCCGATATTATTTATTTCATAGTAGATACAGGTAGGGTTTCGTAGTACAATAATTACAAGAGGACCTAATAAAAGCCTTTAGAATATTGTATTACATAATATATCACAAGTATCAAAACTATTTTTAGCACTATACATCAGGGATACCATACATTGATTTTTGAATTTGCCGCCAATTTTTCATTCTCATCTTTCATTTGCCAGACTCTATGTGCCAAAGTTGTATTTCAATATGTGAAATTGGTATTATTTGCAATAAAAGAGACGAATGCTTTTTTTGTTAATTTCTGACATAGATACCTACATGTGAACTTTTGTGCACCCTAATAAATTCGTAATGTTTACATTCAATTCACTGTATTTACTTACTTTAATCAGAGGAGCCGCGGTGACAAGACAGGAGCGGAAAAAGGAAGACAAGTAAAAATACGTACGTTAAATAAAATATGAATAGTGTCGTTGTAGCATGATACCTTTGAGTATTCATACATGTTTTTACAAATTTACACCTGGCAACACGCACGTGAGATCTGTCAATGTCATTCAACTGAAACCCACGACGCACTCGAGCAAGACTCGCATGCGTTCTATTTAATATTATACTGCTCAAAAAATCAAAATGAAAGCAACAGAGAAAAAGCGCAAAATCAAGAAGAAGCCGATTGACAAATCCAAAAAACAGCAAGTGGCCGTCGTTGCGCAGGAAATTAAGTTCGCCAGATTGTTGTCGGGGAATGAGAAGAAAACGCGCGATCGGGTGCTCCGTGCTTTGAAAAAGTGGCTTCTCAATTGTTTCGAAAAGAATTACGGTATGTTTGATGTGTTAAATGTTGTTTTTGGTGTTATTTTTAGTGATTTTTTCATTCCGTTTGAGTTGCAACATAACCTTAAAACATGCTTAAACAGCGTATACAAACACGCTTTTTGAATTAAAATAACGTTACATAGACTGTAGAGAATCAGTAAGCATACTCGTGTAATACGCATAATTGCCAAAAACAGTTTCAAAATGATCTGCGAGACGCAAAAATCACTTAAAAAGATAAATTCTTATTTTTCTACTTCTACATCGCCTATCTCATCTGTAGTTAGTCACAGAGGAAAGCTAATCAAATAAAGTATGTTTATTTTATCGCACTCTATACAATACAATCATTTAAAATAGGGGTTATTACAATAATTAAAAAAAATACTTCAAAATATAAAAAAATTCTGGCTTCATACTAATTTTGCTTGATATTATTTCTATTTAACCCCCAACGCAAAAAGAGGGGTGTTACAAGTTTAACCGCTATGTGTGTCTGTCTGTGGCACTGTAGTGCTTATACAGGCAGACTGATTTGAATGTTTTCCAGCGATGGTTCTTATACATCTATTATCAAAATCGGTGCAGCCGTTTTTGAGATATCGAACTTGAAGTCACAAAAACGGGGTTTTTGAAATTTTTGTTGGTTAGGTTTTTTGTAAACTAGCTTTTGCCCACGGCTCTGCCTGCGTGGTATTTGGTTATTGCTGTTCCCTCGGGAACTGTGCATTTTTCCAGGATAAAAAGTAGCCTATGTCACTCTCGGGCCCATAAACTATCTCTATGCCATAAATCACGTTGATCCGTCGCTCTGTTATGGCGCGTCAAACACTCAAACATACCCACTTTGGGATTTTAATTATAGTATTAAGTCTTTTTTGACCCCCCTTTGGTAAAGTCAGACCTGTATCTTGTTAGTTCAACTGTTAAATGGTTCGACAGATACTCTAAAAAGTTTAATATTTTATTATTAGAATTCATTTTGTATTTTTGTTAATTCCAGAATTTAAGGAAGATGACTTCACAAGGGTTTGGAAAGGGCTCTTCTACGCTGTGTGGATGTCTGACAAACCTCTCGTTCAGGTATGTCTATTTTGAATCTTTCGCCTATTTCAAATGATCTAAAGACCAGTGACTATACTTGAAACTTTTATATATTTGTAGAATTATGAGTATTGTCCTTGTATGGTCATTACCATGCGTGGTTTATTAAGGATTGGCATTATAGCACTTTCGAAACGCCAGTGTTGCCATGCGTGGCGCGCTTGACAGAGCCTGAGATCTGGACGCGGGAAAAGCGATCGTCAATTGTCAGTTTGTAAAAGAAGTTTGGCCCGAGTCGACAGTCTCAGGAACTGTTACGCGTTTCTTTATTATTAACTAGGCTTTTACTTAAGATTATTGTGAATCGTTATGATAGTTGCATTTCTAAGATTTCAGTGAATGAGTGTCGTATTGTTTTGGTTTTATCTTGACCACGATTAGTGGACTTTTGTTAGTTCTTCAAAATTTGTTTCATTCTCTGCCCGAATCCCACATGTTATGCTAACATTGATCATGTCAGGGTCGAATCCCGGCTCTCTAAGTCCTATCTTACGACATATTTATCTAAATGTAAACAACTTCAGCTTCACAATCCCAAAATTCTGTCCATGGAATGTCATTTCTACTCAAGAATGGTACGTGAAGCAGTTGAATTAAAAAAGCATAAAAATAACAATGGGTATAAGCTTTCATATTTAGCGGTGGTGTAGGGGAACAGCATGCAGCTGTCATGGTGCGATGTCATGGTTTCTAAGAAGAAATTTTCGTATGTCGTATAGTTTCAGATTTTCCCATACTGACCGATATAAATGGGCCACCCTGTATAATGGTGTATTTGTACTTGTCCAACATTCCAGGAGGACCTGTGCGAGAGCATAGCCGGCATATTGGACCTGTTCCCGCCGGAGCACATCCAGAGCGCGATGCTGCTGGCACGCGCCGGCTTCAAGATGCTCGCCACCGAGTGGTTCGGGATTGATCAGCACAGGATCGATAAGTTCCATATGGTGAGTGCCGAAACGTACTGTGACCTTAGCCTCTGGACAAATACAAATACTACTGGCTTAGCAACATATTTAAAACAAAAACCGGCCAAGAGCGTGTCGGACACGCCCGAGATAGGGTTCCGTGGCCATTACGAAAAAATGAAGTCATATTTTTCTAAGGATTTCACATTTTGTAATGGAATATTCCAAGTTTAGGTATATTTTATACCTTAGGCTGCTATAGATGTGGAAGAAAAATAGGGCGGGTCATAATGTGTCATTCAAAGAGAAGTGCGGAGCACGCTTAGAAAAACAGCAAGGTAATAATTGTACTTTTAGGACTAATAAAAACAATGGTTAGACGACCAGATGGCCTAGTGGTTAGAGACCCTGACTACGAAGCTTGAGGTCCCGGGTTCGATTCCCGTGTCGGGGTAGATATTTGTATGAAAAATACGAATGTTTGTTCTCGGGTCTTGGGTGTTTAATATGTATTTAAGTATGTATCTATCTGTATAATTATGTTTATCCGTTGCTTAGTACCCATAACACAAGCTTTGCTAAGCTTACTTTGGGACTAGGTCAATTGGTGTGAATTGTCCCGTAATATTTATTTATTTATTATTTATTTATTTATAATGGTAGAGTCTGGCCATTGAAAGCTGTCACGAGAAGCCGCAAATTAAAAAAAAAAACGGCCAAGAGCGTGTCGGACACGCCCGAAAGAGGGTTTCGTAGCCATTACGAAAAAATTAAGTAATATTTTTCTAAGGATTTCACATTTTGTACGGAATATTCCAAGTTTAGGTATATTTTATACCTTAAGCTACTATTTACTCTTAAAATACTAATAATTCTCAAGAAAACTTAACCGTTATAGTTTTCCTTGTAATTTTGATATACTTACTACCATAGATAGGTTTAGATTTTAAAGGGGGGGGGGGGGGGGGCGGTCGATTTTAATGTTTTATTTTTATTTTTTATTAATTATTATTTAATTATTATCAGGATCAATAGAACCTGCGAATGGCATGATTTTTATTTTGTTACTCAATGAGGTATTTTTTTAATTTCTAGCCACCTTAAAATTAGGCTGACTCACGAAAGTGCCAGGATTGGGCGAGGCAACCCTAGATTTTGGCACTTCTTGATAAACACTATCGAACACTACTTACTTACGCGCTTAGCTTACTAACGAGTTTAGCTCGAGCACAGCTCGGTCACCCAGGTACTTATTTCTGTTGTACAGTTGGTGCGGCGCTACCTGCGCGGGGCGCTGCGCTGCGTGCAACGGAGCGGTTGGAGCGAGACAGCCTGCGACCATTTCGCCGGCATGCTGTCGCACAAAGATGGTGAGTCTGACAATCGGCCAAGTGCATAAACATAACTAAGAATCATTGCAAAAAAACTTGCTTTCACGTAATAAAACCGGTCAAGTGCGAGGCGGAGCCGCGCACGAAGTCCGTTCCGTACCATTATCTACACCAGGGGTTTTCAAAGTGGGGGGCGCGACAAGAATTTAAGGGGGGCGCGGGGCCTCAGGAAATTTGAACACGATTACCTAATTCTTCTCTATATACGACTAGCTTTTGCCCGCGGCGGCGGTGAATTCGGTTATCGCTCGCTATATTGGTTTGTAGTACATGCTATGTATCAGAGATGGCGCTGTATGTGAAAAAATATTTTACTGCTTTTCTTTTTAAATTTTTCCTGAATTTTCTTTGCTATAAACCTCACGGAGCCCGAGACCTTTCCAACGAATGCAAAACCTTTGAAATCTTTTCTTGCGTTCTGGAGTTATAGCGTCAGGAAGGAAAACCCGACTTATTTTTATATAGTAAGAAGAAGAAGATTAGGTACCCAGCTGACCCTTTGAGCCGTGGCGCTACCGGCAACGCTAGGAAGATGATGATGATTTGGCTAGCTAGCCCATTCACTTTCGTTTCCTTGCATCGAAGCGAAGGGGGGCGTGGGAATTTCATTTTTGCCAGCAGGGGGGCGTGCCTAAAAAAAGTTTGGGAACCCCTGATCTACACAATATTAGACGTTAGCAACAAAACACGGTTGTTGTATTTTTATATTAAATAAATAAATAAATATCATGGGACACTTGACACCAATTGACCTAGTGCCAAACTAAGCAAAGCTTGTACTATGGACACTAGGCAACGGATAAACATACTTAAATATAGATAAATAAATACTTAAGTACATATTAAACATCCAAGACCCGAGAACAAACATTCGTATTATTCAAACAAATATCTGCCCCGGCCGGGATTCGAACCCGGGACCTCAAGCTTCGTAGTCAGGGTCTCTAACCACTTAGCCACCCGGTCGGGGCCGGTCGTCGGATATTTACTAGCTTTTGCCCGCGGTTCCGCCCGCGTGGTATTCGATTATTGAAAGAAAGAAAGAGAAAATAATTTATTTATAACAGCAATGACACATTAAGGTTAGGAAAAATAACAATAAGAAATGCGCGCTGTTCCCATGGGGACTGTGCATTTTCCCGGGATTAAAAGTAGCCTATGTCACTCTCTGGCCCATAAACAGCTATCTCTGTGCCAAAAATCACGTCGATCCATCTCTCCGTTTCGACGTGAAAGACGGACAAACACATGAACATACAAACATATTATTATTCTCTACATCTATTCTCCACATCACCACTGGCTCTCAAACTCAAATAATTTATTGTTAATTACAAAAAAAAAAACTCTCTTAAATTGATAAATTATTCAATATTATAGTGTTTTGTATAACGTTCGGAACTGTTGCATGTTAGTTTTTAAGTAATTTTAATAATTTTTATATCACTTCATTCATGTCATCATCATTGTTTCTTATTTACTAAGCCGTGTATGTGTTGTGGAAATAAAGTTTTTTATCTATCTATCTATCTATCTAACATACTTTCGCATTTATAATATTAGTATGATCCTTGTCACCGTATTTGGGATTTGACCCCCTTATAATGTATACTAGCTTTTGCCCACGACTTCGTCCGCGTGTACTTTAGTTATCAGGACATTTTTTAATTAACCCCCGTTATAATTGTGACTATTTTCATACTTCTAAGTCCATAAATGAGAAAATTCCATATAAGCTTCACCCCCCCATTTCACCCCCTTAGGGGATGAATTTCGAAAAATCCGTTCTTAGTGCTCACTTACATCATAAAAAGAACCCCTGTACCAAATTTCAAGTTTCTAGGTCCAGCGGTTTGGGCTGTGCGTTGATATATAACCCAGTGAGTCAGGTTTGCCTTTTATATATATAGATTTCCATTCGCAGGCATCCTAGCTCTGAACACCCCGCTCTTCGCTCGCAACGCGATCTCTATGTCGCTCCACGTCGCTGATTGTTACCTGGAGGAGATTTCCAAGGTAATTTTAACGTTGGGATGTAGGGAGGTGGACTGTTATGTTACATAAATAAGTTAATCATTTTTAATACGAGCTTTTTCTGTTGACTACTTTTTGTTGGTGCTACGACAGTGGTGCTACGATTGTGACACTTTGACAGTGATGCTACGACTGTGACACTTTGACAGTGGTGCTACTGCTACGACAGTGGTGTCACATGTGACACTTTGACAGTGGTGCTACGACAGTAATGCTACGACTATGATGCTGCGATTGTGACACTTTGACAGAGATGCTACGACAGTGGTGCTACGATTATGACACTTTAACAGTGGTGCTACGACAGTAATGCTACGACTATGATGCTACGATTGTGACACTTTGACAGAGATGCTACGACAATGAATCTACGATTGTGACACTTTGACAGTAATGCTACGACAATGATGCTACGATTGTGACATTTTGACAGTGGTGCTACGACAATAATGCTACGACACTGATGCTACAATTATGACACTTTGACAGCGGTGCTACGATTGTGACAAATTGACAGCGGTGCTACGACAGTAATGTTACGACAGTGATGCTACGATTGTGACACTTTGACAGTGATGCTACGACAGTGATGCTACGATTGTGACACTTTGACAGTAATGCTACGACAGTGATGCTACGATTGTGACACTTTGACAGTAATGCTACGACAGTGATGCTACGATTGTGACACTTTGACAGTAATGCTACGACAGTGATGCTACGATTGTGACACTTTGACAATGATTCTACGACAGTGATGCTACGACAGTAATGCTACGACAGTGATGCTATGATTGTGACACTTTGACAGTAATGCTACGACAGTGATGCTACGATTGTGACACTTTGACAGTGATGCTACGACAGTGATGCTACGATTGTGACACTTTGACAGTAATGCTACGACAGTGATGCTACGATTGTGACACTTTGACAGTAATGCTACGACAGTGATGCTACGATTGTGACGCTTTGACAATGATTCTACGACAGTGATGCTACGACAGTAATGCTACGACAGTGATGCTACGATTGTGACACTTTGACAGTGATGCTACGACAGTGATGCTACGATTGTGACACTTTGACAGTGATGCTACGACAGTGATGCTACGATTGTGACACTTTGACAGTAATGCTACGACAGTGATGCTACGATTGTGACACTTTGACAATGATTCTACGACAGTGATGCTACGACAGTAATGCTACGACAGTGATGCTACGATTGTGACACTTTGACAGTGATTCTACGACAATGATGCTACGATTGTTATACTTTGACGGTGATGCTATGACACTGATGCTACGACAGTGATGCTACAATTGTGACACTTTGACAGTGGCGTGGTCAGAAACTCCGTTACGTAATACTTTAAAGTCTCCTAAGTTGTGAGTGGGTCTAAACCCGTGGTCGCCCCAGGTGTCCTCGGGCCGCGTGCCGCCCGCGAGCCTGTGCGCGCTGCTCCGACCGTTCGTCATGTACGTGCGCCACGGCGCCTTGTGACACTTTGACAGTGGTGCTACGATTGTGATACTTTGGGAATGACGTTACGATTGTGACACTGACAGCGATGCTACGATTGTGACACTTGGACATTGACGTTACGATTGTGACACTTTGACAGTGGTGCTACGATTGCGACACTTTGACAGTGGTGCTACGACAGCGGTGCTACGATTGTGACTCTGACAGCGATGCTAGGATTGTGACACTTTGACAGTGATGCTACTATTGTGACACTTTGACAGCGGTGCTACGATTGTGACCCTTTGACAGTGTCACAAATTGCGTGGTCAGAAATTGCGTTACTTATTACTTTAAAAGTCCCCTAAGCTGGCAGTGAGTCTAAAGCCGGGTCCAGACGAGTGTAACGTGTAATGTAATCTATCGTGTAATGTAACACGAATTCTACGTGTGGACGTCACTACGAGCATTACATGTAACGCTCGCGTGGCGCTCGGTGTTGATCCATCGGCTGTCGGTTTTTCGCGCGAACACAAAGGCGCTCGCAGTGCTTCGCGTACACAATTCGCTTTGAGTTCGTGTGCCGTCCACACTGTTGACGCTAAATTACACGTAATGTTACATTACACGTTACACTCGTCTGGACCCGGCTTAAACCCGTGGTCGCTCCCAGGTGTCCTCGGGCCGCGTGCCGCCCGCGAGCCTGTGCGCGCTGCTCCGTCCGTTCGTGCTGTACGTGTGCCACGGCGCCGCGCCGCCGCTCGCCGCCGCCGCGCGCCGGGTGCTTACCGACCTGATGGCTCACGGTGACGTGCAGGTAAAGATTATGGGAATGTTTTGAAATGTTTATTTGTGTGAAAATTATTTACATATTGCTAGGTACTAAAGATTATTGGAGTTTAGGAGGCCTCTTTGAGTCGCTGAGCCAAATTAGTTAGTTAGTTAGGAGGTTTAATACAATTCGTTATTATTTTATTATTATTATTAAAGCTATACTGGGTGACCTTAGCCTCTGGACAAATACGAATACTTAGCAAGATATTTAAAAACAAACTGCAAAGTATCATAACAATCACTCCGATTTTTACTGAAAAACTAACGGTTTTCAATGTATCACTTTGGAGCAGCCTGTGTATTTGGATGATCTGATTACATTTTTTTTTTCTTGTCTAATTAAGCAAATAACTATTGTAAGATATTGCTAAGTATCAGTCTTATCCGTCCGTGGTTTCATTATTCGTCCAGAGGCTAAGGTCACCTTGTATAAAATTATTTAGCACAATAGAGTAAAAAATGAGTAGTTTATTTATTTCGTTAGTAACTATCGCTTGAGTACTCGTAACAGAAAATGAATATCCGGTGTTAGCAGAGCCCCTCTCCTAAGCAAAATGTACGCAGTGTGGGATCATTTTAAATGGTTTTATTGATATAGAATAAATTACGACTATCAGATTTTTCATATTCATTGTGCTATAAGTGCTACCTTTATACAAAAATAGCTTTTGCCCGCGGCTGCGCCCTCGTGGGATTCGGTTATCCCGTTCTATCGGGAATTGCAATTTTCCGGGATAAAAAGTAGCCTATGTCACTCTCGGGCCCATAAACTATCTCTATGCCAAAAATCACGACGATCCGTCGCTCCGTTTCGACGTGAAAGACGGACAAACACACAAACTTACAAACACATTCATATTAGTATGGATTAGTATAGATTTCAAGTTTCTAGGACAGCTGGAATTACCCTGTATATTTTTCGGTCTAGTCAATTAGTATGGAAACACCTTTTTATCTTGACTTTGAAGTTTATTTTTTTTTACAGCTTCAAGGAACTATAGACCTGATTATATGGTTTTAATTTCAACTCGATACCTCCACGCGTTCCCGTGATAAAGAGTTAACTGACCGACAGACGGACAGACAGCAATGTGATCCTTCAGTTTTTTCCTTTTGAGTACGGAACCCTAAAAAAAATTGGAGATAATTTCATAATAATGATTCATAATTTTAGGAAGATGATGAGGCTAAATCTGATGAGGACGGCGAAGAGAGTGATGACGAAGCGCAGGGTGATGACGAGCGGGGTGATGAAAATGACAGCGATGCTGAGATCACTGACGGGTGAGTTTATTAATATGTTTTTGACAAAAACTTTTTTTCATTCCTTACGAAATTTTTGCGTTCAGTTTAAATTTTTTTAAAGGAATTTATTACTTATTATATTTTTTTGTAATTTTTTCTTTAATCGAATACGTAGTTTTTAAGTATTTTTTATTTGTAATTATTTTATTTTGAAAAAAAAAAATCTTTCTGCCTAGTTTTTTGCTACGCATTCTTCTTGGGAAAGCGCTGGTAGTTTAAAAATGATGTGTAAAAGTTGTGGCCTATTTACTGAATAAATGATTTTGATTTTGAAGTAATTTGCATACTCACTTCCTGGACACTAGCAGCTAGTCATCCTGAGTTACTTTCTTCGAAGTTTTTGAGAAAACTAGTCATAGTCAAAGTCAAAATTTCTTTATTCAATTTAGGCTATAACAAGCACTTATGAACGTCAAAATAATCTACCACCGGTTCGGAAGAACCTCTGTTGAGAAGAATCCGGCAAGAAACTCAACGAGTAATTTTTTTTTTAAACAGATTCACAATATTATAATATTCATAAATGATAACTATATACATCACAAGTATTTGGGCCAATCAACCATTTTACCGACACTTTGGGCGTCTTCTGCGTTAGCAAAATTGTCTCTGGCGTTACCAAAAAATTGTACTTCCAAATAGATGTTTCACGGTTTAATAGGTTGGACTTAATACGTAGGATGGCATGTATTCATGTACATCATTAAATTACAGAAAAAACATGTTAACTTACAAAAATCTGCAATTGTTTGAAAAATGTCGCGGACAGATTAGTGTCGGTAAAAAAGTTGATGGCCCATTTAACACAAGTGTGTAACAGTTGTGTTAGGTCCCCCAGGGCTCTGGACCCACGGGCGGGTCACGTGGACGTGGTCCTTCGAGCGCTCCCAGTGCCGGCGCGCGAGCTGGCGGCCATGCTTCGCGACCAGCTCGCGTCCGCCGCCGGCGCCGGCCACCGCCGTGCCAGGAAGTGTGTCGCGCTGTGAGTATACAAAGGAATCGCTCCTGCCGAAAATACCACGTTCCGAATATACCAAATTTGATATATTGACACAAGAGTAGACACTACAAGTACAATGAAAAGGTCAAAGAACACAAATTTAAATTAACTCAAAAATTCATTATAAATACACATAAATATATAGGTACACACTAATACATAATAATAAAGTCAAACTAATACATATCAACACAAATGAACTACATGCAAAGTCAAAAACAAAATTGGAATATTATGACGTGCTAATTTATTTCGCACTCAATTCGAGATTAAACCTTAAACCTTTTAAATAAACCTCAGTTTTCTAGTGTGTGCCATACTTTTGGTTATTATGGCTGCTACTCTACCAGTGGTGATGTGGGTGCTCCGGTATATTTGTACACGATGGATGTCTCCAACAATTTGACCGCTTTGACTGAGTCACGGGTAATGACTATTTTGGACGTTTCCAAGTATTTGGTGATCTTGACTGCTACGTACTATATGACGCTGACTGTACAATAAAGAGTATAAACAAACAAACAAACTTGTTCCCAGCCTGGAGCAGTTCGCGTCAGGGGAGCACCCGTTGGCGCCGCCGCCGCCGCCGCTGGAGACGGGTGCTCCGCTGCGGCCCGCGCGCGCCGCCAAGACCCTGCGCGCTCTCGAGAAGAAACTCGTCGCCAACGGGGACGAGCTGGCGCTCAGAGGTGGGTTGTGATAGCCGTGATGATGATGATAGTGATGATTATGATTAATATGATAATAATGATTATGATTATTATGATGACGAGTATGATTATTGTGATAACGATTATTGTCATGATAATGATTTTTATGACAATAATGATTATGATTATTATGATAACAACGATTATGATTATTATACTAATGATTATTATCATGATGATAATGATTATGATTTAAAAAATGATTATGATTATTGTACCTATAATTATTATTATGATAATTTCGATTATGATTATTATGATAATAACAGTTAGGATTATTAATAACAATTATTGTTATTATGATAATAATAGTTATTTTATTATTATGATGTCGTAAATTATTATGACGATGATTAGCTTAACGTAGAAGTGAGTCTTGCTCGTCATGCTGAACTGATAAAATGTATACATTGGAAAACTACAAAAGCAAAAAGTGTACGCTTACCTACATAATCAATATAAAAATAATATAATAGAAAAATAATACGTGTATTACTTGGAAACCATAAATCTAATGAATGAACTACAAATGATTACTTTGCTATCTCGACCTTACGACAGCTACGTCTATGTAACAAATGTGTGTTCATGCAGTTCCTTTACGCACAAATCACACAAACCCACCAAACTACTCTACGCGTTTCGCACTCAACCAGAGTTCATTCTCACAACACAACCGTTCACCATGCCACGTACCAATACATAAACATATCTGCAGCTCTCGTTTTTTCACCACTAACCTGTGTGTGTCCGTAGGTCTCAGCCGCAAACACCGCAAACGGCTGTTGGCCAGGTCGCGCGCCGGGCACTCCATCGTGGACGAGGTGCCCGCCGCCAAGAGGCAGACAGACAAACGCACTAATGCCGTGAGTACCTTACAAGGTGTTAGCTATAAAAATAACGAGGAGCAAGGGCTACGGATTAGCCCGAAACATGTCGAGCTAAACTCCATTTAAGACGAGTTATCCGTTACAATATCATTTAATATCAAAATAACTGGTAACTAATGCAAGGGGTAAGACCTTGTGCAAGGTCCGCCCGGGTTGCTACCACCATCTTGATCGCTAATCCTGCCGTGAGGCAGCAGTGCTTGCACCGTTGTGTTTCGGCGTGGAGAGTAAGACAGCCGGTGAAATTACTGGCACTTGAGGTATCCCATCTTAGGCCTCTAGGTTGGCAACGCAACTGCAATACCACTGGTGTTGCAGATGTTTATGGGCCGTGGTGATCTCTTACCATCAGGAGACCCACTTGCTCGTTTGCCATAGCCTTACTGTAACCGCTTGCTGGCTGCAGTACGAATATAATAAGTAACAATCTAATGAGGGCTATCGCGTATGAATTCGCCGCTAGAGGCGCTAGTGCAGCGTGAGCTCAACGAAATGTCAAATCTCATAGTTTTTGGGTGAGCTACGCGGATTTATTTATAACTAGCTTTTGCCCGCGGCTCCGCCCGCGCGGTATTCGGTTATCGCGCGCTGTTCCCTCGGGAACTGTGCATTTTTCCGGGATAAAAAGTAGCCTATGTCACTCTTGGGCCCGTAACTATCTCTTTGCCAAAAATCACGTCGATCCGTCGCTCCGTTACGGCGTGAAAGGCGGACAAACATACAAACATACAAACACACTTTCGCATTTATAATATTAGTATGGGTTATTTTGTGAATATTTTGCATTGCCTGGAATTAATTATGGCAACTATGCGATAAGGGGTAATGAATGTTTTGAGATAGTTTTGTTTTTCGCAAACTTTTGTCCTCCCTTTTTTTCCGAACAAAACGGGATAACGCAACACTGTGGTTGCTCGATATTTCTATGGTACGGTTTTAAGATGTATTAAATATGATTTTAATCTAAACTTTGTTTTCACGCCCGTTATAACAAACTTTGAAAGCCACAATTGAAAACCTCACGCAACAGTGGCGCCATCTAGTAACACAAAAAACGATACCCCTCACTGACACTAGATTTGTAGTCTTCATAAATTCTATTTCGCCAAATGGTTTCCAACAGCAAATACATGAATTACTAATACTCGAATTACCACTAATACTAGAAACTACGTTACAGAATGGTGACTGGCAAGTGGAAGAAACTGAACCTGATAACAAGAAAAAGAAGCGGAAACAAGCGAATAAAGAAAATTTAGAGGAACCTAAAATCAAGAAACAGAAAATAGATAAAACTGAAAACATTCTCAAAGTTAAAAAAGACAAAGCTAAGAAACTAAAAGCCGAAGAAGCTGGGAAGGTTAAAGTAGTCAAAGTCAACGGTGCACCCAATGTTAAAGTCAAAAGCGATGAAACAAAAGATGTCAAAGTCAAAGGCAAACTGAGAGAAAAAAACGTCAAAGAGAAACAAAAAGTAAAAAACAATGTTAAAGAAAAAAACGAAATCAAACTTAAAAACGATGTTAAAGCTAAAACGCAAGATAAAAGTAAACAAGTTAAAGATGGCGCGAAACTTGTTGTTAATAAAATCAAAAAGTTCCAAAAACAGGATAAGGTTAACAGTAGCCTGAACGATTTGAATACGCCGAAAAAGGTGAAGTTTGAGCTGAAAAACAACTCTATGCAAGGAACTCTGGATTACTACAAGAGCGTGCGACAAAGTCCTAACATTCCGTTTGACAGTAGCAAACGACCATCCAAAACTAATTTGAAAGTGTCTACTCCTTCACCGATAAATCCATTTTTTAAGAGGAAAATGACGCGGAGAGCTAGTCTTGCTGCTCAAATTGTATACTAAACCTAGGTTTTTAGTTAGCTTTCAATCAAGTAACAATATGTTACTTATAAGCTGGTTTTTTAAGCAAACAACATTGTATTATAAATTCTTTTGGTCGAATTATCGTTTCACATAATTTTTGTTCCGCTAAGAAATGTTTCAGAAATACATTATTGTTATTTAAGATAATGTTATGTTATTTGTATGTACAAGCATAAGTATTACAGCGTTTTTATTGAAATATTATACATTTGGATCAAGTTTTATAGCAAATATTCGAGCGTTTTGACCGCGCTGTCAAACGTCATTAGCGTCCCACGTTTATAGCACAACGGAAAGATAAGTCACAAGAATTTTAATCACGCTAAATTCAGTATCGGAGTTATTTTAATTTTTCATAAAAAAACAACACGGCATCACCCCTTTTAATAACACCTGCGAAGACACCAATGACATAAAAAACGCTGCAAAAACGCTGAATATTCGCTCTTTAGCTTCTGCTAGATCGAAAGCGCATAAGCTTAAAATCAAAACTGTAATAAAATAAACTTAAATCAGCTTCTGGAATGTATAAAATGTTATATTATTTTGAGTTAATACACTTTCGATAGAGATGTTCGGAATTGTCAAAATGAAATGACGCTTTAACTAGATTTGGTGCAAGTTATTACGTTCTTTAAAAGTCGTTATACAATGTTAATTATGTGAAGAGAACATTATGTGAAAAGAGCATTATGCCAAACTATGTTATGTCAATCGATGTATTTTATTAAGGTGATACCCATGCGTAGTTCTAATAATTATGGAGCTCTTTAAAACAGTGTTTGTTTGTTTGTCTGTGAAACGGCTGTTCGGATACTAAGTAACGAATAGATGTTAATATTGACCAGTGTTAGATCTGTAATTATTATCACATGAAATAAAATGTTTTTGGAAAATTTTCATCGAATTTTTAGTTCACCGAATTTAACTGAAACCATTCCAATATGACCGTATTAAATTACATCCGCATCTTTGCTTCTGTTGAGGACTCTATCACGTGGGAATTCCGCGAAACTTTGATTTTAGGGCTCGCCTACTTTACACTTATAATATACAAGAATATCTTTACACTTTAGTACCTTGTCGCTGTCACTATGAAGTCTGAACTTATATAAGTTGTCAAAAGCCATAAAGTCAAGTCAAAGAATCTTTATTCAATTTAGGCTATAACAAGCACTTATGAACGTCAAAAAAATCTACCACCGGTTCGGAAAAAAACCTCTGTTGAGAAGAATCCGGCAAGAAACTCAACGAGGTATTTTTTAAAAAGTGACAAGGTACTAAAGTGTAAAGATATCTCTGACCTCATCTGTACAAAATTTAAAGGTCTAAATCTAAATCTAGCAGTTGGACTGGGCGGTGATATTTATAGTCTTAAGGTCATAGCTTTCGGCGAACTGAAAATCGGTGAAGAGGCAATTCTTCGAAAATAAATTTGATGTAACTACGTAATTAAAATTTGCGTTTCCAGCCGGAATAATGTGAAAAAATGAGTTAGTTAGGGATGGTTTTCTTCCGTATTCATATTTCTATTTTAATAGTTCAATTGTAATATTATTTGATTCCAAATACGACGTAAATGAATTGTGTACTATCCTGAGTAAATATCTTATTTAGTTTGTCAGTTAATATTGGACGCTTATTTTTTCTTTCGTCAATCAAACAAAAATTGACGAAGGAAGGACGTTAAATATAGGAAATAGGCGTGATTTCAGGCGGAAGTTTAACTGGCTACATTTGCATGTTATAAGTAAAAACTGACAGATGTAGATAACACTAGATAACGCAAACACCTCAATTTGTATAAAAAGCGACCGTGTCACTTTTTATATCTACTGTGACGTCTCAAGAGCGAATTAGCGATGTGAATTCCCCGATGTCCGCGCAAAATCGATTCAAATGCGCCGCCCGCCCGCGGGGCTCGAGTCAGTCACTAGTCATGATTAGTCAGTTAGCGGTCAGTCTTTGTATGGGGCCAACCCTGACGTTTGGTCGGGGTTCGGACACCTGAAGTAGATGCATTTGCGTGATCTAGTGTACTCTATATCTGTGTAAAAAAATGTTTTTTCCGTTTTATGAGATTTAATACTATAAATATTTATTATGGCGATTGTACAATTCAAATAATCGACTTATCTGTTAGGAATTGTGGAACAGTTATTCTATCATAGATAAAATTTTACATATTTCTTTGTCTTGGCAGCGCTTCCACCAATAACGTGTCAGAGATGTGTTTTTCATTATCCAATAGAAACCCTCAATTTATATCTTCGCACAGCACATCTCCGGTGGAAACAGCTGAGCGTAGCGAGGCGAGGTAAATAAAGCATTTCTATTGGTTAATCAAAAATATCGTCACTACTTTGAAAAAATCTCGTATCTCAAATCAATGTCATCAAAATTGATCCTTGAAAAAAATGGTCATAAAGTTCACTCAGATTTTTTATATTTTTTGAGATACGAGCTTTTTAAAAGTAGTGACGATATATTCGTCGCACATCTCTGCTGGAAACGCTGCTTTATGTCAGTTTTGACGATATACATGGAGCATTAAACCCAAAGGAGATGTCATGCGCCTCAAATAATTTCAGAGACAAGCAAGAATGTCATCCTATTCAAGTATTTCTCTTTAAAGTCGTAACCTGAGTTTATCTCTCCGATTTCAACAAAATTTCGGAGGTTGCGTCCATGAGTTTCGAGTTTCGATTTTTTTTTTAATAATTTTCGTAATGGAACGGACACATTCATACAATATTATGGGGACACATCTGGAGACCCTGTTTTTAACCGCCGACGCAAAAAGGGGTGTTATAAGTTTGACCGCAATTTGTGTCTGTCTGTGGCACCGTAGCTCTTAAACCGATGGACCGATTTGAATGCGTTTTAATTGAAAGCAGGTTTTCTAGCGATGGTTCTTAGATATGTTTCATCAAAATCGGTTCAGCCGTTTTAGATATTGAACGCTGAAGTGACAAAGTCGTGGGTTTTCCAACTTTTTGTTGGTTAGTTTATTTAGCTCGGAATCATGGACTGAGTCTAAGGGCCTGTTGTTTGATCAAACAAACTAATAGTTAAAATGTATGGCAAAAATAACAATAGTTAACACATTTCAATGGAAATCTGACTATTAGTAACTTTAATCATTTTATCATTGTTACTAACATGGTATAGATAATCTCCGAAATAAAAGAATATTATTATTATTATTTAACTTCTGATCAAACAACGGGCCCTAACACCCAAATTTTGTTGAAATCGGAGATAAACTGCTCGTTTGGCCATCCAGTCGAATATAAAAGACCCAATTAGAGTCGGGGTTTTAAAATATTATAAGTTAGGTAATTTTGAATGACAGCTCCGGTAGGTTTCATGCTATTGCAGTGTTTTAATGTAAATGGTAGTTATATTGTTTGTTTGTTGAATTAGCGAAGCTCATTTGACTGCTTGGTTGTTGAGTTACGGCGTCGTGTAAGATAATAAACACATTTGAATTTAAACGTTTGTTTTAATTGGTCGCACAGACTTGTATTCCACTTGTAATAAGGGTCAGTATCGCTTGGTTTAAAAAGCAACTGGTCAGTTGTCTAAGAAGCAATAAGTCTAAATATCAATGGACGAATTATTATTATGTGTTGTAATTTTTTCTTTAATTGTATACTGTAGTATTTAAGAATTTTATTTGTAATTATTTGATTTTGAAAAAAAATACTTTCTGCCAAATTTCTTGCGGCGCATTCTTCTTGGCAATGTTCTTTCCGAAAGCGCTGGTAGTTTAAAAAAATGACGCGTAAAAGTGCCCATTGCGGCCTATTTACTGAATAAAATTGGGAACCCCCGACTTTGTCACTTCAAAGTTCAATATCTCAAAAACGGCTGAACCGATTTTGGTAATACATGTCTAAAAACCATCGCTAGAAAACTTGCTTTCAATTAAAAAAGACCGCGTTCAAATCGGTCCACCCATTTAAGAGCTACTGTGCCACACACAGACACACATAGCGGTAACTTATAACACACCTCTTTTTGCGTCGGAGGTTAAAAAATGATACCGTCATCGAAAATAAAACAAGCATATAAACTGTATATTATATGTCATATATTTATCACAATAATATAGTATGTACAGGTAACTCTACTATCATACAGGTGGTCTTGTCTTAAGCTACTCTACATAAATACACGCGCACATACGCACCAATATCTATACTACATCCATAACACAGCATCTCAATCTGTATGAAATTAAAAACATTTTTGTATACATTTTTCTACTAATTAATAAAATTATAATTATCTATGTAAAGTACAATTCAATAGAATCTGACAATTTTCTACAAATTTAAGACACCCTAACGTGGGCACGCTTGATTATATATGTCCCTGTTGTTGCAATTATCATCTAAAAGAAATCAAAAAAGAATAATAGTCACATCACAAAGCCTTAGGCAGCCCGGTGTTCATATTAGAAGACTGGAAGTGTCTACAGGATTGTTAAATTCTATTGAATTGGAGTATATGTATATATATATATATATATATATATATATATGCCAAAAAGGCGGCTTTCCTTTCATCGAAATTGTTTTATTGCATTTCACATTTTATTAAAATAATAAATATTCTTTGCCCTAACGTAATATTCGATCAAAATTCCAAAAGAAACTGAGAATATTTCGGGAATTCTTTTACATAACAAGGGTTACTTAGAATAGATTAGGTTAGATTTATTTCTATCTACAAAAGTCGAAGATTTTAGTGTAATTTAAATTATATGAAGCAACCATTCGGTCAAACAATACACTAGGGCAAAAAAATATTCGAACAACGGATACTCGTAAAAAATATATGAGTCGAGATTATACATAGGAATTGAATTAGGCCATTTAAAAACTGCTTCCTTTACTTCCCGACTACGGCAGTTTAAAATGATGGTTCTGTTTTCATCGAACATTCCATGTACTCTATTTCATCATAAATTGCATTGAATTTTAAGGTTCAAAATAGAAGAAATAAAATAATAAATGTAAATCAGTGTACTTTCTTTCTTACATTGGCCGATATTCAATTTCCATACAAGTAACAATGTGTATTATAATAACATAATCACTTATAAACTCAACTCATTTCCATTTCAAACTGCTGTAAATAAAAAAAATGCTTTTCAAAAAGCAAAGCTGCTTTAGCACAGACAAAAAAATTTAATCATACAAATTTTATCGCAGTGTTTTATGTAACATACAAAAAGACATACACGCACACATTTACACATCAGCGGCGCTCCTCGCAGCGATCCTAGCATATACAACTCTTAGCTATGTCTATGTACATAAATGCATTTTCATTGAAAATTATATTTTTTACATTTCCACCCCCAGTGTCAACTTTACATAAGTAGAATTTTAGTATCACAAAAACATACTGAAAAACACGGAAAAACCAGAGAGAGACCAGCACTGGGAATCGAATCCAGGTCCTCAGGATACCCCTACACCATCACTGGACTCGGTTTGTATTTTCAATACGGATTTTACGGGATGACCGTAACAAAATTTGGAGTTGAAATAAAAAATAGGAAGACTCCAAAAAACAATCTTACAATTTTAGTAGTTTTTGACTTCCTCCTTCCAAGCATACTTACATAAACAATGGTATATTTCTTTAAGCAGTTTGAATTTGGTTATTGTTATAGTCTTCAAGACTAGAAAAACAAGCAATGAGCCAATTAGCCCGTCATAGAAACCCTCCTTGCTTGTCTTACTTGGGGATTTTGACATTAGTTGCTACATATGACGCTCGTTTTATCCTTTACCAGTTGACCTGAGTTGACACTAGGGACGTTGGAAGCGTTGCTCCAACCAAACTTACCAAAACGCCGTCCAAGTTTTACAATAAGCAAAATTTATTCTTGACCCTTTTGTCTATGATGTCTAGGCAGCGAAAAAAGAAAGAAAACAAAATCTCTGTATTATTATTTTTTTAACTCGCTGACGTAATTAGACCCCCTCTCTTCCCTTTTGTTTACATACCTGAATGAACCCTTAGCACTGTCTTTTTTCATTAAAAAAATTAATTCAAAAACGTGGGTAGTCGGGTACTGTTACAGTAGCGACATCTAGCGGTGGTTTGCAGCAAACGTTTTACATATTGCAGAGGATTTCCGTGGCAGGCTAGTTGGCTCTCATCATCGTCATCATCATCAGCCTATGTTCGTCCACTGCTGGACATAGGCCTCTCCCATGACACGCCACCGAGCACGATCCTCGGCCACTCTCATCCAGCTCTTGCCAGCCACCCTGCGAAGATCATCGCACCACCGAGTCTGAGGGCGTCCTACGCTACGTTTGCCGATCCGTGGTCTCCACTCAAGAACTCGTCTACCCCAACGGTTATCGGTTCTTCGGGTTATATGACCGGCCCATTGCCACTTCAGCGTGCTAATGTGGTGGGCTATGTCGATAACTTTGGTTCTCGATCTTTCAGAGAAACTCCGAGCATAGCCCTTTCCATAGCACGTTGAGCAACTTTAAATTTGAATTTGACAACTCTTTTTGCGTCACGTCTAAGATTGGTTGAATAACTAAATTAACCAATCGCAAGCAAGTCTGTGACGTCAAACAGACCCCGCCGTACTAACGCCATCTAGCGATATTCCTGCTGTCAGAAATTGACAAGATTTCATATTTTTAATACTATAATTTGATTCGTCCTCTGTATTTCGTTTGGAAAGAGAAAGACGCTGGTATTTTTAAAATTTCGTTACGTTTGTTAATTTATTAAAAAAAAATAAGTATTATCATTTTACAGCCTTATTCATAAAAAATTAGAGCCTCCTTGAAGGCTCCTTGATGGCCCGATGCTAAAAAACGTGATTCATAAACGTCTGCTAGCGCTAATCAGTCGATCAAGGCTCTGCTGAAGTTGTGGACCGTAGACCCTCCTTTATCTCCCTGCTAAGCCACAAAATGGCTGCCACAAATTTGAACAGCTGACTTTGACAAGAGCAAAAAACCATACCGAAGATATTTATATGGAGGTTTACGCAAAGATTAAAAAAAAAATCAGGAAAATTTATTTTCAGGAATTTGTATTTAAAAATCCTCTAATAATATGAAAAAAATAAAATTACGATGATTAACGTAGTTACGGCTTTTTGCACTTAATTTAGGTCTACTAAAACACGCTGATCGGAAATGGCGGGAAAACAAACATCTCTGTTGTCAATTTTTTTTTTAATTCTCGATTTGGCCATTTTTTGTCTTTGATTTGTCAAGAGTGCCAACATAACGCGTCTAATCAGTCTATCAGCAGCTCAACAACTAGCAGACTGCTAATGCTAACAAGCGTTTATGAATCATACTTCTTGACAAACGTCAAACAAGCTTAATCAGTCTGTTAACTAACAGACCGATCAGACCTCAATTAAGGATTTTTTATAATAAGTTTATTCCATAACGAGTAAGTTTTTTGTTTTAATATTAATTTTCAGGGAGCATCCATATTATTATCTACATTCCAGTAATGACACAAGAACAGCTCACCCTTTCGGAGCACTACTTATTATTTATTACACGGTTTTTTTTTAATTTTGGTATTCAATTGCAATATGATTCTTTATGAGAGATCGGTTTTTTTTCACGCTAGTCGAATGGTATCATGACAGGGAAAATGTCACTAGATGGCGTTAGTTTCGTGCCTGTATGACGTCACAGTCTTTCTGCGATTGGCTCATTTGGTTTAACTAATCACAATCGCGAAATCCAACGTTGGTGCTTTACTGTAGGCCTTATAAATAGGCTCAGAGTTGCTCAGCGAGCTATGGAGAGAGTTATGCTTGGGGTTTCTCTACGGGATCGAATCAGGAATGAGGAGATACGTAAGAACAAGGGTCACCGACATAGCCAAGGGAATTAGCTCGTTGAAGTGGCAATGGGCGGGCCATAGAGCACGGAGAGCGGATGGCCGTTGGGGCCGGAAAGTTCTCAAATGGTGATCGCGCGGCAAGCGCAGCGTAGGACGTCCACCAGATGGACGGATGACCTGGTTAAAGCCGCGGGTTCAAGGTGGATGCAGGCCGCTGCCAACCGAAGCAACTAGAGGTCTATGGGGGAGGCCTATGTCCAACAGTGGACGTCCTACGGCTGAGACGATGGTGAAACGCGACGCAAATGTGGTTTTTAAACGAACCTCGCGATAGCGCCAACTAGTATGACACAGAAATACCTCATCAAATCGACTTTCAGTGGTCGCATCGACAAGATTTGCAATACAGTAATAGTAGATTTCATCTCTCCTGTTCGGAAAGTTTAATTTTCATGGGTAGATAGCCGGGTGGAAAATTGCATTTTCTCCTCTAGGGTGGAAAGTATTTTTTTTTTAATTTTTCGGCTAGCCACGACATCGAAGATAATAGAGTTACGTCAATGACATTTTTTTTTTCACGTTTCGGCATGGCCATCTAGATGCAGGTCGTGACCAACTCGATTTTTTTTTATAGTCTGCCATGGCAAGTGGCCAGTCGAAAAGGTACCGTTGGAGGTTGGATAGATATAAGTAAATTAAATTTCTTATTATTCTCGTTTTTTTGTAGTATTTTAGTTTCCTCATAGTCGAAATGAAAAGTAGAGTGTCTAACTCGGGTGAAATAACCCATTTCCCCTCGAACTATTGGCGCTCTCACTTCGTTCGAGCGCCAAAAATATCTCGGGTGAAATGGGTCACTTTCCACCCTTGGTTATCAATCTACTATTGATAACCATGAGTGGAAAATGACCCATTGCACCAGAGTTAAACGGATGTTCAGCGTTCAACCTGCATTGTATACAAGCTTGTCACGACGTGCATCTAGATGGCCATGCCGAAACGTGAAAAAAAGTGTCACTGACGTAACTCAATCTTCGTTGCCGTGGCTAATCGAAAAATTAAAAAAAACTTTCCATCCTAGAGATGAAAACGCAATTTTCCAACCGGCTATCAACCCATGAAAATTAAACTTTCCGAAGAGTAGAGATGAAAAAAGAAGTAGTCGACATTAAAAAAAAATACAAGTCAGTTTTATAAACAATCAAAACGACTGTACTACTGTATGTACCATTTTAATTCCTTTAAGCGAGACGATAAAATCACGCATGACAACGGCTAAACCATCATGCGTATTTTTATCTAATATTTTATTTATACCCATTTATTTATATTTACACATCTTAACAGTGGAGTCGTGTAGGATATATCACCGTATATGGGGTAGCCCTATCGACCCCGCACGCCCCCATTCGACCCCACACGCCCCCATTTGACCCCAATAATATGCCACTTATACAAAACGTTCTCTCACTCCCATTTCGCCCCAAACCCCTAGAAAATGTCTTTATAGTTTTCTCACGCTGTTTTGCCGCATTGCCCTCTCAAACACTTGTTCTCGCTTGACCCCAATAGAACTGCGCTACAGAATTCCCTCTTCACTATAACCCTGATGCCTAATTGCCTACCCCCTTATTCATAAAACTTAACAAGCCTATGTTAACTAACAAATGCTTTGTCCCTTTCTAACATATAGAAATGTCGAAGTGACAGATAAGGACAAACTAATTTTAGCGGCATTTTAACTAAAATAGGTTTGATTGTCGTTTATGAATAAGGGGGCTAATATGGTTCCATTAACTATTTCCATAACTATATGTCGTTTATTTTAGTATTTCAGGGTAAACAATCTTGAAGTCTTTTTAATGAAAAAAAAATTTATGAAACCAAAAGAATGCAAAATGACCATATGTCATATTTGTGGTACGCATCTGAATATCGAAAGTTAAAATATCGAATATATTAAAATATCGATTGGGTCATAATATCGAAAGGTTTATTTCCTGAAACTGAAAACTTTTAAGGATTCATTAAAACGGCATCGTATAGAACCCCTTAGGTTAGGTTAGGTTAGATTTTAGTGGGTGGAGTTTCCATCGGCGTCGGGAAGACGATGAAGTACCTGGGACTCGTCCTCGACAGCCGGTGGAACTTCGAGGAACACTTCCGGCGCCTGGCTCCGAAGCTGGTTGGCACGGCATCGGCACTGAGCCGACTGCTCCCGAACATGGGCGGGCCAAAGGCGGGCTGCCGCCGACTGTACACAGGTGTTGTGCGGTCGATGGCCCTGTACGGGGCACCCATATGGGTAAATGCCCTTTCCGCCCGGAACAAGACCCACCTGCGGCAACCGCAAAGGGTCATGGCGGTGAGGGTATCAAGGGCGTACCGCACCACCTCGTTTGAGGCGGCCTGCGTACTGGCGGGAACCCCGCCGTGGGAGCTGGATGCCGAAGTGCTAGCCGACGTCTACCAGCAGGTAGCCGAGGCGCGCGCCAGAGGGGAACGTCCCTGTCCGGAAGAGATAAGGCGGTGGAGAGACATCTCACGCCAAACTCTCTTCCGGAAATGGCTGGAGGCTCTGGAGCGGCCAAGCTCCGGACACTGGACCATATCGGGAGTTCGGCCCGTCTTAGAAAGATGGGTCGAAAGGACATGGGGTGTTGTCTCCTTCCACCTAGCACAGGTACTGTCGGGGCATGGCTGCTTCGGCAAGTACCTGTGCAAGATCGCAAGGAGGGAGACAACACCAATGTGTCACCACTGCGGCGAGGCGGAAGACACTGCGCAGCATACGCTGCAAGTGTGTCCCGCCTTCACAGAGCAGCGCATCCGCCTAATGGCAGAAGTTGGGAACGATCTTTCGCTGCCGGCCGTGATCAAATCCATGACCGGCAGCGAAACGTCGTGGATAGCCATGACTTCTTACTGTGAAGAAGTCATGGCAATCAAGGAAGGAGCGGAGCGGGAGCGAGAGGAGGACCCGTCCTCCCAGCCCCTGCGCCGCAGGCGAGTTGGGCGGAGGCGGTTAGGCCATAACCGCCACCAAATCCCGCCCTAGAGGGACTGCAGGTGACGGGCACGGGGAAGCCCGTCCCCTGCCGTCAGGGTCCCCGAGCTGGTAGGCGCGCCAAGTGTTCCGGCGTGCCTACAGCGGTGGAGTTGTGGACTTAAGGTCCACCTGAGACGAGTCCATTACTGGACAACCGTCGTGCACCCGGGCCATGGATGCTTACAGTTCCCACAGCCCGGATGCGAAACGATGGTGAAGAGGAACACCCTGGGGTTTTAGTGGGTACACCGTCCCGTTCTGGGGCGGGATTCCCACATGCCCACCGGTCGCCCCGGGCCGGTGATATCCTTAAAGGATTTCCCCAGGTAAAAAAAAAAAAAAAAAAAAAAAAAAAAAAAGGTTAGGTTAGATTTAAAACAATCTAAAAAAAAGTCTTAACAGAATTATCATTGTAATTTTCTCTTTAATTGTATACTGTAGTTTTTTTAAGTATTTTATTTGTAATTATTTTATTTTAAAAAAATGACTTTCCGCCAAGTTTCTTGCGGCGCATTCTTCTTGGCAATGATGGTCTTTCCGAAAGCGCTGGTAGTTTAAAAAAATGACGTGTAAAAGTGCCCATTGCGGCCTATTTGCTGAATAAATGATTTGAATTTGAATTTGAGAAATACCTTTTCGATATTATGACCCATTCGATATTTTAATACATTCGGTATTTTAACATTCGATATTCAGATACGTAACCCATATTTGCTTTGACTTGTCAAGTGTTTGTCAATTAAACAGTCGGGTAAAAACACTTGAGTTCTGGCTTGACTCCAATATTAATCTTCACTGCACTACAGAATTCCCTTTTCGCTATAACCCTGATTCCTAATTGTCTATGGTAGTTTCAATAACTATTTCCATAATTACAGCGTGTCTTTTTGATACTACCTCAAACTGTAACCAGACGAAGATTTAAGTGATGTGAACCGACCGACACCAAAACAAATTAAAATAAATAAATAAATATCGTGGGACACTTGACACCAATTGACCTAGTCCCAAACTAAGCAAAGCTTGTACTATGGGCACTAGGCAACGGATAAACATACTTATAAAGATAAATACATACTTATATACATATTAAACATCCAAGACCCGAGAGCAAACATTCGTATTCGTATTATTCATACAAATATCTGCCCCGGCCGGGATTCGAACCCGGGACCTCAAGCTTCGTAGTCAGGTTCTCTAACCACTTAGCCATCCGGTCGACGTATTCATCATCATCATCATCATCCCAGCCTATATAACGTCCCACTGCTGGGCACAGGCCTCCTCTGAGAACAAGAACATGACTTATAAATGAATGAATGATGTAATGAACATGACTTATAAATGAATAAATGAATAAATGAATGAATAAATGAAGAGGGCCAAAACAAATTGTTGATTAAAAATTAACTACCAGAGCGTAATTTTTTGAAATATTTCCATGCAGCAATGCAATGCGTACAATAATTTGATACGAGAAACGTTCTGTTGCAGCTGTCACGTGAACAAGTGCGACGTTTTGAATAAAAAGAAAGCGGTATCACGTAGTAATACATTGCGTGCTAATTAATTTTGTAAGGAAAATAATAAGTTTTTTTTTTTTTTACTAAAACATAGTAAAATGTGATTATTAGGGCCTTCACTAACTACCCTTACAGTTTGAGGTAGTATCAAAAATACACGCTGTATACGTCGTTTATTTTAGTATTTCAGGGTAAACGATCTTGAAGTATTTTTAGGGCGTTTTAAAAAAAAGTGTACCCTTTCCGTTTTTTTGAAATTTTGAAAAAAATATAGCTTTTCCTACTCAGAACCAAGAGCACAATCGAATCCGTTAGTTTAAAAAAATGTCCCCAAAAAAATTACAGTTTTGTGACGTTTTTTTCATACACTCTGCATGGGCGTGACAAAACTGACTCATAAAATTTTGTATGAAAAACTGGGGACATTTTTTTAAACGATCGGTTTTTTAAAATCGCCTTTTATTGAAAAAAAAAAACTTATAAAACCAAAGTAATGCAACTGACCATATGTCATATTTGCTTTGACTTATCAAGTGTGTGTTAATAAAACAATCGGGTAAAACAAGTCAAGATCGCTTATCTCTTTCTAATGCTAAAAAACTAAGCATTGTTAAGACAGTGACAGTGAATACGACTGTGATGGCAACGTTAGATATGGCATCTGATGTTTTCTTTCGCCTTAAGAACTCTTTCGAAGTCCATCGACCTCGCAACTTGCACCAAACTTCTTTAAAACGCAACCCCCGACATTTTCAAATTTGTCCCTCAAATGACCCCAGCATCTGTCAAGCTATCCCTTCGTGTTCTTTCGCCTCAAGAACCGTTTCGAAGTCCATCGACCCCGCAACTTGCACCAAACTTCTTTAAAACGCAACCTCCGACCTTTTTAAATTTGTCCCTCAAATGACCCTACCAGTCCAGCTGTCCCTTTGCGTTCTTTCGCCTCAAGAACTCTTTCTAAGTCCAACTCCAATTTAAAACGCACACAGCGACCGTTTTAAAAATGTCCCTCAAATGACCCTACCAGTCGTCCAGTTGTCCCTTCGTGTTCTTTCGCCTCAATAACTCTTTCGAAGTCCACCAAATGAATTTAAAACGCACACAGCGACTTTTTCGCACTTGTCCCCCAAATGACCCCAATAATATTTGGATCACAAACACATTGTACGCAGCAGGCGGGCGCGCTCGGGGCGTCACAGCGTGTCGCACGTGTAGTGGACCTCGAGCGAGCCGTCGGCGAGGGGCGTCGCGCGCAGCGTGCAGCGCCAGGGCTAGGGCCGCGCCGGGGCCAGCGGCGGCTTCGGGGGCAGCCGGGGGGCGCCGCTCGCCGACCTAAGGGACAATCCGCCCGGTCAACAGCGCGCAATAAGAGAGGAACACAAATATGTCACCGGTTTGCGTGGTGAGAACTCATTGGTACGTGTGCGAGTGAATCATGCATCGCGAATGGGTTGTGTGCATGTATAAATGTGGTTTGTGTGTGTATATGGGTGGTTCGTGCGTCATGTTTGGGTGGTTTATGTGTATATGGATGGTTCGTGCGTTTTGTTTGGGTGGTTTGTGTGTGTATATGGGAGAATTTCCTTGTAACATCTGTAACCATACATCGTGGAAAAGCAATAAAATATTGAGTATTGAGTATTGAACGTGCGTCATGTTTGGGTGGTTTGTGTGTGTATATGAGTAGTCTGTGCGTCATGTTTGGGTGGTTTGTGTGTGTATATGGGTAGTCTGTGCGTCATGTTTGGGTGGTTTGTGTGTGTATATGGGTGGTTCGTGCGTCATGTTTGGGAGGTTTGTGTGTGTATATGGGTGGTCCGTGCGTCATGTTTGGGTGGTTTGTGTGTGTATATGGATGGTCCGTGCGTCATGTTTGGGTGGTTTGTGTGTGTATATGGGTAGACCGTGCGTCATGTTTGGGTGGTTTGTGTGTATATATGGGTGGTCCGGTCCATGCGTCATATTTGGTTGGGGTGTGTGTATAAGGGTGATTCGTGCGTCATGTTTGGTTGAGGTGTGTGTATTTGGGTGGTTTGTGCGTCACGCTTGGGTGGTTTGTGTGTGTATATGGGTGGTTCGTGCGTCATGTTTGGGCGGTCTGTGTGCGTGGTAATGGGTGTTGTGTGGGTTCACGTACTGCACTGACTGGTGCGTGTGGTGCCTCCGCTGCAGGATGGCGGAGTGCTGCGGGGGCCGCAGCGCGGGCGCGGGCGCGGGGCGCGGCGGCAGCGGCGGCGGCGCGGGCGCGGCCGGCGAGCGCGGCGCGCGCAGCGGCGGGGACGCCGTCTGCGAACACAAATACAAATAATTTATTTGTCAAACATACACTTATATTTGACAAATAAATTATTACCAACCAAAATTATAATATATTATCAACATACACAAACACTTTTTTACCTATGTTAATGGGATCTGACTACCATCTTTTGACTCCTTGAAGTATCCTAGTTACTTTAGTTGTAACCAAAATTTGTTATGTTATATAATTTTAACTGGTTTCCCGCGTTACAGGCGAAGCATAGTGCGGGGACCCCCTGGTAATTATTGTCAAGCACTGTATATTTTTAAATAAACACACTTTTTTTTTTTAAACATAGGTTAAAATAGTTGATACATTAATCATAGACTTGTATCACTATGCTGCGCCCAAGGGCATACAAATGTAGATATCTTATAGGTAAGCACATTCACTCATGCAGTACACTAAATAAAGTCTAAAAAGTTGACAAACTATCACGGATATACTCCTCCATTGAATACAATACAATACAATACAATACAAATATTCTTTATTGCACAACATAAAGCAGTACAAGAAAAAACTTAAAATACAAACACAGATAGAATAGTAGGCCTTATCCGCCAAAAAGTTAAACAGTTGCTTTTTAAAATCGTGAATATCTTCGGTCATCAGTACCACCGACACTACATCAGCAAAAGACAATAATAAGGTACAACGACCAACAACAACAAGGTACAAGGTACCAAGGAGTAAGGTAACAAGGTACGACGGGCTATTCTATACTCTACATCAGTCTTTCCTGACGTGCCCCCTGTTGGCCCCTTGTGGGCGCTGAGGGCCTATAGGGGGCGGTAAGGGGCCCGGAAAAAATCTTCACCTTTGTGCCTTCATCAGGCGAGGCTAATAATGTATGTATGTAAATACTTAATATGATATTATGTTATTGAGGTTTTTAAGGTGAAAAAAAAAATAGGGCCCCTACAAAATTGCTCATTTTCAAAGTGGGCATTACACGAAATAAGTTTGGGAGCTTCTGGTTCACATTTATGGGCCAATCAACTTTTTTACCGACACTAATCTGTCCGCGACATTTTTCAAACAATTCCAGATTTTTGTAAGTAAATATGTTTTATCTGTAATTTAATAGATGGTGTACATGAATACATGCCATCCTACGTAAGTTCAACCTATTAAACCGTGAAATATCTTGTTGGAAGTACGATTTAATGGTAACGCCACAGACAATTTTGGTGACGCAGGAGACGCCCAAAGTGTCGGTAAAATAGTTGATTGGCCCTTATAACGCGTGTGTGTGTGTGTGTGTGTGTTACCTGCGCGGGCGGCGTGTGCGGTCTGGGGCGGCGCGGGGGCAGCGGCGGCGGGGTGCCGCAGCACGCCGCTGCAACAGACAAACAGACACGCGCCGTCAACACTAAACCAATCTCGCGAGCACCAATCAATTGTTGTTGAGTCACAGTATAGTTCAGTACAATTAGATCAAAATTTGGCAAAATTAAAGCAAGAGGTTTATCTATCAGGATATGTAGGTTATAGAGAAAAAATAAATTTTACCCACTCTCCCCCCCCCCTCCGGGGGGAGCGTCACCCCCCCGCGCCCCTGAATATGTCCCGGACCGCGGTATTTTCCATTATAAAAGAAAACTGTACACGATACATAAAAAGTGTGTAGGAACGAAATAATCCTTGATAAATTTACTATAAACCTTTCATACATTTAAAAGCGATATCACTTATAGTTCCAGCGCAATATGATACCAAATACTAACTTTTTTTATAATTAATCGATTTTTTCGGCTAAAAGGTTAGTTTTCTCAAAAACTTCACCTTTTACCGCCAAGATATGTATGACAGAAGTAAAGAACAGAATATTTTCTTTATAAAAAGTTATAATTTATTTCTAAAATCTTTCATTTACCATTGCTATGCTATTTTTTTAATTTAGTTCATTTGGCCATTCAGCGAAATATAAATGTTCATACTGGTTAAATGGTGTTACTTTAAATACCATTAGATTCTCATATGTTTTCCTATAAGCTATAGGTATGGACCTATTTTCTGTATTTAAAAAAAAATGTAGGCCCTGCTGGGCTTTTAGGAGATAGGGGCGGGGAAATGGTTAATTTTCACCTATTTTCTTAAATAACTTCAAAACGAATTAATTTAAAATAATGAAAAATATATATTTGAGATTTTCATAATGTACCCTTTCATTTGATATGTCACACGATATAGTTTCTACATTTTATTTTTCTAATTTACTCCCCCCCCCCTCCCAAACTGGCCCTCGTGTTTGAAATTAATTAATTTACTTTACACGTCCGTGTTTGGGTCATCAATTTACATAGGTGAACTAAATTTGAATTCAATCGGTCTAGTAGTTTCGGATCAAATTGGCTATGACAGACGGACGGTTTAGGTATATTTATACCTTAGGCTGCAATTTATTCTTAAACTACTAATAATTCTCAATAAAACTTAACCGTTATAGTTTTCCTTGCAAGTTTGATATACTTACTATCGTCCTGATTTTTTTTTAATTTTTTCTACCCACCGGTTTAGATTTTAGAGGGGGGGACGCCCGATTTTAATGAAAATTTGCGCTTTAAAGTTGAATATTTTGCAAATGAATCACTGAATGGAAAAATTGTTTTAGCAACCCCCAAATGATTTTAAAAAACCTATCCAACGATACCCCACACTACAAGGTTGGATGAGAAAAAAAAAATCACCCCCACTTTACGTCTATGGGAGGTACTATAAATTATTATTTTTAAAAATTTTTATTATACTGTTTTGTCGGCATAGTTTACATATATATTCGTGCAAAATTACAGCTTTCTAGCATTGATAGTCTCTGAGCAAAGCCGCGGACGGACAGACAGACAGACAGACAGACATGGCGCAACTATGAGGGTTCCGCTTTTGCCATTTTGGCTACGGAACCCTAAAAAATGTCTAATATTTTATTATAATCTTACTTACGGACTAAATAGTTTTTTTTTTGGTAGTTTTTCCTAAGTTAATGTCGCAGTAGCTGATGATGGTGAATTTTCAAAATAGCATAGCAGCGTCAAATGAATGAGTTTAAAAATGAATTATACCTTTTTATAAAGAAGATATCCTGTTCTTTACTTTAGTCATACATATCTTGGCGGTAAAGTGTGAAATAATTGAAAAAACTAAATAATTAACAAAAAAAACTGGATAAATTATTAAAAATGTTCGTATTTGGTGCCAGATTGCGCTGAAACTGTAAGTGGTATCGCTTTTGTATGTATGAAAGGTTTATAGTAAATTTATCAAGGATTATTTCGTTCCTACACACTTTTTATGTATCTTGTACAGTTTTCTTTTATAATGGAAAATACCGCGGTCCGGGACATATTCAAGGGCACGGGGGGGTGACGCTCCCCCCGGAGGGGGGGGGAGAGTGGGTAAAATTTATTTTTTCTCTATAACCTACATATCCTGATAGATAAACCTCTTGCTTTAATTTTGCCAAATTTTCCATACATTGCAATCTAATTTTCTTCAACTAGTACATGAGTCACAGATATAGATTACACTAGATTACATTCATTTTAACATTTGAAACTTAACAGTAAAATTTGCACACGTTTTTAAATGAAACTATTTAAAATTGTGTTAACTTCTGTAATAAAAACATAATGAATACCGCTAGTAAATGAAAATTGTAAATCACGTTTCTCAGTAGGTATTTCGAACACAAATGGACTAAAAATACGTACATGTACATTTCTTCTTCTTCTTAAATTTAAGAGCTATGCTCTTGTCGGAGGAGTAATCGCCACTCCACACGGTCTTTGGCCAGCTGTTTCACTTCCTGATACGACACGACACCCACCCTTTCCTTCACCTGGTTAAAATAGGTCAATCTCGGTCTTCCTCTACCTCGTTTTCCCTCAATTTTGCCTTCCAGTAGGTTAAGAAAGAAATTGTCGTGTCGTATCAAGTGTCCTATCATATTTCCCCTTCGGCAATTCATGGTCTCCAGTAAAATTCTTTTTTCTTTGATCATGGTAAGAACTTCTTCGTTGGTTTTCCGTTCTGTCCAGCTGATCCTTTCCATTCTCCTCCAACACCACATCTCAAAGGCTTCTAGCCTTTCTCTGTCTCTTTGAGTCAATGTCCACGTCTCACTTCCATTTCTCACATGTACATTTATTAGCGGTATATATTATAATAATAATAATAAGCCATTTATTTCGGACAGAATCCATAGAGGTTAGTTACAATAAAAATAAAAATGGTGTTAGTAGGTTGGTACAATCAGAAAATTTGAAAATCAGAGAATTATATTTTTGGTATAGAAGTTAACACAATTTTAAATAGTTTAATTCAGCGGTTCCTAACCTTTTTCACCCGCGGACCCCCAAGGAAATCAAGTATAATGCCAAGGACCCCTGAGTGAAATAAGATGCAATTTTCAGACGATATTATTTTTGTTAATGCTCTAAGTAAGATAGATGCGTATGGGACCGCGGACCCACAAACATATGCTCGCGGACCCCCCGGGGCAGGGTACAGACAGTTACTGTTAACCCAACCGAATGAATCTGTTTTTAACCCCTTTAAATTTGGGTTAACAGTATATTTCTGTTAACAGTTTATTTCGGTTAACAGTTATCATTGAAACGGTTATCGGAAATATCTGTTAAGACGACGAATTGGGTATTTTGGTCCCAGGGAACTAGAGTTTTCTCAGCAATTACAAAACATATCAAAGTGATATTTGAAAACCTGATTCTTCATTTCAATGACTTCATTTTGATGGTTGCCGAAACACGATTAGTAAAACTTTATAGCATAGAAAAAAATATCAAAGATACCTCTTTTATGACAGGGATTTGCTTGTTACAGGCAACCTAGATCAAACTAAGATTCCAAATTTTCACATTAAATTAGTTTTAACCCATACTTCAACATGATGGTTGGATATTTTTTTATTCATTGTAATTTGTAGTTGAAACGAGAAAAACTGTTTTGTCGCTTACGATATTTTATTATAAGCTAGCGCGCGCTCGTATTTTGTATGAAATCAGTCCCTCCTCAGCGCATGCCTCAGTCCGCCGCCGGCGTTGTCAGCGACGGACCTATGCTAGTCGAACTGCCATGCACCATCGATCGCATATAAAATAATACCGAGCAAAAAATGGGAAATCAGTGTCGGATTTTCCAAAAGGAAAAAAGAAAGCTTGTTTAATTGATCAATGTAAGATTATGACTCAGAAAAGGTAAGTAATCATTATATTTCTACAGTTCACTGGCACAAACCGTAAATAAACCGCCATGACAACGTCAGTTCTTAGTTTGTCGCCATGACGGTTCATGTCATGACATGTGACACACTAGCAAAATAATATGATACAAAGAGTATTAAATATGATATTTACATCGAAAGTAACGACAGAGCTATACCTATTTCCAATAATTTTATTGAAATAATATGATATTTGGCATCTTACGGAAAAAGGCATTCGATTACGGTTCGTGTTAGTGCTGCATTCTGACGACAGAACATTGCAGTAATAATCCCTTTCTGCTTCTAGTTTTATAATATTATGTGATACCTAAGTACTTACCTACTTTTTAGATAGGTAAGTAGTTAGGTATTTAATAGTTAAAAATAATCTAAAGTATACACATACTGAACCAATAATGAACTGCAAGTACCTAAGTACGCGGAAATATTAACTTATTATTATTGCAATTCAGTGTTTTTACAAAAAGCCATTGACTACTTAGAAAACTATTCACATTTCAATAAGCAGTTCATAAATAATAAAATACATTGTTATCTTTCAGGAAGTTAAATTATCATTAGAACAAAGTTCTGAAAATAAAGTCATGGAGCCGTCTTCGGATTTGCTCGATGTATGCAGAGTTACAAAATGTATTACTCACGTAGGACTTTAGTACCTACCTGGGCGTTTTCACAAAAAAAGTGTACTCTTTCTTTTTTTCAATTTAGAAAAAAATATTTTTTTTTCATACACTCGGTATGGGCGTCACAGAACTGAGTTTATGAAAAAATTAAATCCATTTTGAAAGAAAAGGTATATGTTTTTTTGAAAACGCCTACCTACCTACATAGTTATATAGTATCATTAATAACAAATTCAAGTTTATAAATAAGAAAATTTATTTTAGGACTGCAGATAAGAATAATAAGGACCTCCTTGAAGAAACCATGTAGGTCTACAGCTACAGTAAGTATTTTTTTTTACTGTCAATTTTTACGTGAGCTGAAAAATAAAGTTCTTATTTTATGGATTGAAACTTGTATTTTTTTTTAATTCAGATAGAAAAAGAATGTGAGAAAAATAACTCATAGACAAATAACTCATAGAAAAATAACTCATAAACAACTCTCGACATAGTATTAGAAGAACTGAAGTATCAGTAAGTTTTGTATTAACTTAAAGCCAGTGAACTAATGTACTTATACTTTGGTTTACAATAAAGAGTCAAGAGAATGAGGGCTATCGCGAATGAATTTTCCGCTAGAGGCGCTAGTGTAGCGTGAGGTCAACCAAATGTCAAATCTCATAGTTTTTGGGCGAGCTACGCGGATTTATTTATAATTAGAATAATTTTGTGAATATTTTGCATTACCTGAAATTAATTATGGCAATTATGCGATAAGGGGCAATGAACGTCTGTAATTTGAGACAGTTTTGTCTTTCGAAAACTTTCGACCTCCTTTTTTTCCGAACAAAACGGGATTATGCAATACTGTGGTTGCTCAATATGTTTATGGTATTGTTTTACGATGTCTTAAATATGATTTTAATCTAAACTTTGTTTTCACGGCCGTTATAACAGACTTTTAAAACCTCACGCAACAGTGGCGCCATCTAGTGAGAGAAAAAACGATAGCCCTCATTGTATTGTACTTAGGTTCTAATAAGGTTCGTTTTAAAGATAGACCGCTTTTTTTCTACTTTGCCTTTTTTTAATGTGATGCTGACCGTACTGATCTGTGGTGTTACGAATATTTGTATTGTTTTGTACTCAAATTATACAGTTGAACCTTAAATACAAAGTTGACCCTTATAATATCTAGAGTAAAATAAACGTTTGTTGCAGATTGAGACCAAAAATCAAGATTTGGAGCACAAAATAATTGTTCTTAATCATTTTATAATGGAACTTGTAAAACTTTCATAGCACAAGTTTTTGATGATTGCAGATTAGCTATAATGAAATTAGTTTCTGAAAATAAAGTATGATTGCAATCTGAGTTTCGGGTGTGTAGTTTACGTTGACAACTCAAATTATGTTATGCTAGTTTCCGAATAATAACGGTGTTAAATTTGGGTAATTCTGGGAAGAATAAAATACAGATTCATTTTTTGGTGCCGACTGCTGCCGGCGGTGATGGCGAAAAAAAAGTATTTTATTTCTAAGAGACAATCCTTGTATACTAGTTTAACTACGCCCTCTTTGGGTTGCTTATAGAACTTATTGATTAAATACAGCCATTCGCAGATCTCGTCGTAGATCTAAAAGGAAAGTAGTACTATCAGGTTGGATTAGATGGCCCTGCTTATGTAAATCGTTAAAATTAATAAATTTAACAAACGGCTATAAATGCTTGTGTGATCTGTTAATAATGTTTGTATAAATAATATTTTTAAAATATAAATAAGTGAAACTTAAAATATAAATATGTTAATTGGTAAATAAATAAAGTGTAAATAAGTAAAATATTAATATTAAAAAATTACCTGTAAAACAGTATGTTTGTATTATTTACTTTTCGCTCTGCAGTACTTCCCTACATTTACGGCCCTGAGATTTCTTATGTCTAATGGGTCTCAATCTACTTACTATCAAATGGACAATATAATGGTGGCAGGCGAAATCTATAAATTTAATTTATAATACAAGCTATTTTGCCGACTGTGCTTTTGTACTTGCACTGTCATCCACCCCACATAAGTACCTATCCCAAATTTCACGTCAATCAGACCACTAGAAGTGAGTAAAAATTCACTTGCAAAATTTTACACCAACATACATACAAACACTGCAAGTTAATAAAATTTTGTAAAATAGGTCCATAAGATATAAAAATTGAACCGACTACGAAAAAACCATGAAAATAATTTTCTACCATTCTGAAGTCGGTGCCTCAGCACGAGCCAGCAGGAGTGGACATAACTATATAGTCGTCTACCTCACCTACATACTATGCGCGTATATTGGGCTTTAATTACTCTTGCTGGATCATGCTGAGGCACCGACTTCAGAATGGTAGAAAATTATTTTGATGGTTTTTTGTAGTCGGGTAAATTTTTTTGTTATATTTTTTTTCACGCTTTTCAGTGTAAAAGATCTAAGATACAATACTTTAAAGTCAATTGCTCGTCACCTTTTACAAAAAATTGCTTTTTCCGATGCAGAGACTTTCATTATTGAGGAGTCCTAGTGCTTTGTCACCCGTTCTATTTCACTATATGCATTACGATGAACTTAAATTGCTTAGCAACTGCGTTAAAGTAATTGAAGTCCAACCCGTGAAGTATTTCTTATTGAGTAGTAGCTCGGTTGGTCAAATGTGGTCTTCATCATCAGTTCCATTTCATGAAATGATGATTTTCAAGAGCAAATGCACAAGTTACTACTAAATATATCGAAATTACCATTGGTGTCCCTACAATATTTGAAGACTTCCCTCGATTTCCTTAGGATCTAATCATCGGATCCTGATTTGGTGCTTATGGGACCTAATTGAAAGCATTCCTAGACGAATGAATTTTTTTTTTTTAAAATCGGTTCATAAATAATGGACTTCTGAGGTAACAAACATAAAAAAAAGAAAATAAAACCGAATTGATAACCTCCACCTTTTTTTTGAAGTTGGTTAGAAATACTTGTAAGCATTACCAACTATTACCAACCAACCAACCAATATACCAACTATTTGCAAAAAGTAAAAAAAAGTTGTAAGGGCAACTCTAAGACGTCTCTGTTTTAGCGCGCTGTCTAGGCGCTGTCAGTGCAACATACGGTCGAGTGTGACACGCAGGCCGCGTAAAAAGTAGAGGGGTGTGAGCGGGTTGCGGGGTACAAACGCTCTGTTTTCGATTAATTGTTTAGCAATGCGTCACCTTAATCGAAACATTTCGGTTAGCATTAACACTAACCCAACCGAATGAATCGGTTTTTACATTAGCAGTTAGCACTCACTCACTCACAAACTTTCACATTTATAATATTAGTAGGATTTATAATATTATATTAAATGATATTAAATGATCAAAATCAAAATAAAAATCATGATCAAAATTTATAATATTAGTAGGATGACGGTTTTTTTCTCAAATTAGAACTTCTAATTTTTGCAATTGTCTTTGCTTTTGTTTTTGTTCTGTCATAAAATGTGTTTAAAAGAAGTTTCCCAAAGTCTTGCACGAAACGGCAACATCGCATACACGTGTAAGAAGAGCCATTCGTATTATTCATACAAATAACCGTAACCTGTATCCGTTTATACCGGTTGTCCTTATAAATGGGTTAACCTTTTCTATGTGTTAACAGTTTCAATAGGTTAACCCTTTTGAAAGTGTTAACAGTATCAACACGTAACCGTTTGAAACGTTTACAGATTTAATCGGTAACCGTTTATACCGGTTGTCCTTTTAAATGGGTTTTCCGAACCCTGCCCCGGGGTCCGCGGACCACAGGTTGGGAAACAATGGTTTAATTGTTTCATTTAAAAACGTGTGCAAATTTCACCGTTACATTTCAAATGTTCAAATGGAGTATAAACTCACAACTTATCAATAAATATTTGATGTTGCTGACTCACAGTGCGGCGTGACGGGCTGCGGCTGCGCGGGCGCCGGGGCCGCGGGCTGCGCGGGGAAGCAGAAGGCCGAGCCCGCGCCCGGGGACGGCGGCGCCGGCGCGGGGGAGCGCTTCGGAGACATCACTGACACTCTGGGGACAAACGGTGCTGTTAAACAGGGTGTCCACAGCTAATGTTCAAAAAAATTCCCTGACTTTTCCCTGACTTTCCATGACCATTTTTTAAAATTTCCCTGACCAAATTTAGTCATTTAGTAGGCAAGTAGGTATGTTTTATTTGTAAAGTACTTTTTAAGCAAAATGAAAAATATCTGATAAGTACACAATTTCAATTCTTCTTCTAACGAGTAGGTTGTAAGTCGATAATTGACCCGACAACTCTGGTGTCAAAGTTTCTAGATCGCCTAGTAGGCCTCTGACATGGTGTTTAACGAACGACCACTGACTAGGTCAATCAGATGATTCAGCCTGCAATGTCCTAACCATAAGCATAAAATTAAATCCTTCATTTTACAATCACGGGGAAAAAAATTATAAAAAAATCTCAATTTTTCCTGACTTTCCAGGTATCCCCTCGATTTTACTGACTTTCCCTGACTTTCCAGAACGTGAACACCCTGGTTAAAATATAACCGCCGATAGGGATGTTGACGCTATTAATAAACCCCCTTGCAAAAAAAAACGGGCACCTATGGTTTTTCAGATTTTTAGGCATTGTAGCTTAGAAAGTTAGCTTTCATGCACATAAAATATAAAAACCATAGGTGCCCGTTTTTTGCAAGGGGGTTTAGATATAGATTAGAGTATACACAATACAATACAAATATTCTACAATGATCAACAAAAACAGTACAGAGACATTATAAAAATTAAAAATACAGGTAGACAATAGGCGGTCTTATCGCTAAAAAGCGATCTCTTTCAGACAGCCAATTTCTGGGAAATTAATAAATACGAACAGACTAATGTAAGTGGCAGAGATAAAAGACAGGAGAAACGTATCTCAGCTTGTTTGTTTCTTATTTAGCCACTTGAGCAGCATAGGCTTAGTTTGTTGCGCATAGGGGAAATTCGTGCCTGTACCGTTGTCCAGCGGTGGCGTAGCGGTATAGCACGCGGCGCGGAATGCCGAGGACCTGGATTCGATTCCCAGCGCTGGTCTTATTTTTCTGAATTTTCTGTGCATTTACATTTCAGTTTGTATTTTCAATTTAGGTTTTCCGGGATGATCGTAAAAGTAAAAATTTGGAATTGAAAAATACAAAAAGATTCCAAAAAACCAATCTTAATTCGAATAAAAAAAAATCCCCAGATCCGTACAAATACAAATACAAATATTCTTTATTGCACACCATAAAGCAGTACAAAAACTTAAATATAGACACAGATACAGGGTAGACAATAGGCGGTCTTATCGCTTAAAAGCGATCTCTTCCAGACAACCATTTGGGTACAAGAAATTATGTGTACCGTACTTACCGGTTCAACGGGTAGCGGACGAAAGACTGAACCGAACACACCAGACGCAGTTTGGCGGTCGGTGTCAGTTTATAACCAGATGGCGACGTATCAGATAACAATATGTGGATAAATAATATTATTTATCCACATACGGTTATCTGATACTGATTATGTAACAATTTTTTACTTTATTTACAAACTATAATAATTATAGCCTTTAATTTCCGAACATTTACATAAGTAGTGATAATTTTTTTTTATTCGACTGGAAGGAAAACGAGCAAGTGGGTCTCCTGGTGGTAAGAAATCACCACCGCCCATAAACATCTGCAACACCAAGGGTATTGCAGATGCGTTGCCAACCTAGAGGCCTAAGTTGGAATACCTCATCATCATCATCATCATCATCTCAGCCTATATACGTCCCACTGCTGGGCACAGGCCTCCTCTCGGAATGAGAGGGTTTGAATACCTCAAGTGCCAGTAATTTCACCGGCTGTCTTACTCTCCATGCCGAAACACAACAGTGCAAGCACTGTTGCTTCACGGCAGGATAAGCGAGCAAGATGGTGGTAGCAATCCGGGCGGACCTTGCACAAGGTCCTACCACCTGCATAATTTCTTAACATCAGTATTACAAAATATCTCGTAGTTCGGTGTGCCTTTTGGCATAGGCCTCCTCCAAACTAGTTTATAATAAATGATATTGTAAAGGATAACTCACGTCTTAAATCGAGTTTACTAACTAGTACAACTACTACTACTACTGCTACTAGTAGAACTAGTTGTTTCATGCAACTTATAATGCCACTAATATTCTAAAACCTTAGTCGGTTTTCATAGTATACACTAAAGTTTATAAAAAGATATTTTTTTCTCTAATTTTGTTTTTATTTAATAAGCATTCGTAGAAAGTGTTGTATGCATCTTTGTATAAAATAGTTTTTGATAAAAAAATCATTTTTAATGCAAGCTTTCTTTGTTGACTGTACTTTTTGTTGACTGTATTTGTATTGACACCTAAACTACATTTGCATACCAAATTTAAGTCGATGCCGTTATCCGTTGAAGAGTTCCGTCCTGCGGAGGCGATCCTGGCCGGACTACCAGGATGTCACTACCAGATTATTGTATTGTCACGCAATTGCAGGTGGTAGGACCTTGTGCAAGGTCCGCCCGGATTGCTACCACCATCTTGCTCGCTTATCCTGCCGTGAAGCAGCAGTGCTTGCACTGTTGTGTTTCGGCGTGGAGAGTAAGACAGCCGGTGAAATTACTGGCACTTGAGGTATTCCAACTTAGGCCTCTAGGTTGGCAACGCATCTGCAATACCCCTGGTGTTGCAGATGTGTATGGGCGGCGGTGATCTCTTACCACCAGGAGACCGACTTGCTCGTTTGCCTTCCAGTCGAATAAAAAAAAAAAAAAAAAAAATTCACATAAGTATACCAAATTTCAAGTCAATCCAACTACTGGAAGTTGGTCGAATTTAGCTTGCAAGATAATACAGACAGACAAACAAAGGGACAGGTGAAACTAAATAGAAGCTTGTAAAAAGCTCGTGGTATCCGCTTCTTCGCTACGCTCACATCGTGACCCACGCCACTCGCCTTTTTTGACCCCCTCTTATAATACAACTATTAAAAGTAGTCTCTTTTTACTTGACTGCAAGGAGAGGTAATGTTTTTCGCGCATATCTCTCAAACCGCTGAACAGATTTAGACGATTAAGGTATCATTAGAATCGTCCCAATACTACAAAGACAACTTTTATTTGTCACGACGCACGTAGCTGAAAATAACCGTTTATTTAAACTCTACGTTCTCACCTCGGCCGGTCTCTCGCTGGCAGCGGACTGGGTGGCGGCCGCGGCGGATCACTCACGGCCGGAACGGCTGTTAAAACAGACACGTTACGTTAGCAAACAATCCGATACGAAATCATTACAATACGAAATCTTCTCTTGATTTTCGTTGGGTGCCCTCTATTTCTCATACTTTTTAATGTCCGAAACTGATTACGAATAACAGGTTTCGCATAATTTTGGGACGAGCCCCCCGCAATAAAGAAAATCCAGGTACTTAATATGATTGCTCAACTATAGGTTAGGTTAGGTTAGTATTTTGTCAAATCAAAGCGGAGCTCCATCGACTTCGCCTCAGAGTCGTCAAATTCATATAAATATTTGCTTTCCAGACATAAAATTGGTGTTACATTAAGTATGCGAAAATAATTTAATGCCTAATCAATATTCGGAATTCAGAAATTATGCATAAACTGTAAATGCGTAAACAGTTTATGCAAAATAGAATTATGACATAAGAAGTTATGCGTAAACAAGGAGAACCATTTTTGTTCGATGGTCGCGGATCGGGTTTCAAGCCTCCGAAATGAAATTATACAGAGCGGTAGCCGAAATAATTTATATTAAAGGTAAAAACAAATCAAAACACAAGCATAAGACGTGTGTACACACGCCAGAGCACAACAAGAATATGGTGCAGTAAATGAAGGAAGTTGTTGTATGGAGACCCAAGCATTAATTCCTCAGTCGATGAAAGTTTGCTTGGTTATTGTATAGTACGAGCCGTAACTAAAATATAAAAAATCCAAAAAAAAAAAACACCTAAGTTAGGTATTTATACTAAAAATCGTCACTACTTTTAAAAAACTCGTATCTCGAAATGGATAATTTTTCCGAGTGCACTTTATGACCATTACGTCAAGGTTCAATTTTGTTCACGTATTGATTTGAGATACGAGATTTTTTCAAAGTAGTGACGAAATACAAATCTGTTTATATTAGTCCAAAATTATTTTACCAAATAAGTCATTCGTATCACTTTGTGATACTAGAAAAAAAATCAGAATTTTTCCGGTTCACGCCAAAAAAAATTTTTTTTTTAATATTGACATTTCTGCTGGGATATTATTTTTTTTTGATATTTCACATATTGTTCCAATACGTTACATGAGTATGTCTGGTGAAGAAAGTTTGAACGGAGCAATTTTTTTTTTATTTTTTTGATATTTAAACAATACTCTTTATTTATTGATACTTTATCATACTGTCAAGTTTTTTCGGGCTGAGGAATTACTGTTGGGGTCACTACCTTTATTTACTCCACTAATAACAGTTTATTTGATTGCTGTGTCAACTATTCTTTGTTTGAACATGTAATAGGATTACATCATTATTGAGCCAGTATTAATATAGGCGCTATACTGGCTCCAATACCCAGCGGGCCGCCGTTCCCCCATCGCTGCGTCATACTCACGGGTGTGCGCTTCGCTCTTGGGCTTCACCTCGGGCTGCGCGTGCGCGTGTTTGACGGTGCTGTTGCGCGGCAACAGCGGCGGCACCCGCTCCTGGAACGTACAGTCGGACTAAAAAAAGGTTCGTATGTGTGTACGTATGTAAACTCTTTATTGTGCAAAATAAGTAAAACAAAATTGACAAAAAAAAAACATTTTACCCGTCTTGAACAAATAAACTATTTGTATTTGTATTTGAACAAATATATACAAAGGCGAACTTATCCCTTTAAGAGATCTCTTCCAGTCAACCTTTGAGTGGCTGAGAGGAGCATTCAGTCAGGGACAGACAAAAAGTCACCCTAAGATCAAAGTCACTTGCTCGTTTGCCTTCCAGTAAAATAAAAAAAAAAAAAAAAAGAAAGTCAAAATATCTTTATTCAATTTAGGCTATGACAAGCACTTATGAACGTCATAAAATCTACCACCGGTTCGGAAAAACCTCTGTTGAGAAGAATCCGGCAAGAAACTCAACGAGGTATTTTTTTTTTTTTACCATTACCCCCCTAGCCACAGTTCCATGTGCTGCTAACTCATAACCTTCCATTTTGCCTGATCTCATTATTCATTGTAAATAATTTCCTTTTTGATATTATTTTATTATACGTTCGTGTCTCTAAATTCCTTTTTATTTCATCATCGAAGCCTCAGGAGGCGCACCTACACTACTACTGGATGGCAAACGAGCAAGCGGGTCTCCTGATGGTAAGAGATCACCGCCGCCTATAAACATTTGCAACACCAGAGGCTTGAAATTTGATATGCAAATGTAGTTTGGGTAACAATGCACACAGGTACAGGTACAGATTTTGGTTTTTGACTGCTGCTTAGCGAGCAAGATGGTGGTTGGCACGGAATCCTTCGTGCGCGAGTGTGTCTCGGTTTTTTTAATATTGTAGCCGGATGATGGATCACTCACGTCCGGATAGAGCACGGAGTCGGCGAGCGGGCCGCGCGGCGACAGCGCTGGCTTCCTCTCCGGCGCGTACAGAGGCGTGCTGCAAACAACAATATTTATATATTTCACACGAAAACACAAGCTGAAACATGAATGCACAGAAAAACCAGAAAAATAGACCAGCGCTGGGAATCGAACCCAGGTCATGAGCAATCCGTGCTGCATGCTATTCCCCTACACCACCGCTGGACAAATTCAAATTCAAATTCAAATTCTTTTATTGTTTGTGAGGATTGGGTTACATTGTTGGTACAGATAACAATTTTATAAATTAGATACACCAATTCTCTACCTTTTCAGGTGTACAAACAAAACATTATAATAATACCATTAAATGTCAAATAAATTCACATAACTTATAATAACAATAATAAAAAAATAATTTAAATTAAAAATAATAAATATCCATTCGTCACATCGTCGACAGGAGACTAGACACGAATTTCTCCTATGCACCAACATTTCAACTTGCATTCTATCCATTAGTCACTTTAGCAGCGACACTAACGCCATCTATGTTAAAAAAATACAAAAAAAACTCCAAAAAGTAATCTTATTAATATAATAAATATAATTTGTGGCAAAATACGCCGTCAAACTTATTAATAACCCTCCTTCTTCGCAGTCGGGTAAAAACATTGTTTAAAATTAATTTCAATAAGTACATGTCTATCATCATTTGAAACGTCAAAGCCGTCAAATTGTTACGATTGTCACATACGTAAACTGAATTTGACTTAATAGGCCTTTGTTTAAAGATGTCTTCCGGCTAAAGATGATCATCATCATCATCATCATCATGTCAGCCGAAAGACCACTGCTGGACATAGGCCTCCCCCAAGGCTCTCCACTCAGACTGGTCTTGTGCTTTTCGCAGTCACCGTGATCCCGCGATCTTAAACCAGGTCGTCGCTCCATCTTCTTGTTAAAGATGATGTATTGTAATAATTCCCATGGGACAGTTACATGGGATAGATATCACGGGAACCTGTTGTTTTACCAAATTTATTTCGGTCAAATTTCATTTCCCAAAAAATTTTTAGGAACTTTTTGTTTGGCAATGCAAACTTTGGCACAATTTTAATACGAATGTTTTCATTACGTCAAATTTTCACTCGACAAAATATTATTACGAAAAATTACATTATGGCATTTGGTCATTTAGCAAATGCTTTAATAAGGCAAAAAAACATTAGACAATAAAATAAAATTTGTGCGAGCGAGCGAGCGAAGCGAGCGAGCAAGACGGTTCGGAGCAGAAGCGACTCGGATAGGTTAGGTTAGGTTAGAAATTTGGTCAAAGTAATATTTGGCAAACCAGATATTGCTTAAACATGAACATGCCAAACATTAGGTTCGCGTAATAATTATTTGTCAAGTGTCAATTTGGCAAACGATTATTTGGCAAATTAAATTCTACGAAAAATTTTTTGGGAAGTGATAATTTGTCAAACATTTTTTGGTAAAACATAGGTAACCCAGATATGACAGGTACTGACCGTTCGTGCCGCGGCGAGTGCCTCTCTATCGTCCGCGGCGACGGCGGCTCCTCGCTGCGACTGCTCCTGGAACACATCGCAAAGTTACTCTCTCTTCTCTATGTTCATTTCTAAAGGTCGCACCCATCCAGCAAGGCTACTACGAAACTTGAAATAATAAAAGCTTTTTGCTGACTTTACTTTTTTTTTATTCGACTGGAAGGCAAATGAAGCAATTGGGTCTCCCGGTCGTAAGAGATCACCATCGCTCATAAACATCTGCCACACCAGGGGTATTGCAGATGCGTTGCCAACCTAGAGGCCTAAGATGGGATACCTCAAGTGCCAGTAATTTCATTGGCTGTCTTACTCTCCACGCCGAAACAACAGTGCAAGCACTGCTGCTTCACGGCAGGATTAGCGAGCAAGATGGTGGTAGCAATCCGGGCGGACCTTGCACGAGGTCTTACCACCTATGATATGGCCAAAATAGCCGAGTTGTCGCTGGTAGTAAGTCGTGGATAATCAGTTGGCCAAACTGGTGCCTGGTCAAACTTACACCCATCAAAAACATTACATGTAAAAATCTGCAAGTCTCGCAACGCAACGCAGTTTTTACATTGCTTCCTAAAAAAGGTTTGAGATGCAAAGTTTGGGGTGTCTAGAGAACTCGATTTTCGCCAACTTGCTTATTTTAAAACCGTGGAAAAATACAGTTTTAAATCTAAATGTTCGAATTGAATGTTATTGATAATATATTTAAATCCTATTAGGCCCTACAGACAACTGAAAATTCAGGGTTCTAGTTTTAGCCATTAAAAAATTACAGCATGTTGAAAATAGCCTGAATGGCTTCGAGAAAAGTATGGTAACGGCCGTGCCTTTTTTTTATGTTATAGAGGCCAGACAAACGAACTAGTGGGTCACCTGATGTTAAGTGATCACCATTGTCCATAGACACCCGCAACGCTCTAAGCGATGCCAGTGCGTTGTCGGCCCTGATTTTGTTTTTGTTTTGCTTGACTTGGCGGGGGCACTGCCGTGCCCCCAGATAAGTAGCGACTCACTTGGCCTTGTCGAACAGCGCTAGCCCCTTGTCCAGCAGACTGCTGGGGGGCCGCTCGAGCCGCGGGGACACCAGCGAGCCGCGGCCCTCCTCGTGCCGGGACCCTGGCAGACAGACAGACACATTGGCTATCGGGGCGACTCCTGGCCAGACAGTTGGCAATAGGACGAATGGGCGATGGATGACATTTTTAAAAGTGGCTGATTTATTTTTTATAAGTAGGAATAAGGTTACTGATCAATGGAAAAAAATATCAGATTTTTCTGTTGTACCAATTAATTTTAAAAAATAAAACAAATTTTTATCCCGCCTAATTGAGCTAATGCGATTGAATATGGATTTTGTCGGAGTCCTAATGAAAAAGTTAAAAAAAACCTAATGTCAACGTCATTAATGTCAGAAGGGCTACTCCGAAACACAGCGTTCGAATTTCGTGTCGTGCGATCCCTCTCGCTCTCGTATTAAATAGTATAAGTGTGAGAGGGACCGCACGACACGAACTTCGAACGTTGTGTTTCGGAGTAGCCCTTCTGACATTAATGACGTTGACATTAGGTTTTTTTTTAACTTTTTCATTAGGACTCCGACAAAATCCATATTCAATCGCATTAGCTCAATTTGGCGGGATAAAAATTTGCTTTATTTTTTAAAATTAATTGGTACAACAGAAAAATCTGATATTTTTTTCCATTGATCAGTAACCTTATTCCTACTTATAAAAAATAAATCAGCCACTTTTAAAAATTTCGTCCATCGCCCATTGTTCGGAGGGACGATCGGACGTTGTTAGTGTTGTGTGTCGGTGTGATGGAGTGACAAATAGAAATGACTAACAGCCTTATTCATAAAAAGTTAGAGCCTCCTTGAAGACTCCTTGATGGCCCGATGCTAAAAAACGTGATTCATAAACGTCTGTTAGCGCTAATCAGTCGATCAAGGCTCTGCTAAAGTTAGTGGACCGTAGACCCTCCTTTATCTCCCTGCTAAGTCACAAAATGGCCGCCACATATTTGAACAGCTGACTTTGACAAGAGCAAAAAACCATACCGAAGATATTTTTTTTTTTGCTCAGCTTTTTGCACTTCTCAACAACTAGCAGACTGCTAACAAGCGTTTATGAATCACACTTCTTGACAAACGTCAAACAAGCTTAATCAGTCTGTTAACTAACAGACCGATCAAACCTCAATTTCGTGCCGGGACCCTGGCAGACAGACAAACACATTGGCTACATCGGCCCGACTCCTGTACCCTCAGGTTATCGCGCGCTGTTCCCTCGGGAACTGTGCATTTTTCCGGGATAAAAAATACTTACTCTCGGGCCCATAAACTATTTCTATGCCAAAAATCACGTCGATCCGTCGTTCCGTTACGGCGTGAAAGACGGACAAACATACAAACACACTTTCGCATTTATAATATCAGTACGGATGGCGTCCAACTTCCCTATTACTGCTCTCTAGGAAACTGCGCCGTAGCCTCAGTGTAAAGTTTTCGGTTACAAAATACGGCTCGATCGCGTTCGCGTTAAAATCTCAATTTGTATGGAAACACGGACAGCGCCTCTAGCGGAACGTTTGCGATGTTCGTGTTTCCATATAAATTGAGATTTTAACGCGAACGCGATCGAGACGTATTTTGTAACCGAAAACTTACACTAAGAGTATTGGTCAGACATTTGGTAGCTTACACCGCCAACCCTGTTGCGTAATCAACACAGAATATTATAATAGTACTAACGTACAGAAGCCACGCTCCGCCTCGCACCACTTTAGAGACATTCATTTTAAGGGATCTTGATTGATAGACTACTTATTTGACTGATGATACCATCACCCTAAACAATAATGCCAATAGACGTGTCTGTCAACTTGAAAGTTCGACTTTAGCGACATATGTATTTAAGTATGTATTTATCTATATAAGTATGTTTATCCGTTGCCTAGTGTCCATAGTACAAGCTTTGCTTAGTTTGGGACTAGGTCAATTTGGTGTGTCAATTGTCCCATGATATTTATTTATTTATTATTATTTATTATATTCATTTGATAGAAACTCGTTTAAAAATTGATAGACCACTTATTTGGTTGATGGTACACCAGAAATAGTAAGCGATACAGAAAACAGGCACACAGTAAGAAAATTACAAGGTAAATAAGCGGGCTTATCGCCTAAGAGCGATCTCTTGCAGGCAACCAACATATCGTCACTACTTTAAAAAAAACTAGTACCTCAAAATAGATAATTTTTCTGAGTGAGCTTTATGAACATTATGTCAAGGTTCAATTTTGTTGAAATATTAATTTTAGATACGAGATATTTTCAAAGTAGTGACGATATATAACACATATTGATTATTTTTACACTACTCGTTATTTGGCATACGAGTTACTCTGGCTGTTAGTTGGTGTGTATGTTTGTGTTACCTCTATGCTCTGAAAGCGAGAGCGACGACACGGACGCGCCGTCCCACGCCCCCCCAGTCCCACTGGTGGGCGACAGCTGGGACACACCTGTAACGAAAAAAAAAAAAAGATTGTTGAACTAACCACACTCGCGGGTTCCCAAGACAGGTTAAGAATGGTTTGGAGTCTGATAAGTCCATCCCATCCATCCCAGCCTATATACGTCCCACTGCTGGGCACAGGCCTCCTCTCAGAACAAGAGGGCTCTGATAAGTAAATCGCGTGAATTGTAACAAGTGTTTTGCTAAATGGGCCAATCAACTATTTTACCGACACTTTGGGCGTCACCTGCGTTACCAAAATTGTCTCTAGTGTTACCAAAAAATCGTAGTTCCAACAAGATATTTCACGGTTTAATAGGTTGAACTTACGTAGGATGGCATGTGTTCATGTACACCATCTATTAAATTAAAGAAAAGAAAGAAAGAAAGAAAGAAAGAAAGAAAGAAAGACATTTATTCACATTCACAAAGACACACAAATACAACAACAACAAAAAAAAAAGCAATAGACAGGAAACACAAACAAAACATAAAGGAAAAAACATGTTTACTTTCAAAAAAGTGCAATTGTTTGAAAAATGTCGCGGACAGATTAGTGTCGGTAAAAAAGTTGATTGGCCCACATATATTTTTCACTTCCCATGCTCGTAATCGTCGTTCGTGTTTATGCTGGATATAGGCGACATAAAATTACTTTTTCACTTCTCATGCTCGTAAAGTCCGAGTTTATTGCTGTATCTAGGCGACATAAAATGACTTGTTATGCTCTAGTGCATAAAATAAAATCTTCGTCAAAGACCAACAAAAGGCCAAGGTAATCAGGTGTAAACAGCCACAAACAAAAAAGTTTCTATATATTTTTTAAATAATTTTTAATTTATATAAAACTAAAAATCAATCTAATCAATCTTAATAAACCAGTAAAATTAAAATAATGGAATTATTATAATAATGCATGAAAAATAAAAGGTATATAGAAAGTGAACCATTGTTTCCACTGTTGCTATTTCATTTCCTCGCCATCGAAGTGAAAAGCAGAGTGTAAAACTCGAGCATTAAACCCATTTTCCCTTCGACGTGTCTATCCACCCTCGCCGTACTGGCTCGGGTGGCTATATGAACGCCTCGGGTATAATATTTGACAGCTGAATGTTTAGGGTTTGTAAAATGGCGGGTTAGAGAGATAGAGGATATCGATGTGGAAGCAATGTGGTTTCAACGAGACTGGGCCACTTGCCATGCAGCCATAAACATTTCCTAGTCGTGTGGTCTCTCGATTCGGTGGTCAGAATTGGCCCCCTAGATCTTGCGGTTTAACGCCTTTAGACTTCTTTTTATGGGATTATTTGAAGTCTAAAGTCTATGCCAATAAGCCCACAACCACTCATGCTTTAAAAGAGTAATTTCGACGCTGCATTAGAGAATTTCAGCCGCATCTATGCAAAATGGTCATAGTAAATTTTGACAAAGAGTGCGTATGTGCCAGCAAAGCCTAGAAGGACATTTGCCTGGCGTATTATTCCACAAATAACCCTATTTTATGTATTTCAAGATTTAATACACAAATATATTATAACGAAGAAAAAAATGTGTTTTTCATCAATTTCAAATCTTGCGTCCTTTTTGGGACACCCGTTATATGTTTGTACTCACTGAGCGTGTCGTCGTTGTTGGCGTGGTCGGCGTGGTGCGGCTGGTGCGCGTGCGCGCGGCGCGACACCTTCACCGGCTTCAGCGACAGCTCGGGGTACTTGCGGGGCTGGGAACACACCACAGAATACAATAACAGCCTTATTCATAAAAAGTTAGAGCCTCCTTGAAGGCTCCTTGATGGCCCGATGCTAAAAAACGTGATTCATAAACGTCTGTTAGCGCTAATCAGTCGATCAAGGCTCTGCTAAAGTTAGTGGACCGTAGACCCTCCTTTATCTCCCTGCTAAGTCACAAAATGGCCGCCACAAATTTGAACAGCTGACTTTGACAAGAGCAAAAAACCATACCGAAGATATTTCTATGGAGGTTTAGGCAAAGATTAAAATAAAAAATCAGGAAAATTTATTTTCTGAAATTTGTATTTAAAAATCCTCTAATATGAAAAAAAAAAACGAAATTAGGATCATTAACATAGTTACGGCTTTTTGCACTTAGTTTAGGTCTACTAAAACACGCGGATCTGAAAAGGCGGGAAAACAAGTATCTCTGCTGTCACTGCTGTCAATTTTTTTTTTAATTCTCGATAAGGCCATTTTTAGGGTTCCGTACCCAAAGGGTGCCAACGGGACCCTATTACTGAGACTCTGCTGTCTGTCTGTCTGTCTGTCTGTCTGTCTGTCTGTCTGTCTGTCTGTCTGTCTGTCTGTCTGTCTGTCTGTCTGTCTGTCTGTCTGTCTGTCCGTCTGTCACAGGGCTCTATCTCTCGAGCCGTAATAGCTAGGCACTTGAAATTTTCACAGGATATGTATTACAGTGGCCGCTACAACAACAAATACTAAAAATAAAATAAAGCTACAAATCAAAGGGGGTCCTCATACAAGAAACATGTTTCATTCAGCGGTTTTTGGTTGTTAGACTGCCAAAATGATGGCCGTCAGTTGCTAGGGGCAACGCGAGCGACCCGTTTAACTACTTATTAATTTGCGATTTTATTAGTGCTATTTTAAAAAACCTTCGATATATAATAATAATCTCTAAGACCGTGGTTTGTTCTTTTGTGCAGCATTAAGACTAAATAACAATTTATGATCCACCAACCTCCGAGACACACTACACACACTTCACAAAATCCGACTTCAATAAAGCACTCACAGCCACTGTGTTTATTGTTTTTTACACTAAAAAATGTTCGTTATAATTCATTACTAAGTCAAACTATTTATTTACAAGGTCAAAATGTAAAATCAGGTTATGATTTATTCACTAACAATAATAAGTACGCGCCGTCGACCAAAATTACCGCGCAACTTTTTTTTATTTTATTTTTTTTAATTTTATGGCCTGGTTACTAGTCCTTTAAGCCAAACTTTTGTTTTCAAGCGCAGTGGCGGGGTTGCCAGGGCAAAAGTCTGAAATGCTATTCAGCCGGGCGACAGCTAAAGAGGATGAGAATTTAAAAATATTATTTTTATTCAAAATACTTGCACCTAGTGTTTACATTTTGGTGATAAAATGTTTTTATTTACTTGTAATGTAACTATGTAGTTACGTTTGTTCGGGTGGAATTAATATTTCAACTTAAATTTGAAGTGGATATCTTGAACTGATTGAGCTGAAATTATGCATGCATGTATAAGTCCGATGACAATGCAATATTATTATGACGTAGAGCTGATCTGATGATGAAGTTAGATGTTGGCCATTAGGAACTCTGTAATAAAACGACATGACCGCTACGATTTTGGTCTCATTTGGTTCGTCTCGACGACTACCTGCTTTGGTAACCAGGGACAAAAAGTACCGCCAGCAAAAAAAAGCTTGTATTAGCTTTTCATCATCATCATCATCCCAGCCTATATACGTCCCACTGCTGGGCACAGGCCTCCTCTCAGAATAAGAGGGCTTGGGCCATAGTTCCCACGCGAGCCCAGTGCGGATTGGGAACTTCACACGCACTATTTAATTGCTTCTCAGGTTTGTGCAGGTTTCCTCACGATGTTTTCCTTCGCCGCAAAGCTTGTGGTAAATTTCAAATTTAATTCCGCACATGAATTTCGAAAACTCAAAGGTGCGAGCCGGGGTTTGAACCCACGACCCTCGACGACTTAGAAAAAATATTACTGAACTATTTGTTTTTAAAACATTGTACGGACTCTGGTGCGGAACCCTTCATGCGCGAGTCGCTCGCACTCGCACTTGACCGATTTTTTGTCTTTGATTTGTCAAGAGTGCCAACATAACGCGTCTAATCAGTCTATCAGCAGCTCAACAACTAGCAGACTGCTAGCAGACGTTTATGAATCATACCTCTTGACAAACGTCAAACAAGCTTAATCAGTCTGTTAACTAACAGGCCGATCAAACCTCAATTAAGGATTTTTTATGAATAAAGCTGTAAACCTATATATACTGAGTGACCTTAGCCTCTGGACAGATACGAATACTACTGGCTTAGCAAGATATTTAAAACCAAACGGCAAAGTATCATAACAATCAGTCCAATATTTACCGAAAAACAATGTTGTAATTAAGATCTGTATTTACGTATTCTAAGCAAATAAATAATTCTTTCTTTCTTTATCACCATGGAGCAGCCTGTGTATTTGGATGATCTGATTTCATAGATTTTTTTCTTGTCTAATTAAGCAAATACCTATTTTAAGATATTGCTAAGTATCAGTCTTATCCGTGGTTTCATTATTTGTCCAGAGGCTAAGGTCACCTTGTATAAAAGGCAAAACTGACTCACTGGGTTATATATCAACGCACAGCCCAAACCGCTGGGCCTACAAACTTGAAATTTGGTACAGGAGTTTCTTTCATGATGTAAGTGAGCACTAAGAAAGGGTTTTTAGAAATTCATCCCCTAAGGGGGTGAAATAGGGGGTGAAGCTTATATGGATTTTTCTAATTTCTGGACTTAGATGTATGAAAATTGCTGTATAAGTTTTCGATTACAATTAAAAATTATCTGTGTAAATAAAATGGATAAAATTCCAGAATAAGGGGTGAAGTTTGTATGGAAATTTTCTCATTTCTGGACTTAGAAGTATGAAAATAAGTAAGTTCTCGATTACAACGAAAGACGAACATACAATACAATACATTATACGGACGACCGGATGCCCGACTGATTAGATAACCTGACCGCGAAGCTTGACTTGAAAATACAAACTGTTCGATTTTGGTTTTTTTTTTTTACGCTTTTTCAACTAGCTTAAACAGTCTGATGATGGCATTACGCATTGAGTTGACCAATGCGCATGCTCGCACCAAGCGCCATCTATAAAACAAAAGAAGAAAAAAGTCTGTCATGGTGTGTCCGTCCGGCCGGCGAGTTCAAAATATTCGTCCTTTACTTAAAAGACTAAAAAACGTGTACTGTGTGTGTAATTCGTGTCGATTTTCATCAAGAACAAGACTTTTCATTTGTTGGAGTGTTTTCCATGTCCCTGGCGCCAGGTTTCAAGAAGTCCACTACAAGTTCGTTATGCTTCAGAACCGAGCTCAAACAGGTCAGTGTGCTTGCATTGTATTTGCCGGAATCAGACTAATTTCGAAACAATTATTCTTTATTTTAATAGCTCTCTTCGGCGAGATCCTCTCGACCCAAATGTACTAGAAATCCTCTTTGCTGGTACATTATTTTTGGTGCCGAAACCAGGGAACTGTAGATAATTCCGTCCGCCATTTTTGTTCAAAATTTCAAATTAGTGGCTAATTAAAATTTATTTTTATTTTAGTTTTATTTTGTGCCTTTTGTCGGAAAATTAATCATTCAACCCGTTGTAAATATATCGGTTGACGTAAACTAAAGCTAATACGATTCAGCCTAATTATTCCAATAAGATCTTAAGTTCTCGAGAAACAATCTGATTAACAAATTTATTCTCGTGAAGTGACTTCGTGTTGTAATGGCGGAGATTGTGTAGATTCATTGTGGATTTGTAACTCTCAAACGTTTAAAGTTACCAGAAAATTGGTTATACTCGTTGTTTATCGTTTTGCCAGGACAATATGTTGTAAGATCGTATAAACAATATCTTTCATGCGGTGCAATGCGGTGTTTATAATTACAGTCGTGTTACTTACAATATTCATGTTTCATTCATTTTTATTTACCTAGAACATTTCGACCGAACTTTCTCGAACTTACACCTACATACATAGATACCCTACACTACACTACTTAAAATACTTATATGCATAATAATGACATGCCTATAGAACTAGGTAGTTGTTCAGAGTTGTACAGTCTGTGAGACGTTCATTTCGTTAAGTTTTCATTCCATGTTCTTGTCGGCGGGCATAGCAACACTTTCGTGAAACGAAACGTTTTGTTTTTCTTATGTCAGTCAGTTGTGGCGGGTAATAAAAGTCAGCTGTCAAGTTAGATGTCATTCACTTCCGTCCGATTCATGTTGTTTAGCCTGAGCTATTTACTTTAAGTTATCGGTTTTAAGTTAAGTGGTGTTTATTTCGTGTGATTGTGAATATAGTAAGTGTGTTCGTAAATGATCGCCATGTCAAACAAAGTGAGGCGTCGCGTATCCCTTGGAAAATCCAGGAAAGACAGTGAAATGGACTACACAGTTAAAGATTTACCGGCGTTGCGGCGAAAAAGAACAATAGCTTATAACAGGCTATCAAAAGCGTTGGAAGTTGGTCTTAAAGCTCTACAAGACAGGTCAGATTTAACTTTGTTTCTTTCGCACTTTATTGAGGTCGAAAAGCATCGAAATTCGTTTGACGAGTGTCATCTATTCATTCTTAGCCTAGAGGAAGAAGATGAAGAGAATGTTGACGAATTGCAAGGGCAATGTGATGAAATTTACTATCACATTTTGACACTACATAGGACTTTGGTCCCATCTGATTATGCGAGTGAGGTAGCTGAAAGTGATGTCAATAATAGTGTGCCCCAGACCTCTAGCAAGTTAAAACTACCTAAGATTAATTTACCTAACTTTTCAGGGGATATTAAACAATGGCCTGCATTCTATGATACTTTCAATTCATTGATACATCTCAATGAATCTCTCAGTGATACTGAGCGAATGCACTATTTGATTTCGTGTCTCACAGGTGATGCCTTAGCGTTAGTGAATACATTCCCTGTTATGGGAATTTATTATGGTGAAGCTTATAACTGCCTTGTCAAGCGTTACAAGAATAATCGTGAGTTAGCCTTTACTTGTTGGAAGGAGATGCTAAATTTCAACCTTAAGTCGAATTCTCCTGAAGAATACAGGCGCATTTTTGACACATTCAATGAAAACTTAAATATTTTAAAGACTTTGAATTTACCAGTTGATCAGTGGGATTTTGTTCTGAGTTATCTTGTTCTTTCTAAGCTGGACTCCAAAACTCGTTGCGATTTTGAAGAAGCACATTCTTCATGTGAAGTGCCATCTTATTTGAGTCTAAAGAATTTTATCTACAAAAAATGTGATGCTTTAATTCGGGACAGCCACTTTCAGGAAAGGGATGGTAAAATACCTATGGCAGTCACAGCTGGTAGTAGTAAGACCGTGCCAAAGTTTGTCAAGGCTCAAACAAATAATTCACCATATGTGTCACGTTTCAATAAGAGTAATCCGGTGAATTCTCTAGTTTCTGACAGCGTTGAGGCAAAAACTGACCAAAAACGTTCCTTTTGTCAGGAGAATCATGCTATAACTAATTGCAAAATGTTTCTTAACAAATCTGTGGATGAGCGACATGAATGTGTAAAACAAAGACAGTGGTGTTTTAACTGCTTGAGACCTTCACATTATCTGAAAGATTGTAGATCCGTTTTCAGATGTCAAAAGTGCAAACAAAAACATCACACTTTATTACATTTGGATAAAGAAGTTGTACATGAACACGGATTGTCTTGTACAAGTGTTGAAACTACTCAGGATTCCCATTCACATCCTGCTGAAGAGGTCAATGAACCAACAAGTGCTCTTACAACCTTTACTAACCAATCAGTGGTATTGCTGTCAACTGCAAACATACAGGTTATGGATTCAAAGGGCAATTACCAAACCATGCGTGCTCTCATTGACTGTGGAAGCCAAGCACATTTTATTTCTGAAGCTGCTGCTCGTAGACTTGGTTTTGTCTCTTCACCTGCAAATAGGAGTATAAGTGGGTTAGGAAAAACATCCTCTCAAGTTTCTGGTTCAATTACTTGCTGTGTTGGAACAGATAATGTGACTTACTTTAACCTTGATTTTCTGACACTACCAATAATATGTGGAGTTATGCCATCAATGCATCTCAATACTTCTTCATGGCAACATGTGAAGAATTTGCAGCTTGCTGATCCACAGTGTAATATTCCTGGCCCAATTGATGTACTGCTGGGTGCTGAGGTATTCATGAAGCTTTTGTTACCAGGACGAATTGATGGTGATGCAAATCAACCAACAGCTATCAACTCAATATTTGGCTGGCTGTTAATGGGAAAAACAAGTGTACAAACAAATCAGGTGATCAATAATTTGTGTGCTATGTTTTGCAGTAGTGACATGTCACTTAATGAAGAAATTAAACAGCTGTGGGAGCTTGAAGATCTTCCATCATCTCCAGAGTTGACTCCAGATGAGAGTTTGTGTGAATCTAAGTATCTTAAAGGAATCAGTAGAGATGAATCTGGACGATACATAGCTCCACTACCCTTCAAAAGTGAAGAAAAACCTAAATTTCCAGGTTCTCGTGAGATTGCAATTAAAAGATTTCATTTATTGGAGAGACGACTGCAAAAAAATCCTGAACTCTATCAAGCATATAAAGATTTCTTGACTGATTACATAGACAATCAACACATGAGCCCTGTGGATGTGGCTGACATTGCAAAGGGAGAATATTACATTCCACATCACTGTGTAATTAGACCAGAAAGTGAAACCACCAAGCTACGTGTTGTCTTTGATGCTTCTGCTGTGTGTGCTAGTGGACAATCTTTGAATGATACTTTATTGATTGGTGCGAAGCTCCAAGGAAATTTGACAGCTATTCTCCTTCGTTTTAGACTTCATGCGGTCGTGTTTATTGGAGATGTGAAACAGATGTTCCGTCAAGTAAGAATAAGAGCAGAAGATCAAGATTACCAACGAATTCTTTGGAGATTCGATCCCAAATATTCAGTCAAAGAATATCGATTAAATACTGTTACTTATGGAACTGCTGCTGCTCCATTCTTGGCATGTCGAACTATTAAGCAACTTGTTCATGATGATGGAAAACATTTTCCATTAGCTTCACGAGTCCTCAATTTTGATACATATGTCGATGATGTCACGACTGGAGCATCCTCTCTGGAAGAAGCTAAGGTTATGAAAACTGAAGTCATCGATTTATTGAGAAAGGGAGGATTTGAACTGCGAAAATGGGCCAGTAATGTACCGGATCTACTCAGCGACATTCGACCAGAGGATTGTTTACATGGATCGGCCTCATTTGATGATAAAACGGTTAAATCGTTGAAGGTATTGGGACTTAAGTGGAACAGCACAGATCATTTCACGTTTAATGTTGTACCTTGTGAACGTGAATGCAGCAAACGTAATATTCTGAGTGAACTGGCACGAATATTCGACCCATTAGGGTTCTTGTCACCGATAACCTTTCTGGCAAAACGATTGATTCAGATATTATGGATACAAGGTGTTGGTTGGGATGATCCACCTCCTGAAAATATAGTTATTCAGTGGAGGGCATATATTGAGCAGCTTCCACTTCTCAAGGCCGTTCAGATACCACGAAGAATTACTATAGATAATAATGTGTCATATCAATTACACGGATTTGCAGACAGTTCTGAGGCGGGCTATGGAGCTATTATTTATCTGAGAGCAGTGGATGAAAATGGAAGGGTGATAGTTAAATTAATATGTGCAAAGTCTAGAGTAGCTCCTTTGAAACACCAATCATTACCTCGTCTGGAACTTTGTGCCGCCGTGTTGCTTGCTGATCTTATGCAGTATGTCAAGAAGACATTTGAAACTGAAATTTTAGTTGAAAACATATTTGCGTGGTCCGATTCCACTGTAGTCTTATCGTGGCTCCGGTCTCATTCTTCGCGATGGAAGACCTTTGTTGCCAATAGGGTCAGTCACATTCAGGAGCTTCTTCCAAGTTCATGTTGGCATCATGTGTCCACAAACGAAAACCCAGCCGACATCTGCTCAAGAGGAGCTTTGCCTAAGGATCTTATCAACAATTTATTATGGTGGGCGGGTCCAGCTTGGCTTCTGAAATGTAGTAGCCACTGGCCAATCTCTGTGTCCGAGAATCCAGATCAAAAAATCGTGGACTCGGAAAAACGTGTGTCAGCCTTGATAGTGGAGCAGCCAGTACATCTTCTTGATGAATTGCTGAATAAATATTCATCTTTAGATAAAGTTATTCGTATTGTAGCCAACTGTTTACGTTTTATACGCAATATTCGTAAATCTGCTACTAAAGCAACTGGAACTTTATCAAGTTTAGAACGTAATGATGCTATGAGATTGTTCGTTAAGCATTTTCAATATCAGCACTTCTTTGACGATATTCAGAAACTTCAAAATGGCAAGATATTGCCTAAACAACTTCGTAAGTTGAATCCTTTCATAGATGAGTTAGGTGTTCTCAGGGTGGGCGGTAGGCTTTCCCGCTCTGGTTTAGCTTACGAGCACAAGCATCCGGCTTTATTACCACGTAAAAGTGAATTGACGGAAAGGATTGTACGAGAAATACATCGAAATAATTGTCACCCTGGAATTAATACAACTCATTATCTAGTTGCGCAGCAATTTTGGATTCTATCTCCAAAACGTGCCATACGGTCTGCATTACAAAATTGTATCCAATGTTTTCGAACCAAGCCCAAGGTTTTGGAACCATTTATGAGTGATTTACCCATGGCAAGAGTAAACGCTGTTAAACCATTTTCAATCGTGGGTGTCGACTTTGGAGGACCCTTTAATATTAAACATGGTACTCATAGAGGTGCTAAAATAGGCAAAGCCTATTTGTGTCTGTTTATCTGCTTCACGACCAAGGCAGTTCATTTGGAAGTTGTGTCCGATTTGTCTTCTGAGGCTTTCATAGCTGCTTTGCGCCGGTTTATTGCTAGACGAGGTCGCTGTAATACGAGGGTCAAACTGAAAGTTCTTAGAAAATCAAAAATTGAGCAAACTAGCAAGTTATTAGTTTTATTATATCTTTTCAAAATAGTGTCCATTCACATCAATACACCGCTGCATCCGATGGAACCACTGAGAAAAGCACTTAGCCCAGTCGTTCTTAGGGGTCTCTTCGACGGCCTTTTGAAACGCACCCACTGCTTCCTCGGTGTTCATAAAAAGTTTTCCTCGAAGTTTTTCTTTTATTTTCGGGAATAAATAAAAATCGCAAGGTGCGAGGTCGGGGCTATACGGCGGGTGACCCAGTAATTCCACGTTTGACGTCACTAAATAGTCGATCGTTTGCCTGGCGGTGTGCGACGAGGCGTTGTCGTGGTGAAGAAGGATCCTACTTCGAGGTCGCTTCTCCCGAACTTTTTCCAATACAAGTGGCAAACAATTGTTAGTGTACCACTCTGCAGTAACTGTTTTTTGATCCTCTAAAGCAATTGTCGCATAGTGACCTGTCCTTCCGAAGAACGAGGCCACCATCTTTTTTCCCACGCTTCGACCTCTCTTCACTTTAGTTGGCAACTCCTCGAAAGGAAAAACCCATTGAGCAGACTGTCTCTTGGTTTCTGGATCATAACAGTAAACCCAGCTTTCATCACCCGTAAGTATGTCGAAAACAGCATTTGAGTCACCTCCGTTAAATCTTTCAATCATTTCACGGCACCAATCAACCCGACGGAGTTTTTGGGCCTCGGTCAAATTATGAGGTATCCACCTCGCACAAAGCTTCCTGACCGCTAAATGTTCATGGAGGATTTTATGCACTTGACTCATACCGATGCCTAAGCTTGTCCGAATCTGCTGATACGTCACTCTTTTGTCAGTCTCTATCATACGCTGCACAACACTGATGTTATTTTCAGTCGTCGCCGTAGAAGGCCGTCCCTCACGCAGATCGTCGGTGAGATTAGTGCGACCACGTTTAAACTCATTAAACCAGTTGTAAACGGTCGCACGAGATGGAGCTTCATCATGAAAGGCCAATCGAAGTCTATCATAGCTTTCTTGTTGACTTAAATGACATCGAAAGTCATAAAAAATCATTACACGAAAATTTTCGCGAGTTAAATTCATGTTGACGTGACACAGACAATTTTCAATTTGCCGCCAAATCGTAAAACTAATGACAAATGAAAGAAATACATACTCAATAATATTGGCAAAGAGTTCCATTTTCAAAATTTAAACTTACTTTTTTATTATATTGTTTACAAGTGGCCAGTTCTAAAAACTTTCAGTGTCGCCCTCGTATTATTCATTCAGACTGTGGTACTAACTTTGTAGGTGCGAAGAATCAACTCTCGCAATTAATGCGTGGTGCAGCAGAGCAAAACAAAGTTGAGTTTAGGTTCAATCCCCCTTCAGCGGCTCATTATGGCGGAGTTTGGGAAATTCAAATAAAGGCGGCCAAAGCCTTATTATATCGAACAGTAGGTATCCAATGTTTTACTTTCGAGGAGCTCTATACACTTTTTTCTCAAATTGAATCCACAATGAACTCACGTCCGTTATGTCCGCTTAGTTCTGATCCTAACGATATCAATGCGTTAACTCCAGGTCACTTTTTAACTATGGAACCTTTAACCTCTTTACCGGAAGAGGAACTGACTGATGTAAAGCTATATAGGCTGAATCGTTGGCAGCTTATTCAGCAAATACATCAGGGCTTTTGGAAGCGCTGGAGTGCAGAATATTTAAATTCTTTAACCCAACGTGCAAAATGGACAAAAGACTCTAAACCTTTAAAAGTAAACTCAATAGTTATTATCAAATGTGATAATTCATATCCACTGCATTGGCCGTTAGCTCGTGTGATAGAATTACATTCGAGCCCTGATGGCGTTGTGCGACAAGCAACTGTTAAGACTGCTTCAGGAATTCTTAGGAGACCATTGGTCAAGCTTTGTCCTCTACCGGACAATTGTGATTAAATAAGTATTTTGTTAAAGGTACCTTTTTATTGAAATTCAGATTTTAAGTTTAGTTAAATGCTGAAGTTGCAATGTTAATTTCTGTTAGGATAAAAATTTATTTTGTCTTATGTTTAAAAATATTAATATTTTTGGTGGGCGGAATGTTCGATTTTGGTTTTTTTTTTTTACGCTTTTTCAACTAGCTTAAACAGTCTGATGATGGCATTACGCATTGAGTTGACCAATGCGCATGCTCGCACCAAGCGCCATCTATAAAACAAAAGAAGAAAAAAGTCTGTCATGGTGTGTCCGTCCGGCCGGCGAGTTCAAAATATTCGTCCTTTACTTAAAAGACTAAAAAACGTGTACTGTGTGTGTAATTCGTGTCGATTTTCATCAAGAACAAGACTTTTCATTTGTTGGAGTGTTTTCCATGTCCCTGGCGCCAGGTTTCAAGAAGTCCACTACAAGTTCGTTATGCTTCAGAACCGAGCTCAAACAGGTCAGTGTGCTTGCATTGTATTTGCCGGAATCAGACTAATTTCGAAACAATTATTCTTTATTTTAATAGCTCTCTTCGGCGAGATCCTCTCGACCCAAATGTACTAGAAATCCTCTTTGCTGGTACACAAACTGAAATATAAATGCACAGAAAAACCAGAAAAATAAGACCAGCGCAGGGAATCGAACCCAGTTCCTTGGCATTCCGTGAAAGTTTCTCGATGAGGGCTACGGCATAGATGTCGCTAATGTCACTGCTTAAGTGGCTAAATGAGAAACAAACAAGCTGAAATATGTGGTGGTGTAGCGGTATAGCACGCGGCACGGAATGTCGACTTTAGCGACATATTAATTTGATAAGAACTTGTTAAAAGATTGATAGACCACTTATTTGGTAATAAACATTTTTTTAGAATACAATACTAGCCAAAAGAAATTTTTGGCTAATATTATATTCCAAACGTTTGCTTAAGAGCGTGCATACAAAAAGTTGGCCATTCGGTGATTTTGAGGTTTTTCAAACGCCTTATTAATGTCTAAATGCTTACATTTTTTCAGAAAAAACTAATGTAACGTATGGACAAACTCTTACTATGATGCATAGCGGTAATTTTAATTTGTTTCCATCAGCGATTTTTTTTTACCAAATTATTTCGTAGGTGAGGTTTTCCGAAAATACGCGTCAGAGCTGACTTTCATGCGAAATAATGCCATTATAACCCACCACAGACGATGTAAATTTAATATTTTATAATAGAACATATAGTCTTTTAATGCATAGTGATGTCATATGTATCAAAATATAAGCTATTATTATTAAAATACCATTCTACAAAATGTCTAAATCGGTCTATTTAATATTTTTTTTTCTCATTTATTAGAATGTATTTACCAATAAAACAATTTTATTATATATCTACAGGTAATGTTTAGTCTGTAATATTTTTTTCAGCGCTTAATAGTAGCTCATTTAATTTTGACAATTTTCTAAACTTCGGTCCGAAATCGATTTTATAACCCCGCGCGTCAATAGTTACGATTCAGAAAGCGCCGGGCTCTCCCAAGGAACGGACGTATCGCTCTGCGCTCTCAGAAAGGTTAACAACCTTAACCAACCATTACTGTAAACATTCGATAGTTATAGCGCATCCGCAATTGCTTGATACTTGAAAGTAATTTTACCTGTTAAAATTAAATGTTTTAATTTTTTGCAATTTTCACTCAAACTTATACGGGTATATAAATCTTACATTTCACAAGCATTTTGTATAACTTGCCTTATTAGTATTATATGTATGTTAGTGTTTAAGCACCTATTGGTCAAACTTTGGTAGCTAAATTTGGCCCACTTCTCGATTTTCGATTGAGCTGAAACTTTGCATGGATGTGTGAATTAAATGACAATGTAATATTACTATGACATGAAGCTGATCTGATGATGGAGCTGGAAGGTGACCATAAGAACTCTAGAACTCTGTAATAAAACGACATAACCCTATCGAGCTTGGGCTCATTAGATTTTTCTTGAGGAGTACTTTGGTTCTAAGTGGTAACAAAGGGACAAAGGTACAGTCAGCAAAAAAATATTGTCTTTTAATTTGTAAATCTAGGTAACTAAAAGTTGTTAAAGTTTTCATTTAACTTGCCCTGTTGTATACATGTTAGCATGATAGTGAGTTAGTATATAAAGTAAATAAAAGCTAGTTGTACAGTAAAAATCTTATACTTAATTTCAGATATGGGCAATAAATGAAAATATAAATTTAACATTATTTTTTGTTCCAAGATGCTGGATGACATTTCAAGTCCGGAAATCGTCATGGATGTTGTTTTCGACTAATTTGGCAGCGCTAAATGCGAATGACATTATTTTTTGGATCCAAGATGGTGGATGACTTTCGTGGCAGGAAATCGATATGGGTGTCGTTTTTGACTAATTTAGCTGCGTTCGGCGTAAATATAACATTATTTTTTGCTCCAAGATGGCGGATCACATTTCAAGACCGGAAATCGTCATAGATGTCGTTTCCGACTAATTTCTTCTTCTTCTTCTCTTTTAAAATATGGCTTTCTGTCTTATTTAATAGGACAATTTCGCCAGTGTCAAAGTACTCTCTTTGAGAGGGACGTTGTACAGTGATTGTAGTTTTTGCAACTTGATAGTAAAATTCCAGAAACCACGTGGAAACAACTTGCGCATTAAAAAATGTCAGACACGAGAGCAATATAGAATTTTGTGATCACTGTCCACTGTTAAAGTTAATCGCCGCATAAAACACTATCAAAATTATACTTCAACTAGCCAAAGAAACAGAAATAGCAAAATTACATATTGTCTACATCCGTCATTTCACTGTTCACTGTTAAGGTTAATCGCCGCATAAAACACTATCAAAATTATACTTCAACTAGCCAAAGAAACAGAAATAGCAAAATTATATATTTTCTACATCCGCCATGTTCGAATGCCACTAATCGAATCAGCGTAAATCTAACATTATTTTTTGTTCCAAGATGGCGGATGACATTTCAAGATCGGAAATCGTCATGGATGTCGTCTCCGACTAAATTAGCAGCGCTAAATGCGAATCTGTCATTATTTTTGGGATCCAAGATGGCGGATGACATTTCATGCCAGAAAAACGTTATGGATGCCGTTTTTGACTAATTTAGCAGCGTTCAGCATAAATCTAACATTATTTTTTGTTCCAAGATGGCGGATGACATTTCACGGATGGAAATAGTCATGGATGTCGTTTTCGTCTAATTTGGCAGCGTTAAATGTGAATCTGACATTATTTTTTGGATTCAAGATGGCGGATGACATTTCGAGTGAGAAAAAGATCATGGGTATCGTTTTCGACTAATTTAGCAGCGTTCAGAGTAAATATACCTACTCAACATTATTTTTTTGTTCCAAGATGGCAGATGATATTTCAAGACCGGAAATCGTCATGGATGTCGTTTCCGACTAATTTTGCAGCGCTAAATACGAATCCGTCATTATTTTTTGGATCCAAGATGGCGGATAATATTTCATGGCAGAAAAGCGTTATGGATGTCGTTTTACTAAGTTGGCAGCGATAAATGCGTTTAGACATTAATTTTTTAGATCCGAGATAGTGGAATGAACATCTTGGATCCTAAAAATAGTGTTAGATTAGTCGAAAACAACATCCATGACAATTTCCGACCTTGAAATTGAAATGTCATCCGCCATCTTGGAACAAAAAATGATGTTAGATTTACGCTGAACGCTGCTAAATTAGTCGAAAACGGCACCCATATCGTTTTTCTGCCACAAAATGTCATCCGCCATCTTGGATCCAAAAAAATATGACAGATTCGCATTTAGCGCTGACAAAATAGTCAAAAACGACACCCATGACATTTTCTTTCCTCGAAATGTCATCCGCCGTCTTGGATCCAAAAAATAATGACAGATTCACATTTAGCGCTGCCAAATTAGTCCAAAATGACACCTATGGCATTTTATTGGTTCGATATGTCATCGGCCATCCTATATCCAAAATATATTGTCAAATTCCCATTTAAGGCTGCCAAATTAGTCTAAAATGACATTTATGTCGATTCCCGGCCTTGAAATGTCATCCGCCATCTTGATTCCAAAAGTAATGACATATTCTTGATAAAGTTTTCGTGAAAAAGTTTTTCGCGATTAAGTACTGACACGATAAAAACAGGACCCTACTACTAAGACTCCATTGTCCTTGACTGTCACTAGGCTGTAGGTATCTCATGAACCGTGATAGCTAGACGGTTGAAATTTTCACACATGACGTATTTCTGTTATCGCTATAACAACAAATATTAAAAACAATAAAATAAATACTTAAGGAGGGCTCCCATACAACAAACGTTTTTTTTTTTGACGTAATAACGAAAACGGTATTTGACAACTCCTGTATTTTTTGTCTTAAATATTGATATGAAAATATGAGCAATGATGAACTAAAATAATTTCTTTGCTCATCCGCGACCTTACGATAGCTAAGTTTATGTAAGATATGCGTGTTCATGCAGTTCCTCCACCTCCACACTGTAAGAACACACATAAATCACACGAAACCATCTATTACCGTCACCACACTACATCAACCCGTTTCGAACTCAACAAGAGCTCGTCTTCAGAGCAACACAACCGTACACCATGCTACCAGATGTTAGACAACGTGGATGTTGTGTTGCTGTTGTGTGTGTGTTGTGAGTCTAACATCTGGTAGCATTATGAGCAATGATGATGAGATATTTAGCTATTTACTAAGTACTGCGTGCCCTCACACAATATACCATCATTATGTGCGCGAAACATTGGAACTAAGTAAATGTTTTGTGCGCACTGAAAAATTAATTTTTTATTACTAACTTTTTTTACTGACTGTACATTATTATCCATTGTTAACATCTAGGGCCAAAGTACATTTCGAGACGAATCAAACGAACCCAAAGTCGATGTGGTTATAGGGATTTATTACAGAGTTCCTATGGCCACCTTCCAGCTTTTTCATCAGATCAGAGTCATCATAACTAAACTATAAACTATATGATTATGATTATGATTATGATAACAATACTGCATTGTCATCTATTCTGATTTACACACGTATGTAAAATTCTCACTCAATCTAAAAAAATTAAACGCACATTTAGTCAAGTTTAGCTTCCAAAATGTAATCCATAAGTACTTACTAATTAACTAACGTACTAACAGGGCAAGATCAAAAAGAACTTGAAACAAAATACATTATTTTGTTAAAAAATTAAAATATTTATATGACAACAAAACTTAAGTTTACTACGGTGGAAAATGTACAATGATCAAGTTGTGTCGCCAGCGCCACATCGCACGCACACATCAAACCGTGGTAGTGTGCGGGCGAATCACACCGCGCGAGCAGGAGATCGCGCAAGTGACGAGTTGGGACGAAATGTATGCGCGCTCTTAATAAACGTTTGTCGTAATAAAATTTGACAAAGTTAAATTATGCCAAACGATAATTTGACTAAATGAATGAAATGCGAAATGTAATTATACTAAAGATTCGTTTGGGAAATGAAACTAGTGCGATAAGTTCTTTTGGGAAGTGAAATTTGGCAAAAAATATTTTGCCGAAACGGCAGTACACCGGGCGAGCGGCCTTACGGACTATAATTAAATTCTATAATTTGGATTTTTTTCTACTTAGTTATTAAGATCTGTACAATACTATGGTTGCAATAAATAAATGACTAAATGACTAAATATAAATTTTATAACAATAGCAACAAACATAACGGACAAACCACGGCCTTGGTAACAGTTATCATTCGAAGGTTTAACTTAACAGAGAGCTACTCACGAATTTGGGCATCTGCTTGACTGGCGGCCGCGGCTCTATCTCCAAACTCTTCGCGTACAGGTAGTTTGTGATCTCGTTCTCGTCCATGTTCGGGAAGGGATCTAGTTCCTCGAGAAACGCCTGTGAAACACATTTATAATTATATTCACTTCTCATGCTCGTAAAGTTCGTGTTTATGCTGTATATGGGCGACATAAAACGACTATTTATGCTCTAGTTCATAAAGTAAAATATTCGTCTAATACCAACTCAAGACCAAGGTAAGGAATAATAAATTATCAGGTGTCAACAGCCACTAACAAAAAAGTTTCTCTATATTTTTTAAATAATTTTTAATTTATATAAAACTAAAAGTCAATCTCATCAAATTTCAAGTCGATGCTATTAACCGTTGCAGAGTTCTGTCTTGCAGAGACAATCCTGGCTGGACTAACAGGATGTCACTACTAGATTATTGTATTGTCAGGCGATTTACACCAATATTCCAAGTCAATCTGATTACTGGAACTTGGTCAAATTTGACTTGCAAGATTTGACTACAGAGAGGCAAACAGACAGAGGGACAGATGAAACTAAATAAAAGCTTGTAATAAGTTTGTGAAATAATTTTTCGTACTTTCATTTCAATAAACAATAATTTTATTTATCCTTTATATCTGCCGTAGGCCTGCCACTATTGGGCATACTTGTCCATAGTTTATACTGCTACAGTCTAGTGTCATATAACGTCGCGCTCACGTCCAGCGCCACTCACCCTGGTGCGCGGCTCCACGGTGAGGCAGTACGGCTGGTTCTGGTACTGCTGTATCTCGCCGGTGACCTCGGCCACTGTCCGGTACAGTCTAGTGTCATATAACGTCGCGCTCACGTCCAGCGCCACTCACCCTGGTGCGCGGCTCCACGGTGAGGCAGTACGGCTGGTTCTGGTACTGCTGTATCTCGCCGGTGACCTCGGCCACTGTCCGGTACAGTCTAGTGTCATATAACGTCGCGCTCACGTCCAGCGCCACTCACCCTGGTGCGCGGCTCCACGGTGAGGCAGTACGGCTGGTTCTGGTACTGCTGTATCTCGCCGGTGACCTCGGCCACTGTCCGGTACAGTCTAGTGTCATATAACGTCGCGCTCACGTCCAGCGCCACTCACCCTGGTGCGCGGCTCCACGGTGAGGCAGTACGGCTGGTTCTGGTACTGCTGTATCTCGCCGGTGACCTCGGCCACTGTCCGGTACAGTCTAGTGTCATATAACGTCGCGCTCACGTCCAGCGCCACTCACCCTGGTGCGCGGCTCCACGGTGAGGCAGTACGGCTGGTTCTGGTACTGCTGTATCTCGCCGGTGACCTCGGCCACTGTCCGGTACAGTCTAGTGTCATATAACGTCGCGCTCACGTCCAGCGCCACTCACCCTGGTGCGCGGCTCCACGGTGAGGCAGTACGGCTGGTTCTGGTACTGCTGTATCTCGCCGGTGACCTCGGCCACTGTCCGGTACAGTCTAGTGTCATATAACGTCGCGCTCACGTCCAGCGCCACTCACCCTGGTGCGCGGCTCCACGGTGAGGCAGTACGGCTGGTTCTGGTACTGCTGTATCTCGCCGGTGACCTCGGCCACTGTCCGGTACAGTCTAGTGTCATATAACGTCGCGCTCACGTCCAGCGCCACTCACCCTGGTGCGCGGCTCCACGGTGAGGCAGTACGGCTGGTTCTGGTACTGCTGTATCTCGCCGGTGATCTCGGCCACTTTCCGCCGCTTCGAGAAGTTGATCAACTTGTTGTCAGAGTCGGGAAGGAAGTCTGCAACAATTAACAATCTTTAGCGCTTAAAAATTCGCAACTAACTTAACCAATCCGCCTGCTGGATTACCGCCTAACGAAATCATTATGTGCTTTGAAGAGGGTAAAAAAGAGCTTCAAAGTGTTTAAATATTGCAAACGAGTTGTCAGAAGGCCCCACAGTGGGTCATCAAGGGGCCTTTCAGTGGGTCAACTAAGGGCTTTAGTGGTGACCGAGCGTTCATAATAGGGATCGTTTGGGGGCCTTGTAGAGCTTTCACGAAGTAAAAGCGACTGAGCCAACGTAGGTTTTTTTTTCGACTGCAAGGCAAACAAGCAAGTGGGTCTCCTGGTGGTAAGAGATCACCGCCCATAAACATTTGCAACACCAGGGGTATTGCAGGGGTATTGAGGTTACTGGTTTACCTCTGTTGCCCTCTTCTATGTGCAGTATGTTGGTGAGGTACATCCCGAAGAACGGCACGCAGGGCGGGTTGATGCTGCGCAGGCGCTCCTGGTAGCGCCGGAAGTGGTCCGAGTTCAGCTCGCGGAACTCCTCCAGGTACCTCAACAGTCGCGGCGGGATCATCTGCGCACACAAGTTACAGTCAACTAGTGTATACCGTGGCTTCGCATGCGAAGCGAAATTCTGGAAATTTGCTAAATTCTCGTGGGGATTTTTTTACATTTTCTCAAATAATCAAAATAAGTTTTTTAAAGAAATTATCTACCAAACTGCATGACAGTTTGTTGGCAGAAAAAAATTAGCTCTCTAACACTGGTCTTAATCTAAATCCTTAAAACCCAAGTCCCAATAAATCCAAAAATTCCAATTTTCAATTCCAATTCCAATTCAAATTTCAATCCAGGTGGAAGGACCTTGTGCAAGGTCCGCCCGGATTGCTACCACCATCTTGCTCGCTAATCCTGCCGTGAAGCAGCAGTGCTTGCACTGTTGTGTTTCGGCGTGGAGAGTAAGACAGCCGGTGAAATTACTGGCACTTGAGATATTCCATCTTAGGCCTCTAGGTTGGCAACGTATCTGCAATACCCCTGGTATTGCAGATGTTTATGAGCGGTGGTGATCTCTTACCATCAGGAAACCCACTTGCTCGTTTGCCTTCCAATCGAAATAAAAAAAAAAAAAAAAAAAAATTATATAGTTTTCTTCATTGAACTGATACAATTACTTCGCTCACCCGCGACCTTACATAGCTATCATAAACTAGCGTAGGCCTTAAGCTTGTTTTTGGGGGCACGTCTGAACTTTTAATTTTTGATACCGTTAATAATGGAAAATCTAATTTTATTTTTTCCTTATTTTAGTGTGTCTTAATTATTAATTCTGAAATTCTAATAGCTATTTAGTTGTAGGTTTTAACATATTTTATTTAAATGTATACATTTTGACGTAGCGTTAACATAATAATAAATAAGGCGATATTCTAAATATAGACGATATTCTAGCATGTGTCAACAGGGCAGACTGAAAACCAGCGCTGGCAGCTTCCGCGTAAGTGCAGCATTAGCTGAGTCTGTTCCTTTTGCCGCAGGACAGACTACCTACTTGCAAACTTACATACGTACTTCTGTGCTGTATTGTACTATTTTATCTTGTATTGTTTATATTGTTATCTGGTATTGTTTGTACTGTTGGCAATTAAATATTTTTCTTTCTTTCTAAGCTATTGTTAATTTGTACTCACACTCACAGATTACCAAGTTACAGGCTCAGCCTAGTTTGGACTTTGACGGAAAATTGTAACATTATGTATTAAGTATTTTTGCCATATAAATAAATAAATAAACGTACAAAGAGGGGTCGTCTAAAAGGTCAACAAGGGGTCCCATTCGGTGGGTCAACAAGGGGCTTCCGAGCAGCCGCGCCCCCAAAGGCACAAAGTATCCTGGCGCGGCCCGACAGTCGGAGTAAAAAAAAGGTTAGTCACCCTAAGATCTATTTTCCTTTGCTCAGTATGAGCGCTCATCTGCTTTACCGATTGAGTAGGACATACTGCGTCAACCTGTCAACCTGCTGAACATAATCAGGTCACCATAGCAACCCTACAACTACACCTCGGCACTGACAAACACTGACAATTAAATAGAACATTATTTGATTAAAACTTTTACGAAGATGTTTACTAAAGAGGTTTTATATTGATTTGAAAATAGATAATATGTTAGAGGTGTATACTATTTTGATCCTTGTTATCATGTCAAGTAAGTGTAATTTGATATGCACTTGTCTACTTAATACTTTGATTTCAAAACGTACTAAGAGTCTATGATTTTGTAAAGGAATCAATTTAATAACTGACGAAGGTTTTTCTACTCCCACCGTACCTGCATGGTGGCCTTCAGGCGGTGGACGGAGGCGGAGCCGGCGGCGGCGGCCACGCACAGCACGCCGTTGAAGTTGTTCAGCTCGCGGAGCGCCACGCCCGGCTCACAAGCGGCACGTCACGCGGCCCTACCTGCATGGTGGCCTTCAGGCGGTGGACGGAGGCGGAGCCGGCGGCGGCGGCCACGCACAGCACGCCGTTGAAGTTGTTCAGCTCGCGGAGCGCCACGCCCGGCTCACAAGCGGCACGTCACGCGGCCCTACCTGCATGGTGGCCTTCAGGCGGTGGACGGAGGCGGAGCCGGCGGCGGCGGCCACGCACAGCACGCCGTTGAAGTTGTTCAGCTCGCGGAGCGCCACGCCCGGCTCACAAGCGGCACGTCACGCGGCCCTACCTGCATGGTGGCCTTCAGGCGGTGGACGGAGGCGGAGCCGGCGGCGGCGGCCACGCACAGCACGCCGTTGAAGTTGTTCAGCTCGCGGAGCGCCACGCCCGGCTCACAAGCGGCACGTCACGCGGCCCTACCTGCATGGTGGCCTTCAGGCGGTGGACGGAGGCGGAGCCGGCGGCGGCGGCCACGCACAGCACGCCGTTGAAGTTGTTCAGCTCGCGGAGCGCCACGCCCAGCTCCAGGAAGCGGCACATCACGCCGACGCGCTCCTCGAGGTTCGACGTCTCCACTATCCATTTCTCCATCCACCGCGTGAACTGTTCCAGTCGAAACAAATGTAAAGTCAGTTACAGAGAATAGGGACCCCACCGCGGCACACTAATATCGGTTTACTAGTGTTTCGGCGAACAGGTGGTAAGTAGCAGGTGCTTGGAGACTTGGAAACACTTGGAGACCGTTGTAGTGTGAGTTGCGCCTCACAACACACTCTCCCAACATATACTACTTAGACTATAAGTTAGACCTAAGGCTTGATAATATAGACAGTATTTACACAGCACTCGTGAGTTTTACTCGTCTCTCATCGTCCCACATTACACCGTCAGAGGGTCATTTAGGGGTCACTTGGTGGAAGTCCTAAGGTTACGTAGGAGTCATTTGGTCATCAGGCATTTGGAGCCATGTTGGGGTCACTTTTGCAGGTGGTAGGACCTTGTGCAAGGTCCGCCCGGATTGCTACCACCATCTTGCTCGCTAATCCTGCCGTGAAGCAGCAGTGCTTGCGCTGTTGTTCCGGCGGGGAGAGTAAGATAGCCGGTGAAATTACTGGCACTTGAGGTATCCCATCTTAGATCTCTCAAATTCAAATTCAAATCATTTATTCAGTAAGTAGGCCGCAATGGGCACTTTTAAACGTCATTTTTTAAACTACCAGCGCTTTCGGAAAGACCATCATTGCCAAGAAGAATGCGCCGCAATAAACTTGGCAGAAAGTCATTTTTTCATCCATACTAATATTATAAATGCGAAAGTGTGTTTGTATGTTTGTCCCGTCTTTCACGCCGTAACGGAGCGACGGATCGACGTGATTTTTGGAATAGAGATAGTTTATGGGCCCGAGAGTGACATAGGCTACTTTTTATCCCGGAAAAATGCACAGTTCCCGAGGAAACAGCGCGCGATAACCGAATACCACGCGGGCAAAAGCTAATCAATCTATAACTTACATTGGTTGTATGCTTGATGATTTTAAGCAGGTTCGGACTAGTCTTCTCCTTGTCTTTCTTGGTCCACACCGCTCCCACCAGCTCTGATGGTTTCACCTGAAAAAAAAAAAACACAGCTCAGTGACAGCTCGAAGCAAAGATATCCTGGGGGACAAACTAAACTTGCCATCATGCTTGGTTTTTTTTTATTCGACTGGATGGCAAACGAGTAAGTGGGTCTCCTGATGGTAAGAGATCATCACCGCCCATAGACACCTGCAATACCAGGAGAATTGCAGATGCGTTGCCAACCTAGAGGCCTAAGTTGGAATACCTCAATTGCCAGTAATTTCACCGGCTGTCTTCCTCACCACGCCGAAACACAACAGTGCAAGCACTGCTGCTTCACGGCAGGATTAGCGAACAAGATGGTGGGGTGTTTTTTGAAACCTTCAAGCAGTCATTTGGTAATACAAAGAGGAATCTTCTGTTATTCAGAACATTCAGGAGATTATGGCAATATTAAGAAGATATAGGGATCATTAGGGGAACATTTAGTGGTAGCTCAGGGGTCGTTAGGGGTACATTTTGGGAACAACACAGCTGGGACTACCTAATTCAGTGTCATTTGCCTTGCGGCTGTAGCTTGAGACTGTAGTGGTAATGGTATTTGTTGTGGTCGTCTATGTGAGGTTGATTAGTTTGGAGACTTTCAAGGTCAAATTGCGAACATTAGAGCATAATTGAGGGGCTTAGGGAGCACTCCGAGGACGTCAGGGGGACATTTAGTGGTCACTTGGGGGCCGTCAGAGCATCATGTAGGGGTCACTTAGTGGACTTCCGGGGGTTATGTAGGAGTCACTTGGTGCACATGGTGTTGTCGTGTAGCGGACGCGTGGAGGCCCTCAGGGGGTCATGTAGGGGTCACTTATAGGTACTCAGGGGGACATTTAGGGGTCAATTGGAAGCTGTTAGGGGGTCATGTGGGGATCACTTAGAGGTACTCAGGGGGACATTTAGGGGTCAATTGGAAGCTGTTAGGGAGTCATGCAGGGGTCACTTGGTGGACGTCCGGGGATCATGTAGGAGTCACTTGGTGCACATGGTGTGGTCGTGTAGGGGACACGTGGAGGCCGTCAGTGGGTCATGTTGGGGTCACTTAGAGGTACTCAGGGGGAGAGTTAGGGGTCAATTGGAAGCTGTTAGGGGGTCTTGTGGGGGTCACTTAGAGGTACTCAGGGGGACATTTAGGGGTCACTTGGAAGCTGTTAGGGGGTCATGTGGGGGTCACTTGTAGGTAGTCAGGGGGACATTTAGGGGTCAATTGGAAGCTGTTAGGGGGTCATGTGGGGGTCACTTATAGGTAGTCCGGGGGACATTTAGGGGTCAATTGGAAGCTGTTAGGGGGTCATGTGGGAGTCACTTATAGGTAGTCAGGGGGACATTTAGGGGGACATTTAGGGGTCACTTGGAAGCTGTTAGGGGGTCATGCAGGGGTCACTTGGGGGACAATCAACAAGTGTTTCGGACACTAAACGCCCTCACCTGTCTGTACAGCTGGAACTCCCTCAGGGTGAGCTGTCTTGCCAGCTCCAGCGGGTGCAGCGCGAGCGGGTGCCAGCCGTGCCGCTCGGGGTCCGCCACGTGGCTGATGACGCGCGGCGGCGGCCGCGAGAACACGTGCGACACGCCCGCGCCGTCGGGGTCCGCTTGGCTCTGGGGATAGAAACGCTGGGTTTAGTTAACACCGCTCTAACGGCCTGGCCACGACTATGTGTTGGCAACACCAACAAATAAATCTTTTTGACTATGAGTGGCAACACTAGCGCCCTCTCTCTTGCTTCAGCTCCGACTCTGTGAATTGTGTGTTTTCCAAATTAAATTTATTTTAATTATAAAAAGGCCTTTTTCTGGACATAAAATCAGTGTACAACAAACTAAATCTACTCTACACTTTGGTCGTCGCGGTAGTTGCAGCGGTAACGAGCCGAAAGGGACGCATTTAAATTTAAATGGCGTTATCGAAAATTGCTCTTCAGTGCCTCGAAAGTAGCTCATATTTCAGGCAGTACATTTTGAATATCAGAATGCAAAAATAAACATTAAAAAAAATACAGCCGAATTGATAATCTCCTCCTTTTTTTGAAGTCTGTTAAAAAGGAAAGTCTCATAACATGCCTCTACTTACGCTGAGAATGTTTCGACAGCCCTAGGCACTGGTCCCACCGCGAGCTAGTAAGCTATGAGCTATCGGCTATTTTCTAGCCCAAGAAACGAACAAAAGATAATCGCTTCCGTGTACATATATTTTCATAGTTCATAGCTGGCTGTTCACACTGCCGGCGAGGATACTCTCCCACCGCCCGGCGAGTAAGCGATGATTCCATAGAATTGTTTACTAGCCGCCCGCCGATTGTCAACTGTTTCTAGTACAGAATTTTACTAGTTGACCGGCGAGCTCGCCGATAGCTGGCGGTGGGACCACTGTCTACTAGTTGACCGCAGCGATAAGCTATCGACTATAAAACTAGCTCAACGGTACTCGCCGAAGCGAATAGCCCCCGGCTGAGCTAGTCCAGCGAGTAATCGCCCGTCGCACGCAAACACTCGCTTATAGCCGAGCGTCTAAACTAGCAAAACTATACTCGCTTCTCGCCTCTCGCCCACTCGTTTGTAGTTTATAGTTTTACTCGCTAATAGTTTGTAGCCGCCGGTGGGACCAGTGCCATATGGCGGGCCTATTCAAAATTTCGGTGATAAATAGCAGGGTTGTTGCGAATATCAGCATCAGCATCAGCATCCGCGGATAATCAGCATGGTTTTTTATATCAGCATCCGCATCAGCATCAGCAACAATTGACGCTGATTTTTAATGCTGATATTCAAGTCGTAACGTGTTCGTTGAAGACGGGACTTACAATAAAAGCTGTCACTTGTTCCCTCATTTGATTGTTTTGTCAACAATTAGTTGAAAGTGTTCTTTATGTATGACGTGCGTACGTAATGTAATAATTATAATTATAAATAAGTAATCCATAAACAGTTCTTATTCAAAGTGAAATTCATTCATAATGCCTCCTCCGATGAAAAGTGTAATATGGAAATATTTTACATTGGTGGCCTTTTACTGTTTTACTATTAATTTCCTAGTAGGATATGATTTATTGAAGTAATTTATTAATATCAGCATCAGCATCAGCATCCGCTGATATAGTAAAAACCTGCATCAGCAACAACCCTGGATTTCTGTATCCATTTTGTCGCCGTATGACTCAATGTCAGTAAACCCTCCGGTCTCACCTTCCGCTGAACAGTCTTGAGCACGCTCTGCACCCACTTCCTCATGGGCCGCCCGTCCACGGACTCGAGGAAGCTCTTCAGCCGCGCCAGCAGCGGCGGCTCGCGCTCGAAGTCGTAGAAGTGCTGGTCGACCCAGTGGCGGAGGACGTTTATCACCCTGGTGGGAGAAAGAAGGTTACAATACAATAATAACTCTTTATTGCACACCAACATATAGCAAAAAAAATTACAGAAAACAGGTATATACAGAGACTTTCTGAGGTAAGCAATAGGCGGCCTTATCGCTTCAGAGCGATCTCTTCCAAGGAACCTTTACAATGGAAGGTAGGTTAGTGTCAGAAATATGTGGTATACAGGGTGGCATTTATATCGGTCAGTATGGGAAAGTCTGAAACTATACGACATACGAACATTTCTTCTTAGGAACCATGACATCGATTTTAATAACAAGAAAAACTGCATTCATGTGTTTAAAAAAAGCCTGTACTCAGCTCGGGAATCGAAACCGGTTGTTTTGAAAAAAAAAAAAAAAAAAACTTAGACTATTTCTATTTAGATATCGATTGTGTACGTCTTAAGTAGTAAATGTCTCCATGAAACATTATGTCTAAAATGAATAAAATGCATTGTTTTCACATACTTTAATTTATTTTAGTAGGTGTTCGAAGTGTCCACCGTTACAATATTCAACAAATTCTGGCATGTAAAATTGTCTCTGTGGTTGTTTGTACCTCTTTGCTGGTAAAATCGATGTCATGGTTCCTAAGAAGAAATTTTCGTATGTCGCATAATTTCAGACTTTCCCATACTTACCGATATAAATGGGCCACACTGTATACGACTTTGGATAATGTCGTCTACGTATACGATACGATACGTTGAGTTTCTTGCCGGATTCTTCTCAACAGAGGTTCATCCGAACCGTTGGTAGATTTTTTTGACATTCCAGAAGTGCTTGTTATAGCCTAAATTGAAAAGATATTTTGACTTTGATTACAATAGGGATGTTGACGCCACCAATCAACTGACGTACTTTTTATGAGCTGTCAAAAAACAATTCTCCCATAGAGTTTTAACGGGATTCGTTTTGTGGCATTCGAACATGGCGGATGTAGTCAATGTATAACTTTGCTACTTCTGTTTCTTTGGCTAGTTGAAGTATAATTTTGATAGTGTTTTATGCGGCGATTAACCTTAACAGTGAACAGTGATCACAAAATTCTATATTGCTCTCGTGTCTGACATTTTATAATGCGCAAGTTGTCTCCACGTGGTTTCTGGAATTTTACTATCAAGTTGCAAAAACTACAATCACCGAACAACGTCCCTCTCAAAGAGAGTACTTTGACACTGGCGAAATTGTCCTAATAAGGACAGAAAGCCATATTTCAAAAGAGAAGAAGAAGAGTTTTAACGGCAACAGCGACTCCCCAAAGTACCCTATTGTGACGTCACCGCCACAAACCCCCGGCTCTACCGAACCCACCTGAACTTGACAGGCTGCTGGAATTCCTTCCTGTATCTCTTCCAGTCCTCACGAGCCGTGTTCTTGCTGAGCTTCTCCGCGTCGCTCGCCACGCTCTCTATGCTCTCTGTTGACCACAAATATAGTTTTACCCCCTTATTCATAAACGACAATCAAACCTATTTTAGTTAAAATGCCGCTAAAATTCGTGTGTCCTTATCTGTCACTTCGACATTTGTATTTGTTAGAAAGGGACAAAGCATTTGTTAGTTAACATAGGCTTGTTAAGTTTTATGAATAAGGGGGTAAGACGCTGTTTCCCATCCAATGATACGATAGTCCTCGTCCTAAAGAGCGAGGGAAATCCATCGCGTTTGTACAGTCAAGCTCAAAGTTGTCTTAATGCATTCACTGCCACCGACGCACATATGCGTTTTCGGAACTTCGCCCAGTGCCGCTGTCATAATTATTCGCGAATACATTTTGAACGCACATGTGCGTCGGCGGCATCTGTGGAAGTCATGGCAGTGAATGCGTTAAGAGCATTTACACCTGCTGAGCTAGCAATGTTGCATTTTTGTTAGTTTTTCTCGATTATTCCATAAAAATTAAAGGAAAAAAAAATTGTCTGATAGAACACTTCTTAATATATGAGTTGATGACTCCAATAATTATTCGTTATAAACTTTATTCGTTATATATGACATGTAACAAAATGCTACGTAAAATTGTTTTGAAATAGTACTCGTACAGTCACCAGCATTAATATCTGCCACAACGGAGCGTGCATAAATATCTGACACGTCCTTCCGGCCCTGGAAATAGAGTCGTATCAGATATTTATGCACGCTTGTTGTGTCAAATATTGGCGCTGGTGACTGTACCTTAAACATTAAAAAGGGATTGATTGATGAAGTCGGTCAAAAGCTAGTCAAACATAAAATATCGCCAGGCGCCGAAAACGCACATGTGCGTCACACAAACATCACCAAGACGCCTATGTGCGTCGCCGGCATTGGTCAAAATCTTTACCCATGATATTGTCGAGCGAGCACGCGCTCGGGCTTATGTCCTTCTTCGGCGTCTTGATCCTTACTGCTGCTTGCGCAAACGACACAAGTATCAAGAATACGGTATTTGACAACTTCTGAATTTGCCATATCCTAATATTATTATGAAAATATAGATATACAGACAGTGTTTAGTGAAGAGAAAACTTAAATCGGTTGAAAATTTGAATTATAGTAATTTTTTTGAAAAATCTATATACCTGTTTCTTTCTCAAACGCTTTTCTCTATGCAGCAAGTATGGCGGTACTGGCGTGTGACGTCACATGCCAGTATGTCTTTCTCTTGTCTAATCTTGAATTTCAATCCTTTATAACTTTGTTATTTGTGAAGGTAGTTTAAAAAATATTTCTCTTGATAACAGGCATTGTGTAGTTTTAATTTATAAAAAATATACAAAACTAGCTTATGCCCGCGACTTCGTCTGCGCGGACCTAGGTTATTGCGCGGTGGCGCCCTCTAACGGAATAAAAAATTGCAGGTGGTAGGACCTTGTGCAAGGTCCGCCCGGATTGCTACCACCATCTTGCTCGCTAATCCTGCCGTGAAGCAGCAGTGCTTGCACTGTTGTGTTTCGGCGCGGAGAGTAAGACAGCCGGTGAAATTACGTGCACTTGAGGTATCTTACACTCGCGGTCAAAGAAAACGGGTCGGTACGAAAAACTAGAATATCTCCTAAAATAATAGAGCTAGGAGCATGAATTAAACTGTATATTGTAGATAATTCTATAATTAATTAAACGACATGATAGGTGTGAAAGTTATTCATTTGTTTATTCTAATTACGTACAAAACAAAATATTTACAAATTTTACGTAGAAAAATTAACACTTGGTACCTCACATTACAACAGAAAAAACTAACTTTAAACCAAATGAATTCTTCGTATTGCCTTCACGGGCTCTTTTTAAAGCTTCCAGATGATTGGGCATGCTCTTCATTAGGTTTCTTATGCGATTTTGCGGGATATTGATTCATCCTTCCACTAACGCATGTTTCAGGTCTCTAAGTGTAACTAGAGCGGAGTTTCGATTTCTTACATGCCTTCCAAGCTCGTCTCATACATGCTCGATCGGATTTAAGTCCGGACTTCTCGAGGGTCAGTTCATAAAAATGATACCAACGTCGTCAAAGTAATCATTTACAATCTGAGCTGTGTATGGCCTGGCGTTTTCATGCATGAACATGGGATTTTCACCCATATTAATTAAGTATGGACCGTCATGCTCATTAAGAGTCTCTTCTACATATCTTGCACTAGTTACCGTACCATTTTTTATGAAGACTTACTCCATGTGAGTCTCTGAAGAGATTACAGCTCAGGCCACAATACACCCACCGTCAAACGACACTTTTTCCTCAAAATAAGCTCGAGTAAAACGTTCACCTGGCCGTCTGTAAGCTCTTCGCCGCCCATCATGTGCATAGAGCATAAATCTGGATTCATCAGAAAACATATTTCTTGCCAATTCTTCGTCTGCCTACCATCTGTGTTCGCGGGCGTAAATCAATCTTGCTGTTCGCTGCCCCTTTTCAAGTTTTGGGCCATTTGCCGGTCTACGTGGGGTCAAATTAGCTTCTTGTAGCCGCCGCCTTACAGTCCACTCGCTTATGTCATCTTTTCGAGTCTCTCGAAGTTGATTTTGGACTTCAACAGCCGTGAGGTGCCGATTTCGGAGCATAGTTGTAACAATAAATTGATCTTATCGAGCTGCAGTACATCTCGGTCTGCTGGTTCCTGGTCTTCTAATGTTCTGCCCAGTTTCTCGGAAACGTTGGACGACTCTCTGCACGGTAGAAAGTGACATGCCAACAGTTCTCGCTGTTCTTCTCTGAATTCCGCCTTCTTCTAACATAGTGACGATACGTGTACATTCTTCTGGTGTCAGCCACATGATAGTAAATCAAGAATGATCCAGAAAGGCAACAATGAATGCCTTTTATCATTATGCTTTGACAGATTGAAAATAAAAATGAGAAAACTGGCAAAAGTAAAACAAGTGCAATTTTAATTTAGACACTAATTACAGTTTTTTTAAATTTTAACTTTTTCCAGCAGCCATGTAAAACATTTGAAGGTTGTATTTAATACGATATTAAATTCTCTTTAATATAGAGTCAGTTTCGTATAAGTAAACCTTTTCATTTTCAAAATTTTAAGGTTTTCGTCACTGACCCGTATTATTTGACCGCGAGTGTAACTTAGGCCTCTAGGTTGGCAACGCATCTGTAATACACCTGGTGTTGCAGGTGTCTATGGGCGGTGGTGGTCTCTTACCACCAGGAGACCCATTTGCTCGTTTGCCTTCCAGTCGAATAAAAAAAAACGGCTAAACCGATTTTGACAAAACATGCCTACAAACCATCCTTAGAAAACCGGCTTTCAAATAAAAAAAACCGCATTCAAATCGGTCCGCCCGTTCAAGAGCTATGGTGTCACAGACAGACACCCATATTTTTGCGTCGGCAGTTATAGATAATTCCACTTTAGTTGAGGTGAATGATTACACACACAGCTACATGAAGTACTCATTGCAAAAAAGTAAATGAATGAAATGAGTGAGTGAATGTAAACAAAAACGCTTATACGCGTATATGTGAATACAATTTTAATAGCTACATAAATAAAGACAATGGAATTTACTACTTATTCTCTTTCGTTTCTACGATTAATATTATATTCATGTACCTACCTACGCAAATGTGACCTTTATTTGAATTAATGTAAATAAAATTAATCAAAATGTTGCATTTCCTGTTTTATTTAAAGTCGACGAAATGCTCTATATAATTCTTAACAAAAGAGGTTAAATAAACTTTTTGGTCTATCTTGCAATTCGCTGTTGAGCTTGCTATCGGTACAATAAAGGAACAGTAATTTCAAAATCTCGCTGTCATTACACGACAATGTTGTTGTGTGCGTGACCTCAACTAAGATGAAACTAGGTATAAAACATATACTCACCCGGCCTCTGCGTATCATACACGTCGCCCGGCTCCGGTATGTTGAAGCGCTCTATGAGCAGCTCCAACAGTTCCGAGGGCGAGCAGAACGACCGGTAAGTGGTCAGGAACGTCCGCACGAGGTTGAGGTCAGCGTATATGTGGTACGTGAGGCGCTCGACCAGCTTCAACAGTGTTGCTCCCTAAGGGACAAATAAATATCACGGGACAATTCACATCAGTTGACCTAGTCCCAAAGTAAGCTATAAATATATGTAATTATACTAACTTTTGCCCGTGTAGTGTGAGCTGCGCCACACTCACACTCTCCCATTATGTATACTATATAATAGCCCTAAGTTTAGATAATATACACAGTATTTACACAGCACTCGTGAGTTTAACTCGTCTCCCATCGCCCCACATTACACCCGCGGCTCCGCCCGCGTAGTATTCGGTTATCGCGCGCTGTTCCCTCGGGAACTGTGCATTTTTCCGGGGTAAATAATAGCCTATGTCACTCTCGGGCCCATAAACTATCTCTATGCTAAAAATCACGTCGATCCGTCGCTCCGTTACGGCGTGAATGACGGACAAACACACAAACACATTTTCGCAATTATAATATTAGGAAAGTGAGTTTGATTGTTTGTTACGCTTTCACGCCGTAACGGAGCGACGGATCGTCGTGATTTTTGGCATGGAGATAGTGTATGGGCCCGAGAGTGATATAGGCTACTTTTTATCCCGAAAAAATGCACAGATCCCGAGGGAACAGCGCGCGATAACCGAATACCACGCGGGCGGAGCCGCGGGCAAAAGCTAGTAGATTATATCTTAATCGAAAGATGGCACGTTAGACCACTTGCTACTCAGACCAGTTGCTACTTTGATCAGTAGTTGCTTTTTAGAACATATGGTAATTAGACCAGTTGTTTGTTAAACTACTTGCTACTTAGACCAGTTGCTTATTAAACCACTTGCTACTTAAACCAGCTGCTTTTTAGCCCATATGCTAGTTACACCAGTTACTTCTTACACCATTTGTAACTCAGACCAGTTGGTTCTTAAACCACTTGCAACTAAGACCTGAGGCCTTATTGCCTAACGTTTCTGACACTCGCGATCGCAATAAAATGACAGCTTTTGTATGTGAAATATGTCATTTGATTGCGATCACGAGTGTCAGAAACATTAGGCAATACGGCCTCAGTTGTTTATTAAACCACTCGCTACTTAGACCAGTTTGCTTCTTAGCCCATATGCTAGTTAGACCAGTTGCTTCTTACACCACTTGCTACTTAGACTAGTTGCTTCTTATACCGGTTGCTTTTTAGCCCATATGCTAGTTAGACTAGTTGCTTCTTATACCGGTTGCTTTTTAGCCCATATGCTAGTTAGACTAGTTGTTTCTTACACCACTTGCTACTTGGACCAGTTGCTTATTAAACCACTTGCTACTTAGACCAGTTGCTACTTAGACTAGTTGTTTCTTACACCACTTGCTACTTAGACCAGAGGCCGTATTGCCTAATGTTTTTGACACTCGTGATCGCAATCAAATGACATATTTCGCATACAAAAGCTGTCATTTTATTGCGATCGCGAGTGTCAGAAACGTTAGGCAATAAGGCCTCAGTTGTTTATTAAATCACTTGCTTCTTAGACCAGTTATTTCTTAGACCACTTGCTACTTACACCAATTGTTTCTTACACCACTTGCTACTTAGACCAGTTGCTTCTTAGCCCATATGCTAGTTAGACCGGTTGCTTCTTACACCACTTGCTACTTGGACCAGCTGTTTATTAAACCACTTGCTACTTAGACCAGTTGTTTCTTACACCACTTGCTACATACACCAGCTGCTGTTTAGATCGCTAGTGACCCCAGTGACGGTACCTTGATGAGCGGCGCGGGCGCGCTGCCCTGGCGCTCCTCGAGCCGGATGTTGGCGGGCGAGTCCGGCACGGCGAACCGGTACAGCGCCGGCGGCGGCAGCTTCAGCGGTGACGCTTCATAGATCGCTAGTGACAGCAGTGTACAGGTGACGGTACCTTGATGAGCGGCGCGGGCGCGCTGCCCTGGCGCTCCTCGAGCCGGATGTTGGCGGGCGAGTCCGGCACGGCGAACCGGTACAGCGCCGGCGGCGGCAGCTTCAGCGGGTGACGCTTCTCCAAGTCCAGGAGTATGCTGAAAGAAAGAAATAGTAGATTGTACAACAAGAGCATAAAACGAGCCATTTTACCCGAGGCGTTCATATAGCCGGTACGGCGAGGGTGGATAGACACGTCGAGGGGAAAATGGGTTTAATGCTCGAGTTATACACTCTGCTTTTCACTTCGATGGCGAGGAAATGGAATAGCAACAGTGGAAACAATATTCACTTTCTATGTACCTTTTATTTTATAAGCATTATTATAATAATTCCATTATTTTAATTTTACTGATTCGTTATGATTGATTTGATTGATTTTTAGTTTTATATAAATTAGAAATTATTTAAAAAATATATAGAAACTTTTTGTTTGTGGCTGTTGTGTTGACACCTGATTACCTTGGTCTTGAGTTGGTATTAGACGAAGATTTAATTTTATGCACTAGAGCATAAAAAGTCATTTTATGTCGCCTAGATACAGCATAAAAACGAACTTTACGAGCATGAAAAGTGAAAAATTTATTTTGGCTCCATAAGTACCGACTAAGACTAAAACTAGCACTATAACTATATAACGCTGCTGGAACGAGAGGGCGCGTTACACTCCTTACTAATACTATAAGGCAACGTTTCAACCAATTTTTTTTTATATTCGACTTTTTAATATCCCATCTTAGGCGTCTAGGTTGGCAACGCATCTGCAATACCCAGTGTTGCAGAAGTTTATGGGCGGTGATGATCTCTTACCATGTCTTACAATAAAAAAAAATACCTGGTTGAGTTTCTTGCCGGATTCTTCTCAACAGAGGTTTTTTCCGAACCGGTGGTAGATTTTTTGACGTTCATAAGTGCTTGTCATAGCCTAAATTGAATTAAGAGATTTTGACTTTGACTTTGACTTTGACATCAGGAAGCCCACATGCTTGTTAGCCAACCAGACGAATAAAAAACAAAATTTATAACAAAAAAATTGAACTGACTACAAAAAACAATGAAAATATTTTTTTACCAGAAGTCGGTGCCTCATCACGAGCCAACAGGAGTGGACCTAAAGTCGTCTACTTCACCTACATACCTACATATATATTAAACTTCAATCACTCCTGCTGTCTCGTGCTGAGGCACCGACTTCAGACTGGTAAAAAAATATTTTCATGGTTTTTGTAGTCGGTTCAATTTTTTTGTTATAAATTGAAGTCACATCTGGCAGCATGGTGAACGGCTGTTACTCTGAGGATGAACCATGGTTATGTTCGAAACGTGTCAGCGTAGTATAATGTAATGATGATAGTTGGGTTTGTGTGTAACCTTACAGTGTGAAAGCGAAGGAGCTGCATTAGTGCATTAACATAGATTGCATAGTCGTAGCTATCTTAAGGTCGCGGGTGGGCAAATTGTTTTTAACCCCCGACGCAAAAAAAGGGGTGCTATAAGTTTGACCACTATGTGTGTCTGTCTGTGGCATCGTAGCTCTTAAACAGGTGCACCGATTTGAAGGCGGTTTTTTTTTATTTGAAAGCAGGTTTTCTAGGATGGTTCTGAGACATGTTTTATCAAAATCGGTTCAGCCGTTTTCGAGATAATGAACTTTGAAGTGACAAAGTCGGGGGGTACAATTGTCATGGGTACAGTCAGCTGCAGAGAAAGGGTACCCCCCTGTAATGGCGGTAGTACGGATACCGCCGTTACAGGGGGGTACCTTTTCTCTGCAGCTGACTGTACATTACATTACAGGTAATGCACAAATGTATAGAATCATCAATTTCTGATGTCACGTAGACGTGGCAGAGCTAGTTTGACAGTGCGTTACATGTAATACTCGGACAGTTAAAGTGTTAAGTCTGTTAAAAATAAACAAAATGCAGTTAAAATTCGTTTAATAAAGCATTACATTTATCAAAAACACCTTAATGTCGCAACACAGGCACGTGGGTACAGAACTAAGGCGCTATATTAAATACAAGCAACTGACACACTCAGAATTGTAATAACTTATGCGATAGCGGTGCGTGTTGGAGAAAAATATAGAAAATGCATCGCTACTTTAGTTGCATAATATCATACAAAAAAAACTAGGAGAGCCCTTAAAAAGGTATAGATCACTTCGTCTAAAAAGTAGCCGGTCTAATTAACCAGGTGGTCTAAAAAACAACAGGTCTGAGTAGAAAGTGCTCTGTCTAAGAAGCAACTGGTCTAAGTAGCAAGTTGTCTAAGAAGCAACTGGTCTAAGTAGCAACTGGTCTAAGAAGCAACTGGCCTGAGAAGCAAGTGCTCTATCTAAGAAGCAACTGGTCACAATCTGTTCTTTGTCAAAAACTTGATAAAAACACGTTAAAGTTGCGTCAAGACGCGAAGCGCCTCACCCACGCAGAATAGGAGCTCCGCCGACATTCAATCAAAAAATTTAATATTTAGGCCAGCTGCCGTAATGTCTAACGTTCTGACGCTCGTGATCGCAATCAAACGACAGTTTTTGTATGCGAAATCTGTCATTTGATTGCGATCGCGAGCGTCAGAAACGTTAGGCAGTTGCTACTTAGACCAGGTGCTTCTTGAAACAGTTGCTACTAAGATCAATTTCTAAGTTGCTACTTAGACCAGTTGCTTCTTATAATATTTGCTACTAAGACTAGCTGCATCTTAGACCATTTGCTACTAAGATCAACTGCTAATTTCCTACTTAGACCAGCTGCCTTTTAAAAGAAATAATACTAATTCAAAATAACAGTGTTTTTTCATCAGCTCTCCTATAAAACAAAGTTTTTAAATTGTGACACTAAAACTAAAGCTGCATATGACCAAAGCAGACTAACTAGACGAACTTCCTTTGTGATATAGAAAACTTTCATACAGACCAAGTGAACAATTTTTTTCCTTATTTTGTCGGAAATTTCGTATTTACCCTACTTTCTCAATTAGCTTCAGTAAGTTAAGTCGTTAGTAGATCATTTTGAGCACCGTAACCACTCATCTACTCTTGCTTCTGACTGTACATTCTAGTTTTTAAACTTGTGAGCGAAAATTTGATAAAAACATGTGTCACTGTTATTAAATGATATTGTAAGGGATAATTCACGTCTTAAATCGAGTTTAGCTCGACATGTATCGGGCTATTTCGTAGCTCTTCTTCAAAGGAGCACGCGACTCTGCGGCTGCCGCAACACGCGCACTACGCGCCACCGCTTTGCTCGCGCGACTGGCCACACACACAGTCACAAGTGACAGTCGCGCGAGCAGAGCGGTGGCGCGTAGTGCGCGTGTTGCGGCAGCCGCCGACTCGCGTGCTCCTTTGAAGAATATCTACGATATAGCCCGAAACATGTCGAGCTAAACTCGATTATAGACGCGAGGTATCCATTACAATATCATTTAATATGAGCGAGTCTCACGGTAGTTTCATGTTCAAAATTGTCACTGTTGTTCTTGACGAATGTCTGACATCGGTCGATGTTCAAACTATAGTCAAAAGTTGGGTGACACTCTTTCCCGGCCCGGATAACACCGACATGTAAATACCGGCCCTGTTTTTTGTGTACACGCCCATAGAAACTGACAGGCGCTTCTATGGGCGCGTTCACGAAAAACAGGGCCGGTATTTCCATGCTAGTATTATCTGGGCCGGGAAAGAGTGTCACCAGTCAAATTCTCATACTTCCTAATAATAATAATATAATAATAATAATATCATGGGACACTTGACACCAATTGACCTAGTCCCAAACTAAGCAAAGCTTGTACTATGGGTACTAGGCAACGGATAAACATACTTATATAGATAAATACATACTTAAATACATATTAAACATCCAAGACCCGAGAACAAACATTCGTATTATTCATACAAATATCTGCCCCGGCCGGGATTCGAACCCGGGACCTCAAGCTTCGTAGTCAGGTTCTCTAACCACTCGGCCATCCGGTCGTCGTATAAAAATTAAACCAAAAATAACCGAACGCTTCTACGCCCTTGATAACAAACAAATACCCCTGGTGTTGCAGATGTTTATGGGCGGTAGCTCTTACCATCAGGAGACCCACTTGCTCGTTTTCCATCCAGTCGAATAAAAAAAAATTTCAATACGTCAAACATTCGTCAACAACCATGAAAAAACGTATGAGAAACATTTACAAGTGTTCAATCTTAAGCAACCGTCTGAAATATCTTCTTCTTCTTTTTTAAAATATGGCTTCTGTCCTAATTAATAAGACAATTTCGCCAGTGTCAAAGTATTCTCTTTCGACAGGCAACGTTGTACGGTGATTGTAGTTTTTGTAACTTGATAGTAAAATTACAGAAACCAAATGTCAGACACGAGAGCAATATTGAATTTAGTGATCACTGTTCACTGTTTAGGTTAATCGCCGCATAAAACACTATCAAAATTATACTTCAACTAGCCAAAGGAACAGAAATAGCAAAATTAAATATTGACTACATCCGCCATGTTCGAATGCCACAAATCGAATCCGTCTGAAATATCACAAACAAGTTAACGCGACTCTGAGTGCGTCAGTTAAACGCCCTACCGACACTTAGGAGACCAGTTGACACGCTGCCTCCTCCCAGGATTGGACGGGCAATAACAAGGCTTAGGGCAGTTCGACTTGGGACCTGGTTGCGTACAAGAACTCCTCTTGCGAGAAAGGCAGCTAGACGTTCTAGAGACAGACGCTTCTCTCATGTTACACATGAGTTCGTTGATCTGTTTGGCAAGATGGTCTACCGTGCAGCACATCTCTTCGACCGTGCTGAAGGGCATAGGGTCCGAACCGCAGGAACCACAACAGGATATTTTAGGGCTTGGCATTTTGCAGTTTAATTTCCGGATTTTGCAGCTCGATTTGGAAGGTTTAGGACTGCATGGAGGCTGTGGGGAGCAGAAATACTTAGGAGCCGGCTTGCATTTTGAAGGTTTCGGCATTATACAACAGCTAGGTGTCGGTGTGCACTTGACTGGTTTAGGCGGTTTGCACTTCGGAGGTTTCGGACACTTTGGGGGTTTAGGAGGTTTCGGGCACTTGGGTGGTTTAGGTGGTTTGCATTTGGGAGGTTTTGGACATTTGGGTGGTTTGGCCGGCTTGCAGAAGCTAGGGGAGGGCGTCGCTTTCGGGCAAGTGGGCACCGGTCTGCAAACTTTCTTGCTGCATTTTGGAGCTGGTGTGCATATTAACTCGTAACTAGGTTTCGGACTGCATGGAGGAGGTTTCTGGCACTTGGGTACCTTTGTGCAGATCAGTTCGTAGCTTGGCTTCGGGGTGCATTGGGGAGTCTTCTTGCATTTAGGTATTTTGTTGCATATGAGTTCGTAACTAGGTTTCGGGGTACATTGAGGAGTCTTTTTGCATTTGACGATTTTTGGTTTGGTGCATATGAGCTCGTAGCTCGGTTTCGGGCTGCAGGGCGGCGTCGGCTTGCATTTAGGCACTTTTGTGCATATCAACTCGTAGCTAGGCTTCGGGGTGCATTTAGGCGGTTTTTTGCATTTAGGCGCTTTGGTACATATGAGTTGGTAACTCGGTTTAGGAGTGCAAGAAGGCGTAGGCTTGCATTTGGGGATCTTAGTGCATATCAGTTCATAGCTCGGCTGCGGGGTGCATTTCGGTGTCTTTTCTTTCTTGCACTTTGGTGCTGGGATACAAATAACCTCACAACTCGGAACTGGAGTGCATTTTTTCGGTTTTTCTTTCTTGCATTTCGGTGCTGGTATGCAAATAACCTCACAGCTCGGTACGGGTGTGCATTTCGCTGGTTTACAAGGGGGTGGTTTGCACGGAGGTGGTTTACAAGGTATCGGCTTGCAAGGGGGTGGTTTGCAGACAGGTGGCGGGGTGCATACTGGTTTCACACATATAATAGGTCGGCAACACGGCACTTGTACCTCGCAAGAGTTAGCAGGGCAACTCTGTATGTTACACTGGAAGGATTTGTTGGCCGGACAGTCTTGACTTCCGCAGTTGGCTTGCATTTTCTTGCTCTTTTGCTTGCACTGTTTGGGTTGCGAGCAGCATTCCGGTCCCGTTTGGACGTCTCGAGTCCCCGTACACACGCTTTTGCAAGGACATTTTGATTTGAAACAAGGATTCTTTTTTGGCATGTTGCCTTGTCTAGCTCGGACCGCGGCCCGGCTAGCGAATGGCGCTGTTCGACGCTTGCTGCATAGTTTTGTTTTTACATTTTTTACGTTGTTTAGTTAAAGTTTTTGGTTAAGCCATTTCCTATGTCAGTTGACAAGATGTGACAGTGGCGGTTTTTCTTTTTATTTCTGACGGCTGTCTTCTTGGTTTTATGAAGTAGGCAGTGACATTTTTAGTTTTAATTTTGTGGAAGAGGTTTGTGACAAAGTTTTCATTTCGAAAATGATCGGCGCGTAGGTAAATAGTTTTGATATTTATTATAGGCTCTAATACATTAGAAAAGGAATGGAAAGAAAAACTGAATATTGCCCTATAAAATTGAAGCCCTATTTCAAGTATTTTACGTCAAAAATGTACAGTTAAGCGGCAATCACCTAATGCGGTCGCCGAATTTGTTTCAAACTACTTCGGCGAACGATCGTCGTCTTTACATTAGTCTGTCCGTGTACTGCGGCGGCCATATTAAGGCGGTGGCACCTGTCGCTCGCCGAATGCGGCCGACTAACTTGTTCCTTACACTTTCGCGGTCGCCGCATGTAGCATTATCTTTCATATTAAATGAAAAAAATGATTTGATTTTATTTACTCTGTATAGTTCTCTGCGCAGAATGAAATTTCTAAGCGCTGGGTGGAGTGGGCATCGCTAGATATAATGGAACACTGGATAACTGAGTGTGTGGGTTAGTCACAGTGGGCGGAGTGGGCTGAGTGACGGGTAGTGAGAGGGCAGTGGACAAAGTGGGCGTAGTGTTTTGAATAGTCAGAGTGGGCTAACTACGCGTAGTAGTAGAAGTGGATAAAATGAGCAGAGTGAGCGGAATGGGAAATTTGGCGAAGTAGGCTGAGTTGATAGTGTGCAGTAGTCAAAGTAAAGAGTGGGCAGAGTGGGCGGATTGAGCAGAGTGGCCGTAGTGTAGAGTATTTAAAGTGGGATAACTGTGCAGTAGTAGGAGTGGATAAAATGGGCAGAGTGAGCGGAATGGGAAATTTGGCGAAGCAGGCTGAGTGGATAGTGTGTAGCAGTCAAAGTAAAGAGTGGAAAGAGTGGGCGGATTAAGCAGAGTAGTTACGAGTGGGCAACTATGCGTAGTAGTAGGAGTGGATAATAATAATAATAATTTATTCAGACTTTTCAATTCATTTTGTTAGTAATACATAATCACTTATTGACTAATGTTAGTAGCTTTCTACATATGAATGGGCAAAATGGGCAGAGTGGGAAAATTTGGTGAAATAGGCTGAGTGGATAGGGTGTAGTAGTCAAAGTTAAGAGTGGGCAGAGTGGGCGAATTGAAGAGTGGGCAAAGTGGGCGAATTGAACAGTGGGCGGAGTGGGATAATTTGGTGAATTAGGCAGAGTGAGCAGTGTGTCACTACAGTAAAGAGTGGGCAGACTGGGCTCACCTGTCGAGCGTGCGGTCGAGCATGGGCTTGGTGTTGAGCATGACGAGGTCGCACATCCAGTTGCGCTTCTCCTGGCACGACGCGCACGCCAGCACCACGGGCGCGCCCACGCGCGGGCACAGCTCCAGGCAGTGCCGCGCCTCTGTACAGAGAGGGCTGTTAGGGCACCAGCAGATGTTCCCGCGCTCCGACTTCTGGCCGGAGGGTGTGGTGTTCCGTCGTTTTAGGGTAGCGACGACAACGACGTTCAAAAATCCCTAACTATAGATAGTTTTTTTCTTTAAATATTTCTGTTTGTGTATTTTTAATTTTACAGCGCATTGGTCTTTAACTGTAATGCTGTAATTTTTCTTGGAATAAATAAATAAATAAATAAGAACTAATATATTCAATGGGTTAGTTGCCATTTCCAATGAATTTAAGAGCGCTTATAGCTGCTGAGCTGGCAACGTTGCATTTTTTTTAGTTTTTCTAGACTATTCCATCTCATCGTCGTGGTTGGGCCGGTCCCCTCCCTCCAGTATCCGCCCGTGCCCCTCCCCTGTCTCACCGTCGTGGTCGGGCCGGTCCCCTCCCTCCAGTGTCCCCTGACTCACCGTCATGGTCGGGCCGGTCCCCTCCCCCAAGTGTCCCCTGACTCACCGTCATGGTCGGGCCGGTCCACGAGCTCCAGTGTCCCCTGACTCACCGTCATGGTCGGGCCGGTCCACGAGCTCCAGTGTCCCCTGACTCACCGTCATGGTCGGGCCGGTCCACGAGCTCCAGTGTCCCCTGACTCACCGTCATGGTCGGGCCGGTCCACGAGCTCCAGTGTCCCCTGACTCACCGTCATGGTCGGGCCGGTCCACGAGCTCCAGTGTCCCCTGACTCACCGTCATGGTCGGGCCGGTCCACGAGCTCCAGTGTCCCCTGACTCACCGTCATGGTCGGGCCGGTCCACGAGCTCCAGTGTCCCCTGACTCACCGTCATGGTCGGGCCGGTCCACGAGCTCCAGTGTCCCCTGACTCACCGTCATGGTCGGGCCGGTCCACGAGCTCCAGTGTCCCCTGACTCACCGTCATGGTCGGGCCGGTCCACGAGCTCCAGTGTCCCCTGACTCACCGTCATGGTCGGGCCGGTCCACGAGCTCCAGTGTCCCCTGACTCACCGTCATGGTCGGGCCGGTCCCCTCCAGTGTCCCCTGACTCACCGTCATGGTCGGGCCGGTCCACGAGCTCCAGTGTCCCCTGACTCACCGTCATGGTCGGGCCGGTCCACGAGCTCCAGTTTCCGCACGTGCAGCTTTTCCTTCAGCTTGAGCTGCTGCACGCCGCCCGCGCCGGCCGCGCCCCCGCCCGTCGTCACGCCCACCTGATAAGTTACAACCACAGATATAGATTACACTAGATAACGCAAACACCTCAATCTGTATGAAAAGCAACCGTGTCACCAAAAAATATTCTAACGCTAGATTTTACCCTTTTTTATTCTTTTTTTAATTATTTTATTGAAATTCCGGATTTTTATAAAATTCAACTGGGAATTCCCAAAATTTTTTTTTATATCGTGGTCTTTATTGAGGTTATGTCCAAAAATTCAAACCAGCGGTTCAAATTTCAAGATTTTATCCCTATCCCGTGGGAATATCGGGATAAAAAACAGCCTGTCTTATTCCAAAACTGCAAGTACATACATACCAAATTTCATGACTCTAAGCCCAGTGGCTGTTATTTCGAGATTTTATCCCTATCAGTGGGAATATCGGGATAAAAAGTAGCCTATGTGTTATTCCAGATCCTGACGTCCAACTATCTACATACCAAATTTCAGCGTGAAGGAACAAACACACACAGGCGGTAGGACCTTGTGCAAGGTCCGCCCGGATTGCTACCACCATCTTGCTCGCTAATCCTGCCGCGAAGCAGCGCTTGCACTATTGTTTCGGCGTGGAGAGTAAGACAGCCGGTGAAATTACTGGCACTTGAGGTATCCCATTGTAGGCCTCTAGGTTGGCAACGCTGCAATACCAGGTGTTGCAGATGTTTATGGGCGGTGATCTCTTACCACCAGGAAACCCGGATCATTTGCCTTCCAGTTGAATAAAAAACACACACACACACACACACACACACACACACACACAAACTTTCGCATTTATAATATTAGTAGGATTATAGTAGGTATACTAAGATTGGGTTTTTGGAATCTTTGTGTATTTTTATTTCAATTCTAAATTTTTGTTTCTTTTACGGTCATCCCGTAAAACCTAAATTTAAAATACAAACTGAAATATAGATGCACAAAAAACCAGAAAAATAAGACCAGCGCTGGGAATCTGGGAGGTCCTCGGTAGTGTAGCGGTATAGCACGCGGCAGGGAATGCCGAGGACCTGGGTTCGATTCCCAGCGCTGGTCTTAATTTTCTGATTTTTCTGTGCATCTATATTTCAGTTTGTATTTTCAATTAATAGTATACTAGTTTGTTTGTTTCTTACTATACTAGTGATGGGTTTGCAGAGCAGTAGAAGTCCGTCGAAGAGGTACGCCCTTCTCTCGGCTATCCGCTTGCCGGGGCCGATTTTAGATAGAGTATCCTCTGTGGACGAAAAAAAAATTAATAAACTATGAAAATAGCCGAAAACACAAAAATTCGGCTAATTTATTTTTCATCTTCACTCCGTGTAAACTTCAATTTAAATAAATAAAGTAAATAGGTCGTAATTGGCACTTTTACACGTCATTTTTTTAACTACCAGCGCTTTCGGAAAAACCGTCATTGCCAAGAAGAATGCGCCGCAAGAAACTTGGCAGTCATTTATAATAAAATAATTACAAATAAAATACTTAAAAACTACAGTATACAATTAAAGAAAAAAAAATAATAATAATAATACAGTGATGTATGGTAATAATAATAATAACTCTGTGCAGCAGTGTCTTATGTACCTATTATTACTGTGCTAATATAACAACCCATTAAAAATAGTTTTTTCGTTCTCACTCCGTATAATTGTCGTTATCACGCCGTATTATCTCTTTGCAGTACTCTTACGTTATTATTATAACATTATTAACACCCACATAAAGATAACTTTGCTTTCGAAAGAAAAGAAAAAGAAAGAAAATGCATTTATTCACGACACAAGACAACAATACTATTTGGTATTTGGTGGCTTTCGGCGATTATTTTTCGGTCAAATTGTGTAAACAAAATAACTGTTTCGGCGATTATTATTAGACCTTTTTTCGTTCTCACCCGTATAATCACATCATATCATTATAACGTTACGAACACCCAGACAAAGTTATTTTTTTTCGGCGATTATTATTCCACTAACTTTTATCATTCACTCTGTATAATTTCATTACAAGTCTTATATCTTTATTAACATTACAAACACACAATTTTTTTTTCGGCGAAATTTTTTTTCGGCAAATATTTTTTCGGCGAAATTTTTTTCGGCGATTATTTTTCGTCCCCGTTTCCCCGCTCACCTCTAATGAACTCGTTGCAGCACTGTCCGGTGTCGCGGTTGTCCCAGTTGTCGACGAGCCGCGCGAGCTCATTGCACTTCTCTATCGCGAGCTGGCGCCGCGCGCGCGCCGCCATCCGGAGGGCGAGGTCGCTGCGAACAAGTAATTTGGCTTATTTCTAAATTTAACTTTTCTTGATGATCCAACTAGGTACTGGAAATGGTTAACATTGCTAAATTGGTGGCCTAGTGGTTTGACCTGAGTTTTTCGAAATTCATATGCGGAATTAAATTCAAAATTTACCACAACCTTTGCGGTGAAGGAAAACATCGTGAAAAAACCTGCACAAACCTGCAAAGCAATTCAATGGTGCGTGTGAACTTCCCGATCCGCACTGGGCCCGCGTGGAAACTATGCCCAAGCCCTCTTGTTCTGAGAGGAGGCCTGTGCCCAGCAGTGTGACGTATATAGGATGGGATGTTGATGAAGAAAGCAGTATTTTTGACACAATTTAGGCTTGCAAAAAATATCCAGGTGAACTTTTTAAATAAAACAAACTTACATTTTTGGTCCATTTCCTAGCGCTTTCATTAATAATTTCTTTATGGGATGAAGGTTGCATTCCACCTAGAAGAATAAAAATATTTAGTGTCCATGCAGCTAAACCATTAAGGCTTTATTATTTTTTATTTTCATAGATTTTTTTTCTCATTAGTATTGTAGTCGGGTTCTACTTGCAGTAACACATGAAGCTATGTTACAAAAATATTACTTTTAATAACTAGCCGAATATCTCATCAAAATTTATCGCCGAATTTTTTCGGCCAATTTTTTTTTCGTCCATTTTTGTCACCTGCTTAAAACTCTCCCTGTCGTCGGTAGCGGGCGCCACCTGCAGCAGCGCGAGCACGTAGCTGTGGTAGAGGAACACGTGCGCCACCGGCGCCAGGAGTAACTTCGGGAGGTAGTACTTGACCGCGAGACGGAACCCGTGGCCGGCCGTGTCGAGCCGCTCGGAGAACTGTACACAGATAAGATGAAGTTTATTGTATAATATGTTTATACAGTGCGCCGAATTCGGCTTAAGCATGCAAACAAAAAAAAACAGCCAAGTGATAGTCGGACTCGCGCACGAAACGCGCACTGAAATCAGTAAGAAAATATTAATTTTTCGGCGAAAATATTTTTCCCAACTCTTTTATATGGGCGAAGGTTTTTTTTAAGCTAATAGTGTACTTTAGAATTTAGGACTGTACTTTAGGATTTTTCCTCCTGCCTACCAAAGGTAACTTTTTGGATTTTTTTTTGGTAACTTTCAAATGATATTGTTTAGAGCTTAAGATGTTCAAGGAAAATAAAGGATAAAATCTTCAGCTTTATCTACTAGTTTTTCACGTTGTACTTTACAAAAGACATCAGTGTCCAATTTTAATTATTTCTTATGTCCTTCCCAAAGGAAGAATGTAGGCACGAGGATAACCAACCTAACTCAACCTACAGGTTTCTATAGGATAGTCCTAAAATAATTCCGGAATAGTTTAGTCGGGAAAAATATTTTCGGCGAAACTAAAGGATCACAAAAAAAAAGTTGGCCGAAATTTTTTCGTCCTTCACTCACCGCCGGCTCGGAGACGATGTTCTGCAGCGCGTCCCTGGACTCCTTGGTCGTCACTATGTTCGCGTAGCGGACGTACGCGCGGAACTCCTCAACCTCCGCCAACTCTGCGGAGACAAATTAAAAAGTTAATTAAAAATAAGTTGTTGGTAAATAATTCATTTTTGATAAAAGCTTTTTTCTGTTGACTGTAATTCTTGTTGACTTTACTTGCATTGTCACCCAAACTACATTTGCATACCAAGTTTCAAGTCGATGCCATTAACCGTTGAAGAGTTCCGTCCTGCGGAGACGATCCTGGCTGGACTACCAGGATGTTACTACCAGATTATGTGTGTATTGTCACACAATTTACAAGTATGGCGTGTGGCGTGTGGTGTGGCGTTTGGAGTGTGGCGTGTGGCGTATGAAGTGTGGCGTGTGGAGTGTTACGTGTGGCTTGTGGCGTTTGGGGTGTGGCGTCTGAAGTGTGGCGTTTAGGGTGTGTGGTGTGGCGTGTGGCGTTTGGGGTGTGGCGTCTGAAGTGTGGCGTTTGGGGTGTGTGGTGTGGCGTGTGGCGTTTGGGGTGTGGCGTCTGAAGTGTGGCGTTTGGGGTGTGTGGTATGGCGTGTGGCGTATGGAGTGTGGCGTGTGGAGTGTTACGTGTGGCGTGTGGCGTTTGGGGTGTGGCGTCTGAAGTGTGGCGTTTGGGGTGTGTGGTGTGGCGTATGGAGTGTGGCGTGTGGGGTTTGGAGTGTGGAGTGTGGCGTGTGGAGTGTTACGTGTGGAGTGTTACGTGTGGCGTGTGGCGTTTGGGGTGTAGCGTCTGAAGTGTGGCGTTTCGCGTGTTGCGTTTGGGGTGTAGCGTGTGGGGTTTGGAGTGTGGAGTATGGAGTGTGGCGTGTGGAGTGTAGAGTGTGGCGTATGGCGTGAAACATGTGGCGTTTGGACTGTGGCGTTTGGAGAGTGGCGTGTGTAGTGTGAAGTGTGGCATGTAGCATGTGGAGTGTGAGGCGTGGCGTGTGGCAGACACTTGCCTTCGAAGCAGGACCCGATGTAGGGCGTGGGCGAGTCCTGCGACATCTCAATGGCGTCCTCCAGATTGCCCAGCAGCGTCACGGTCAGCTCGTATATGTCCACTATGTTACCGAAGATCAGGGATATCGTCTGCAACAACGGATACGGTCAGGGTTCAATATCATGTGGATTGGACTCGTGCCTCAGAGTCTAGCAATGAGCTATGGAGAGAGCTATGCTTGGAGTTTCTTTCCGCGATAGAATCCGGAATATGGAAATTCGTCGAACTAAAGTCGTCGACATAGCTGTAAAAATTTCAAAGTGACAATGGACGGGCCACGCTTGAAGAACAGCTCCTCTTGAAACGCATTGGGGATGAGACCATTGACAAGTTTCGCGTAGAACATGCTGCAAAGACCAGAAACATGTACAACATCGCTCACCCTGGTATCTTGGTCCAAGATCTTCTCCAGCTCATCTTTGAACACGCGTATGATGAGATGCAGGTCGCGAAGGAAATGCTTCTCATCCGTGAGGAGTTCCCGGACGAGCTCCGCATAGGACAGGCTGCCGCGCCGCCCGCGCGCTTCCGAACTGCGGAGCGACACCAGGGACTCCTGGTAGAACATGTCCAGGAGTACCTGAGGGAAACGAGGGTGTTAGTGTGCTCTATGGGTTCGTTCTACACTACTACACGTTCAATAGGCTAGACGACTAAATAGTAGATTGTACAACAAGAGCATAAAACGAGCCATTTTACCCGAGGCGTTCATATAGCCACCCGAGCCGGTACGGCGAGGGTAGATAGACACGTCGAGGGTAAAATGGGTTTAATGCTCGAGTTTTACACTCTGCTTTTCACTTCGATGGCGAGGAAATGAAATAGCAACAGTGAAAACAATGATTTACCATTTATTTTTCATGCGTTATTATAATAATTCCATTATCTTAATTATACTGATTTTTTATGATTGATTTGATTGATTTTAAGTTTTATATAAATTAAAAAATATTTAAAAAATATAAAGAAACTTTTTAGTTTGTGGCTGTTGACACCTGATTACCTTGGTCTTGAGTTCGTATTAGACGAAGATTTTATTTTATGCACTAGAACATAAAAAGTCATTTTATGTCGCCTGGATACAACATAAACACGAACTTTACGAGCATGAGAAGTGAAAAAACTGTTTAGTCCGTCGGGTGGATAACTTCTCCGTCAGGTGAATGAAGCTTTCCTATTGGTTCATGAAAAACACATTGCTCCCAATACACACAAACTCAAAATCACAATATTTATTGACAGCAAAAACACACTACATCACAGCAAAAACAGTAAAAACATAAACAGGTAAGAGAGAACAATTACATCCTCGCATATCTTTGGTGGGAACGCAGCCTAAGTGTGTTTTCTTTATTCGACTGGATGGCAAACGAGCAAGTGGGTCTCCTGATGGTAAGAGATCACCATCGCCCATAAAGATCAGCAACACCAGGGATATTGCATATGCGTTGCCAACCTAGAGGTCTAAGATGGGATACCTCAAATGTCAGTAATTTCACCGGCTGTCTTACTTTCCACGGCGAAACACAACAGTGCAAGCACTGCTTCACGGCAGGATTAACGAGCAAGATGGTGGTAACAATCCGGGCGGACCTTACAAGGTCCTACCACCTGCAAAACTGTTTAGATCATTTTGAAAACCACAACTGCTCATTTGCTTCTACTGCTAACCATTCTCTATCATCATCATCATCATCATCATTTCAGCCGAAAGACGTCCACTGCTGGACATAGGCCTCCCCCAAGGCTCTCCACTCAGAACGGTCTTGTGCTTTCCGCATCCACCGCGATCCCGCGATCTTAGCCAGGTCGTCGCTCCATCTTGTTGGAGGCCTACCGACAGCTCGTCTCCCGGTCCATACCACGGACCATGGTCGGTACCATTCTCTATGCCATAGACTAATAGAACACCATGGCTTACCTTGTCGGCGCACATAGCGGTCTTTATATCGTTGCAGGTGATAGTTTCATAGCCGCTCTTCTGCGATATCTTCTTCACGAAGTTCCCCGCCAGCTTGAACAGGTCTGCGCTCACGTACTCCAAAATGGCGGTCATGAACACGGACACGGATGTGTCTATTTTGTACATGAGGACCTCCTGGAAAGTGAATCGAAGTTGTGAAACTATCACCAGCGCCAATATCTGGCTTATGATATATTAGATATTTATGTACGCTTTGCACGCTGTGGCAGATATTAATGCAGACTGTACACCTTGCTAATGTTTTTAATCGACTTCAAACGAAGATTATCAATTCGGTTGAATTTCGGTGCGATTTATACGAAAATGACATAACAAAGGCCTTTGATTTTGTTAATCATGATATTTTAAATAAACGAATTATACAATTAAGGGGTAATGTAAACAATCTAATCAAGCCTTATCTAATTGGACGGAAAAAAAGTTCAAATGGGCAGTTTGCAAAACTGAATACACTTATTCATCAGATCTTCTAACTAATACATGCGGTGTATCACAAGGTAGGGTATTAGGTCCCCTCTTATTCTTAATGTACATTAACATTCGCCACCCCATGGTGTTTTTCGATGACTTCGCTTCGTTTTGGTCTTCGTCTTAGTCATAATCATCACCATCGTCATCGTCATCGTCATCGTCATCGCTACGGTCACCGTTGGCCGTAAGTCTGTTCTGGTCGTGCGGTCACCTTCTGCAGCATGTGATGCAGCCGGTCGTGCGGCAGCAGCAGCCGGCGGCGGCGCGCGGCGGCCGCCTCGCGCGCGTCGTGCAGCGCCCACTTGTCGATCGGCGTCGGGAACGTGCGCGCTACGCGCTCCTCCACGTCCTAAGGGCAGAGAAACACCGCTCACTTACTGACATCGTTCACGGTCATGCGTACGGTAACACAAATTATAATAGATTGTACAACAAGAGCATAAAACGAGCCATTTTACCCGAGGCGTTCATATAGCGTAGTTCACGTCGAGGGGAAAATGGGTTTAATGCTCGAGTTTTACACTCTGCTTTTCACTTTGATGTCGAGGAAATGAACACTTCCTATGTACCTTTTATTTTTTATGCATTATTATAATAATTCCACTATTTTAATTTTACTGATTTATTATGACTGATTTGATTGATTTTTAGTTTTATATCAATTCAAAATTATTAAAAAAAATTATAGAAACTTTTTTGTTTTAGCTGTTGACACCTTGGTCTTAAGTTGGTCTTAGACGAAGATTTTATTTTATGCATTAGAGCATAAAAAGTAAGTTTATGTCGCCTAGATACAGCATAAACACGAACTTTACGAGCATGAGAAATGAAAAATAATTTGAACCCATATTAAGACAAAGACGTATTTCTTCAGAATTACCTGGACGCAGAGCGGCGAAGGGTTCGCGCAGAGCATCGCCAAGAGCCGGAGGCAGAGCGACTCCACGTACTCCAGGGCGCTCTCCTCCGCGCTCAGGGATGGGTGGACCTGCTCCAGCACCTGGAACGAACACAGTTGGCTGTTTAGTTCCCATTCAGCCGTGTACATAACTGGAGTTTCATAACCAGTAATAATAATAATAATAATATTTATTTGCATAAAAACATGGTACATATTTGGTGGTAAGAAAGAAGTAGAGTTTCACATGTTTTGTCACAATGTGACGTACAAATTTTTTTAGCTTACAGATAAGTACTTACAGGTAAGCGCTTACAGGTAAGTTGCAGAAGAAAACTTTTTCGGTCTTGTTCGAAACCGGTTGCGAACGAACACTTTTTGTTCTTGCACGAAACTAGGATCAGTGATTGACTTTCAGGTTTTTTTCTGAAGCTTATTTTCACAGTAGCGTTTTCATCCAATCAGAATCGACACAGACAGTCAGACACAGTGTTGACGCCTCATGCGGAGCTCCTACTTTTGTGTAGCTTTGGGCCTTCAGGCCAATGTAAACTTAACCTAAACCTATATTTCTGTGTCGATTGAAATTGGGAAAAAACACGATTGTGCAAATAAGATTGTGTTTAAAAATTGAAATTTGTGAATGAGTTTCAAAAGAAGATTCTATTATGTATGGGATAACAGTTTCGAAAACAGAATTATTATTCTCGTTCGAAAGTAGGTTTCCGAAAAAGAAAAATAATTCTGTTTTCTAAAGTGGTGTCGAACCTTCGGTTTCCAAAGTGGCCGAAGGGTTTAGTTCACATAATTTATTGAATCAGGCGTTACTTTGCGGAGATCCATATCAATGAATCTCAATGAAATAAAAGAATCTGAGTCCAACAACTGGTAGCATGGCGTATGGTTGTGTTACTCTGAAGATGAGCTCTGGTTGAGTTTGAAATGCATCAGTGTGATGTGGTGGTGGTGATGGATAAGTTTTTGTGTGTTCTTACAGTGTGGAGGTGAAGGAACTGCATGAATACGCATATTTTGCTTAAGCTTGGCTATTGTTAGGTCGCGGATGAGCAAGGAAATTCTTTTAGTTCATTGAAGTTCATTGTTTAGTTCACGAAAAGGAAGGTACAGTAACCAGTACCAATATCTGACACAACAAAGTGTGCATAAATAACTGTTACAACACAATTTCGAACAGATCATTTTGATACAAATGTCTAAATATACAACGATTAGAAATGCCTCATTATCAAAATGTACAACAGTCAAAAAGTATATAAATGTAAACATGTTATAATGAACAAAAGACAAATCAATTGGATGCCACAAAATTCCAAGAGCTTAAATACATGATAGAAGAAACAAAAAGACGATAAATGGTCAAGATCTCAAAATAATCAATGGGTTCAAAAATTCCCTTGTCAAATTGTACAAAAGTCAAAAAGTATATTAATGTCAACATGTTTGTAAAGATCGGTCTCACTTGACAACATTCTCCCCCCCAATATCCCCAAACCCACAAACCTCAAATCCCTTCTACTTCTTGCCTCCTTTAACAAAAAAATCCAGACCTTAATGATTAAATACATCACAAAAGAAAAAATTAAACTTTAGACACTTTTTTTTCTCTTTTGTATCTCCCTTGGATCCAACCTGTATTATTGTCTTAATGTTTTGTATTGTCTTGAATGTTTTGTATTGTCTCAATGTCTGTGTATGTCTATTTTAGGTACGCAACAAGCACTTCATGGCATCCAACGTTTAGGAACTGCTCCTAAAAACTGGTCAACCACAACATACACTTTTGCTGTTGTCAGGAGTCATTGGCGGTAGTGGTTGCTAACCTGAAGCAACTGGTTGCCAAAAACAAAAAAGTTGAAGTTGGAGTTGAACATGTTTGTAGTGACAAACAAGAAAACAGTAGTGGTTAATGTTAGTCAATAGCGTTTTGTGGGCATTTCTATCTACCATTGTACTCTGTTTTTATTGTACTCAGAGTTTATCTCTCCAATTTCAACAAAATTTGGAAGGTAAACTCAGTCCATGATTCCAAGTTGGAAAACAGGGTCTCCAGATGTGTCCCCAAAATATTGTATGGACGGGTCCGTTTTATTACAAAAATTATTAAGAAAAAATTCAAAACAAAACGGAAGAAGTAGAACGCATTTGCTTCAGTCCATGAGCATGCTCATAAGTATGCTTATAAGCATGCTAGTAACAAGCATGTATAACAGTGCCTTTAGAAACACTTTCGGATGAATGTTATATGTGAATTATAAAACTATACCCTGCAATCATAAGGTGCTTCCTAGATTAGCTGATGATGAGTTAATCACCCTTGTGTATAAGTGTAATAAGACTGAAGACCTCCTGCATTTTCTTCTGGAATGTGATCAGATGATTGAGTATTTCTGTTTTTCTTTTTTCTTATCTCTACAGCACGTAATTCTAATTCTATATAGTCTATCCTCTATTATAATACATTGTCTTCTGGTAATTAGGTTAGCTGGAAGAGATCCCTTCTTAGGGATAAGCTCGCCTTTGTTCTCCTCTCTGTGTTTATATATTTTTCTTTTTATGTGCAATAAAGAGTTTACATACATACAATTTCGGATTTACAGGTTCATCAGACCAGAGACTAGGTTTCGGCACAAGAGTGTAACATTTATCTGAGGCCCCCCATGAGGCTGGCATAGTCACATGTAGTGTACTGAAGCCTCGTTAAAATATAAGATTTAAAAAAAAGATTGGCTGATTTAGCTACAAAATATAAAAGAATGTATATGACCACTACACAAAACTTTGCTAGAATCTTATCCAAACAAAACACCCATATCTTTGTTAGACTACAGTTCATGTTTTAAACTGTTTTTTCTTTTATTTTGACTATAGTTACAGTTATTTTGTAAATTAGATTTTAACCAAAAAGTTTAATTTGTCATACAATGGAGAATGCATCAATTAATATTATAATGTAATAAGGCAAAATGTACTGTTTTATTAGCAACGGACACGTAAGAGTAGTGTTATGTTTGTTTATAGGCCTGAATCGTGAGCAATCTCCAAGTTTTTAGAAGGACCTTCAAAAATATAAAATCGAAATAAAACATCTGGTATACGAATAAAAGGGTAAAACTAAGAAAAAACTATTATAGAACACGGCTATCGTATTAATAAACGTGTTTTGATACAATCAAGGGAGATATTCAAGAGTTTTAATAGTAAAATAGCAATATTTTCAACCAATGTTTTTGTACACAAACCTTGCGTAGCGAGTTGACGAAGAGTCCCCGCCATTTCTTGGCGTTCTCCGGGTCTTCGAAGTCGTAACCGCGGCTCTCCTCCACCGTCGGTAACATCTCGCCCTCGGGATCCCAGATAAATTCATGTAAACTTGATTTTTTATACACAACATAAAACACAACACATTTTTTTCGCTTCTTTCCACAAATTTACAACTTAATTAAACCACACTATCACACGCGCCGGTCTGTTTCGTTTTGAGCCCTGAAAGATTTACTAGGAAGAGTGATAGTTGAAAACATATGATTAGAAGAATTATTTAATGAAAAGATTAAAATATTTCATTTGATCGGCAAAACGACGCCATTTTCAATCTATTTACTTTTAGCATGTTCTCATTGATCAAAACAAGTTTTGCAGTTTCGTTCCGAATTACACTAAAAAACTTTCACACGCCACAGCATTTTCATATACCGTAGACAACAACGATCTTTTCCGAAAGACTCTGACAATCGCTTGGACAGCAAAGTACGAGGAGCTTGTTCTCATTGCGGTGGCTTTCGATATAATTATTGAAATTGACAAACGAAAGAACTTTGCGCAAGTTCGATAAGTGAAAATCAATAATTTTTGTGCATTATTTTATTATACCATTCCATTTATTGAATCTTGATTTGATTGTTACTGGCTAGGAGCTTTTGTATGAATAGACGATCTGCAAGCTATGGATGGATGAGATATAGTAAAATAATAATTAAAAATGTCAGTCGGTCATCGAAGGTGTGAAATGCAGTAAATGTTTTAAATAATTTGAAATCACTCAAATATTTATGGCTCCTTTTCGACATGTTTCGGTGGACTATAAAAGTAATATAGAAGTTTTATATTATATATTTCAAATCTGTGATATTTTCACGGAGTCCAGCAGGGCTACCACGAAACTCCAAACTCGAAGTTTGTATAATGCGATTTCTCTCGCTCTTTTGTTAAATATTGTAAGTGTCAGAGAGACCGCACTACACGAACGACGACTTTCTTGTTTCGTGGTAGCCCTGCTGAATAAAAAGTTTATAATACACCTCAAGAGGGGCGGATGAGAACAGTGGTTTTAAAACGTCTCTATACTGTCACTGTCAACTTGACATTGACATCTCTCGGTAATATTTTGCAACTTCGCATGTTTACAAAAATAGGTCTAATTATTAAGGATAACTATTGTTTTTTTTAAAGAAATGTTTGTAAAAACTATTATTGTTTGTGTTGTTTTCGCTGGCATAGTATGTAATGTGGCTCAGAGCAGCGTTCCCACGAACAGGACATTTATTTACAACGTGTAAGTGCCTTTATTATTGGTCATCATATTTTCATAAATAGGCGTGTTTCTCTTGGGATTCCCCGACTGGTGTCTGCAGTATGAAGTATACAATCGATATAATTGTACGCTTACCCAAAATTACGTGCAATAAATGGCAAAATAAGGCAAAAATCAAGTCAAAATGGTTGCAATACTCTTTCTCAATTATACCTGATTTTTTGCCGAAACTTTGTTGCATAATAGAATTGCAACAAAAGTATGAGTCGAGATTGTCGCCATGCCAAAGAAAACAGATGTCTGGCTTATCTAATGACACTAGATAGATAAAAATGCTTTTTGAATTTTCAAAAACGACGACGAACGGCCTAGTGGTTAGAGAAACTTACTATGAAGCTTGAGGTCCTGGGTTCGATTCCGGGCTGGGGCAGATATTTATTTTATATGAAGAATATGAATATTTAAATGAATGAATATGAGTATTTTTTTTCTTTTTATTCAGTACTCTTTACCTCACATTAGTGTTCCCTAAGGGTAAAAGCCTCCTCCATCTTTTTCCAATATTCATCCACACTTTTCCTGTTATAGTTATGAGGTGCCCTAGTTGTATTATTGTCATTATTTTCAGGTACAATTATGACACACTATATAACTTGACGTTGAATGCCAGCATTGAACAAATATTGGATTTCAATGAAGTAAGTATTTATTCACCAATATCCATTATAAATCTATGTCCTAACTTTGTTCGTTCTTTAGCAAAAATTTATTTTTTTATTCTTCTTTCTTCTTTTTCAACCTTTCACCACTCAATGCTGAGTGTAGGTCTCTTCTAATGCACGCCATTCTTCCCAGTTTTTTTTTATTATTACTGTTTTATGTTATTTGTGTTTTTTTTTTCGAGGCTTAAGTGCAAGATGTGAATATGCCAGCCTCATTGAAAGACTCGATGGCCACATTCATATAACACTTTTAATGTTCAGATTATTATATCTGTTTTAATCGTGTTTTTGTGAATTTATATCCATTATAATATTTAAACATGGTTTCCTAAGTAAAAAATAAATCAATGTCCTAACTTCATGATTTTGCAAAAACTTGTTTTTGAGGTCTAAGAAGCAACTGGTCAGAGCAGCAAGTGAACTAAGAAGCAACTGGTCTAAGTAGCAAGTGGTATATGAGTAACTGGTCTGTGTAGCAAGTGTTCTAAGAAGCAACTGGTCTAAGTAGCAAGTGGTATAATAAGTAACTGGTCTGAGTAGCAAGTGGTCTAAAAAGCAACTGGTCTGAGTAGCAACGGGTATAATAAGTAACTGGTCTGAGTAGCAAGTGGTCTAAGAAGCAACTGGTCTGAGTGGCAAGTGGTATAATAAGTAACTGGTCTGTGTAGCAAGTGTTCTAAGAAGCAACTGGTCTAAGTAGCAAGTGGTATAATAAGTAACTGGTCTGAGTAGCAAGTGGTCTAAGAAGCAACTGGTCTGAGTAGCAACTGGTATAATAAGTAACTGGTCTGTGTAGCAAGTGTTCTAAGAAGCAACTGGTCTAAGTAGCAAGTGGTATAATAAGTAACTGGTCTGAGTAGCAAGTGGTCTAAGAAGCAACTGGTCTGAGTAGCAAGTGGTATAATAAGTAACTGGTCTGAGTAGCAAGTGGTCTAAGAAGCAACTGGTCTGAGTAGCAAGTGGTATAATAAGTAACTGGTCTGTGTAGCAAGTGTTCTAAGAAGCAACTGGTCCTAACCTGGTTTTTAACGAAAATATGAAAAAAAGGTTTGGTCAGAGTTGCGTCAAGGCGCAAAGCTCCTTAGCCACGCGAAATAGGAGCTCAGAGAAATCGACTCAGTCGAAGAATTTTAGAACATGCGCTACTTAGACCAGTTGCTACCAGTTAGTTGCTTCTTAGACCACTTGCTACTCAAACCACTTACTTCTTAGACCACTTACTTCTTAGACCACTTGCTACTTTGACTAGTTGCTTCTTAGTTTACTTGCCACTCAGACCAGTTGCTTCTTAGACCACTTGCTACTCAGACCACTTACTTCTTAGACCACTTACTTCTTAGACCACTTGCTACTTAGACCAGTTGCTTCTTAGACAACTTGCTACTTAGACCAGTTGCTACCTTTTTAGTATTACAAACCCGTTGAATCGTGTGCAGGAGTCGGAGCAGTGGCGCGCCTTCCCGACGCGGGTGCACGTGTCCACGACGGACGACGTCGATGGAGACCATCCCGTCTTCATCACCGCCACGCAGCAGAAAGGTGAGCGCGTGAAATTTTTGAAAAGTCAAAATGGCGGTATTTGACTAGTGGGTTAGAACTAGAACTCTGTTAAGTAGCTAACTTGAAGTCTTGTCTAGGTCTATCAATTTTTAAGACAAGAGCGCAGTCAGCGGTATCGGTTCTTATTAAAAAAAATATTAGTTTTTACTAATATAAGTACAATTTTACTCGAAATGTGATGGAAAACATTGTATGCCGCACGGACGGTACTAGAATTACGAACATCGACTCCTACCTCCTCTACGAATAACTTCCAACAATTTAATAGCCTCCACATTAAACTTTATGTCGTAGAAACGTACAACTATTATATACTTTGTTGTTCGAGTTAAACCATAGTTCAACCAGTTGTCACACCTCGGTTCAACGCCTTACCTACTGTGTGTTACTACGCACAGGCGCCTTTGTACTTATGTCGTCAACCGTTTTTGCATGCTACCCTCTCTTATTTCGATCTAAGTAAAATTGTTGTTTTCTCAGTAAGTGATTTAAGTAAATCTTTTTTTTGTTACCTTTTAAAGTGTCCCACTGCTGGGCAAAGGAAATCTTATGAGAAATAAATATCTTAAACCATACATAAATTGCGTATGTTTATAGGTAAATCAAAAATTTTACTTGGTCGTCAGGAGGATAGACTCTCGTTCGTAATTCCTTATTTGCCGCCCTTAAGACGCAATGTACTATTTTGTGTCGCAGGCGTGTCGTCGTGGGAGCTCCCTCTGGTGGTGGAGGCGGGCGGGCGGCGCGCGCGGAGCGACAGCATGGCGCGCACGCTGTGCCCGCACGACGCCGGACCCAGTGAGTAGCCTCGTAAAGACCACCCATCCGCAGTCTAAGGTGGGTCCACACTTGTGACTTGACGACGGACCGGACCACGTGGCATTGCAACAGAACATGTTACGCTAAATGTGGACGCTCGAGATTGTGCTGATACGGTTACAAACCGTGTACGATGAAATGTCCACAAGTGTAGACGCATGGTGTCGAACCAGACTGCGTGGCATGACATCGGTACAAGAGTCGGTCGGTGGTTGTCATTTACCGACTACCTAGCAGCTCAGCGGGCGGGGGCCGTACCGCCGGACAGGTCTCGACGTGATCCATTCCTACCTCGTGCCTGTGTCTGTGTCATCTGGCGTACTTGTACGCGTGTCATAAATGCAAGTGTGGACGTGTCGTGGTCACGTCACAGGTCGGGGAAAATAGCGAACATGCTTTGAAAAAGACCGACTTTCGGCGGATCGGCTCGTAACACGTGACTTTGATGCGTGACAGTACACAGACCAGCGTCCACACTAGGCCCGCGGTTAGTAGATCGTAACTCCATATGTCTTGCCGTTTGGTTCTGTACACAGACAGTTCCATCAGTGTTCGGAATGGATTGTGCCGTACTGCAGCTTGTAACAAATTGTTCGCGTAACAAAATACGTCCACATTAACGGTACTGACACGTGTTTCTGATACAGTCACGGGATAATGTTCGGCAAATTGTCACAAGTGTGGACCCACCTCTAGTCGTCATCATCCCAGCCGAACGTACCATGATCAAATCGGGGACATTCTGAAGTATACATTGGTATATATTGGCTTATCTTATTTTAGTTTCTACAGGTGGTAGGACCTTGTGCAAGGTCCGCCCGGATTGCTACCACCATCTTGCTCGCTAATCCTGCCGTGAAGCAGCAGTGCTTGCACTGTTGTATTTCGGCGCGGAGAGTAAGACAGCCGGTGAAATTACTGGCACTTGAGGTATCCCATCTTTGGCTTCTAGGTTAGCAACGCATCTTTAATACTCCTGGTGTTGCAGATGTTTATGGGCGGTGGTGATCTCTTACCATCAGGAGACTCACTTGCTCGTTTTCCATCCAGTAGTATAAAAAAAAGTCAATAGACACCCTCGCTAAAGCTCGGGTGCCTTACCACCTCGGGTATATTGGCTTACTAGCTTATGCCCGCGACTTCGTCTGCGCGGACCTAGGTTATCGCGCGGTGGCGCCCTCTAACGGAATAAAAAGTATCTTGTGTTAATCCTTGGGGCTTAAACTATCGCTATACCAAATTTCATAAAAATCGGTTCAGCTGTTTTGACGTGAAAGCGTAACAGTCAGACAGACAGACAGACAGAGTTACTTTCGCATTTATAATATTAGTAGGGATTTTAGTCCCTCGATAAAAAATATACTATTAATATGAGTTTTTTTTTTCTTCTATTTTTTTGAGGCTTAAGTGCACCTGTGTGACTATGCCAGCCTCATTGAAAGACTCAATGGCCACATTCATCAAACACTCCTATTGCGATGTCCAGATTATCTGGCTGCAAAGGAGTGCTTGATGAACCTGTAAATTCGTACTGCATTTTCCGATACAGGACTACTCAAAATAATATTCACTGCACCATTGGACAGGTCCAAATCACTCAAATACCTCTCACGGCTATCCTTAGTCACTACACACTCCACCAACTGACTGGGTTTGGGGTTGGGGTTGGGTTGACTGGGTTAAAACTCATATTAATAGTAGTGGCGAGTTGTCGTTCATTATAGCGTTCTAAGGGGGAGGCCTTTGTCCAGCAGTGGACGTCTTCCGGCTGATGATGATGATGATGAAAACTCGTGTATTTACTCTCGTCCCAGACATAACGACGGTGAACCGTCCGACGATCCAGATGACGACGTCGGCCGCGGCGGAGGTCGCCGTCAGCATCAAGCTGCGACGCGTGAAGGACTTCTTCGTGCAGCTCGACAAGGTGGGTCCAGGGGTCCAATCGGGGATGGTATGAAAAATATAGAAGAAGAAGAAGAAGAAAATTTTATTTGAAACACACAATGCAACAACATTTTTACAGGAATTACTTAATTTAATAGTAGGTAAGTATATTAATAGCTATAACAGTGTTGACTGTGGTCTCAAAAAGGAGTCCACTGAGCATGTGTCGCCGCAGATAGTGCAACGACGCTGATTTTCAGTGAATCCATATGACAATCACAAAACATAAACTTAAAAATAACTTGCAAGTGAGAAGCGAAATTCAACAGAAAGAGCAGTGTCTAAAATAGCAGTATTGTTATAGTTTTTGTATAAATAAATAAATGTACGAAAATACAAACACGTTTATGAATGTATGAATATAAATATAAAAATAAGCATAAATATAAATAAATAAATAAATATAATATGTGGCTCAAGTCCAAAGAATTCGTAAGTATAATTACTACACAACGCCGCGCCGGTTAGTCTAGGCCTGGGATACTTGTTCGTTCAGCAAGTGGAGTTTCAATTTCGTCTTAAAGCTGACCATATGTGCCTAGGGTCCAGCTGAGGGTCTATCAATTAGGAACACACAAATAAACACGTCCGTTTCTTAGCGAGTATAATCCAGCAAGAGGAAGGAAAAGTACAACTACCTTACATATCAAACTTAGGTCTACCCACATATATCACAGTAGTAATATGATTCTACTAGCTTTTGCGCGTCAAATTGGGTTATAACGCTCTGTTCCTATACCCTAATACTTTTGTTTCATTTCCATTTATTTTTTACTAGCTTTTGCCCGCTGCTCCGCCCGCGTATAATATTCCGTACAAAATACAAAATCTTGAGAAAAGTATGACTAAATATTTTCGTAATTGCTACGGAACCCTATCTCGGGCGTGTCCAACAAGCTCTTGGCCGGTTTTTCATAGTAGTTTCACGGTGGCTGTAGTATTCGGTTATCGCGCGCTATTCCCTCGGGAACTGTGCATTTTTCCGGAATAATAAGTAGCCCATGTTACTGTCTGGCCCATAAACTATCTCCATGCCAAAAATCCGTCGATCCGTCGCTCCGTTTCGACGTGAAGAACGGACAAAAATACAAAAATATATATGAAATAGTTTCACGTTCTATTTCAGATTTTTCCTAGCTATTACCTACATAGAGGGGTTGATATCATTTCGTCTAATAAACAGTTGGTCTACATTAGTAGCATAGCAAATTAGCAAGTGGTTTAAGAAGTAACTGATCTGAGTAGCAAGTGGTCTAAGAAGCAACTGGTCTAAGTAGCAAGTGGTCGAAAAAGCAACTGGTCTAAGAACCAACTGTTCTGAGTAGCAACTGACCTAAAGTAGCAACAGCATTTATAATATTAGAATGGATGTTTTCACAGGAGGTATATCTGAACGCTACGCCGAGCACTCCAAAGTACTATTACTTCAGTTTCGAGAACGACCCGCCGGCGCGAGGGTTGAAGCTGCCGCGGTGAGTGCAGACACTCACTAAAACTAATTAATAATGTTTTTAACCCCCGACGCAAAAAGAGGGGTATTATAAGTTTGACCGCTATGCGTCTGTCTGTGGCACCGTAGCTCTTAAACGAGTGGACCGATTTGAATGCGGTTTTCTTTTGTTTATTGTTCTTAGACATGTTTCATCAAAATCGGTTCTGCCGTTTTTGATATATTGAACTTTAGTAGGTAAAGGTAGTAAATGAACAAATGTTTCCACTATTGGTAATTAATTGAAGTGAAAAGCAGAGTGTAAAACTCGACCATAAAACCCATTTTCCCCTCGACGCGTGCCACCCTCGCCGTACCTGCTCGGCTATATAAACGCCTCGGGTAAAATGGCTCGTTTTATGCTCTTGTACAATCTACTATAGCAAGCTATACCTGGTTGTTATCGTCGCAGTTTTAACTACACGATCCCGAAGAGCGTGATTTTGGTGGTGGAGTCGGACGACGACGTCTGCGCCGTCGTCTCCATACAGAACAATTCGGTGAGTGACAGCTGTAATAGGCTTGAGTCGGTCCTGAACTATGAACTAAAAAGAATGAATTCCCATTGCGGACCGAAAAGAACTAGTTCCTCGTAAACGATCTTAATCGGTCTCGGTCCCGCTCCCGGTCCGCGCTCCTTAGTTTCGATCGGTCGGAGTCGGAGCTAAAACGGTATGGGAGCGAGCATTGGGAGCGGGAGTGAGTGAACGATAGATGATTGAACGAGAAAAGGAATAAAGAGCGGAGCTAAATAAACTCGCTCCCCGATCTTAAACATTGTTTCGGTCGGAGCCGCTCCTCGGAGCCAAAGGAACTAAAAGACCGAACTAGTTCATTTGACCGATTGACCGAGATCGGAGCGCTCCCTTTAAAGACCGAGCGGGCGCAACTCTAAGCTGTAATGGGCTAAGGGGGTCTTATATCGACTGGTTAAAGTCACCGTTAAAGCTGCGTTAGCAGGTAGTTATGATTTCCATTAACTTTTTCCATTGTGACACGAAAATTAAAACATTTGAAATTTACCACGAGCTTTGCGGTGAAGGAAAACATGGTGAGGAAACCTGCACAAACCTGCGAAGCAATTCAATGGTGCGTGTGAAGTTCCCAATCCGCACTGGGCCCGCGCGGGAACTATGGTCCATGCTCTCTCATTCTGAGAGGAGGCCTGTGCCCAGCCCAGGATAGTGATGATGATGATGACTGAATCATTCTGTATAATTGATCATTTGTTCCCAGTGCCCCGTGTTCGACAACGAGCAGGATGTCAATTATCAGGGGTATCATCTCACCATGATGAGCAAGGGAGGCATCACTTTGACGGTAAGTTACCATCATCACCCGGCAGATGTTATTGTTGAACAAGAACCAAGAGCAAGAGCATAAAATGAGCCATTTTACCCGAGACGTTCGTATAGCTTCCCGAGCCGGGACGGCGAGGGTGGATAGACACGTCGAGGGTAAAATGGGTTTAATGCTTGAGTTCACACTCTGCTTTTCGCTTCGATTGCGAGGAGATGAAATAACAACAGAGGAAATATTGTTCACTAGGTACCTTTTACTTTTCATGCATTTCTGATATTATTATAAATATTTAGTTTTATTAATTTATTTTGATCGACTGTACACAAAATAGTCATGTTTTTCAGCAATCGATGTTCCCCGTGGGGTTCTATATAGTATTCATTGTGAAACAAGACGATGGCGACTGCACGGGAATGAGCGAGACGCCGATACCGAGCGCCGACGCGTGGAAGGGAGACAGGGTCAAGAGTTTCAGGTGAGGAGTCAGAATACCGAATAATTTTTTATTTCGAATTTTAATGTTTTTCTACTTTTATCGTATCCACACACCAAAGATGTGAGAGGATGTGTTGCGAGCTTTATGCCATCGACTGTATATACTTTTGGGAATCTGTAGAAATGGGAACCCTTTTTCTAATAACTAAATAGTGTATATCCGGTCGTTGAATGATGTTTAAACGGTATAGGTATAGTGTTATTTCATCGAAAAAGCAGCTGGTCTAAGTAGCAACTGGTCTAAGAAGCAACTGGTCTAAGAAACAACGAGGCAAAGTAGCAAGCGGTCTATGTAGCAACTGGTCTAAGAAGCAACTGGTCTAAGAAGCAACTGGTGTAAGTAGCAACTGGTCTAAGAAACAACGGGTCTAAAAAGCAACTGATCTAAGTGGCAAGTGGTCTAAGAAACAACTGGTCTGGTCTAAGTAGCAAAGTAGCAAGCGGTCTAAGTAGCAACTAGTCTAAGAAGCAACTGGTCTAAGTAGCAAGTGGTCTAAGAAACAACTAGTCTAAGTAGCAAGCGGTTTAAGAAATCGTATCCATGGGCGGCGGTGATCACTTACCATCGGGTGACCCGCCTGCTCGTTTGAAACAGCTGTGTTTGATAAAAAGAAGTGTTTCCCTTCAGGTTCCGTGTGATAGCGACGATATCCTACAAGGAGTATATAGTGGCGGCTCTTGTGGCGCTCGCGCTGCTCGTGCTGCTCCTGGCGCTGACTGCTCTCATCTCGTGTTTCACGCTGCGGTGCCACGGTGAGCGCGTCGACAGTATCATCAATAACCTCGTCATTATTATTATTATCATTGCCATCATCCCTATTACTAATATCATAATCATCATTATTATTATTATCATCACTATTATCGTCAACATCATCACTTTTTAGAGTTCCATAGCCAAAATAGCAAAAACGGAACTCTTATAGTTTCGCCACGTCTATCTGTCTGACTGTCCATCCGTCCGCAGCTTTGCTCAGAGACTCCTCATCATCGTCATCATGCCAGCCAAAAGACGTCCACTGCTGGACATAGGCCTCCCCCAAGGCTCAGAGACTATCAATGCTAGAAAGCTGTAATTTTGCACGAATATATAATAATATGTAAACTATGCCGACAAAACGGTACAATAAAAAAATAAAAAAAAATACAGGCCACACCCGGTATAAATAGATCATCCCCATCGACACTATTTTCATCATCATCATCAGCCTTCTCCCACGAGAAATTGACCAGAGCTGCAGCATTGACCTAGAGGTGTCTTGGTTTCTCATGCCAGTATGCGTATTGCAGAGCAAGTGGTGGTGTTAGTGGAGGAGCCGGGGCCTTCGACGTCCGGCGCGGGCGCCTCCACCGCCACCGCCGGCGACGCGGCCCCGCTGTGCGCAGATGACAAGCTGCGCAGGAGTGAGTGGATCGACGTTTGTTTTTTTTTGACTGGATGGCAAACGAGCAAATGGGTCTCCTGACGGTAAGAGATCACCACCGCCCATAAGCATATGCAACACCAGGGGTATTGCAGATGCATTGCCAACCTAGAGGCGTAAGATGGGATACCTCAAGTGCTAGTAATTTACCGGCTATCTCACTCCACGCCGAAACACAACAGTGCAAGCACTCCTGCTTCACGGCAGTATTAGCGAGCAAGATGGTGATAGCAATCCGGGCGGACCTTGCACGAGGTCCTACCACCTGCCCATCACATCAAAAACATAAATGGGTTAGTCAACACTTACCCAACAAAGCAAGACAGCCGGTGAAATTACTAGCACTTGAGGTATCCCATCCTAGGCCTCTAGGTTGGCAATGCATCTGCAATCCTCCTGGTGTTGCAGGTATCTATGGGCGGTGGTGATCTCTCACCATCAGGAGACCCACTCGCTCGTTTTCCATCCGGTCGAATAAAAAAAATATTGTATGGGTTAAGTTGCCCGAAATAAATGAATTTATTATTATTATATGAACGTCTTAGCTACAATGGCTCGTTTTATACAATACAATACAATACAAAGACTCTTTATTGTACACCTGAAATAGTAAGTGATACAGAAAACAAATACACAGAGAAAAAAAAACACACGGTAAGCAATAGGCGGCCTTATCGCTTAAGAGCGATCTCTTCCAGGCAACCTTTTTACGGAAAGAAGGAAGGACTAGTTTTCAATAGCTAGGAATAGTTTTATGCTCTTGTTTTACAATTTTTTTTTTTAATCTACTATATCTACTATTGTTGGGTAAGTGTTGACTAACCCATTTATGTTGTTGACGGTCGTTTGTCGTGCCGCAGCGGACTCGATGTCGTCGTGCGAGTCCCTCCCGCGGGAGCTCCAGCTGGCGCGGCCGCTGACGCTGGCCGGGCTCAGCCGGCGGCCCGCCGCGCATGCGCGCCGCGCTGACAGGTACGGCGCTGCTGGTGTTGTCGATGGAAGCTGCTCTGAGTAGCAAGTGGTCGAAGTTGCAACTGATCTAATTAGCAACTGGTCTAAGAAACAGCTGATCTAAGTAGCAATTGGTAAGAAGCAGTATTCTAAGTAGGAACTGGTCTAAGTAGCAACTGATCTAAGTAGCAAGTGGTAAGTAGCGGTAGTCAAAGTAGCAACTGGTCTAAGTAACAGCTGATCTAAGTAGCGACTGGTCTAAGAAGCAGCTGGTCTAAGTATCAAATCGCAAGTAGTCTAAGTAGCAACTGGTCTAAGTAACAGCTGATCTAAGTAGCAACTGGTCTAAGAAGCAGCTGGTCTAAGTATCAAATCGCAAGTAGTCTAAGTAGCAACTGGTCTAAGTAACAGCTGATCGAAGTAGCAACTGGTTTAAGAAGCAGCTAGTCTAAGTATCAAATCGCAAGTAGTCTAAGTAGCAACTGGTCTAAGTAACAGCTGATCTAAGTAGCAACTGGTCTAAGAAGCAGCTTGTCTAATTATCAAATCGCAAGTAGTCTAAGTAGCAACTGGTCTAAGAAACAGCTGATCTAAATAGCAAGTGGTAAGAAGTAGTATTTTAAGTAACAACTGGTCTAAGAAACTGCCGATCTAAGTAGCAAATGGTAATTAGCAACTGTTCTAAGAAACACCTGATCTAAGTGGTAAGTAGCAGTAGTCTAAGTAGCAACTGGTCTAAGAAGCAACTGGCCTAACTACCAAGTAGTAAGTAGCAACTGGTCTAACTAGCAACTGGATTAAGCCACAACTAGTCTAACCAGCAAGTGCTCTAAAACTCTTTGTCTCAAAGCCGCGGAGCTCCTATTCCGCGTTGAAGCGACTAACCTAACCCATGTTTCCAAGTGTTGCGAGCTGAGGTTTGAACCCACGATTTGGTATTCGCAGGTACTTCTGGAACGCTCTCACGGTGGCTGTGGTGTACGCTCTGCCGGTGGTTCAGCTGCTGTTCACCTACCAGAGAGTGAGTCAACTCTACTTGATAATGATAATGATGATAATGATAATGATAATTTAGTTATTTACAGAGAACATGGTACAAGATAAAAGGTTCTTAAAGGTATAGAAGGCTCTCACATTCTGCCGCGATTGCGACATGTAAATTAAAATTAACACATTAATTAATTATAATGGCAATAAAAAAAATAAAAACTTCAAATCTACCTACAACAGTGTTAAATCATAAAACAATAAAATCAAAAATGGCTCTGTGTTGCTATTATTACTACATATATTGTGATTTTAGCTGTTGGTTCTCCTTGAATGAATAAATGAATAAATGAAAACAATAATAATGGGGAAAAAAATGTCAACATTACATTACAATATAACTAATACAATTTATGATAATACCTATTATCTCTCATGGCATGGGACTTATCTTATCTTATCTTAAGTTTAGGGGTCCTTGCGGATACACTTCGATCTTTTGTGTAATTACCCCTCCTTCGCGCTCTACTTACTATTTATACACTGTTTAATTCTAACTAGTAGTTTGATTGACTTGAAATTTGATCTACTTTAAATCGCGTGACAATACAATAATCTGGTACATCCTGGTGGTCCGGCCAGAATCGTTTCCGCTGGACGGAACTCTTCAACGGTTAATAGCATCGACTTGAAATTTGGTAGGCTAATGTAGTTTGGGTGGCAAGTGTAGGCAAGTACAGTCAACTGAAAGTACAGTCAGCAAAAAAAAAGCTTGTATTAAAAATGATTTTTTTACCAAAATATTATTTTCAAACCAAGAAAAAGTTGGAAAACCCCCGACTTTGTCACCTCACATTTCAATATCTCAAAAAGGGCTGAACCGAGTTTGATGGAACATATCTAAGAACCATCGCTAGAAAACTTACTTTCAAATAAAAAAAACGGTATTCAAATAGACTATTATACGTCAACGGGCGGGAGTTGCCTTGTAAAGAATGTATAAATAAATAAATATAATAAATATCACGGGCAATTCACACCAATTGACCTAGTCCCAAAGTAAGCTTAGTTAAGCTTGTGTTATGGGTACTAAGCAACGGATAAACATAATTATATAGATAGATACATACTTAAATACATATTAAACACCCAAGACCCGAGAACAAACATTCGTATTTTTCATACAAATATCTGCCCCGACACGGGAATCGAACCCGGGACCTCAAGCTTCGTAGTCAGGGTCACTAACCACTAGGCCATCTGGTCGTCTAAAATGTATGGTAGCTGATAACCGCTACTAGATTGTGATAACTCCGGTAGCTAAGTTACTGTCTTGACAACCGTTTTCGGTTACGTTACGATATATCGGACACATGCCAACAAATAGTAGGTACATTTGATATTCCGATACGTAACCCTTATAACACCCCTCTTTTTGCATCGAGAGTTAAAAGCAGGTTCTAAAACCGCAGTCAACCAACAGATGGTGTTCCAAACGGGCGACCAGGACCTGTGTTACTACAACTTTCTCTGCGCGCACCCACTCTGGTCGCTGTCGGACTTCAACCACGTGTACTCCAACGTTGGCTACGTGGTGCTCGGGCTGGCCTTCATGGCGCAAGTGAGAGCGCGGCAGGTGCGAGCGAGAGGGAACACTGAGGTGAGCACTGGGACAATGGCGTAGGCGCAATGATGGGGTTTTTAACTAACTTGGCTCAGCGACCCAAAGAGGGTCTTGGCCTTTGAAATGAGAGAATGCCATAATAATGATAATATGTAATGATGGGGTTTTAGTCGACTATAAATAAATAAATAAAAAATACAAAATCTGACTACCTCAAAAAATACTAAAAAGAAGAAAACAATTCTTCTAGTGGGCTAGAACTTTAAATTGAAAATACAAACTGTATATAGATGCACAGATAAACCAGAAAAGTAAGAGCAGCGCTGGGAATCGAACCCAGGTCCTCGGCATTCCGTGTCCAGCGGTAGTGTAGCGGTATAGCACGCAGCACGGATTGCTGAGGACCTGGGTTCGATTCCCAGGTCTGGTTTTTCTGTGCATCCATGTTTCAGCTTGTTTTCGTGTGAAATATATAGTTCGTTGACCGTGTGATGTGTCCTCAGGGTCTGGGCATCCCCCCCCACCCGGGCATCTTCTACTCTATGGGGCTCGCGCTCAGCATGGAGGGGGTCCTGTCAGCCTGCTACCATCTCTGTCCTAACAAGATGAACTTCCAGTTCGGTAAGTCTATATACACATCTACCCTATAGACATTTTTACAATCCGTGAGCTCTTAGAAAAACGTTCGGTTTTCGTGGGAAATCGGAAGGATTCGTTTTAAAAAATGACAATTGTCTTTTTAACTTAGTGTTTTCATTGATTTATATAGAGCAGTTAAAACCATCACTAACTTATTTATTTAGTTTACTAGCTTTTGCCCGCGGCTCGGGAACTGTGCATTTTTCCGGGATAAAAAGTAGCCTATGTCACTCTCGGGACCATAAACTATCTCTATGCCAAAAATCACGTCGATCTGTCGCTCCGTTACGGCGTGAAAGACGGACAAACATACAAACACAAAAACACACTTTCGCATTTATAATATTAGTATGGATTTTTCGAAAATTGATTTCTCTGGGGAGTCAACTTTTTTTATATATATATAAGAGGGGGAAAACGAGCAGACGGGTCACCTGATGGACACCCGCAACACGAGCGGAATCACAGTCAACTTAAATATGCTATTTTTGTAAATAGCCAATAACGGGAAATTGCTTATAATTATAATGTGCTGTCACGTAGGTAGGCGTAAGCGGGTGGAGTTTCCCAGCGCTGGTCTCTCTTGGTTTTCTGTGCATCTATATTTCAGTTTTTATTTTCGACTAGCTTAAAAAACTTTCACTAATAGAAAGCTACAGTTCTTGACTAACATTGGCTACCTACTTTTCCTCCGGGAAACTCAAAATTCCCTCGAGATAGAAAATCTTTCACTAATAGAAAGATACACAGTTAAAGAATGTTTATGCATGAAGTAGATTGGACCAAGAAATCAAGACGTCCCATACAAACTTTGCCCCCCTTTTTCACCCCATCAGGGGTAGAATTTCGGAAAATCCTTTCTTATCGGATGTCTACGTTATACAAAGAATACACCCTCCAAGTTTCAGGTCTCTACAATCAGCGGTTTAGGCTGTGCGTTGATTCGTCAGTCAGTCATTTATATGACAGACAAAGCATTTTATATGTATAGATATTCATTGTATTGCTTTGTCAACACAGATTCGTCGTTCATGTACGCCATCGCTGTGCTGTGTATGGTGAAGTTGTACCAAAACCGTCATCCCGATGTCAACGCGAACGCGCACTCTACCTACATGCTGCTCGCTGTCGTCATGGCTATCGGTCAGTATGCCTGGGATCTAAAGGAAAGCACTCTAAATACACTTTATTCACAGATAGAGATTACACCAGATAACGCAAATTTATTTATTTATTTACATTATCATCACTTACAGTATCATTGCAGGAGTACATCCTAATTCTATATCATATATTAAATATCTCAATTTGTATGAAAACCAACTGGCAATGGCAAAAACGGAACCCTTTTAGTTTCGCCATGTCTATCTGTCTGTCCGTCCGCGGTTTTGCTCAGGGACTATCAATGCTAGAAAGCTGTTATTTTGCATGAATATATATGTAAACTATGCTGATAAAATGGTATAATAAAAAAATATTAAATAAATTATTTTATAGAGTACTTTCCCTAGACGTAAAGTGGGGGTGTTCTTTTTTTTCTCATCCAACCTTATAGTATAGGGTGTCGTTAGATAGGTCTCTTAAAACCATTAAATTAAAAATAAATAAATAAACTATAACGGTTAAGTTTTCTAGAGAATTATTAGTAGTTTATGAGTACCTAAACTTGGAATATTCCGTACAAAATAAGTACGAAATTCTTACAAAAATGTGACAATTTTTTTTTGTAATGTCTACAGAACCCTATGTCGGGCGTGTCCGACACGCTCTTGGCCAGTTTTTTCTTACTGTCAAATGGCATGTCCCGACGCGCTAGACCTGCAAGGCTACCACGAAATTCGAAAATCGAAGTTCGTATCGTACCGTCCCGCCTACGCTTATGTCATTTAATACGAGAGTGAGAGGGATGGTACTATACGAACTTCGAACGTTGTGTTTCGGAGTAGCCCTCCTGTTCGAACCTGTCCCCCGCAGGCCTGTTCGGCATCATGTACCCGAGCGTGTACTTCTGGGTGTTCTTCACGATGCTGCACCTGGCGACGTGTTTCGTACTCACCATGAAGATATACTACGTCGGCCAGTTCCAGATAGGTAAGGGATTCTGATCATGAAACTAACACGAGACTCACTCATATTAGAAAGAAAGAAAGAAAGAAAGAAAGAAAGACAACAACAACAAAAAAAACAATAGACAGCAAACACAAACAAAACATAAAGGAAATACCAAAATAAAAATATACGATTTTGTGTCTGTATTAAATGATATTGTAACGGATAACTCACGTCTTAAATCGAGTTTAATTGCATAGTGCGTTTGGTGCGGCAGCCGCCGAGTCGCGTGCTCCAGTGATGAAGGTTTTCGAAATAACCCGAAACATGTCGAGCTAAACTCGATTTAAGACGTGAGTTATCCGTTACAATATTATTTAATATAGGTAAGGGATTATTCTGTTGAAAGTTTGAGAGTGCGCGTGTGTGTGTGTATGTGTGCGAAATTGACAAGAATGTCAATTCAAATTTATAGCTATCTTTTTCTGTCAGTAGTTGTGTTTCTGACCGTAGTTATGTTTCTCACAGAAATTATTAGATTCTGAGTATTTATGTTTCTGACAGTAGTGATCAGTTTCTGACAGTATATATGTGATTCTGGCCGTAGTAATATGTTTCTGATCGTAGTTATATGTTTCTGACATTAGTATGCATTGTTGTCAGTAGTTGTGTATTTCTCACCGTTGTTATGTGTCTCTAACCGTAGTTATTTGTTTCTCACCGTAGTTGTGTGTTTCTGACAGTATTTATAAATGCGATTTTGATCATATTAATCTTTGTTTTTTTTTTGTTTAGGTATGCTCTTTATTGTACAAAAAGGAAATACATAAATATCACACAAAAAGAAAGTGCTAAGTACAAAGGCGGACTTATCCCTGAAGGGATCTCTGCCAGTCAACTTTTGAGTGGTAGAGAGTGTAATGTGTTTCTGATCGTAATTATAATATGTATGTATGTGACATTAGTTATTTGTTTCTCATCTTGGTTATTAGTTTCTCATCGTAGTTATGTGTTCCTGACCGTAGTTATTTGTTTCTGACCGTAGTTACTTGTGTCTGACAGTAGTCATATGTGTGACAGAGCGCGCGATATTCCGTCGGACCGTGGCGGCGTTCCGCGCGCGTGCCGGCGGCGTGGCGTCGTTCCTGCGGCCCGCGTACGGCGCGCGGGCCGCGCTGCTCGCGGTCGCTAACGCCGCCAATTGGGCGCTCGCCGGCTACGGGTGAGTCGCGTGATGAGGGCTATCGCGTATGTGTTAGCCGCACAGATATAGGTTACATTAGATTACGCAAATGCATCTACTTCTATATTATCTAGATTACGCAAATTGGCCAATTTCTTTGGGGCGTCTCCTGCGTTATCAAAATTGTCCCTGATGTTACCAAAAAAATCGTACTTCCAACAAGATATTCCACAGTTCAATAGGTTGAACTTACGTAGGATGACATGTATTTGTATTATGGCATGTAAAAACACGTTTATTTGCAAAAATATGCAATTGTTTGAAAAATTTCGCGGACAGATTAGTGTCGGTAAAAAAGTTGATTGGTCCAAATGCATCTACTTCGCGTGTCCGAACTTCGACCAAACGTCGGGGTTGGCCCCATACAAAGCTGACCGCTAACTGACTAATCATGACTAGTGACTGACTCGAGCCCCACGGCGCGGGCGGGCGACGCATTTGAATCAATTTTGCGCGGACATCTGGGAATTCAGATCGCTAATTCGCTCTTGAGACGTCACAGTAGATATAAAAAAGTGACACGGTTGGTTTTCATACAGAAAAAAAAAGGAAAAAAGGTTTATTAAAAATAAAGGTTTTAAATCGTTTACAGTTTCATATTCGGGATTCAAAACATCAGGATGCTGTGATGACTAAAATTAATTAGTGAAACATAAAATCAAAAGCAAAACAATGTACTGTCTAGCGGACCCCAACTAGGCTAACCTGTATCTTGGGGACCAGATGAGTTTCAAATAAAATAAATACAAATACATACACAATACAGATTGAGGTGTTTGCGTTATCTATTGTAATCTATATCTGTGGTTCGCCGCTAGAGTCGCAAGTGTAGCGAGAGGTTCAAATGTCAGTTTTTGGGTCTCTTGTATTTAAAATGCTGGGGCCAATTATTGCGATAATTTTTAACGCGCTAAAGTGGGTGGCTACACTTGAACGTTCAACGTGAATGCCCATGTACCGCCACTTGAGCTATCGCCTAGCGCCAAACGGCGATGTTAATGCCGTTGTCAAATTATCGCGTTAAGTCGTGGCTACACTTACGATTAACGTCCATTATCGCGATAATTAATTGGCATTTCTCGTTAGTGTGGCCCCAGCAAAATGAAATTATTAACATAAATGTTATTTGTCAGCATGTACTCTCACAACAAGGACCTGGCGCGCCATCTTTTGGCCGTGCTGATGGGCAACGCCGTGCTATACCTGCTGGCTTATGTGGTCGCCAAACTCGCGCACCGGGAGAGGGTACGACACAGACGAACACACATATCAATAGCCTGTCTGATATTATAAACACAAAACAAGACTTGTCTGTTTATACTGAATGACAGTGAATCCGCAAAAAGCAGGGCATCTTTGATTATTTATACATATCATCATCATCATCATGTCAGCCGAAGGACGTCCATTGCTGGACATAGGCCTCCCCCAAGGCTCTCCACTCAGACCGGTCTTGTGCTTTCCGCATCCACCGCGATCCCGCGATCTTAACCAGGTCGTCGCTCCATCTTGTATGTGTATAAATCATAATATGTAATAATAATGTAATAATATCATGGGGCACTTGACACCAATTGACCTAAAATCAAGGCAGTTTTGTAGCACAGTTAAAATTTATTAATATTTTGCGGGTAGTTTTTTGTTTTGTTAGGCAAATTAAAACAGTGGTGGTGGTTTGTTAGTCTAACAACTGGTAGCATGGTGTACGGTTGTGTCACTCTGAAGATGAGCTCTGGTTTAGTTCGAAACGCGTCAGTGTGTTGTGGTGGTGGTGATAGATGAGTTTGTGTTATTGTGTGTGTTCTTACAGTGTGGAGGTAGAGAAACTGCATGAACACGCATATTTTGCATAAACTTAGCTATCGTAAGGTCGCGGGGGAGCAAGGAAATTCTTTTAGTTCATTGATATGAACCTCCGCAATGTAACGCCTGATTCAATAAATTACTTAAATTGCCAAGTTTAGGGTTAAAAAGTTACCTAAACCACCCTAGTTACTACCTAAGTTACCTATTTTAATTTAAGATCATTTTACTATATTCTTACAAATAAATGTTTTTGAATTTGAATTTGAATTTGAAAATCTGTCCAGTATACCCCAAAAATCAGAATATGTCCTGGGTAAACAGATCTGTTCGCAACTATTCTGATGTGTCCACACCGTGCACAGGTCCCGATCCGAGCGTGGGTGTTTTGCGCGCTCGCGCACGTGTGCTGGGGTGTGGCGCTATACTTATTCCTGGACGGACACACGCGCTGGGCTGTGAGTATACATTCAATTTAGTAATGGGTTAATCTATATTTCAATACATTTGCTCGAAAAATTTACTTTCAAAGGATGTATACAGGGTGGCCCATTTATATCGGTCAGTATGGGAAAGTCCGAAACTATACGACATACGAAAATTTCTTCTTAGGAACCATGACATCGATTTTACCAGCAAAGAGGTACAAACAACCATAGAGACAATTTTACGTGCCAGAATTTGTTGAATATTGTAACGTTGGACACTTCGAACACCTACTAAAGTAAATTAAAGTATGTGAAAACAATCCATTTTATTCATTTTAGACATAATGTTTCATGGAGACATTTACTGCTTAAGACGTACACAATCGATATCTAAATAGAAATAGTGTAAGTTTTTTTTTTCAAAACAACCGGGTTCGATTCCCGAGCTGAGTACAGGTTTTTTTTAAATACATGAATGCAGTTTTTCTTCTTATTAAAATCGATGTCATGGTTCCTAAGAAGAAATTTTCGTATGTCGTATAGTTTCAGACTTCCCCATACTGACCGATATAAATGGGCCAGCCGGTATACGATACGGGTACGTATCTGAGTATTGAATGTTGAAATACCGAATGTATTAAAATATCGAATGGGTCATAATATCGAAAAGGTATTTTCTTAAGACTGTATTTTTTTAGATTGTTATAAATCTAACCTAATACACGTTGCCGTTTTAAGTAATCCTGAGAAGTTTACGGTTTCAGAAAATAAACCTTTCGATATTATACCCATTCGATATTTTAATATATTCCATACTAGCTGACCCGGCAAACTTCGTACCGCCTCATTTTTTTTCATATTTACTCACCTTTTAAACCTTCCCTGGACTTCCACAAATAATTCAAAACATAAATTTACCAAATCGGTCCAGCCGTTCTCGAGTTTTAGCGAGACTAACGAACAGCAATTGATTTTTATATATATAGATTTTAACATTGGATATTCTGATGCGTTCCCATAATAAATTATGAAAGCGAAAAACGTTATCAACTCTAGCAAACTGTCATGTCACGACGCGTTTCGGCTCCAAAACCAGTCCATCATCAATTTTTTTTTCAGGAAACCCCAGCCCAGTCCCGCCGCCGTAACGCTGTGTGCTCGTCTCTACAATTCTACGATAGCCACGACCTGTGGCACATCGCTTCGGCCGCGGCGCTGTATTTGTCGTTCAACATGTTGCTAGTCATAGACGACCCGTTGGCTGACACGCCAAGAGAACTGATACCTGTTTTTTAAATGTGATATATGTTGATGATTTGGTTTCTTGATTGTGTTGAGTGATTTCTCGATTGATGATTAATTTCTTAACTGAAGATTGATTTCTTGATTGATTTTTCGACTGATATTTAGCACAATCCATACTATTATTATATATGCGAAAGTGTGTTTGTATTTGTCCGTCTTTCACGCCGTAACGGAGCGACGGATCGACGTCATTTTTGGCATAGAGATAGTTTATGGGTCCGAGAGTGACATAGGCAATTTTTTATCGCGCGATAACCGAATACCACGCGGGTGGAGCCGCGGGCAAAAGCTAGTATATGTATAAGCTAAAGCAGTATAGAAGCTACGAACAAATCGATTGAATGGAATACACTCACACAACACGCGCTCTACACGGCCTCTAAGGGGCATGTCTATGTGATTGTGTTTGTTTCGATCGATTTGTTCGTAGCTTCCATACTGCTTTAGCTTATTTATATACTGTGTGTTTAGTTACTTGGTTGATCATTGATTTCTTGTTTGATGATTTGTTTTTATGATTTGAAAAAATCACAACCTAGATTATTGATTGGTTGATTTCTTGATTGATTTTTCGGCTGGTGTTTAGTTCCTCGATTTATTTCTTGATTGAAGATTAATTTCTTGATTGATGATTGAAATTTCAATGAATTCATTTCTTGATTCACGATAAATTTCGCCGCCGATGGACATCCATAACTTAAGCTGAGTTATGGATGCGTTGCCGGCCCTTTGTGAAATGATACAAGAATTTCTTATTCAAGAGCATATACGCGCTACGTTTGATCCAAAACCGATCGGAATCCGTGAAAATACGATCTGGAGTAGTTATAGATCTTATAATGGTTCCGTCGGGTGACATACTTTCCCGGCCCGGATAATACCGACATGGAAATAACGGCCCTGTTTTTTGTGTACACGCCCATAGAAACTGACAGGAGCCTCTATGGGCGTGTACAGGGCGTTGCAGGTGGTAGGACCTTGTGCAAGGTCCGCCCGGATTGCTACCACCATCTTGCTCGCTAATCCTGCCGTGAAGCAGCAGTGCTTGCACTGTTGTGTTTCGGCGTGGAGAGTAAGACAGCCGGTGAAATTACTGGCGCTTGAGGTATCCCATCTTAGGCCTCTAGGTTGGCAACGCATCTGCAATCCCCCTGGTGTTGCAGGTGTCTATGGGCGGTGGTGATCTCTCACCATCAGAAGACCCACTTGCTGTCTCCAAATACAGGGTCCGTATTTTCATGTCGGTATTATCTGGGCCGGGAAAGAGTGTCACCCGTTCCGTCATCAGATTTCTCTCCAATCAAATCCTATACAACGAAATGCAAAATTCGAACATCTTATCTTGCCGTCTTGCTGAAGCTTTATATTATTTAATTCGAGACTGAAAGGGACGGTACGATGCAATCTTCGAATATCATAGGCTCTCTGATTCGGATTCAATATAGTGCGTAACCGCACTAAAGTATAATATAGTTTTTTAAGTGAGCAAATATGATCATTAACTTTCAAACTAAAATTATTTGCCGGTAGGTAATTAATCTATAACCTAACCAACAAAAAGTTAACCCCCGACTTAATTAAAGTTCAATATCTCAAAAACGGCTGAACCGATTTTGATGTAACATGTCTAAAAACCATCGCTAGAAAGCTAGCTATGAAATAAAATAAAAAACATTCAAATCGATCCACCCGTTTAAGAGCTACGGCGCCACAGACAGACATACATAGCGGTCAAACTTATAACACCCCTCTTTTTGCGTCGGGGGTTAATAACTAGCATGATTTACATTTAAGGCCGCGGTTAATGTGCTCAACGGAATATACGAACGATCCGTAATTGATACTGTAGGAAACCTAGGTACCATCAGCCAAACATGTGGTCTACCACCCTAAAGTAGATAATCGTTTGCATACATCGATATATATGTATAAATCAATGTTTGCATAGTCAAAATACCACAAATGGGACTTTTATCACGCTATTTTTAAACAAGTAATATTTACCTCGACGTTTCGGCAACGTTACAGTTGCCGTGGTCACGAGTAGACTGAAGTGTGGGGTGTCAAGTCTGCCTAGCCGCGCGAGTTCTTCGAACTACCCGCACTTTTTTTTTTTTTTTTTTTTTTTTTCTTTTGGCTATGCCTTTTGATTGAGCCAGCGTCATGTCGATTTGTCATAAATAAAAATTTTTCGGCGGAGAAGAGGCAGTTGCTATTCCTGAAAACGGAATCACAAACCCAAAGTAAACTAGAAAATAAAAACCACTACTGTTAGTAATTATTAATACTTGCTACATACTATATTAAGATAGTCATTACTTTAATGTTAATCAATATGTTAATTAATACCCAGAGAGCGTTTTAGTAGTTAAGTAGATGCCTAAACCACCACAAAAAATAGAACTGGGTAATTACGAGTTATATATTTTATCTATATACGTGTATATATATACTCGATTTCATAATAAATGTACAATTACCTACAGATTGAGATCGTTTTGCTGACAGAATTGGGCAAGTGCGAAAAATATTTCTTTTTGTTTTGGCTTAAATTGTAGAAGCTCTAAAATATGAGTAGGAAACGGAACCTTCAATCTAATCAGCTCGTCATAGAAGGCAGTATTGTCGTATTTGTCACAAGCAAAGAAAACATGATTAAGGGAACCCTCATCCATTCCACACTCGCAGAGGGAGGAGTCCCTGATGTGAATTTTCGCCAGATGAGTGGCAGTGCAACAATGCCCCAGACGCATTCGAATGATGGTTGAGCAATACTTTTTTGGGATGAATGATTTAGCGAACCATGGTTTTCTTGAGACTGCAGGTTGTACTAGAGAAAATAGCCTACCCTTATTTTTGCTAGATGTTTTCCAATAGGAAGACCATGCGTGCATTAATGATTCAGAAGATAATGTTAGTACGTCATGACAATAATTCTTGAAAGGGACCTTGTCGCCATCCACTACTGCGTCCTTGGCTAATTGGTCTGCTTTTTCGTTGCCAGTGACCCCCGAGTGACCCGGGACCCATACAAGAGTTACTTCATAACCTCGTAATTTGCATGTGATAAGACAATCCTTGATTTGGTATATAATTGGGTTATGAAACTTAACAGAAAAAGGGTTTGATAGTAAAGCTTGTAGGCAACTACGGGAATCAGAAAATATGATGGTTTTCTTTAACTTAAAAATTAAAATGTATTTAACACTTTCCAATACTCCTATACATTCCCCAGTAAATACGGAGGTAACCGGTGGGCATTTTACTTTTTGAATAATGTTATATTGTGAGTGGTATATTCCTACACCTACGCAGCCGACTGGGGATAACTTCGAGGCGTCAGAGTAAATTTTATTCCAGTCATGCCATTCTCGGTTAAGAATTTGATGGAGGTATTCGTCGGCATGTGGATCGTTATGACAAATATCAAAGTCCAGAATTACTCTAGGCTGGTAGACAATGGTGCTGTATTTAAACTCGAACAGGGGGAGATTTTTGGAGTGGTGCACTGGGTCCTTAATGGATTGAAATTTCTGCAAACTTTTCACGAGGCAGGGTAAATCTTTATCATTCCAATAGGGGGAAGATTTCATGTCTAACAACCGGTTAAGTATAGGATGGTAAGAGAACTGAAGGGCACGAAATAAATAGCTGTCAGCCAAAAATTGTCTACGCAAGTTTAGGGGGGGATCAGCGCATTCCACCTGCAACGCGTTTATAGGACTTGATCTCATAGCTCCCGATATAATTCTTAAGGCTTTCGACTGTATGAGATCGAGTTTTCTAAATCCTGCCTTGTTACCTGGGACTAGCAGATATGAACCATAATCTAATACACTTCGGACAGTTGCATTGTATAACAGCCTAAGGGACGTTGGATGGGCCCCCCACCAAACCCCAGAGAGGCATCTAAGTGTATTAAGACCTCGTTCACATTTCTTGGCTATGTGTTCAAAATGTAAGGCACCAGTCAGTTTGGAGTCTAGTACCACCCCAAGAAATTTATGATGAGAGCTTATAGGAATATCCACACCGTGGATTGAAATATTAACGATAGGGATTACTCGTTTTCGGGTGAAAATGACAGCGGTACTTTTAGTCGGTGAAAGAGACAGTCCATTGCTTATCAGCCACGAGTTTACTGAGTGAAGGGAGGTAGAAATTGATTCACTGGCAGATTGTATATTGCTATTAGAGGAGTAAATAAGTAAGTCGTCCGCGTATTGTAAAAAGTGGCAATCTGCAGCAGATTCCTCCAAATCATGTGTATATAAATTGTATAATAGCGGGCTAAGGACAGATCCTTGCGGTAGTCCTCGCCAAACTAATCGCGAGGGATTGATTTGCGGATCTCTTCCGCGAAAAGTAATATTTCGCTCTGAAAGGAGGTTACCCACGAGATTGGCCAACCTCTCCGGGATTCTCAGCTTGCGGAATTTTTCCCTGAGAATGGGGAGCTGGACGTTATCGTAAGCTGCCTCCACATCCAAAAACACAGCGACTACTGACTCTCCCCTCGAAAAAGATAGTCGAATGTCAGAAGTAAAAATGCTAAGACTGTCCATAGTACTTTTTCCCTTTCTAAAACCGTACTGAGAATTCCCGAACAGGCCCTCACTCTCCATAAACCATTCTAATCTGTTTTTAATTAGATGCTCTAAGATCTTGAGCAAAACTGAGGATAAAGCAATAGGACGATGTGATCGTGGATCGTTAGGATCTCTGGATGGTTTGGGGATAGGAATAACAATTTGGGTTTTCCAGGAAGAGGGCGGGCGGCCAGTATGTAAAATACAGTTTATCAGGTTTAGTAGATATTGAAGAAAGGGTTCACCTGCCTTTGCTATAAAGGAGTACGGTATGCCATCGTAGCCCGGAGTGGAATCTTTTACAGATTTCAAAACATTTTTAAGTTCTTGAATAGAAAAACTTTCGTCTAAAGGATTTGTTGATTCAGTAATAAAATTATCTATGGGTAAATCGAGGGCTGTTGGTACGTAAGGTGGGGCTATGTTAGTTAGAAAAGACTCGGCCCATTCTTGCGAAGCAGGATACAGACACGAGCGGGGGTCATATGATCTTCTAAATCGTTTTATGTTATTCCAAACTACTTTAGCTGGGGTGTTAGGGCTTAAAGATGAACAGAATTCCTTCCAACTATCAAACTTTTTGTTCTTTAGTAATAATTTAGTTTCATCCATGACGGTTCTTAGAGTTAAAAAATTCTCCGATGTCATATTGGCAGAATACGTATGTTCCGCTTTTTTTCTGTTTTTTACCGCTTGTGTACATTCTTTGTCCCACCACGGTGGGGAAGGTACCTTGCCTTGGGCCGTATTCTTAAGGGGAAAAACTTTTTCTGCGGTGGATTTAACAGCAAGAACAATGGCGTCAGAACAATTTTCAATTGAATTTGGGGTAATTGGGGGTAAAAATTTAACTTCATTATTCAAGATTTTTTTATAAGAATCCCAGTCAGCTCCATTAATATTATAAATTAAAAGGGGTTTAGTATTAGGAGGCCTTTTCAAAGATAAAGATTGGAGACTAAGAAGAATTGGAAAGTGGTCACTCCCATACGAACTATCCAGAACTTCCCAGGTAATCTGTGGGGCAAGTATAGGTGAGCTTAAAGATAAGTCAACTGCACTAGACGCTTGATCCGGTAAAGTACGTAACGTTGGGGATCCCGAATTTAAGAGACAAAGATTGGTCAAGTCGATGACTTCCAAAAATTGCTCACCAAGTAAATCGTTATTATCACAACCCCACACGTGATGATGAACGTTAAAATCACCCATGATAATAGTTGGTTGTGGGAGGGACACGATTAAATGTCTTAACTCAGTTAAAATTTCATTAGACGGGCTTGGAATGTACAAGGATAGAAAGGTGATTCCTTCTACGCGGGCACAAATTGAGTGCCAACTATTGCTGTGCTGGGTGGGAATGGGAGTGAATGGACAGTGGTCTCTGATAAACAAGGCACATCCAGCACGTCCATCTGCCCGGCAGTCCATCAGAGACACGTACCCACTACCCGCACTTGATCACTAACAGTACCGGCACTCGTATCACGAACTACCCGCACTTGATCACTAACAGTACCGGCACTCGTATCACGAACTACCCGCACTGGGCACGCCTGTAACGTTGCCGAAACGTCAAGATAATTATTACTTGTTTAAAAATAGCGTGGTAAGTCCCGTTTGTGGTATTTTGACTATGAGTGAGCATCACGAAAGTTTAAATCGTTTGCATGTCATAAAACAATCACGTCAACTTGAAAGTTCGACTTTAGTGGGTGACACTCTTGCCTGGCCCGGATAACACCGACATGGAAATACCGGGCCTGTTTTTTGTGTACGCGCCCATAGTAACTGACAGGAGCTTCTATGGGCGAGTTCACGAAAAACAGGGTCGGTATTTACATGTTGGTATTATCCGGGCCGGGAATAAGTGTCACCCTGGTCCTCCACCCTAAGAGCTTGTCCAGATGAGGCGAGCCGCGCGAGTTGAGATACTCAGGCGCCATTGCTGCGTCCAGTACCACGCGCGACTCCATGGCGAGTCCGTCTTTATAACTGGCAATCCCTCCCAGTGTAGGAACGCGCGTAAAACGCGTCATCTGGACGCAATATAAAATGAAACGCGCAAGTCCCGCTCGCGCGTAAATCGCCTCATCTGGACAAGCTCTTAAGTTGTTAACCGTTTGCATGTCACAAAACAATAATGCGGGGACCAGTAATGCTCGACCCTGTATTGCTCAGCCATCACTGTACGACCTGATAATACGAACTCATTTTGGATTTGAATTATCAAATCAAGATTACGATTTGGAGTCTTTTTGTATTTTTTATTTCAACTCCAAATTTTTTGTTTCTTTTACGGTTATCCCGTGAAAGTTTAATATTTCACACGAAAACACAAGCCGAAACATGAATGCACAGAAAAACCATAATAACCATAAACGTGCTATTCCCCTACACCACCACTGGACAGATCTGTCCAGTGGTGGTGTAGGGGAATAGCACGCAGCACGGAATGCTGAGGACCTGGGTTCGATTCCCAGCGCTGGTCTATTTTTCTGGTTTTTCTGTGCATTCATGTTTCGGCTTGTGTTTTCGTGTGAAATATTGAATTATCAAGTCGTACAATATTAGGTCGTGCATTATTAGGGTGTCCAAATTTTTGCTCGGCCTGTTAATGCTCGACCTGTTATTGTACGACCTAATAATCGGAATCCAATCGAATCGAATGACTATAGATTTGCCATCACTGTACGACCTGATAATACGAACTCATTTTGGATTTGAATTATCAAATCAAGATTACGATTTGGAGTCTTTTTGTATTTTTTATTTCAACTCCAAATTTTTTGTTTCTTTTACGGTTATCCCGTGAAAGTTTAATATTTCACACGAAAACACAAGCCGAAACATGAATGCACAGAAAAACCAGAAAAATAGACCAGCGCTGGGAATCGAACCCAGGTCCTCAGCATTCCGTGCTGCGTGCTATTCCCCTACACCACCACTGGACAGATCTGTCTGAGGACCTGGGTTCGATTCCCAGCGCTGGTCTATTTTTCTGGTTTTTCTGTGCATTCATGTTTCGGCTTGTGTTTTCGTGTGAAATATTGAATTATCAAGTCGTACAATATTAGGTCGTGCATTATTAGGGTGTCCAAATTTTTGCTCGGCCTGTTAATGCTCGACCTGTTATTGTACGACCTAATAATCGGAATCCAATCGAATCGAATGACTATAGATTTGTGTTAGGTTGTGTTAGGTTCAATTGTGACCACAATGCGCGAGCCGAGCGAGCGCAGCGAGCGTGCCGCGGTAGCGGCCGGCGAAGCGCCAGGACCAAATTAAGTTATTTTCTACTAAATTTGTTAATATTCGGTGTACACGAAAAACAAGTGATCAATGTCAGAACCGATTGCTTGCTGTCAAAAGTGTGCTCCGATTATTAGGTCGTACAATATCAGGTTGTCCAATAGCACGTCGAACATTATTGGTACAGGGTGATAAAGCTCGACCCGTATTCCAAGTGACATGTGATTGAATTATCAGGTCGTACAAAATCGGTCGAGCATTGACCAGGTCGTACAATACATACACCCAATAATGCCAATAGACGTGTCTGTCAATTTGAAAGTTCGTCTTTAGCGAAATGCATTTGATAGGAACTTGTTTGAAATTTGATAGACCACTTATTTGACTGATGGTACAAATTTTTAATTTTGGTTTAAAATAAATGCTAGATCAAATTTGAGGTTTTTTTTATTTGTAGTACCTATTAGCTGGAAAATAATTAAAAGTAAGATAAATGGTTACGAAACTAACCTTAAAAATGAAGAAGCGTAAATTATTATGAACTCTTTCCAATGAATGACGAGTGCTTTTATGGTATACTCCTTTTTAAATAGGTAAGTATTTGGTGCTTCTTAATTATTCGGCTTCCTTATAATAAATAAGAAATGTATTAGTAGTTTTAACGAAATTGTATTGTAATAAAATTTCGGAGCAGAAGGGCTACTCCGAAACACGAAGTTCGTATCGTGCCGTCCCTTTCACTCTCGTATTAAATAACATAAGCGTAGGCGGGACGGTTCGATACGAACTTCGAATTTCGTGGTAGCCTTGCAGAAGCTTTTCGCGGGTAAATTAAAAAAAAAACAATGTCACAGGTAAGGTAACGCCTTTGACATCCATACAGCCTGCAGCGCTGAAACTGGAAGTTTGTGTCATGCGATCTCTCTGACACTTATACCGTTTAATACGAGAGTGAGAGGGACCACACGACACGAACTTCGAGTTTCGTAGTAGCCCTGCTGGAAGAACCAAAAAGGTGCAATGACGTAAATTAAAAAATGTTACCATTAGTCGCTAGTTTCCCCAGAATTAGGGGTAATACAGATATTCTATTCGAGCACCGCTTGTAATCTACGATGTCTTATTTTAGATGGTTGTGACGAAGAACACAATGTAAATCGTAATTTTAATGCTAGCATTCACTTATTTATACATATGCGTGTGGCATTTATTCGAATGTAGCCAGTAAAGTTTGAGTTAATTTCTGGATTTTGTACATAAAATAAAATACTTGTAAATAAGTTCAATAAAGTTTTTTTTTTGTAAGCAAATCAAACGTGTTTATTATTATTGTGTCTTTGTTACATGAAAATAAATCAATTTGAATTTATGATTTTCTACTACCTAATACTTCATTGTATGATATCCATATACATATATACTAATATTATAAATGCGAAAGAGAGTGTGTGTGTGTGTGTGTGTGTGTGTGTGTGTGTGTGTGTGTGTGTGTGTGTGTGTGTGTGTGTGTGAGTGTGTGCGTTTGTGTGTATGTGTTCGTATGTTTGTCCGTCTTTCACGTCAAAACGGAGCGACGGATCGACGTGATTTTTGGCATAGAGACAGTTTATAGGCCAGAGAGTGACATAGGCTACTTTTTATCCCGGAAAAATGCACAGTTCCCGAGAGAACAGTGCGCGATAACTGAATTCCACATGGGCGAAGCCGCGGGCAAAAGCTTTATAAGATGACGTCTATTCATTAGTAAAATTCTTTTATTTATTTATTTATTTATTTACTTACACAATATATATACATTTAGATTCGAGAAAAGAAAAAATATAATTTAGACCTTAACATATAGAGAACTAAATGAAAAAAAATTTGATTTTGATTTGTTAGATGAGATTCCGCGAAAGCGCGCGCATGTTCTTGTGTGCGTGGCCTTAACTCTGGTGGCACTACCTATGCCTACTTACAAATTTGTACGGAATTCACAGTAGGTACGCGAGTTTGACTCGCACTAGACCGGTTTTTTGCAGAATGAAATTTTGGATTTTTTCAAAATGGACCGAATACGGGGGTTTTCGTTTTCAGTTGCGCGGCGAACATTTATTTATTTTAATTAAGCAATACAAAGACGGATTAACGAGGTCTAAGCATTGCTTATAAAGCCAACATTTGAAATGTGATTAAAGAAATAAATAATTATCACGGGACAATTCACACCAATTGACTTAGTCCCAAAGTAAGCTTAGCAAAGCTTATGTTATGGGTACTAAGCAACGGATAAACATAATTATATAGATAGATACATACTTAAATACATATTAAACACCCAAGACCCGAGAACAAACATTCGTATTTTACATACAAATATCTGCCCCGTCACGGGAATTGAACCCGGGACGTCAAGCTTCGTAGTCAGGTTCTCTAACCACTAGGCCTCTAAATACAATAATAAAAAATGAAAAATATGTGAAAGTAATTAATATGTGAAGTTGTGGTGGTCTAGTCTTTTGACCTATCGCCTCTCAAGCAGAGGTTCGTGGCTTCAAACCCCGGCTCGCAACTCTGAGTTTTCCGAAATTCACGTGCGAAATTACATTTGAAATTTACCACGAGCTTCACGGTGAAGGAAAACATCGTGAGGATACACATGTGAAGTGATTCAATGGTGTGTGTGAAGTTCCCAATCTGCACTGGGCCCGCGTGGGAACTGCAGCCCGAGCCCTTTCATTCTGAGAGGAGGCCTGTGCCCAGTAGTGGGACGTAAATAAGCTGGGATGATGATGATGAATTTATATGTATTTTTTTTATTCATCAAAAATAACTTAAATTCAATAAAATATGTTTATTACAGAAATATGATCTTAGCCATCTTTTATTGTCAACTCGTCAGCAAAGCGTGCCGATTTAGATGTAAATAAGCGATAATTAATGTACCTACTTATAGTAAATTTTGTATAAGCATTTTTTTTATTACATTAATAAATTGCAGGTCGTAGGACCTTGTGAAGGGGCCGCCCGGATTGCTACCACCATCTTGCTCGCTAATCCTGCCATGAAGCAGCAGTGCTTGCACTGTTGTGTTTCGGCGTGGAGAGTAAGACAGCCGGTAAAATTACTGGCACTTGAGGTATCCCATCTTAGGCCTATAGGTTGGCAACGCACCTGCAATGCCCCTGGTGTTGCGGATGTTTATGGGCGGTGGTGATCTCGTACCACCAGGGGATCCACTTGCTCGTTTACCATCCATTCAAATAAAAAGAAATAAAAATATATATAAAACTACTAATTATTTTGTCATCTTCATATCAACTGAAGCATAAATACATATTTTAATATTAAAAAAAAATTGGAGCCTCCTGTTAAATCGCATTCCAAAAACAAATTGATTAAATATTAGTAAATTTTTTGTGCATAACTTATTTTAAGTCAAAAAACCATGCGATGTTTTTTTCTTCTAGGGGAGATGTGTAGTGTGTGCGCCACACACACACACTCCCACTACCTATGTATTATGTAATAGTTGTAAGCCATACAATAAAAGCAGTATTTACTCAGAACTCCTTAGTATTACTCGTCTCCCAAAGCCTCACATTACAATACATATCTGTAGGTCATCATAATATGTCAAGTGAAAATATTATTGATGCACAATAAATTAGTATGATTATGGTCGTAGAATAGATGATAGAGTTAAGTATTTGATATAACCTAACCTATATAACCAACAAAAAGTTGGAAAATCGCTGACGTTGTCACTTCATGCAATATCTCAAAAATGTTTAAACCGATTCTGATAAAAAATATCTAAATACCGTCGCTAGAAAACCTGCTTTCAAATAAAAGAAACCGCATTCAAAACGGTTCACCCGGTCAAGATTATAACACCCCTCTTTTTGCGTCGGGGGTTAGAATAGTAGATTGATAATGATAACCAAGGGTTGAAAGTGACCCATTTCACTCGAGATATTTCTGGCGCTCGAACGAAGTGAGAGCGCCAATAGTTCGAGGGGAAATGGGTTATTTCACCCGAGTTAGAGACACTACTTTTCATTTCGACTGTGAGGAAACTAAAATACTACAAAAAAACGAGAATAATAATAAATTGAATTTACTTATACCTATCCAACCTCCAACGGTACCTTTTAAACTGGCCACTTGCCATGGCCGACTATAAAAAAAAATCGAGTTGGTCACGACGTGCATCTAGATGGCCATGCCGAAACGTGAAAAAAAAATGTCACTGACGTAACTCAATTATCTTCGATGTCGTGGCTAGCCGAAAAATTAAAAAAAATATTACTTTCCACCCTAGAGGGGAAAACGCAATTTTCCACCCGGCTATCTACCCATGAAATAGTTATTTGTTATGCAAGGCTGGAAAGTGACTGTTTGTCGCGAGTGCATATATTGAAACCCGAGCAAGCGAAGGATTCTAGGATTGAACCACGAGCGAAGCGAGTGGTTCAAATGAAGAATCCTGAGCGCATTCGAGGGTTTCAAAGGCACGAGACGCTAAACAACTTTACAGCCGAGCGAAACACACAATTTTTCACCTCACTACAGCGAGAAAATGGCAAATGGAATAAAAACTATGCAAGCAGTTACTAATAAGTCGGTTTTATTATTCACTTATCAAACAGCAAAGGATTGCATGGCATAAGTATCAAGGTGTACTAAAAATTAAAAGTAAAATCACAAAATGAATGTTTAGTAATAAGAATAAAATAACAGATTTAAATATTACTTCAACAAATGTATGACGAACTTTCTTTGTGAACACGTCAGTATTCAACGCTTTCTTCCTCAACCTCGTATCTACCCGAATTGTATACAACAAATAAACACTCTATCGTACTTAACATAAAGATGATTCTATAGCAATTTTGTGGGAAGATACGAGGTTGTGAAAGTAAGCGGTCGATGTATTTTCAAGGGGGCAGCCGTTCACGATAACGTTCGAATTTCAAAAACTCTTTCCAGCCAAAGCCAAAGAGGAAAATCGGTCAAGTGCGAGTGCGAACGACTCGCGCATGTAGGGTTCCGTACGATGCGGTCGTGTCGTTTTATTACAGAGTTCCTATGGCCAACGTCTAATTTCATCATCAGATCAGCTCTACGTCATAACAATATTGCATTGCCATCGGGTTCATACACATGTCATCCTGCAGGTGGTAGAACCTTGTGCAAGGTCCGCCCGGATTGGTACCACCATCTTGCTCGCTAATCCTGCCGTGAAGCAGCAGTGCTTGTACTGTTGTGTTTCGGCAGAGTAAGACAGCCGGTGAAATTACTGGAACTTGAGGTATTCCAACTTAGGCCTCTAGGTTGGCAACGCATCTGCAATACCCCTGATGTTGCAGATGTTTATGGGCGGTGGTGATCTCTTACCACCAGGAGACCCACTTGCTCGTTTGCCTTCCAGTCGAATAAACAAAAAAACATGCACGCAAAAATTTCAGCTAAATCGGTTGAAGATAGCCACTTCAAATTTAAGTTTTAATATTAATTCCACCCCAACAAACAACTAGTTGGGTCGTTCTCGTGAGTCGTTCAAATCACCATTCCAGGCGACAAATCGGTACAAAAAATGTTCTTTTTTGTAAACGTTGTATACAGAAAGAACAGTCTGAAAAAGATAGTAAAGGAGTCTTTTGCGTTGAATGCCTTTACCTAATATTAAACTTACGCGGTTAAAAAAATAGCGTCAAATCTCATTTCCCTCCCTTTCCAAATTACGTACTGATAAATTGTTCGATGTATTTAAGCACTTTTAAAAAGAAAAGTTTCAAATGTTTTTAAGCGATGTGAGTAACTAACTATTAAGGAATAAATCTGTAAGTTTGCACAATTTTAAGACTACTTCGTAATAGAAAGAATGAAGATTATGATTTTGTCCAGCGAAAACTATCATTTCCTTCCGCGATACCAAAACATTAAATAAATGCCCAAATTCTTCCCTGTATGGCGGTAGTAAGTGTACTGTTCCCGTCCCGCACCGCTTCAGTGTGCCGCCGCATCTAGTCAAGGGAGGATATACGTTCCGCTAGCAAGAAATTCTGGATTTACGTGCGCAAAAAGTACTTTGTCACAGTATGGTCATCATTACTTTCCAGCATTTTATGCAATAAGTACTATTTTAATTTTTTGTTTAATTTCACATTAAAATGCTTTATGATAACTTATTTAATGATATAAATATAAAATATACAAACTGCATTTGGAATTTATTAATCGAGAAAAACCGCCAATATCTCATTCCTCTCCATGGAATTACCATCCTTACCCTCCAATTTTGCGCTGGATGGTAATGAGCATGTTTGGAAGGTAGTGCTTGTTGAAAGTAACATTTATTTTTGTAGTTTTGGTAAAGCCTATTTTGATGAAAACCTATTTTAATCATAAGATATATTGTTTAATAGTCATAAAAATGTAGTATTTCTTTTTAAATCAGCATAACTATTATGCTACACAAAAAAAAAGCTAACTAGGAAAGAAATTTTAGGAAAAGACAGATTAATTAGAAAACAAGAATATATAAAGATGAAAAGAGATCCTGAATTACAGACTTCAAATAGAAAAGGATAGAAGAAGGTATATCTAAAAAAAAAATCAGAGTAGGTATTAAAGATAAGAGTATCAGAGCACAAAGGGAAGAAAGACGAAGATGGCGTATAAACAGTCGTAAACATTCGAACCAAAAAAAGGAGCAATTTTAGACAAGAAACTACCGTGAGACTCACTCATATTAAATGATATGGTAACGGATAACTCACGTCTTAAATCGAGTTTAGCTCGACATGTTTCGGGTTATTTCGAAACCCTTCTTCCTTCTTCTTCAAATTTTAACCGGGATTGTACCCCCAAGTTGGAAAACAGTATTAAATACTCGTGCTGCGTCATCGGTTTGTGTGAACGTGCCTTCACGGAGCGATGTTGTTAGTGTTGTGTGCTCCCTACATTTGACAGTGACAGTAAAAATGACGATAAAATGTGGGTAGTTATTCGCCTATGTTAGTTTCGTTGAACAGTAGCGCGAGCAGAACGGTGGCGCGTAGTGCGCGTGTTGCGGCAGCCGCCGAGTCGCGTGCTCATAGAAGAAGGGTTTCGAAATAACCCGAAACATGTCGAGCTAAACTCGATTTAAGACGTAAGTTATCCGTTACCATATCATTTAATATCATTTAATAAAAAAAGGAGCAGCATAAAATACAACGAATTTTGTTGGAAAACTCACCAGCAACCACACTATCTGTTACTGACAAAGAAAACAATTTAATCTGGTCGTACCAGCACTTGAACCAGATGTAGACCCTTTAGCACAAAATCCTGCGTGCGGAATAGAAGAAGAAATGTGTGGCATACGTAAATAATCCACTTCAGTCAGAAAAGTTTGCTATGAAAGTAATCAAAAACTTAAAAGAAGAAGTAAGAAAATTACAAAAAGAAAATATATTATGAAAGCAAACCCAAAAACTAGAGTTACCACAGAAGAACGTAACAAAAACAATAGAATTTGGAAGCGTGGAAAAAAGTTAACGAATTAATAAAAGACTTGCCAGAAGAAAAATTTCAAGAAGTTGAAAAAATATATTATTTGATGAAACTGTTTCAAGAAAAATACAACAAAAATATTAAGCTCTAAGGCAAACAGAGAAAAGATAATATGGAAAAGAAAATAATTGTAACTGCCTTCGAGATTGAACAGATATAAGATATCATTTTTGATCTGTTTATTTTATATACCTATACCTAATCGTGTAAGAACCTCTAATAGAGGTAATAGGTAGTTAGGTCCTTACAATGCCTGTCTATTTTTGTGAATTTTTATAATAATTAGTGAAGAAACTTATTTTTTTATAAAGAACTGATAAATACTATTAAAAACAAGTTTTATTTTATAAAAACATCACTTCACACTAATTAGCTAGTTTTAATATGTATAAATAGCTCTATTACAATTAAATCATTAAAAATTATTACGGAAAATCTCATTACTTTCTATATATACTCACTACCATCTAGGCATATTTCATTAATTTTGCAATAAATCTCATTACCTTCCTGACGCACTCATTGCCATCCTGTCATATTTCATTTCCATCCGAGCCTTCATTACTTTCCTTCAAAAAAATCCTAACTCAAAAGCTGTAGAATGACGCCTTTACTCATATATTACTCTAAGCGGGTATGTGAACCATTTAAAAACATAAAATTCTCGAAAATCGTCAATATTTTGAAAATTAAAAAAATGACTGAATTTGAACGACTCGCGAGAACGACCCAGTTACATTACTAGTTAATAAAAACATGTCACCAAAATGTAAGCACTAGGACTAGGTGCAAGTATTTTGAATAAATAATAATTTTAAATTCTCATCCTCTTTGGCTGTCGCCCTGTAGTAGGCTGAATAGCGCTTCAGACTTATGTCATGCTCGCGCCAGAAAAAATTTACAATTTAAAAAAAAATTAGGGCGGTAATTTCGGCCGACGCACGGCGCGTACTTATTATTATTAGTGAATTAATCATAACCTGATTTTAAATTTTGACCTTGTAAATAAATATTGTTACTTAGTATAAATTACAACGGACATTTTTTAGTGTAAAAAACATTAAACATAGCGGCTGTGAGTGCTTTATTGAAGTCGGATTTTGTGAAGTGTGTGTAGTGTGTGTCGGAGGTTTGTGGATCATAAATTGTTATTTAGTCTTAATTCTGCACACAAAAATAAACCACGGCCTTAGAGATAATTATTATACTATCGAAGGTTTTATAAAATAGCGCTAATAAAATCACAAATTAATAAGTAGTTGAACATTAAAAACAACATAGGGTCACTCGCGTTACCCCTAGCAACTGACGGCCGAATCTTAGCAGCCTAGCAACCAAAAACCGCTGAATGAAATACGTTTCTTGTATGAAGACCCCCCTTAATTTTTAACTTTATTTTATTTTTAGTATTTGTTGTTGTAGCGGCCACTGTAATACATAATCTGTGAAAATTTCAAGTGCCTAGCTATTACGGCTTAAGAGATAGAGCCCTGTGACAGACGGACAGACAGACAGACAGACAGACAGACAGACAGACAGACAGACAGACAGACAGCGGAGTCTCAGTAATAGGGTCCCGTTTGGCACCCTTTGGGTACGGAACCCTAATAAAAAGCCACTTTCCACGCAGATTTCGAAGGATAAAGAAAGCATTTTCGAGCTAGTGAGGTGAAAATTAAACTTTCCGAACAGGAGAGATGAAAATATTATTTTTTACCTGTGCATTGCCCATTCTCCTCCAGGCCAGTATTTTGTCCACGATTACAACGCTTAATGCTGCCTATTCACTGGAGAGGAGCGAGAGAGTAGTGCGGAGCGGAGTTATGGACTGTCCGTCCATAGGTGTGAAGCTAGATAGCGGAAGCGGAGTGAGAAAGTAATGCAGAGCAGCGCTGCGCAGCGGAGGTGCCGAGCTATACTTCATTTTTTTTTAGCTTTGGAAAAAAGGATCAACAGTCTTGAAAAGTCTTTTTACTAAAACACGTAAAAGACAGTAACTAACTATCCATATCAATATTATAAATGCGAAAGTGTGTGTGTTTGTCCGTCTTTCACGTAGAAATGGAGCGACGGATCGACGTGATTTTTGGCATAGAGATAGTTTATGGACCAGAGAGTGACATAGGCTACTTTTTAGGGTTCCGTAGCCAAAATGGCAAAAACGGAACCCTTATAGTTTCGCCATGTCTGCCTGTCTGTCTGTCCGTTCGCGGCTTTGCTCAAAGACTATCAATGCTAGAAAGCTGTAATTTTGCACAAATATATATGTAAACTATGCCGACAAAACAGTACAATAAAAAATAAAAAAATTTTTTTTTTTAGATTAGTAGCTCCCATAGACGTAAAGTAGGGGTGATTTTTTTTTCTCATCCAATCTTGTAGAGTGGGGTATCGTTGGATAGATCTTTTAAAATCATTAGGGAGTTTCTAAAACAATTTTTCGATTCAGAAATTCGTTTGGAAAATATTCAACCTAAAAGTGCAAATTTTCATTAAAATCGAACGTCCCCCCCCCCCCTCCTACTCTAAAATCTAAACCGGTGGATAGAAAAATTAAAAAAAAATCAGAATGGTAGTAAGTACATCAAACTGACAAAAAAACTTCACGTCGCTTCAGTTTTCTTGCGAATTATTAGTAGTTTAAGAGTAAATAGCAGCCTATGGTATTAAATATGCCTCAACTTGGAATGTTTGTGTTCTTAAAATAAATAAATAAAAATACGAAATCTTTAGAAAAATATGACTAAATTATTTCGTAATGGCTACGGAACCCTATCTCGGGCGTGTCCGACACGCTCTTGGCCGGTTTTATCCCAGACAAATGCACAGTTCCCGAGGGAACAGCGCGCGATAACCTAATACTCGTACCACGCCGATCGTAAAACCGATCACAGATGCATTCTAACTATGTATCAAAATTATATGATAGAGAGAAACAAATTAATAAAGGGGCTCGATTGCTTGACACACATTTTAAATAAGCGTCATCTCATCATCACCTCGACCTATATACGTCCCACTGCTGGGCACAGGCATCCTCTCAAAACGAGAGACCTTGGACCGTATTAGTTCCCATGCGGGCCCAATGCGAATCGGAAACTTCACACACCCAATTTAATTTTTTCACAGGTGACTGCAGGTTTCCTCACAATGTTCCCCTTCACCGTAAATCGCACGGTGTATTCCATATGCAATTTCCCTCATAATTTTCAAAAACTCAGGTGTGCGAGCCCGGTATCGAATCCACGACCCCCTAAATAATCGTATTTTGTGCTAAACGCCGATATCGATTAAAATTGTGTTACAATCTCCATTAATATCCCTTCCTCAATGACCTGAGCTCAATGAATACCCAGGCAATGACGCTCAATGAAAACTAGAGCAAAACTACCCTCTACAACCAAAACAACCTTCCTACATCATCACAAAGTGCACAATCCAACACAAAAACATTTCAAAATCCACGATCGATCAAAAATTACGTTTCAAATTACCCCAACCGCTGGTTTCCCGCCAAAACGATTTCAAATTTACCCCACTGCGTTCGAGTAGACTTTTGTGTTAAAAAGGTTGCTCTTAAGCTGTTTTTGACTTGTGAGGGTGGATGTGCACCGGTGACCTCGTTAGAGGCCAGGGGTTGCCCCAGTGCCCTAGTTGGGGCCGCGCCCTCGCCCGCGCATGCGTGCCGCTCTAGGAGCCCGAGCGGAGGGATAAGATGGGGTAAAATTTGCAAGAAAACGGGGAGATTTCGGGTGTCTCCCCGATTAAGTTAAAACTGAAAATGAAAAATGAAAATGAAAAATTATCAATGTTATTATGTTATATATAAATTTTCAATAATATAACAAAAATTATCAATGAAAATACGGTGTCGACTAGTAGTCGTAGAACTATTTGTAGTGCTTAGTATTAGTTTTGTCCTAGTTCTGTCATCCGATTTCTTTCCGATCTAGTGCGTAAACCACCATACCAAATAGTTCGACGACTACAAGATCCCGACCTTATTTAGACGGCCCGGTTTTGGATCCGAAACGGATTGGATTGAGAGCGAAGCCACTATTACTAATTAATTATTGTAAACACGAAAGTACTTCTCTATGTCTGTTAACCCTTAACATTTTAACCGCTGAACCGAATTAGATGAAATTTGATAAAGATAAAAAGATAAAAGATAAAAGATAAAAGATAATTTAATGTTCAACATGAGTTTGAATACATATAGATGGCATATAGAATATTATATAATAATAGAATATTATTATAATATTTGGTATAGAGATAGCTTGCAAAATTGTGAGTAGGTAAGATAGTATCCTAATAATTATAATAAACGAAATATTCACAGACGGAGTCGCCGATAACAGCTAATAAAACATTGTTTGCTACGAAATTATGTTAGTTCGTGAATACCTTTTAAGCTTATAATATTTCCACGCAGTCACATGCATTATGCATAACCATAGGTAACATTTTACCTATCAACACTAGTGAGGAGAGAATTGATAGGCCAGTCGGAATAGTACAAGAACCATTGCTGAAAACCCTGCTTTCAAAGAAAAAAAACCGCATTCAAATCGGTTCACACGTTTAAGAACTACGGTGCCACAGACAGACATACATAGTGATCAAACTTGCGTCGGGGGTTAAAAAGAAGTGTATCCAGGACCAGACGGTTACACTGGAGTCGTGAAGCCGAGAATAGCGTCAGGGTACTGAATAAGATCCAGCCTGAAGTTATACCCCCTGGAAATGGAGACAAGTACTGGAAATACGCAAGAGTGCAGTTGAACCGTCTGGTCGTTTGTGTGCTATTAAAAGAAAGAGTTACAGGCGAGTCAAAATTGTTTACAATTGAAACTGTGTAAAAGAAGCGTATACTTGTCGTGTAATTATTGTCAAATGAGTTAATTTTTCGTTTTGGTCACGGTTTGGTTTTCACGAGTTTCCTTTTTGACGGATGAGAATGTTGGCTGGCAGACAACCAACTGTATATCCTAAATGTAACCAATTAATTAGTTTTTAAAATAATTAACAAATGAGCTAAATAAAATACTGTAAAACTGTAATACTGTATAATAAAATACTACTAACTAACTTAAATAAGCTTGGGAGCTGGGCCGTAGGTTGCGGGACAGGGGTTGTGACCCCCGCTCCGGGTCGTACCTGGTTCAGCAAGTAGCGCTGGCCATTCAGCGGGGTAATGCGGCGGGCATTATGGGCACCTTTGAGCCGGGTACAACGCGGAATGGTGGGTTTTAGGTTAGGTTTTAGTTAGTTAGTTTGTACGTTTACTGTAGTTTTAAGTTTATTTTATTTGGTTTATATTCTGTAGTTGTATGAATTTGTGATTAATTATAATGAATAAAGATTGTTCTGAACTTTAGTCTAAATCTGAGTCAATAAATATTTACTTTTTTTTTTATAAACCATTATAAATATACTTAAATAATATTTTTAAATTATGAAAAAAGACCGCCTCGAATCGTTCCCGACGCAAAGGTATCTAACGCCCTTGCCGCGACGCCGCGTTAAACGGGGCGATAGATAGCCTAAAAAAATGTCTCTGAACGATCTCCAGGGCATTTTTTATTTGTAATTATTAGTTTTGTAAAATTTTGGTTTGTTTAATTATTTTGATTTTTTATAAAAATAAATGTCTACAATGTCTCTTACAAAGTTCTAAAAATACAAGGTTCCTTTTCGGGGCCCCCTGAGGATAGGGGACCTGGGCACTAGCCCCTTGTGCCCTTATGGTAAAGACGGTAATGTGTGAAGTTCCCAGTCCGCACTGGGCCCACGTGGGAACTATGGCCCAAGCCCTCTCATTTTGAGAGGAGGCCTGTGCCCAGCATATATAGGCTGGGATGATTAGCTGTAATATGTTGATTATTACTTAAAAATGTATAATAATAATAATATTCATTTATTTCAAGTAACATGACTCATACAAAAAAAGAATACATTTGATTAATAATAATAATAATAATAATATGTTAGTAACAGAGAAGTCCTTATACAACTAAGTTAGTATAGACATTATTTAAAAACATTTTGGTCCAGTGCGCGGTAATGTCACTGTCCATCCTGCTAGCCAACACGCTCAAGAGACTGTTGCCACCGTCGCGCAGGCGCCGCAGCGCCGCGGCGCATCGCTTACGCAGCGTCGCGTGGAACCCGTCCACGTGAGTGTCGGCGAACATACCCGACGCGCTGCACCAGCGCGGCAGCCGCAACAGAACCACAGAACCCTGAACGCGTTGTTGTATTGGACCCGCAAAGCATTAAGCGATCTTTTCGTGTATCTACACCAAAGGCTGCAAGTGTACAGTGTTGTACAGTAAGCTCTAAATAGTGTAACCTTAACGTGTATAGCTACTGTCAAAAAAATAAATAAAAAGACACTTCTTGAATGAAAACCATATGTATTTATAAAAAATATTTTTTGGCCAAGGAATATTATAAATAATTATTGTATTTATTATTATTTTCGTTTTACCAATAAAGCTCACGTAGAGCTCACGTGGCATCTTTTTTCTTTTGTATGTTAGTTGTGCTCTTATGTACTCTGTGGTGTAGATAACAAAACTCAAAGGTGCTCCAGTTGCCTATTTGCATGAGATAACGTTAATTGCTAAATGATGTCATTATCATGTCATCGTGTGTAATAAAACAAATTTCTTGTGACTTACGCATGGTGGTTTCTGCACCACCAACAATCCACCATAACTCATCCTCTACATCCTCTGGTTGAATTCGTAAGGCGACAGTATTGTGTGGTGATGGCGATAGATTGGTTTGTGTGACTTGTGTGTTTTTATAGTGTGGAGGTGGAGGAGCTACTTGAACACACATCTGTTGCATAAATGAAGTCTGATGGAATAAATTATTTCAAGTAATTTTGACTGTACGAGACAAAAGAGCGAACCTGCAAATCCTTAATAATAATATTTTTTACCATCAGCGCTTTCCGTAATTCCTCCATCTTCGTCATCCTTCATGTTCTCAATAAGTATGTGTCATGAATATATAAAACGCTTCACCCTTAATTGTTATGTTGGGGTTGTTTAACCATCCATTGATTAGTGTTAACTGACGGTTAAATATGATGCCATCTCTATTTTTTTGTTCGAATAGACGGAGACGGCATCACATTTAACCATCAGTAAACACTATTCAACTTGTCGACTAACTTTAAGTAACGGATATCAGTGATGCCGTCTCTGTTTGTTTTGTCCGAATAAACAAAGACAGCATCAGTTTTATCTGACAGTTAAAGTTCGTCGACAAGTGGTGATACAGGCCCTTTATGTAATTAAGTACCGTAAGTCATTAAAGCTCTTTACTTATTACTTAATTCTTCTTCTTTACATATTATTAAATAAAAGTTAAGTACTTTCTGCTGAACGCTTAGATCTTTGAACTAAGCGACGGATGCGGTGTTTTACTATCAGTTAGATAATTTTTCACGGAAGGTCTAAGTATCTAATAACACAGGTTTCACGTTGTTAACCTACAGTTTTTTAGGAAATGTAGCTGAAAAACAATAACCTAACCAATAAAAAGCTGAAAAACTCTCTACTTTGTCACTTCAAAGTTCAATATCTCAAAAACGGCTGAACTGATTTTGATAAAACATGTCTAAGAACCATCGCTAAAAAACAAATTTTTAATAAAAAAAACCGCATACAAATCGGTTTACCCGTTTAAGAGCTACAGATATATAGCGGTCAAACTTATAACACCCGTTTTTTTTAAGACGGGGTTTCAAAATGGCTTGTAATAGAGAGCTTTTTTGAAAATTATACCCATGCAAAGCCGGAGCGGATCGCTAGTAGTTATAAAATGATATTTAAATAACCACAGTCGGTGCAAATCATGTAATGTGAACGATAAAACAATATTCAATTCATAACAGCTGATGCTATTGGTTTCTGGTTACCTCAATTATGAAAACATTGACACGTATTCGTATGTCACGAGTGTTCCATAACAATTGATCTTGATTCGCCTTTGCTTTCTCAAACAGTGGGTACCTACATTTGCAATTTGTCGGTCACGGAAAATATAATTATTGTGTTAGAACCGATTTCAAAAGTGACGTCAATGCTTTGATGAATTATACCTGTAGATTCACAATCGCGCGCCCAAATATGTCCGAGCCAAATGAGCGCCAGTTTGAATCATTGGCCTAAAATCACTGGTTCAGATCACCGGGATAGGTTAGGTCGATAGGTTGGTCGATAGGTCGATCGGTAGGTCGATATTAGGTAGATAGGTTGGTAGAATGCTCGCCTGCCACTTTGGTAAAACTAGCCTTCTTTTTTCTCAGTACGTTGTTTTCAAGTGTCAAGCGTTGTGGAGTTTTGCCGCTAGCGAAATTCGCCCGTAATAAAGTAAAGACTAGGTTGAAATTTCGTCTCGTATTATTTTAATTATTTTTTGTGAGATGATTTTATTTGTCACGCAAACAAATCAATAGTTCTGACATTCTTTGAAGGGGATTTTGTTCGGCAATGTGCGTCCTGGTTTAAATGTCATTGCGTCAATGCAATGACTTCGCACTACTCGTCATCATGACGTCACACGATAAAATACTAATTGTCCTCTAGAAATGTGTTGTTAGTCATTTATGTCGAGTGCTTTGTCAACAAGTTAAATGATTGTTACCTGTGTTGGATACACATCTTCTTATGATAAATACCTACAATACCTAACATGGTCATGCATTGAAGGTCAAACTTTCCGCTGTACCAAAAATGTATTACGTAATATTTACCAAACAAATACGTCGTGAAAATTGTTTTGCTTTCGTAATAGAAGTTAAAATAACCTTACAATTTATTACGCAAGGGAAATGAAAATTCACAGTTGGCAACATTATCAGCTTTTGTTGTTCCGAAAGAAAAATGGCTGACTGGTTGAACGTCAAAACTTGGATGGTGTAGTGGAGTGACTGAAACGTGCAATTTTACCTCAGAATACGCCTTAAAAACGATATTTTACTAATTCTGTCGTATTTGTGCGTTATCTAACTAGTGTCCTGTGCTAACCAATAATCGATTATCGTGTTTAAAAGGGTGAAAAACTGCAAGTATTGACGAGAGCAACTTCAATGCACCGTAAGTATAATATATCGTTTATTTCCCCGTTCCCATCAATTAAATCCTCAAATATATAAACTAACACAAATAAAAACAACGAAAGTATCTAAAACAGTCATTCATAACGCAATAACACAAGCAGTATTGTTAAAAAAAGTTTTTAAAAACACGTAATTTTTCTAACTGGATTTACGTCAAAATATTACAATTTTATGCGAAAATAAGTGTCTGAGATAGCTTAAAATCGTGACTGTATCGTTTAAACATAAAACAATGACAATTAGGGTGTAATTTTGGTGCGTTTCACTCATTTTTGCGCGATCGGTGCTTGTGTCAGTGGTTTTTAAATAGATTAGTGTTTGTCATTCGAAATGATACTTTATGCCGTCATTGGGCTAGTGAAAATCATTTGACATAGTGCTAGGAGGTTAACCAGTGTTTGGAAGATATAGAGATCACTTGGGCAAAGCTAGCTGATGTCATTTGTTGTTCGACTGTCATGTTGTAACCATGTTTTTACTGAAACTCCATTTAGACCAAAACGGCTCTCTTTATTTAGTGTTATTGAAGGTTGAAGTAGAAAAATGGATGAAGTGTGAATGCAAGTGTTTTCATTTTGTGCTTGGAAATGAGAAAAGTGTAATTAAAGTGCCACTGTTAGTTAATTATGACTGTTACGGATCTGAAAAGTAAGTGTAAAATGTATTATGAAATTATTTGAGTACAGTATTTTGTATAATCCTTGAATCAGTTTGTTATCGATACTTAATATTACAAATGCGAAAGTGTGTTTTGTGTGTTTGTCCGTCTTTCATGTCAAACAGCAGATTGATGTAATTTTTGGCATAGAGACAGTTTATGGGCCAGAGAGTGACATTGGCTACTGGAAATTGTTTCAATTTCAAATTTCTTTATTCATATAAAATATGGTACAATAGGTGATAAATTAACATTTCCAGTACAAAAACATATTTTGCTAAATAGCATGCAAAGTTATCTTAAAACTAGATTTATTAGATTAATTAAACATAGGCATCATAGTAAGCATAACACAAAGTAGCATAGTTATGTTTTTGTGTTAAAGAGGGCAATTGTTGAATAAAACATTTTTTCTTTGAGCCATCTATAAAGTTTCCTTTTAAATAAATTTAAAGGAAAAACTTTGAAGTGGTCTGGGATTGCATTCAAAATTTTGATGCACATGTGGTAACTATTTTTCCTAAAAAGAGCACTGTTTGAGCTATGTATCAAAATTTGCACAAAATGTTGTTTAGTAAATTTCTCCTTTCAACCATTATGTTTTAATTGTTTTGCAATAATCCTTGCTGGCATACAGTCGGACATGAGTCATATAAAATCGAGTTATGTTTTTCCTACTAATAACATTCATCCCACTAATATTCTCATACTTCATACAAAATTACTGATTTTGCATACATTTGAGGGCCAGATTGTTTCCACCTCTTCACATCTAAACCGCTGAACCCATTTAGATGAAATTGGGTAAACAGATTTGAGTCCCAGGGAAGAACATATTAACAATAATAATAAAACCTATTATTGTTCCAAGTAGAGTAGTTTAGATACTTTGTTTTTTACAAATTTTGAGTTAGTATTGTTAGTAATTCCTTAGTTATTTGTGTTAGTACTTTGATTGAGTAGGACATACTGCGTCAACCTGTCAACCTGCTAAACATAATCAGGTGACTATATTCATCTTAATAATTTTCATGTCACTTTACATTATTGTTTGTTCATCGATAGTATCGATGGAACTATACTTTCAAGAATTTAATTGAATTATTGTTTGTTATTTATAAAGCTGTGTATGTGTTTTTGAAATAAAGTTCTTTATCTATCTATAAATCTATCATAGCAATCATACAACTAAACCTTGGCACTGACAAACACTGACAATTAAATAGAACATTATTTGATTGAAACTTTTACAAAGTTGTTTATTAAAAATTGTTTTGTATTGATATGAAACTAAATATATGTTAGAGGTGTATACTATTTTGACCCTTGTTATCATGCCAAGTAAGTTTAATTTGATAGGCACTTGTCTCCTTAGTACTTTGGTTGTAAAATATACTAAGATTCTATGACTTTGTAAAGGAATCAATTAAATAACTGACAAAGGTTTTTCTACCCTCACTGTACCTATATACAAAATTTCATCAAAATCGGTTCAGTGGTTTCGACGTGAAAGCATAAGAGACAAACAGAGAGACAGTTCCTTTTGCATTTATAATCTTAGTAGGGATTAAAATAGGCTACATTTTATAAAAAAAAATGTGATAATATAATTGAGAAACAAAGTTTATAGTCCTACCTCTTTTTACACTCAAACTGCTCCACTAATTTGGATGCAATTTGATATGGAAATAGATTGACGTTTAGGAAAGGACATAGGATGTGTTCTACTGGGTGACCTTAGCCTCTGGATAAATACAAATACTACTGGCTTAGCAAGATATTTAAAATCAAACTGCAAAGTATCATAACAATCAGTCCAATGTTTACTGAAAAACTAACAGTTTTCAATGTATCACTTTGGAGCAGCCTGTGTATCTATTTGGATGATCTGATTTCATAGATTTTTTTTCTTGTCTAATTAAGCAAATAACTATTTTAAGATCTTTCTAAGTATCAGGCGGGTTTTAGTGTCACGCGTACCGTCAGTACGGATCGCTCCGCACAGGCTGATCTATATGACCTTCCTATCCGCGCGGACGGTCGTCCGTACGGACCCCTCCGTATTACTCTAAAACGCTCCCAGGAAGCTCATATAGATCAGCCTGTGCGGAGCGATCCGTACTGACGGTACGCGTGACACTAAAACCCGCCTCAGTCTTATCCATGGTTTCATATATGTCCAGTGGCTAAGGTCACCTTGTATACCAGAACATTGCAAAATTCCCATGGGCATGAGATAAGCCAATTTTTCGCAGTTGGAGTCTCAAGGAAAGACTAATAATATAGTCTTACTAGCTTTTGCCCGCGGCTCCGCCCGCGTGGTATTCGGTTATCGCGCGCTGTTCCCTCGGGATCTGTGCATTTTTCCGGGATAAAAAGTAGCCTATATCACTCTCGGGCCCATAAACTATCTATCTCCATGCCAAAAAAATCACGTCGATCCGTCGCTCCGTTACGGCGTGAAAGACGGACAAACATACAGACATACAAACACACTTTGACATTTATAATATTAGTATGGATATGGATAGTATATTAAATGCCTAAATGCCAAGTTTCATAGCTTTATCTTCGACAGCGACGAACTTCCACCATATAAACTTTCACCCCCTATTTTAACCCCTTAAAGCCTCTTTTTCGCGATAAAAGATAGCCTATGTCCTTTCCCAAGGTCTATTCTATCTCTGTACCAAATTTCATCCAAATCGGTTCAGCGGTTTTGGCGTGAAAGCGTAACAGACAGACAGACAGACAGAGTTACTTTCGCATTTATAATATTAGTATGGATTTTACTCAAGTTGCACTCATTACGCGAGGCCACATCTAGGTCGCAGCCTTGCTTAGGAAAACATATTTGTTTCCACATTTATATTTCCTATAGATACTGAAGGACACAGGAAGTGATTGTGATGAAAATAAACTATTGAGATACTAGTTATTACCTGTGGCTTCGCACGCGTAAATCGTTACAGTAACTTTGAAATTCCGTACCCTTAGTGTAAGTTTTCGGTTATAAAATTTTATAACAAAAAATTGAGCCAACTACAAAAAACCATGAAAATAATTTTTTACCAGTCTGAAGTCGGTGCCTCAGCACGAGCCAGCAGGAGTGCACCAAATTATGATTTTCAAGAGCAAATGTACGAGTTAGTGCTAAATATATCCAAATTACCACAGGTGTCCCTACAACATTTGAAGAGTTCCCTCGATTTCCTTAGGATCCAATCATCAGATCCTGATTTGGTGCTTATGGGACCTAATTCAAAGCATTCCTAGACGAACCCAAAAAAAATTTTCAAATCGGTTCATAAATGACGGAGTTCTGAGGTAACAAACATTAAACAAAAAAAAATACAACCAAATAGATAACCTCCTCCTTTTTTTGCAGTAGGTTAAAAATAAGTCTCTATCGCGTTCGCGTTAAAATCTCAATTTGCACGGAAACACGAATAGCGCCTCTAGCGGAACGTTTGCGATGTCCGTGTTTCCATACAAATTGAGATTTTAACGCGAACGGGATAGAGACTTATTTTTAACCGACTGCAAAAAAAGGAGGAGGTTCTATGTTCCAATATTTGTATTTTTTTTATTTATGTTCACCAATTACTCAGTCAATTATTATTGTGGACCGATTTTCAAAATAATTTTTTTATTCGAAAGGGTGTTTTTCTGAGGTGGTCCCATTGTCACCAGGTCAAGATCTGATGATGGGGTCCTAGGGAAATCGAGGGCAAACCTCAAACTTTATAGGCACACCCATGGCGATTTTGGCATTTTTAGCATTAAGATGAGCATTTACAATCAGAAAGTATCATTTGGTAACCTGGACCTTTTTTTTTTTTTTTTTCTATTCGACTGGAAGGCAAACGAGCAAGTGGGTCTCCTGATGGTAAGAGATCACCACCGCCCATAAACATCTGCAACACCAGGGGTATTGCAGATGCGTTGCCAACCTGATGAAGAAGACCATAGGTTACCAATGTAACTCGTCGAAGCTAAAAGGGGTTAAGTCTGCAGAAATTACACAGCAATTTTTTTCTATTTTATGTGTAAAGGGGTGTAAGTCTAAATCAGCTGTTCAACTTCTGCAGATTGCACCCCTGTTTCACTAGGACCCCAGAATTGGGGTTTTCACTGACATTTAATTGAAAAGGACCATGACAAATCTCTTGTGAGCCCAGCGATTGTTAATTCGTGATTTTGTCCCTATGCTGTGGGAATATCATACTTTATTACTTTATAATATTATAAATACGAAAGTAACTCTGTCTGTCTGTCTGTCTGTTACGCTTTCACGTCGAAACCGCTGAACCGATTTTGATGATATTTGGTAGAGAGATAGTTTAAGCCCTAAGGATCAACATAGGATACTTTTTATTCCGATAGAGGGCGCCCCGCGCGATTACCTAGGTCTGCGCAGACGAAGTCGCGGGCATAAGCTAGTAGGGATATAAAGTAGGATATGTGTTACTACGATAAATATATACGAAAGTAACTCAGTCTTGCTGTCTGTTACATCAACACACCACAGATATAGATTACACTAGATTACGCAAATGCATTTATTTCGCGCGTCCGAATCCCGCCTAAACGTTGGGGTTGGCCTCATACTAAGACTGACCGCTAACTAACTAATCATGACTAGTGACTGACTCGAGCCCCACCGCGTCGGCGGGCGGCGCATTTGAATCGATTTTGCGCGGATATCGGGGAATTAACATTGCTAATTCACTCTTGAGACGTCACAGTACATATAAAAAAGTGTCACCGTGACACTTTTTTGGCACACAAACATTGTTTTTTTGATTTTTGATTTTTAATATGTAATGAGTTGGTTCTATTATTGTTTGTCTCTTTAAATAAAGTAACTCCTTTATATCGCATAATTAAAGAGGCACAGACTGATTGCCTTGTACAGCAAACACCACGGGTTTCTGACAGAATATCAGCACTGCAGGTTACTGCAGTATATGCTGAGTCAGCGCCTATTCTAGACATCGTCGCAGGGCTCTCAATTTAAAGAATAACACGTGAACTTTATTTTGGCACTAGTTTTAAGTTAAAAGGTATTATTGTATATTTTCTATTGTACTTTGAGCTTTGTATGCTGTTTTGAATAAAGATTCTATCTATCTATCTATCTACGGTTGGTTTTCACACAGATTGAGGTGTTTGCGTTATCTTGTGTTATCTATATCTGTGTCAACATACTTATAAAAACAGATTTAGATGGGTGCAGCAGTGCCTACGAATAAATATTCTATGGAAAAGTAGCTGCTAGCAATGAACGCTTCGATTGTGATTCCATTTGTAGCATTTACCCATACAAACTAACAGCAATGACAACGTAACACTCACACTCTCTCATATACAACGCTGGCCCGCGATTGGTCCGCGTAAGAGTCGGCGCCGCCCTCTTGCGACAAGCGTGGGGGGGATCTTACAATGCGTATGCATAACACTTCCCAGGGTCGCCAAAAATGGTGTTTTAAATATTATTTATTTACATATGAAAGGTGAGTCGTGTGTTTTTCATATCTGTGTGGCTTCTACACCACTTCACACAACACAACGGCATATTTTTTTAAATTGATTCGAGCATAAACACAATCACAATCTTCATCGAAATTTTCCACGGAGCGACTGCACGACTCAAGTTTTACGGCCGAACTGGCGCGACGCGCGGTAGATATTTTAAACACTGCCCGTCGCGGTAGACATTCCGCGGAATGGCTTTTCGGGCATAGTTACGTTTCCAGAGAATATTTGTTCGTAGAGCATAAGAGCAGCGCTGATTTAGTGGTGTTCGTTTCCAGATGTGAGCGGGAGGCTTGCGGGCGCGGCATGTGGCGCGCGGCGGGCTGCGCCGGCGCACTGGCCGCGCTGCTGGCGCTGCTGGCGCTGCGGGCCTGCCGCCGCCGGAAGAGCGCGCAGGTGAGGGGGGGGGAGGGATGTTACCATCATCAGCGACAGAAATAAAAAAAACCGCATTCAAATCGGTCCACCATCGGTACCCATAGTCAATGAAGCTGTTTTCTGTTCCAGGTGGTCGTAGTCCGCGCCCCGGGCCGCCCCCCGCGCCCCGCGCCGCGCCCCCTGCCGCACCAGTACCCGCGCCTCTACCAGCCCCACTTGTGTCCCCCCCTAGCTCCCCCCTTAGCTCCCCCCCGCCGTGCCCACGCCTCCCTCACCACGGCGCCCGCAGATGACGACAATCCCCCTCCCCCCCAGATCATCATAGTCAACAACACGCCAAACCAACCCCAAGAACAACCAGGACCCTCCGAGTTTAGAGGCCCTAAAATCCCGCTGCCGGAACAGTGGTTGTTAAAGAAACCTTTCGATTACAAATACTCTAACATACCTCGTCCTCTAGGGCAGATTAATTCTGATCTGGGCAGCGATTTGACTCAAGAATCGAGAGCGAAGAAATACAGCGCGACTAGATCGCCTTCGTTAGAGAAGGATGAGAAGAGTCCTTTTGTGACGAGGGACGAAGTATTCGAGTTTGACGCGGCCAAAGTACAGGCTGGTGAGGAGATGGACAAGGCGTCACCTGTCGAGGAATCAGGAGACATGTCCCCTGGTAACCTGAGGCGGTTCAGGTCGGTCAGCACGAGGCTGAACATGTGCAGCGTCACGGAAACCCCTCATCTTGAAGGGCAGCAGGAACGACTCGAGATGCAAAACTCCCCCCGGCTTCTGGACTGCACCGCCAAAGATAAATCCAAGTTCGATTTCTCACCGAAACTCTTAGCTGACAGCGTGAGCTCGCCCCGATTTTTCACTCCCCCCGAAGTGGTATCGCCCATGTTCTTCGCCGAACCCTCCCCTAAATCCGTCTATTACGACACCGTTAGGTCTCCCAAGTTCTTCCCTGAAACTCCCAGGGACGCTGAGGTGCCCCAGTCTCCTAGGACCCTAGGGGATCACGTGAACAGGAACGGTTTAGAGAAACCTAACTCTCCCAGGATCTTGAGCGCGAAACCGAGTCCTAAGATACATAGTTGTAATAAAGAAAACTATTTCACCTTCGAATCTGTGTTGCCTGAAGAAGGGGCGGCTAGGATGTCTCCTAGACCGACGAGGTATGGGGGCAGGAATTCTATAGAGAAAGAAAGGTTCACACCCCCTGTTGACAAAGAAGCTAAAAGATACCGACGACATAATAGTTGTGACACGAATTATAAAAATGTAGAATTAAATATAACGAAATGCGAAGAAAAAGAAGAAGCTAAGGACGTAGTGGATTGCTGTGCCAAAATGGAAAGTTTAGAAATAGAGAGTAAAGAAGAAAGGCATGAATTGACGACTAATTTGAACACGGCGCAGGCCAGACGACAGAGGCTCAAGTCTATATCGTTAGATTCAGATAATGCTAAGATTATAGAACAGAATCTTGGTCTGCCGATAGCAAAACAGATGAAGGATCAAATGAATGAAGCTTATAAAAACCAGGATGTCAGTGCTTCGTGTGAAAGCATGGAGAGACACCTTAAAACACCCACAGCTGAACAGCCTGTGTTTAAATTCGAAGAAGAACCAGTGAAGGATAAAACGTCAGAAGAAGATGAGCCTAAGACGCCTGATTTGAAGAAGAAGAGTCTCAGACAGAGCTCGGATACGCAATCGTTCATAGACATGCCGAGGTTCTCGCCCAAAGAATTCGAAATAACAGTGACGACTGACGAGGGTGCGACGTCGTCCGCGGAGGCGGAATCACAAACGAAACGAAAAGGAAAGAATCTACGAAACCTTACCATCGATTTAACGAAAAGAGACAGCGATTTAGAGAAAGAGCTTCTTGAATTCGAAAAGCTGTACACGAACGCTGAAGAGAAAAAGGTTAAAACGCCCACTTTGAAAGTGAAAGCGACTTCTTTAGACTCCTCAGAGTCTGTTAACTTATCGTTGCCTCAGAAGAAGACTTTAGATGTCCCGCAGAATTCTATATCGGTCCCTAACACACCGAAGAGGCAGTTGATAAGGATCTTAGCGCAGAAAAACATCAAGCACGACTCTGGATCAAAAAGCGCTGAACAACGTCGTTTGTTCAATATGAAAGGGCAAGACAGCGGTATATTCCTCAGGGAAAACCACGCCAGTCTAATGTTGTACCAGCCCGGGAGCTCCCGAAGGACCATGGGGTCTTTCGACGAGAACATGTCCGATTTTTCTGAAAACCCACCGGAGATTAACATTTCCGGACCGTACCAAGAGTCAGGACAGACATTGGGTTCGAACCTGCTAAATTACAAGCCGAATCTCAGCGTATCAAGCACTAATCTAAAAACGTTGCCAGAAGGCGTCACGTCAGACGATTTCGAACCAAGTGAAGAAGATGAGAAATTCGGAAAGAAATTGCATAGAAGGAATTCTAACCAAAGTCTAATGCTAAGCACGCATAGCTTGCAGAGTTCCAACTGTTCTTTAAACAGCTCTGGGGCGTCGTGCCACAATTTGGCAACAGTCCGCACAAGCATATCAAATTTTAGCCTCAACTCTGACAACAGAAAGAAACTGACATTAGAAAGACGAGATTCAAACGCTTCTATGATGAATACAGAGCATTTGACCCCTACAACTAGAGTTATATGCTCCTCAAACACTAACGTTTCTGATGTGTCCAAAAATTGTCTCTTACAACGTCGAGGTTCCAACAACAGTCTCACTCTAAACATTCTACCATCTAATAATTTGAGCAGGCATTCTAGCAATAGCTCGTTGAATAAAGACGCGAAACCCGGACAGAAGAAAGGTTTGCTAGAACGAAGAAGTTCTAACACTTCTTTGACTCTAAACATCAATAATTCCAACCCACAACTTTCAGTCAACAAGAGCCTAAGTATCTCCAACTACAATCTCAACGGCTCCACATGTAATCTAAGCAGATACAATAGCAACCAAAGTATAGATAACCAGCAGGAACCTAGAAAAGGTATTTTGGAGCGACGTAGTTCAAACACATCTTTAACGTTAAACATTCAACCACAAGAACCAAGAGACATAGAAATAGATGAGAACCTAATAGATAGCAACCTAAAAGAGCTTCCCCACAGAGATAAACACAGAAAATCGCTCAGCACAGAGAATTTAATACCGAAATCCTATAAAACACGAATGAGACGCACGGGCGAGAACAAATGTGTTGGTTTTGGTTCACACGACAACTTGTGGTCCAACTCCTTCAATGCGGAAGACTGCCCTCAAAATCTAACTTACGTTTGTGGTGATCAAGAAAACGAGATTATTTACGCGTTTGGAAGGCAAGAAGACCCTAATTATCAGCAAGGTTTCGTCAGGAACATCACGACGAAACCTTTGAGTCCTCAGAGCACTTCAGAAGACTTCAGATTGTATTTGGCAAATATGCAGCATTTGCAGAACGCTTCGAGCGTGCTCTCCAGACAGCAGCTGAGGGATTTGAACGAGGTTTTCCAGAATGGATACTCGAAGGTGAAATGTCACAGTTCGGCTGAAGGGCAGCACTGCTGCTCCAACAAAGTCGATGCTGATTCCAACAAAGAAAACCCTCAGATGCTGATACCGGATGTAGCCCATCCCTGTTCGGAGTATCAGAAGACTTTACTGCGGAATCTTCACCAGGAGTTCTGGGACATGCCGACGAATTTTCAGGAGAAGCCAATAGTGTCTGGGTCACATCCTAAGAATAGGTACAAGACGATCCTGCCGAACGAGCACTCCAGGTTTATTCTGAAGACCGAGGCGGCGGCGGCTGGCGAGGGATACATTAATGCCAATTTTATTAAGGTGAGACTTTTTACAAGCTTTTAATAATTTCACCTGTCCCGTTGTCTGTCTGTCTGTAATTATATCTTGCAAGTTAAATTCGACCAAATTCCAGTAGTTGGATTGAGTTGAAATTTAGAATGCCTATGTACATTGCGTGACAATACAATAATCTGGTAGTGACATCCTGGTAGTCGAGCCACCCGGCCCTCTCTTTATACGTCTATGCATGTGAGTTATCATTGGACATAACTGTTGGACTGACACAGAGGGTATATAATACTGGGTGACCTTAGTCTCTGGACAAATACGAATACTACTGGCTTAGCAAGATATTTACAACCAAACTGCAAAGTATCATAACAATCCAATCAGTCCAATATTTACCGAAAAACTAACGATTTTCAATGTATCACTTGGGAGTAGCCTGTGTATTTGGATGATCTGATATCATAGATTTTTTTTCTTGTCTAATTAAGCAAATAACTATTTTAAGATATTGTTAAGCATCAGTCTTATCCATGGTTTCATTATTTGTCAAGAGGCTAAGGTCACCTTGTATAAATAATCCATACAATAGTATAAATGTGAAAGTGTGTGTGTTTGTCCGTCTTTCACGCCGTAACGGAGCGACGGATCGATGTGATTTTTGGCATAAAGATAGTTTATGGGCCCGAGAGCGACAATTAGAGTGACATGTGCACGAATTATCAGGGCTTACAAAATTGGTCGAACTTTATCATGGATGTACACTAACTGCACCCATTCTTACCAACCATACCATTGTTTCCAGGGGCATGAATACACCAAGAACAGCTACATCGCCACCCAGGGTCCCCTTCAGAACACGGTTCACGATTTCTGGCTCATGGTGCACCAGAACTGTTCCCAAGCGTCCCTGGAGACGCCAGCGGTCCAGAAAGTCGTTATGCTCACCAACTTTATAGAGAACAACCGGCAAAAGTGTGAGAAGTACTTCCCTTTGGAATTAAACGAAGAGATGGTTGTCGAAAACTTGGAGACGGAAGCACGCAGTTTTAAAATAACTAACATGGGTATGATCAAGCGAAATGGATATACAATTAGGAAGTTACAGTGCAGTGATAGTGTAGAAGCAGTGACAGTGTACCACTACTGGTTCCACAATTGGGCCGACCACAAGTGTCCTAATGATGTGAACGCTCTATTGAATTTAAGTTTGGACGTTTTAAAAGAGACCATATACAATTTCGATGAAAGTGAGTGCCAGTGTCGATCGGATCCAAAGTTCGTGTTCCCTCCTTCCGAAGAGGGGTACGGTGAGATTTCAGTGGACGTTTCTCCGTTGGATTTTTCCAAGGAGAGTCATTCTCCGGCTACTATAGTGCATTGTTCTGCTGGTATCGGCCGTACTGGGTGTCTTATAGCCATATTAAATGGTATTAAACAGTTATCCATGGAGCATAAAGTGGATGTGTTGGGTATAGTTTGTAATATGAGGCTGAACAGGGGCGGTATGGTGCAGAACTCGGAACAATATGAGCTGATACATAAAGTTTTGTGTTTGTTCGAGAGGGCGTGCTTGCCCGGCTTATAGCTGGGCTTAATCGGCACTCTCACAGACGCCAGTTAGCTGAAGTTTTAAGGTCTGTCGAAGGGCTTTGGGCTTGTAACTACTGAATTTTATTTTACCTCTATCAATATTCCCAGATCTCGAAACAGCTTGGTCTTGAAATACCTAAATTGCAGAATGCCTAATTTTTTTTCTTAAAACAGCGGAATCTTAATATGGCCGAATTTTAAAATACCTTAGTCTCATAATGCTTTTAAGCTCAAAACACTTTCATGGCAAAATAACATACTTATGCTTAAAACAAACAAATTTCACAATTCAAATGTGAAAAAAAATTAGGTGTTTTGCCTTTTAGGTGTTTTCATTTTGAGTTATTTTAATATTGTGTCATTTCGGTCATTTGGTGTTTGAAGGAATTGTGCATTTCAATCTTTAGGTATTTAGACGACGTTTTAGGTCAAAGTCATAATGTTTTCGTTCATTTTAAAAATGAGACAATTTGACATTTAGGTATTATGAGCGCATGGCAATTTGAAAATTAGGGGTATTTTAGTGAATAAGGTATTATGAAATTAGTGGTTTCAAGCCCAAAGCGTCAAAGCCATACTTAACTGATCATAATATCTAAATTTAATTACTACTGATCACAGATAGGTTAGGTTCATAAAGACCAGTGACCGTATTGTCCGTCGATCGGATGCTCGCAATCACATTCAAATCTTACCCTCGTAAACCGTGAGACAGATGATGGAGGATCCATACGCTTACTGGCTTAAGCTGAGTTTCCATCAATGTACCATCAGCCAATAAGTGGTCTACCAATTTTTAATCAAGTTCCTATCAAATAAACACACAAATATCACGCCTGTATTCCCAAATGGGGTAGGCAGAGAAACGTTACCGCTTCGGAGCCACTTTTAGCAATTTTAGGTTTTAAGTTTGACAAAAACGGTACAATATTAGGTTGCTAGCCTGTCGCTTACGGTATACCTTAACCTATACCCTCAGTCGCCTCGCCTCTTACGATCTCCACAGAAGAAATGTAGAGGTGTGTCATATATGTCGCTAAAGTCGAACTTTCAAGTTGACAGACACGTCTATTGGCATTATTGTTTTATGAGGTCGGGTCCCGTTGGCCTTACTTGGATTTAGCCTTGGCGAGCAAAACGGCTCAGCAGTACATTGACCAAGTATGCAAAATGACTTTGTTATATAATGCCATGGTTAAAAAAAATTCTAAGTTTTAGGAAGACTTACTTAAACGTCTAGGTCGTGGAATGCACAAGTAAGCAGAATGACTCAATTGTGTAAGGTCTTGATTGTATTAAATAGTTTTACGAGACCAGACCAGACCATTTTACCTACTAAAACATGACATTAAGTCGTTTTACAGCCAAGTCATTCCGTCTACTATGCCCTATAGCAATGAGGGCGTTTTACAGACCAAGGCATTTTGCTACCCGGACAAAATACAACTATGGTGCTCTGCTCGCCAAGGCTAAATGCAAGTATTGGGGTATTTCAACGAGCGTCCCAACCGCTGTCAGTCCCTAGCTGTTTATATTAAGAAGTAAATAATTCATATGCATTGATTTTTGTATTGAAATAGATTCTGGCCTGAGCACAGAAGCTATTTACGTCATAATTAAAAAACAATCTGCCTTCCAATTCTTAAAATCTCTGGCAAGGGACTGACAGCGGTTGGGACGCTCGTGGAAATACCCATTAGTTCATGAAAAACACTTTTCTCGCACAGTATTAGTAGTTGTTACAGAATATCGGTACTACTTTAAAAAAAAACTCTTATCTCAAAATGGATAATTTTTCCTAGTGCACTTTATGACCATTACGTCAAGGTTACATTTTGTTGACGTATTGATTTGAGATACGAGATTTTTTCAAAGTAATGACGATATTATTCTCTATAGACAACAGCTATATCTTTGGCTATATTTTGATCGGTTCAGTATGTCTTTGTAACTGAATTACGTTGATGAAATTTTATTTGACAAGTGTGATTTTGTTTATTTATGTTTTATGTATTTTTTGACAGAATGTGTCATTTTTGACTCGGTAGAGCGATTGTGCCCTGTACAGTGCAGTCATTATGACAGCGTTAAATTTAATTAATAGTTTTATAATTATCTGAAGTTACCTTGGTTGAGATGTGAAAGACAAAGTAGGGTGCTCGTTATTTTGCATAATATAAACTGACATAATATAAATTGATATAACAAGTATTTGGCATAATAGTAAATCCGTATACTTAGTGAAATTCGCATATTATTAACTGTAAGTTATGTTTATGGAAACTTTATTGCTCAATAGAAATTGTTACATTTCACTTAATAAGATCTTAAACTAATATACAATTTATACCAGTGAGCACCATGAGATGCACACAAACAATACAATACAAATACTCTTTATTGTACACCTGAAATAATAAGTGATACAGAAAAACAGGTTCACAGATAAAATTACAAGGTAAGCAATAGGCGGCCTTATCGCTTAAGAGCGATCTCTTCCAGGAAACCTTTTTACAGAAAGAAGGAAGGACTAGTTTATAGCAGGTGGTGCATTAACAGTAGATCAGAAAATGAAAAGCAACAAAAACACATCTACACATACACATCATTGCACACATATTACACGTCTAAAATAAAAATAAAAATAAAAATAAGTAATGGGACAAACAATCACATATGAATAAACGAATAAATAAATAAACTAGGATAATGCTAATTATTACACGATGACAGATAGTGCTCTTTAAGCATAGATTTAAAGAGTGGCAGAGATTAAAGAAACTCTTGTGTCGGATTCCCTGTCAATCGTTAAAAGGTTAATTGGAAGAGATCCCTTTAAGGGATAAGTTCGCCTTTGTACATCTTATTATCCTGTGTTCTGTTATTTTCATGTGTTTTTATGTACAATAAAGAGTTTTACAATACAATACAAAGAAAAACAATACTAAACTAAAAGAAAAGACTATTAAACCAATGTCGACACCACGGTACCTACCTACCCTCACTCAAAGAACTTACGACTGCATCACATCGATCCGTCGCTCCGTTACAGCGTGAAAGACGGACAAACACACAAACGTACAAACACACTCGCATTTATAATATTAGTATGGATTGCTCGCTTACAGGTGTTAGATATTTTTACGCGTTATTTTGTAACACATTTGTCAAGAGTCTAAGTAAAGAAAGAAAGAAAGAATGATTTATTTGCTTAGAATACGTAAATACAGATCTTAATTACTACATGTTTTGAACCAGTATTCAGTCGACGAATCAACATGCAAATTGCTTAAAAAAACACACATCAGCTTTTACCTATACATTCACAATATTATGGAAAATTACTTTATACAATTAAAGATTTGTTAAATTTAAAATATAATACTAAAAATATGTCAAAAAAAATATAACTATATAAATTATGGAGATGTCATTGCAAATACATTATTAATCACGAAGAACTATAGATTGAATGCAAAAAAAACTATTTATTTTACCTTGACAAATCTAAGTATTCTTTAACGCTATAAAAACAATGTTTGTTCAACCAAGATGTCAATTCTTTTCCAAATTCTGTAGTATATTTCCTTCTCACTGTACTTTGACACTATGACGAATTAAAGTACACTTGAGATTTTGTACAATTTGTTTAACTTAATAGCTATAATAGTCATTCAACCCATCCGTGTCATACAACTTCGTCGCGTACAATCCTTAAGGCGTGCAAATAAAACTGAATTTAGTATAAATTTGTATTATTCGTGCGCAAGAGTTTGTATGTTTGTTTGTATGGCGAGTTAGCTCCTAACCGTGTCAATACACGTCGCCAAGGTTTTATTATACGAGCTATTGTTACTTCAGTTGGTTATAATTTTAAAACAAGTTCTAGAATGTGTGTATAGCTGTGGCGAAGCATCTATGGAACCGTATTCCTACTGGCTTGTCAGTTGGAAAACCTCCGACATTGTCATTTCAAAGTGCAATATCTCAAAAACTGCTGAACCGATTTTGATAACATGTCTAAGAACCATCGCTAGAAAACTTGCTTTAAAAGAAAATCATTCAAGTCGGTTCAAACGTTTAGGTATCGTTGAGTCGGGGTACTTTGACCGGGATTATGGGGTCACCTTGGCCCACATAAAAACGTTAAATAAAAACATAAAAATGTGACCAATTAATTATCACCAACCACAGAGCAAAGAGTCATATCCTCAAAGCAATAATAAAACCAGGAGTTAAACCCAAGGGCCAAAGGTACCCTTCAGGGCCAAAACACCACGACCTTACGGTACATGGGCAAAGATATCGGCACGGGCAAAGTTGCAAAAATATGTATCATCATCATCATCATCATCAGCCGGAAGACGTCCACTGCTGGACAAAGGCCTCCCCCTTAGAACGCCATAATGAACGACAACTCGCCACTTGTATCCACCGGTTTCCCGCAACACTCACCATGTCGTCAGTCCACCTGGTGGGAGGCCACCCAACGCTTCGTCTTCCGGTTCGTGGTCGCTACTAGAGGACTTAAAAAAATAAATAGAAAAATATGTCTACACGGCCTTAATGTTAAGGTGCATAAAGTTGTGTATACATATTTTTGCAACTTTGCCTGTGTCGATATTTTTGCTCTTGACTGTAGAGTCCTTATTTTTTTTTAAATACTAGTTTTTCTAATCTCAACCAAGGTTATTTCGTTTTTCACAAGGTATTTTTTTTATCAATGCACAAATTTTGTTATTGTCCAGTTACGTTTATAGGTTTTTATTTTAACATATTATGTATATATTTTTTAATTAAAGTCTTGGTTAAAAATATTGGAACATATTCTTTTGTATTAACAATTTCTTCTAGTGTAAAAAATGTGGTGTACAGGTGCCAAAACAAATCAAAAACTTAAGAATCTAAATTTGTTCTACTTAAAAAGAAAAACCTATTTTACTCCCTCATTTTAGTATAAGAAAAATTCAGTTTTTTTTTTGTATAACACTACCGAAGTTACTTGACCGAAATTATGGCATGACTTTATAATGCTGGCAATGCTATTTCGAACACTAGTAAATGGGCCAATCAACTTTTTTACCGACACTAATCTGTCCGCGGCATTTTTCAAAAAATTGCAGATTTTTGTAAGTAAACATGTTTTTTCTCCAATTTAATAGATGTACACCACATGAATACATGCCATCCTACGTAAGTTCAGTCTATTAGAACGTGCAATATCTCGTTGGAAGTTCGATTGTTTTGGTAACTCCAGAGACAATTTTGGCAACGCAGGAGACGCCCAAAGTGTCGGTAAAATAGATGATTGGCCCAAATACTTATAACTATTATAGCTTAGGAAATATTAATTGGTAACTTTCTATTCGCTTCGAAGGTAGACTCGCTATTCTTTGACATTGACACAGAGATTAGTGAATATTACAGCTGTCAATTCATATTTCCTAGACTATGGACTGTATCCACACCCAGGGCCTTGTTAGCGAACGATTAATAATTATCTCTACATGTCAGCCACATTGCAGTGGCCGTGGTAACACTCGAGTAGCAACACTTGCCGAAACTCCGTCACTATTTGTATAGCCGTAATATGTTATTTAGTTTATATGCCGATAGATGTCGCTGTTCTGAAAAAAAAATGTTCAACCGCTGTCCTTGATGTAAATCAAACAACGGTTGCTCGGTGATTGACAATATATTCAAATTTGACTCCCTTTTTATACCTGCTAGGAAAAATCTCGCCAGCGCGATTCAGGTTGATCTATTTCAGAACAGCGACATCTATCGGCATATAAACTAAATAAAATACATATTACAGCTATACACTATTTGAAATTCGATTGAGGCCCAACCGAAATTCGGCTGTACGCCGAAACGTGACATAATTTCGGCAAATGTGTTTCTAGTAATTGAAATATTGCAGGCGTCACGCCTAAATTCGGTCGTATAATTTCGGCAGTCTGCTTAGAGCTAGAGTTCACTTTCGTTGGCAATTGAAAAAAATATATGAAAGTGTTTTTATTGTACGTGTGTTTTTATATCAAATGTCAAATCTGATAATAAGGCTAGAGGTGACCGACCGAAAACCGGTAAGTCGATGAATCGTAAACCGGTTTATTTATGCAGTTACGCTTATGAAGTTTACGAAGCATCAGATTTTAATTAAGAGGGCACCGGGTTCTAGCGCTCATCAATGAATATATAGATATAGCGCGGCGGCTCAAGACAAGTAAGTCAGTACGCGCGAGTTTTTAGTATTATCTTCGTATTACTTAAAACATTTTCAACCTCCCAAGTCCTCGCGTACTTTATAAAGGACTAATAGGGATGACGACTGGGTTAAAATATATCATTCTATTTAGTCCGACAGTAAGATTATGGAAAAATATGGGACACGTATTTTTTGGTTTATCTATTTATTAAAAATCGACAAAGGTATAGATCATCAAACTTCCGTAGTGGGGGCTTGTGACGTCACTATAAGGTAAAAGTCGTACCATACAGTGACGTCACTCGAAACTTCTAAGCACTGTATCCTCGTCATTTTTTGTTTGTCAAACGAAAAAAAAAAATGTGCGCAATATTTTTAAATTATCCATCTGACGGACTAAACAGTTTTTTGTAGTCGTCTAGCCTATTAACAGTAAGAATAATGGCTGAAAGTACTTTATAAAGTACAAATTGTTCATTGAATAAAGAATTCTAAGAAATTTGATATAAAATCAAAAATAACAAAGCATGTCAAACATATCTAGGTCTTAAACGCTAAGTTTGTTAAAAAATGTCAGGACTTGGGAGGTTAAATGTAAAATTATGATGAATTTAACGTTTAAAAACTCATTTTGCAACTCATTGATCTGCGGCGCAATATTTACGTCGTACAATTTTGTTTTTTAATGACGGTTTTGTGATTTTTTTTTAATATCGAACGAACTACAAGTAATCGTGTTTGTAGAGTATATTATTTATAGAGTAAATCCTCAAATGTCTTAACACACGAGTTACAAAAGTAAATTTTTGAATAAATGCTCTAGAAGCTCGGCGCGCTCTTAAGTACCGGTATTTTTTTACCATTTTTCTTTTCCGTATACCACAAATTAGTATTAAAAATATGTAATATAATAAAATAAATGTGAAAACTTTTTTATTGTAGACATAATTTTTATCCTAGTTCAATATTGTAAATAGTAAATTAATTACTTAAAAGCAAATGTATTTTTAAAATATAATATATTACGGTGTATTTATTTGTATATTGTTTTTGCACAATTTTAGTTTTAAAGCGATTCTGTATATTTTACTTAAATAAATATGCATATGTGTGATTTGTATAGAGATAAGTGTTTATTTGTGAGTAGGCTAACTCGTGTTTTATTTAACTTAATGGATATACACTGTGTTTTTCTTGACTTCCGATAACTCGTAGACAGCTCAGTTCATCGATAGAAACTAGCTGGTAAACATCGACATCTATGTATACAAGGTGACCTTAGCCTCTGGGCAAATAATGAAACCACGGATAAGACTGATACTTAGCAATATCTTAAAATAGTTATATGCTTAATTAGACAAGAAAAAAATCTATGAAATCAGATCATCCAAATACACAGGCTGCTCCAAAGTGATACATTGAAAACCGTTAGTTTTTCGCTAAATATTAGACTGATTGTTACGATACTTTGCAGTTTGGTTTTAAATATCTTGCTAAGCCAGTAGTATTCGTATTTGTCCAGAGGCTAAGGTCACCCAGTTAACTACATGTTTCTTAGATCAAAACGGCGCACAAAATTTGTTCACAGCGCGGATTTGTGAACCTTTCACTCTAGTTTGTTGACGTCCGTGACAGGGGTTGTGTCAAAGTAATATTAATGATTGACGCGCCTGTCTAGTGCCGTAAAGTAATGTCAATGTTGGGTAACTTTCTAGCCATATCGAACTTTTTTTCTAAAAAAAATTTCATACCTACATGCTTATGCTTAGTAGTCATTGTTAAAGGGTCAAATTATAAATTCACATTGGCATGACATAAGAGACAAAAAAATTACCTACTTTTTTAAAAATTTACCTAAATAAGTGTGAATGAAAAACACTTCAGTCACAGACTTTAAAAAAACGTCATAAAATCTGAATTCTTGATTATCTTTTAGGCCGTCTTGCAGGAAAAAATAAATCTGGAATTAGTAGTTAAACCTGGCTTACGCTTGACAGTTCCATACATTTTGACACTACTAAACTGAGCTTAACGCTAGCCATTAAACAGTAAACGTTAAGTAACTAGGAGGATTTAACTTAATTTGTGATGAATGTTCCCTAAAAGTTAACGGAAATCAAAAATAACACTGTATTAATTAAAATTAATAGTGAATGAACTTGGGGAATTCTGATATAGTAAAATCTCTTTAGATGTGTTGCCTGGGGACGGAAGTCCGAAGGAAGAGTGTCGGCAGTTACATGCGTCTGAGTCACGGACCTCCTCTCTGTGCTGTGGTCAGAGTTGAGGAACTTCGATAGCGCCATCTAGTCGTCGATTAGACAAACTGCGATACCAGTTTCTCTAATCGACAACTAGATGGCGCTAAAGGTCGATAAGTTGGAACGCTTGAAAGAAAAATAAAAAATAGTGTGCGTAATTTTAGTAAGACGAAAAATATACAGGAGCTAGTGTCGTAAAAAATGTTACTGTTGAGCGTTTTTTAAAAAAAGTGTACACATTCTTTTTTTTTAATTTTGGAAAAAAAAAATCCTATAGTTTAAAAAAATTCCAATTTTGTGACGTTTTTTTACACTCAGTATGAGTGTGGCAAAACTGACTCAAAATTTTGTATCAAAAAATGGGGACATGTTTTTAAACGATTGGAATCGATTGTGCTCTTGATTCTGAGTAGGAGAAACCATATTTTTTCCAAAATTTAAAAAGAGGGGTACCTATGAGTAGGCACACTATTGTTTGAAAACGCCCTAATTTTAATTATGCATACTATTTTTATAGTTTTTTTGTTCACGAATTTAAAAAACCTCAAAATTGACATAAATGCAATTGTACGAAGTTGTATTATTGTATAACTCGAAAATATAATATTTGTATATGTTTTTGTTCTAGTTTAAATGTTGTATCAGTATAGGTAGACGTTGTGGCAGTTTTAAATATCAAAATATAGTTTACAAAATATTTACAAAACTATTTCTATTTCATTCAAATTGAATGAGCACAAATATGAAAGAAAATGAAAGGGCTGATTTTTTTTAAAATATCACGAGTAAGAACTAGCCAAGCGCGAGTCGAGCTCGCGCAGTGGGGGTTCCGTACAGTTAGAGGCAAAATACATACGGGGCGTCCCAAAACCATACGAGACCTCATTAGTAATAATTTTGACCCCCGACGCAAAAAGAGGGGTGTTATAAGATTGACCGCTGTGTGTCTGTCTGTGGCATCGTAGGTCTTAAACGGATGGTCCGATTTGAATGCGGTTTTTTTTATTTGAAATCAGGATTTCTAGCGACGGTTCTTATCAAGATAAATTGCATTATATCAAATGAAAATTATTTTAATTGTTGCATTATATCAATAGGGATGTTGACACCACCAATCAACTGACGTACTTTTTATGAGCTGTCAAAACAATTCTCCCATAGAGTTTCAATGGCAATAGCGAATTATGACGTCATAACTCGCTATTTGTTCGCCAACTCAATCAACTATCTATTTATTTGTTTTAAAGCAACAAAAAATCTAATTTTACAGTAAATCGAAAGTTAATCTGGTTTTCAAGGCTAAAATATAGCGTTTTTTTACTGGAGTTGTGCCTTAGAATTATTTTTAATGGCGTCAACTCAGCCCACTGCTGTTGGCATACTTCTCCCCGCACACATCACAACGATAAGGTTTCTCCCCTGTGTGCTGCTTCAAGTGGCTCTGAAGATGCTTGCGCTGCTTGAAACTCTTCTTACACACATCGCACGTATACGCCCACACATTTGGGATATCAAATGGTCAGCCAGATGAGAACTCCGCGCAAACTGTCAAAAAAACAATAGGGATTGTTTTTCCTTCGAGCGGCACCCCAAACCTAAAATTGCTAAAAGTAGTGGAGTAAATAAAGGTAGTGACCCCAACAGTAATTCCTCAGCCCGAAAAAACTTGACAGTATGATAAAGTATCAATAAATAAAGAGTATTGTATAAATATCCAAAAAAAAAGTAAAAAAAAAATGCTCCGTTCAAACTTTCTTCACCAGACATACCTACTCATGTAACGTATTGGAACAATATATGAAATATCAAAAAAAAATATCCCAGGAGAAATGCCAATTATATTTAAAAAAAAATTTTTTTTTGGTGTGTTTTGAACCGGAAAATTTCAGATTTTTTTCTAGTATCACAAAGTGATACGAATGACTTGTTTGGTAAAATAATTTTGGACTAATACAAACAGATTTGTGTTTCGTCACTACTTTGAAAAAATCTCGTATCTCAAATCAATACGCGAACAAAATTGAACCTTAAATAAAGTCACAAAGTGCACTCGGAAAAATTATCCATTTCGAGATACGAGTTTTTTAAAAGTAGTGACGATTTTAGGTATAAATACCTAACTTAGGTGTTTTTTTTTATATTTTAGTTACGGCTCATACTATACAATAACCAAGCAAAATTTCATCGACTAAGGAATTAATGCTTGGGTCTCCATACAACAACTTCCTTCATTTACTGCACCAAAGCGGCTCCGAAGCGTAATGTTTCGTATGCTCTGCGGTAGTTTGTGTGTGGAGGGTGTGGTTGGTAGGCCCGCGAACTGGTTCGACCGGCGTATGTTTTGATCTACTAAAATCGAGGAAAAATCCGTGAACTTACCAGTAATGTGCTAAACTGGAATCGGGCTGCGCTCCACTAGAGATAAATAATAAATAAATATCATGGGACACTTGACACCAATTGACCTAGTCCCAAACTAAGCAAAGCTTGTACTATGGACACTAGGCAACGGATAAACATACTTATATAGATAAATACATACTTAAATACATATTAAACATCCAAGACCCGAGGACAAACATTCGAATTACTCATACAAATATCTGCCCCGGCCGGGATTCGAACCCGGGACCTCAAGCTTCGTAGTCAGGTTCTCTAACCACTCGGCCATCTGGTCGTCAAGTGCGAAAAAGATGTGCGGTAGCTGAACGGTAAAATGCGTAGCGTAGGCGTGTCAACTAAATAGGAACTTAAATTGATAAACACAAACTGAAATATAGATGCACAGAAGAAAAATAAGACTAGCGTTGGCAATCGAACCCAGGTCCTCGGCATTCCGTGCCGTGTGCTATACCGCTATACCACCGCTGGACAACGGTACAGACACGAATTTACCCTATGCACCACATATCTCAGCTTGTTTCTTATTTAGCCAAATAAACAAAAAAAAATTTGGAATTGAAATAAAAAATAAAAAAATATTCCAAACAACCAATCTTAAATAGTCACCATGTCTGTCTGTCCGTCCGCTGCCAAGCTTAGAGACCGTTAGTACTAGAAATATGTAATTTGGCATGAATATATTATCAGACACGCCGATAAAGTGGTAAAAAAAAGTGGTCTACCAATTTTTAACCAAGTTCCTATCAACTGAATATGTCGCTAAAGTCGAACTTTCAAGTTGACAGACACGTCTATTGGCATTATTGTTTTGTGACATGCAAACGATTATCAGCTTTAGGGTGGTAGACCACATATTTGGCCACCATTTGAAATGTGACTACAATAATCTGGTGGTGACAATCCTATTGATCCTGATGGGATCGTCTGCACAGAACGGAACTCTTCAATGATGAATGTCATCGACTCAAATTTTGGTACGAAAATTTAGTTCAGATGACAATGCAAGTACATACAATCAACAAAAAGTATAGTCAGCAAAAAAGCTTGTTTTAAGTAAGCGGTCTGCAAATATCGCGTGATTATTTTTCCGCAAAACGTGACTTTGTGAGGAAAATGGGTAAAACAGTAAATCATGTTTGTCCGCTTGTGATCAGTTTGTTTTAGGCGGCCCCTAGACCTACAATAACATTGGACCCGATTCTACAGCGGCCGCTAAAATTCCTAATTTTATTTAGACGTCGCTAAATCACTTTGCTATTCTATGAGCACCTGTCATAATCAAATGACAACGCTAATTTAATCTGACGTTTCTTATTTAAGCCGATCTATCTAGCCGGTATTTTGCTATAGGGGCTCCTAGACGGGCTATACTTTTGATGAATTATGTGGCTACAACATTGCACATTATATGACGGCAATACAAAAAACATTTTAATGCAGCATATGGCTGGAAAATGTATATCTCGGCAATATTTCTGCAGCAGTATATGGCTCATTATTTTGGCTTTACATGGGCTACATACATGGCTAGTATGGCTGACGAACTCATACGCGTTGCAGCAGCTTACATTGTTTTAAAAGCAAAATCAGAACCAAAAAAAAACAAGAAAAATGTGGATTCGACCTTATTTCAATAAGCGTGATACGTTAGATATTTTAAGTCTGGAAATAAGATTTTTTTAAAAAAAAATCATTTTTGAAAAAATTTAGATGTCCGTATTTACTTTGCTGCCATCGAAACTAAACAGAAACAAACACGAACATAGCTATGCTACTTGAACGAATTGCGGCATACTTCACGTAGCTTATGCTACCCTTCCTTATGAAAGGGACGCACTTATGCCGTATAGCAAGACAACAATAAAAGTGGCTGAGAAATATTGCAGTATTTTCGATTGCAAAGCGATTATTCCGGAAATATGTCTGAAACCCTAAACATTCATCGGCCACACTAAAAATATGTGACAATATATCCCGGCCATACTAAAAATATTGCCGATTGTTGCATGGTCTGGCCGTAAATGCTGGCTGATGCTGCCAGCCACACTATTGCAGCTATACATTTTCGTGAAAATATGGCCCGTCTAGGAGCCCCTTATCAAGTTGCAAAAACTACAATCACCGTACAACGTTGCCTCTCGAAAGAGAATACTTTGACATTGGCGAAATCTTATTAATTAGGACAGAAGCCATATTTAAAAAAAAAAAAAAAAAAATCTAGCCGGTCAGCGTGACTTTCTGGAATAGCACTTGTTAAATCAGCCGTCTAAATGTCAATTAAAATTTAGAAAATTTAGATTTAGACAATTTAGCCGACGTGCGCGTAGAATCGCATCCATTGTACAATACTTTTTATTGCACAATAAGATTGAAAGGCGCTCTGAATCCAAACGAGCAATTGTATTGCACAATAATACGAACTGCACAATGTTTTCGTGTTCAGTATAGTATTGAATATTGTGCAATACTGACCCTACACGATGCAATATAAAAATATGGTGCAATAAAAATTAAACTCGCTCAAACTTTTGATCAATCATTGTGCAATCTTCAATATTAACCCTAAACGGTCAATAATATTGCACAATTCGCGATATTGCACAATATAATTGACCGTTTAGGGGCCGCCTTAGGCAATGTGCTTACTATCCCCCTTATCCATAAACGACAATCAAACCTATTTTAGTTAAAATGCCGCTAAAATTCGTTTGTCCTTATCTGTCACTTCGACATTTGTATTTGTTAGAAAGGGACAAAGCATTTGTTAGTTAACATAGGCTTGCTAAGTTTTATGAATAAGGGGGTTAATTTCTAATATTATACTAGGTGGGACCTGTACCAGGAGCAACAAAATAATAACTCAAACTCACAATATTTATTGACAACAAAAACACACTACAGCACAGCAAAAACAGTAAAAACATAAATAGGAGAAGAGAGAACAATTAGAGACGTTGTGCCGTAGTGTGATGCCAAAAGGACTCAGCTCAGCATGTGCCGTAGCCCTGTAACCAGAGAACTCGTAACCTAGCCAACAAAAAGTTGGAAAACCCCCGACTTTGTCACTTTAAAGTTCAATATCTCAAAAACGGCTGATCCGATTTGATGAAACATGTCAAAGAACCATCGCTAGAAAACCTGCTATCAAATAAAAACACCGCATTCAAATCGGTCCACCCGTTATAGAGCTATAGTGCCACAAACAGACACAGACACACATAGCGATCAAACTTATAACACCCCTCTTTTTGGTTCGGTGGTTAAAAAATTAAGTACTTTTATCATTATCCGGAAAATAGCATAATTCCCACGGAACAGCGACAGCCGAATTCTAGACTTCAACGGATTCGCGGGTAACGGCTAAAGGTACAACAAATAATAGTTTATTTAGTAGTCTAGAACTCGATTATTAACTTAAGTCGGGACCTAAATATATACATAGCTTTACGTTACGATACTTTTATGTCTTGTGATTGTCTAAACGGATTCACTGAAAATCAGCGTCTTTGCATTTCATGTATCGACAAATGCTGAGTGAAATCCTTTTTTGGAATCACCTCAACAATAAATTCACCTTTGTTTCTTAGACAGGCCTTGTAAATAATGTAATATTGTTGTGATGTTTTTCAAAATAAATAAATCATTCATTCATTCATTCATTCATAGTACGGAAACGTCGCTGCGCGACCCGACTCGCTCTTGGCTAAAACGAACTTTTCCGATAAAATGCGATGGACTACATATACTCCAATTCAATAGAATCTGACAATCCTGTAGACACTTCTAGCCTACTAAATATGAACACCGGGCTGCCTAAGGCTTTGTGATGTGACTATTATTCTTTTTTGATTCCTTTTACATGATAATCACAACAGAGACATACATAATCAAGCGTGCCCACGTTAGGGTGTCTTAAATGTGTAGAAAATTGTCAGATTCTATTGAATTGTACTTTAAAACCAATGCACTACATAACTGTAAAAGTTTTCGGTTTATAATCTAGGGATGTTAGAAATATGTCGGATTTATTTTATGATATCTTTATATACTAGTTACAATCCTGTAAATATAGTTAAGATATATTTAATGAAAGAACACCAAAACTACTATAGTATTAGAATAATATAAACATAATTATTGTACCTTGAATGTACTTTATTGTAATACATTTTATTGTGTCATGTAATAATGTTTTTTTATTGCCATAATCTATGTTTTTGTATTTTCGATATGGATTTTACTGGATAAACGTAAAAGTAACAAAATTTGGAGTTGAACTAAAAAATACAAAAAAACTCCAAAAACCAATCTTAATAATTTCCCAGTTACTTTTATTACCCTTGACAGTATCAATTGTGAGTTTGTATGTAGGTATACAAACAAACTCCTTTACATAGGTTTGTGCATGTTTCCTCACGATGTGTTCCTTCGCCGTGTAGCTCGCGGTTTTCAAATGAGATTTCAATTTCGCACATTAATTTTTGAAAAACTCAAAGGTGCGAGCTGGGGTTTGAACCCACGATGCTCTGCTTGAAAGACCATAGGTCAAACCGCTAGGCCACCACGGCTACATCCTACTAATATTAAAAATGTGAAAGTTTGTGTGTGAGTGAGTATGTTTGTTACTTCTTCACGCTGAAACGGCTGGACGGATTTGGATGAAATTTGGCCAAAACATAGTTTATAACCTGGATTAAAAATATAATACTTTTATCCCCACGATATTCCCACGGTTTGGGATAAAATCTCTGAATAACAACCGCTGTGCTTAGAGTGCTACTTTTTATCCCGATGCTCCCACGGGATAGGGATAAAATTTCGAAATAACCGCTGGGTTTAGAGACATAAAATTTGGCAGGCTGTCTTAATTTAACGTCAATGAAAATTACGATGTAATTTTAGGGAATTCCCACGAGAATTTAATAAAATCTAGGAATCTCATTTTAACTGTTGTATCTAATGATTTATGCGTGCGAAGCTTGCAATAATTAGCCCATTCTAAAAATACCTATATGGGTTATATATAACCGTTTCAATAGACCATTTTCACAGAAAAGTGTAAAATAAAACAATAAATTTAAAAAATCAAAAACCTGAATGCCTTAAAAAATACCAGAAATAAGAAAACAAGTCTAGTGGGCTAGAACTGTGTTAAGTAGCTAACTTAAAGTTCAACAGTCGGGACGCGGGAAAGAATTTTTGAGCGTCACGATCTAAATGGGTCCCGACTGTTGAACTTTAAGTTAGCTAGGTACTTAACACAGTTCTGGCCCACTAGACTTGTTTTCTTATTTCTAGTATTTTTTAAAGTTATTTTGACTTTTTGTTGCGTCGGGGGTTAAAAATGGTAATGAAACTCAGCGAGGCACTCCAACCAAACTAAAAAACTAACATCCACCTAGAACTACGGTAGGTGCGCTGCCATAACGACAGTACCACAAAGTATTCGCATATATATGCAGTACCTACGCAATGCAGATGCTACGAGCACATTACTACATCCCTTTGCATAATGAATCAGTGTTTACTTGATTCTGCGTAAGTTTTCCGGTTTTAATAATCGATTATTCTTATTGACATTCTGGCAAACCAGTTGGACCGCTCGTTCAGGTTGTTGGCATACTTTGTTGTTGCCCGATAGTATACTTAAGTCTAGTGGGAACTTGCAGGTGGTAGGACCTTGTGCAAGGTCCGCCCGGATTGCTACCACCATCTTGCTCGCTAATCCTGCCGTGAAGCAGCAGTGCTTGCACTGTTGTGTTTCGGCGTGGAGAGTAAGACAGCCGGTGAAATTACTGGCACTTGAGGTAGGTATTCTTACTTAGGCCTCTAGGTTGGTAACGCATCTGCAATACCCCTGGTGTTGCAGATGTTTATGGGCGGTGGTGATTTCTTACCATCAGGAGACTCACTTGCTCGTTCCAGTAGGATAAAAAAAATAAAAAAACTGCGCCCCGAGCGGTGGCTTACCGTTGGGGGTGGCAAAATTAGAATAATCCACACTATATACATAGGGTGGGCCTTGTAACAGGAGCAAAAAATTTAAACCTTACAAGTTAAATTATAGCCGTGGTGGCCTAGTGGTTTGACCTATCGCCTCTCAAGCAGAGGGTCGTGGGTTCAAATCCCGGCTCGCACCTCTTAGTTTTCCGAAATTCATGTGCGCGTTCAAAAAAAATGTGTTTACCACGAGCTTTTTGCGGTGAAGGAAAACATCGTGAGGAAACCTGCACGAACCTGCGAAGCAATTCAATGGTGCGTGTGAAGTTCCCAATCCGCACTGGGCCCGCGTGGGAACTATGGCCCAAGCCCTCTCATTCCGAGAGGAGGCCTGTGCCCAGCAGTGGGACGTATATAGGCTGAGATGATGATGATGATGAAGTTAAATTTGACCAACTTCCAGTAAGTAGTCAGATTCACTTGAAGTTTAGAATACGTATTTATGTAAATTGCGTGATAAAAAGGTGAAAATACAATAGGTACCTAATCTGGTCGTGAGATCCTGGTAGGCCAGCCAGGATCGTCTCCGCAGGACGGAACTCTTCAACGGCTATACATCGTCCTGTAATTTGGTATGCAAACGTAATTTGAGTGACAATGCAAGCACAGTCAACAAAAAATACAGTCAGCAAAAAAGCTTGTATTAAAAAATTAAGTTTTTATGGTTAGGTTATTTTTCAACTTTTAAATCACTGGGCCGGACTCGCGGTTAGACCACAGGGTTAGACGTTTTTTCCTCTTAAAGACAAAGACGTCATAGCTTTCTCAGTATTTCTAATTCGGTCCTATTCTCACGGTCGATTAATTTCCTAAAAGCTATAAAAAGGCCTTTTGTCGGAATTAGATGAGTCAATATCCTACTAATATTAAAATAAGAAAATTTGTGTATGTTTGTTTGGTACCTACCCTTTAATGCTATAACGGTTAGACGGATTGGGATAAAATCAATACTAGTATTATAAATTCGAAAGTGTGTTTGCATGTTTGTCCGTCTTTCACGCCGTAACGGAGCAACGGATCGACGTGATTTTTGGCATAGAGATAGTTTATGGGCCCGAGAGTGACATAGGCTACTTTTTATCCCGGAAAAATGCACAGTCCCCCAGAGAACAGCGCGGGATAACCGAATACCACGAGGGCGGAGCCGTGGGCAAAAGCTAGTATTAATTAATGTACATACGTAGACGTATAAATATAGGCCCAATTTGAATCGTCACGAATTATAACGTCGTTCACGTTTGGCGACATTGGTGATATCGTCATCAAGTTAAAATCAGGTTTAAAAAACCCACTACGCACGTCCGTTTAGGGTACCGTGGCTCAAACAAAAGAAACAGAAAACCGTCTGCTTAAGAAGAAAGCTAAAACGGACTTTTTTAGCAAAAAAGTAAAATCGAGTCCAAAAAATCTTTTTCAAGAGTTGCTCGTGTTGAAACATCGACTTCAAACTAGTAGGAAATTAATTTCGTGCTTTTTGTAGTCGCTTCCATTATGTTTGGTTTTTTTTTTTGGAGTTGGTTTTGACTCGAAATACAAACTGAAATATAGATGCACTGAAAAACCAGAAAAATAAGACCAGCGCTGGGAATCGAACCCAGGTCCTCCGCGTGCAACACCACCGCTGGACAGTAGTATAGACACGAATTTCTCCTACCCTCCACATATCCCAGCCTATTTGTTTCTTATTCAGTCACTTAAGTAGCGACACTAGCGACATCTATGCTAAAGCCCACATCGAGAAACTTTCAGCACTTCCAGTGGAACTAACCGCTCATCCGGACAAGAGATGTCGTTATTAAGCAATCAAATTAAGATTGTTTTTTTTTTGGAATCTTGTTTTGTATTTTTTATTTGGACTCAAAATTTTTGTAGCTTTCTCAGTAAAACCCCATATCGATGTCGGCGACCGATCGTAAATCCGCCAGATCACGAAATTCCTAGGCGCATCATGAAATGGCGCCATTTCATGATATGCCTAAAAGTTGGCCAGGCATATCACGATGTGCCTGAGAAACAATACGGCAGAAGAGTAACGCATTCGTCGATATTCCTAGCTTTATACCGGGCATATCGTGATATGCTGACAAAAAAGAAAAAAATAGGTACGACGAGCGAAGCGAGGAGTGTTTAGTATGAATTGTGACCACTACGCACGAGCCGAGCGAGTGAAGCGAGCGTGCCGCGGCAGCGGCCGGCGAAGTGCCAGAAACGATATGGCGGCGTTTCATGATAGGTATGCCTAGGAATTTCATGATCTGCCTAAACTAGCCAAATCATAAAGTGGCGGCGTTTCACGATATGCCTAGGAATTTCATGATCTGCCTAAACGTCACTAGGCAAATCGTCAAACGGTGAGTTTTTAACGATATGGCGGTTGTCCCTTAGCCAATTCATGAATTGGCGCCATTTCACGATATGCCTAATATAGATGCACAGAAAAACCAGAAAAATAAGACCGCAGCGCTGGTATAACAAACAAACAGGCTGAGATATGTGGTGCATAGGAGAAATTCGTGTCTGTACTACTGTCCAGTGGTGGTATAGCGGTATAGCACGCGGCACGGAATGCCGAGGACCTGGGTTCGGTTCCCAGTGCTGGTCTTATTTTTCTGGTTTTTCTGGGCTTGTGTTTTCGTGTGAAATATACAACTTCCAGTAGTCGGATTGACTTGAAATTTGGCATAATTATGTAAATCACTCCATGTAAATCCATCTTTATTTCAGTTTGTATTTTCGATAAGCAATAGGCGCCTTTATCCCTTATCGCTTAAGAGCGATACTAACTTAATCATCACAAAGAAAATAAATCAACTAAGTTTTCTTATGTAAAGCACTTAATTATGTACAATTTTTTTGCCATTTTCCCTGGTAGGGATAATGATTATCATGTTTAGACGACAATCCAAGTACAGTCAACAAAAAATACAGCAACCGAAAACTACTTATTCAAAATGCAATCTTTTACGATAACTTAAGTATTTTAGTGTTAAAAAACCATAAAAATAATTAATAATTATAATGAGTTTTTAACCATAAAGCATTTATTACTGGAGATGGTTCGATTGCTGATAAAGCCATAACCTAACCAACAAAAAGTTGGAAAACCCCCCAACTTCGTCACTTCAAAGTTCAATATCTCAAAAACGCCTGAACCGATTTTGATAAAACATGTCTAAGAACCATCGCTAGAAACCCTGCCTAAGTGACTAAATAAGAAACAAACAAGCTAAGATATGTGGTGCATAGGAGAAATTGGTGTATGTACCGTTGTCCAGCGGTGGTGTAGCGGTATAGCACGCGGCACGGAATGCCGAGGACCTGGGTTCGATTCCTAGCGCTGCTGGTCTTATTTTTCTGATTTTTCTGTGCGTCTGTAGGTATGCATGACCGTAAAAGTAACAAAAATTTGCGTTAGAAATAAAAAATACAAAAAGATTCCAAAAAAGACAATGTTAATGTTCTTTCTTAGTTAACATTGCTATTTTGCTAATAAATATTATTTCACTCTACTTTACTTTAAAAGTACCTAACATATTCGCGGCGTTTCTAATAGGGATGTTGTCGCCATTAAAAAATAATTCGAAGGCACAACTCCAGTAAAAAAAAGCTTTATTTTAGCCCTGAAAACCAGATTAATTTTCGATTTACTGTAAAATTTGATTATTGTTGCTTTAAAACGAATAAATAGTTGATTAAGTTGCCGGATAGTGACGTCATAAGTCGCTATTGCCATTGAAACTGTATGGGATAATTGTGTTTTGAAAGCTCATAAAAAGTATGTCAGTTGTTTGGTGGTGTCAACATCCATATTAGATGAACTCCGGTCGTGAGTGCTCCAAGTCCGTCGCAGGCGCAACCAAGGTGTTAATAAACGTCGTCCTTGACATTCGTAAAAACTAAGAGTATTAGCTTCCACTGGCACTGTCATGGACTGACGTTAAATAAAAAACCGACAAAGCGCGAGCCGGACTCGCGCACCGAGAGTTCCGGTTATGAAATTAAATGAAACATTTATTTATTCACAATGAACATAACTAATGGTTAGATAAGTTGTTGTATATTGCTTCCCATGACATGTATAAATGTGTCAATGGAACATTATTGACGAATTGATCTAGTTATAGTCCCAAAATAAGCAAAGCTTGTACTATAGGTACTAGGCAACGGATAGACATACTTATATACACTCCGTGAGCTTTTAAAAACCTTCGGGTTTCAGAAGCATGCTTCGGGTATAGACGATGACATGCGATCGTGATATGCGGTTCTGTTCTATTATCAACTTGCAAAACTTTTCAAAGTTACCGTAAAAACTAACGTAAAGAATAACCATCAGCACAAAATAAACCTTACTGTAATAATATTACGCTTCTTTATCTTTCTCTAATTTTAATACAATATGACTTTTTGTGGTATTCCCTTGACTTGTCTAAAAACGTTTTGCATAATTTCACTTTGTCTAACAACTTTTAATATAATGAATAGTTTGTCTAAAGTCAATTTGTATAATTTCATTATATATAATTTTTATTTTGTCGAATTTTCATTTTAACTAAATGATCATTTGCATAATGCTCGTTTTGTCGAATATTATTTTATCGAAAACTCACTTTGTCGATTCTTATTTTACCTAATCATCATATAGCCGAATAACGTTTTAACTAATATGATTTGGCATAACTCTTATTTTGTCGAATATTATTTTATCGAAAACTCACTTTGTCGATTCTTATTTTACCTAATCATCATATAGCCGAATAACGTTTTAACTAATATGATTTTGCATAACTCTTATATTGTCGAATATTATTTTGACGAATACAATAATTATAGAAATTCTAATCACATAGATTAAGTTAGGTTAGAATTACGACATTTGATTTATGCGAGCGCGCGAAGCGAGCGAGCAAGACGGTCCAGAGCAGAAGCGATACGGATAGGTTAGGTTCAGAAGGCTAAGGCGGGAGCGAAGCGGAGCGGAGCGGAGCGTAGCTCCCGCCTTAGCCTTCGATGTTAGGTTTTTTTTTATAGCAGCCCAGATAATTAAGATAATAGATAGATAAGTAATAGAAAAAAGTAAAACTAGGCAACATGTAAGACAGATATGTTAGTCAAACATTATGCAAAACAAGTTTATACAAAGTAAAATTATGCAACATGTACTTTAGGCAAAATATAATTATATCAATCAAACATTATGCGAAATAAGTTTATATGAAATGAAAATTATGCAACATGTACATTAGGCAAAACGTAATTATGTCATTTGAACATTATACAATATAAGTTTATACAAATTGAAAATTAGATCACTTAAAATTAGGCAAAACAAAATTATGTAAAGTAAGTCGTATGTAAAATGACTTTCAGTAAAATGAAAATTAGGTAAAATGAAACATTAGGTTAAGTGATATTAGGTAATCTAAAATTAGGCAAAGTGAAAATAGGCAAAAAGTTGATATGCAAAACAAGGTACAACCGACTTTTTGTCATGATACAATGAAACCAAATCAGCATTTCCGAATTCTTCCATCGTCAATTTAAATAGAGAACACCCCGCATCAACACACTACTTTTATTTGGAAGTATAGAGCTGTTGTTATACCTAATCCACTTCTCTTGGGTGTGTCATATGATTTTTAGGGTTCCGGAGCCAAAATGCCAAAAACAGAACCCTTATAGTTTCGCCATGTCTGTCTGTCTGTCTGTCTGTCCGTCCGCGGCTTTGCTCAGGGACTATCAATGCTAGAAAGCTATACTTTTGCACGAATATATAAGTCAACTATGCCGACAAAACAGTACAATTAAAAATTCAAAAACAATTTTTTTTAGGGTACCTCCCATAGACGTAAAGTGGCGGTGATTATTTTTTCTCATCCAACCCTATAGTGTGGGGTATCGTTGATAGGTATTTTAAAAACATTAGGGGATTGCTAAAACGATTTTTCGATGCAGTAATTTGTTTGCGAAATATTCAACTTTAAAGTGCAAATTTTCATTAAGATCGAGCGTCCCCCCCCCCCCCCTCTAAAATCTAAACCGGTGGGTGGAAAAATTTGGAAAAATTCAGGATGGTAGTCAGTATATCAAAACTTCCAAGGAAAACTATAACGGCTAAGTTTGCTTGAGAATTATTAGTAGTTTATGAGTAAATAGCAGCGTAAGGTATAAAATATACTTAAACTTGGAAGATTCCGTATAAAATACGAAATCCTTAGAAAAATATTACTTAATTTTTTCGTAATAGCTACGAAACCCTATTTTGGGCGTGTCCGACATGCTCTTGGCCGGTTTTTTTATCTTTCTCTAATTTTAATACAATACGACTTTTTGTCATGATACAAATAAAACAAAATCAGCATTTCCGAATTCTTCCATCGTCCATTTAAATAAAGAACACCCCGCCTCAACACACTACTTTTATTTGGAAGTATACAGAGCTGTTGTTATACCTTATCCACTTCCTTGGGTGTGTCATATGACTTTTTTTCATTTAATATTTTTACTGTACTTTTCGAAATCCCCGTTGCTTCTATAACTTGGTCTTGAACCTTATTAAAATATTTACGATCAGGGTATTTCCACGAGCGTCCCAACCGCTGTCAGTCCCTTGCCAGAGATTTTAAGAATTGGAAGGCAGATTGTTTTTTAATTATGACGTAAATAGCTTCTGTACTCAAGCCAGAATCTATTTCAATACAAAAATCAATGCATATTAATTATTTACTTCTTAATATAAACAACTAGGGATTGACAGCGGTTGGAACGCTCGTGGAAATACCCATCAACACTTTTATTGGAACTTTCAGCTTCTTTACAAAATATTTATTATATACATTATAAACAATTTCCTGTGATTGGCTATTTACAGCAGTGGCGGATTAGCCACGTAGCAAGAGTAGCAAATGCTACGGGCCCCGCGCGTCTAGGGGCCCCGCGGACCAATATTATGCCTTCTGATCGTAAAAAACGTAAATTTAGATGTATTTCTTTTCTAAATCAATGTAAGTAAAGTACAATACTGCCACCACAAAACCAAAACAAACCGCCGCCAAAGAAAGAGATGGTATCAAAATGGTCGACTATAACATTTTACTTATACTATGAACTTGAAGCAAATCTAAGGCCCTATGATAATACTTGCTACAGGCCCCGCGATGGCTTAATCCGGCTCTGATTTACAGAGATAGCCGGTTTCGGCAAAGAAACGTGTTTCGGTGGAACACTAATTGTTGCGGAACCCTAAATTTATCGCAAGTTAGTTACCTACTTCTGTCGCAAACGTAATATCCAAACAAACCTTGCACCGCTGTTTGCCTGGGACCGCGTCCATCATACATTACCTCTACACTGTGTTTTATTCATACCTATTCATTTAAAGTATTAAAGCTAAGCTAACATCCACTGACATCATCATCATCATGTCAGCCGAAACACGTCCATCTGCTGGACATACATAGGCCTCCCCAAAGGCGCTTTGAAGTCAAAAGTCTTTGACCAGTATGTGTTGCCAGTGATGACATACGGATCCGAGACGTGGGCGCTAACGATGGGCCTCATAAGGAAGCTCAAAATCACTCAAAGGGCTATGGAGAGGGCTATGCTCGGGGTTTCTCTGCGGGATAGAATCAGAAATGATGATATCCGCAGTAGAACTGAGGTTACTGACATAGCCCGAAGAATTGCGAAACTGAAGTAGCAGTGGGCGGGGCACATTGCTCGTAGGACTGGTGGCCGATGGGGTCAGAAGGTTCTCGAATGGCGTCCGCGGACCGGGAGAGGAGCTGTCGGTAGGCCTCCAACAAGATGGAGCGACGACCTGGCTAAGATCGCGGGATCGCGGTGGATGCGGAAAGCACAAGACCGGTCTGAGTGGAGAGCCTTGGGGGAGGCCTATGTCCAGCAGTGGACGTCTTTTGGCTGACATGATGATGATGATGATTAAAGTTAACATCCGCTGGCACATGAAGAAGAAAATATATATGTGCAGGTGGTAGGACCTTGTGCAAGGTCCGCCTAGATTGCTACCACCATCTTGCTCGCTAATCCTGCCGTGAAGCAGCAGTGCTTGCACTGTTGTTTCGGCGTGGAGAGTAAGACAGCCGGTGAAATTACTGGCACTTGAGGTATCCCATCTTAGGCCTCTAGATTGGCAACGCATCTGCAATACCTACACCTGGTGTTGCAGATGTTTATGGGCGGTGGTGATCTCTTACCACCAGGAGACCCACTTCCTCGTTTACCTTCTAGTCGAATAAAAAAAACTTTAAAGTTGAATATTTTGCAATCAAATCACTGAATCGAAAAATCCTTTTAGCAACCTCCTAATGATTTTAACAGACCTATCCAACGATATTCCACACTACAAGATTGGATGAGAAACAAAATCACCCCCACTTTACGTCTATGGGTAATATCATCATCTCAGCCTATATACGTCCCACTGCTGGGCACAGGCCTCCTCTCGGAATGAGTGGGCTTGGGCCATAGTTCCCACGCGGGCCCAGTGCGGATTGGGAACTTCACACGCACCATTGAATTGCTTCGCAGGTTTGTGCAGGTTTCCTCACGATGTTTTCCTTCACCGCAAAGCTCGTGTTAAATTGCGCACATGAATTTCGAAAAACTCAGAGGTGCGAGCCGGGATTTGAACCCACGACCCTCAGCTTGAGAGGCGATAGCTCAAACCACTAGGCCACCACGGCTTTTTAATACACGGCTTCTATGGATAATATACATTCGTGCAAAATTACAGATTTCTAGCATTGATAGTCTCTAAGTAAAGCCGCGGACGGACAAACAGACAGACAGATAGACATGGCGAAACTATAAGGGTTCCGTTTTTGCCAATTTGGCTTCGGAACCCTAAAAATCACCCCCACTTTACGTCTATGGGAGGAACTCTACAATTTTTTTTGAATTTTTTACTTCTTTACTTCAAATTCAAATCATTTATTTCGTGTAACACATAACACACACACAACACATAAAATGTTAACACACACACACACACAAACACACACACACACACACACACACACATAACACATAATATATTAGTAACTAGCTTATGCCCGCGACTTCGTCTGCGCGGATGTAGGTTATCGCGCGGTGGCGCCCTCTACCGGAATAAAAAGTATCCTGTGTTGATCCTATTGCAATTTGCATGTCTCTCCGAGACAGGACATGATGTACTGTTAACAAAACATATACTGATTTAACATCTATGTAATAACTCATGACCTTGCAATAAACATTTTGAATTTGAATTTGGGGTTCAAATTATCTCTATGCCAAATTTCATCAAAATCGGTTCAGTGGTTTCGACGTGAAAGCGTGACAGACAGAGTTACTTTCGCATTTATAATATTAGTAGATTAGTAGAATTAGTAGGGATATACTAGTAGAAAACTATTTTTAAGGTTTTTGAAGTCGGTGCCATTTTTTGTTATTTTTTTTTAACTAAAATGTTAATAAGTAATGGTTTACCAAACCTATTCCTCGAAATGGTCTTGGAATTAAACCACATTGTAAAAAGTGATCAATGAACATCCAAACAGTTACACTGAATGGAACATTTTATTAGAGAGAAACAGTTCCAACATGCAAATGCGTTGTTTACCCAAAAAACCCTTACTTTATGAGGAAGTTGACACACGCACCTGTCCGTGGGGAGATGAGACTGGCCTGCGCGAATTAAAGCTATCTTTATCCTCGCGAGTCCTACATACCAACCTAATTTATAAAAATAGGTACTTAAATGTTTATGATTGGTTATTTGGAGTGTTTTTGTATTTTTTATTTCACCTCCAAATTCGTTACTTGTACGTTCATCTCGATGAGAGCGAAACATAGATGTCGCTAGTGCTGCTGCTTAAGTAGCGTAGTAGAAAAAACCGGCCAAGAGCGTGTCGTACACGCCCAAAATAGGGTTCCGTAGCCATTATGGCAAATAAGTAATATTTTTCTAAGGATTTCGTAATTTATACGGAATCTTCCAAGTTTAGGTATATTTTATACCTTCGGCTGCTATTTACTCTTAAATTACTAATAATTCTCAATCAAACTTAGCCGCTATAGTTTTTTTGAAAGTTTGATATACTTACTACCATCCTGAATTTTTTCAAATTTTTCCATCCACCGGTTTAGATTTTAGACACTCGTTTTTTTTTTTTGCACTTTAAAGTTGAATATTTTGCAAACAAATCACTGAATCGAAAAATCGTTTGAGTAGTCCCGTAATGGATTAAAAGACCTATCCAAATACCCACAATACAAGATTGGATGAGAAAAAAAAATCACCTCCACTTTACGTCTACGGGAGGTAATCTAAAAAAAATTTTTTTTTTAATTTTTACTGTACCATTTTATCGGCATAGTTTACATTTATATTCGCGCAAAATTACAGCTTTCTAGCATTGATAGTCCCTGAGCAAAGCCGCGGACAAACAAACAGACGTGGCGAAACTATTCCTATAAGGGTTTTTGCCATGAAAAAATTATGCGAAAATGGGGGCGGTTGTAACGCTCGAATGAAATGAATGAATGAAAAAGTATTTATTTCTCATCAATCTTACATTGTTTTTGTACATAGCCCTGCAAAACTGTTTACACAGTTTGGCTGCAGGATACAGCCTCCATTAGAATATAAAAGAATGTAATCTTATTACATAATTGTTTATAGGTAAGTAATAATTGTTACAACTGTGTTTTATGGAAGATTTTCTATTAGGTAATTTTTGAGGATCATTTTAAATTTATTTTTGTTAGTTTCTAGGCGGATGTTATCAGGTAAGGTGTTAAACAAATACGGTAGTCTTTTGTTTAATGTTCTGTCGCCGAAGTAGGTGACAGAAGGGCTACTCCGAAACACAACGTTCGAAGTTCGTGTCGTGCGGTCCCTCTCACACTTATACAATACAATACAATACAATACAAAGACTCTTTATTGTACACCAGAAATAGTAAGTGATACAGAAAACAAATACACAGAGAAAAAAATTACAAAAAAATTACATTATTATTAAAATTACAATTATTAAAAATTACTATTTAATACGAGAGCGAGAGGGATCGCACGACACGAACTTCGAACGTTGTGTTTCGGAGTAGCCTTCCTGTTCTCTCGTGTTGCGCCCGCGCAGGCCAGTGCTATAGCTCCACGCAGCCTACGAGGAAGATGCTATGTTGACATAACTCTGTCAAGATTATGATAAGAAGCAGTGCGCGTATTACTCCTGAACCGACCACACGTGTCTAAGGCTAAACTGAGTTATATAATCGTTAGTCGAGATTTAACTCTAACTCAAAGTTTTACTGGAGATCGTGAGTTCTGTGACTACATATACTTATATCTTAAAAGGTAAGTTTATATCATTAAGATTAAAATAAATAAAATATTATTAAGTTGGTAAAAAAATAGGTTGTTTAAAAATTAAAATTCTAAATACGAAATGCCTCTTGCGGCAGTAAGTAATTTCACACCAGAACACAATGCATATTTAATTTTACAAATATGTAGGTCAAAAAAGCAGAAATACAAACTAAATTAAAAACTAACTAAATAAAAGTAACTAATAAATTGATACCCCAGGGGACAGAAGAGCTGGCAGTTTCCTCGCACAACGTTTCAGCATAGCTATACAGCGAGGAAATGCTGCCAGCATCTTTGGGTCCATGCCGCGGGGGGTTCCTTTTACTAATTTTTTCTAGTTTATAATTTAGTTATAAATTCTAAATGAATACCCCTAATTTTAAATATTTTTTGCACGCCAATCGACAAAACATTCTGAGACTATAATATTTTCTTTTACCACTGTACCTGTTATACCCATGTTTAACAAATAATTAATATAGCTTTTGCCCGCGGCTCCGCCCGCGTGGTATTCGGTTATCGCGCGCGGATAAAAAGTAGCCTATGTCACTCTCGGGCCCATAAACTATCTCTATGCCAAAAATCATGTCGATCCGTTGCTCCGTTACGGCGTGAAAGGCGGACAAACATACAAACACACTTTCGCATTTATAATATCAGTATGGATTTATGTATGTATGTAAATACTTTATTGTACATAAAACACAAAGTAATACAAAAAGAAAACAACAAACCAAAAGAGTACAAAGGCGAACTTATCCCTAAAAGGGATCTTTTCAAGCTAACCTAAACTACCTAAATGCCAAGTTTCATGGTTTTATCTTTAAAAATGACGAACTTTCATATAAACTTTCATCACCTCTTTCACCCTCTCACAGGTCGAATTTTCAAAAACGCTCGAACAAATAACTACTTACTTCTTATTAACTGCCTAAATGCCAAGTTTCATGGTTTTATCTTTAAAAATTACGAACTTCCATATAAACTTTCATCCCCTATTTCAACCCCTTCAAGCCTTTTTTCGGAATAAGAGGTAGCCTATGTTCTTTCCCAAGGTCTAGTCTATCTCTGTACCAAATTTCATCAAAATTGGTTCAGCGGTTTTGGCGTGAAAGCGTAACAGACAGACAGAGTTACTTTCGCATTTATAATATTAGTATAGATATAGTACCTATGGATTAAATAAATATATTTTTTTAAAGCATATAGTAGTGTTTATTTTTATTATATTTATTTTTTATTAAAGAAGAACATAACGGGTGTTTTGTGGCCTGTAATATATATGAGCAAAAATTTATCCACAACACAAGGTACATAAAAGTAAGTTATAATTATAATCAACTAACTAAAACTATATATAAACTAAACTAATAGTACAAAATAAAAATATCATCCAAATTTTCCGCCTCAGGCATTGGCCCCGTCACTGGCAGCATTACCTCTCTGAACTGTTATTGCTGATCTTGCGAGAGGTAAGTGCCAGCCCTGGGGTCGCCTGAGGCCGAAACCAGACGAGCAGATAAATCTTTCAATTTTGTAGCAAAGCCCTGAATATCCTTGGACTTCGGGCAAGCCCCAGAACACAATACTTATGTGCAATGCACTCAGTGGCCTAGCTAGGTAACCAAAGGCCCAGGGGCAAAAACTAAACAAGGGCCCCAACTAAACCATTTAAAATCGTTTATTCTGTATGCGTCGTGTTTCCAATTCGACGCACTCTAGATTCGTCATTTATACAAATTCATTTATTTACAAACACGCAAATAATATGTAACAATAATTACAGAAATAAATAATTAAAAAAAAACTATAACTAACTTACCCTAAACCTAAAAAATCTATATTTACAAATATCTCCCAAGTCGCTACTATTGGGGAGGGATATCATTTATAGTCTGTAAGTCGGAGTCCGAGGGGCCCTCTGAGCCTGGGGGCCCCGGGGCACTGCCCCGTCTAGACCCTGGGTAGCTACGCCACTGAATGCACTAAGTATAAATAAAACTTAATTTTGAGATATAATTAACAAACATATAATGTACAAAATTCACACAATGAGGTTACAGGGTAATATTTGAGGTTATATAATTAAAACATAGATCATTCTCCTCAAACTGAACAACATTAGTTCAGCGACTTTTAAAAATAATTAGTTTTCAATTTTTATTACACTTTTCCTTTAAATCGCTTAAAATAACAAGGTGTCATTTTTTTCATTAATTAATTTACCATATGTTATATCCTACTTTAATATTATAAATGCGAAAGTGTGTTTGTGTGTTTGTATGTTTGTGTGTTTGTGTGTTTGTGTGTTTGTGTGTTTGTGCGTTTGTATGTTTGTCCCTCCTTCACGCCGTAACGGAGCGACAGATCGACGTGATTTTTGGCATAGAGATAGTTTATGGGCCCGAAAGTGCCATAGGCTACTTTTTATCCCGGAAAAATGCACAGTTCCCGAGGGAATAGCGCGCGATAACCGAATTCCACGCGGGCGGAGCCGCGGGCAAAAGCTAGTATTTAATAAAGTCAAGCTAAACAAATAATATAATAATAATAAGAAGACAAATAAAACTTACCTAAGAAACCTTAACCAAATATATCTATACTAGCTTTTGCCCGCGGCTCTGCCCGCGTGGCATTCGGTTATCGCGCGCTGTTCCCTCGGGAACTGTGCATTTTTCCGGGATAAAAAGTAGCCTATGGCACTCTCGGGCCTATAAACTATCTCTATGCCAAAAATCACGTCGATCCGTCGCTCCGTTACGGCGTGAAAGAGGGACAAACATACAAACATACAAACACACAAACACACTTTCGCATTTATAATATTAGTATGGATGGATGTATAATGAAATTTATTAATAAAGGCACACGAGACATTTAAAATTAGATAATTTGTAAATTTTTGTATTATTTTTGACCTTTTAATTTATATTTTATGTAATTCTCAATTTTAATCTAAATATTTCCACGCCTGTATGTGGGCGGAATACCTGACTGAGTACTGGACAAACAATAATATAATAACATCAATTTGAATGCTGTATTATTATCAAAAAAATTCATTTCATTTAATTTTATTAAACATTTTAGTATACGTACTAAGTACTTGTCATATATGTAGAATTTAGCCTACTCGTATATTTACGAAACAGGAAACGATTTCTATATGTTACTATAAAAATAAAAATTATAAAAAGAACACCCAAAAGATCTGCCTGTGGCAGATTTCCCATGATGCTGACCGCATTACCGCAAGTGCGATCCGCTGGGATAAATACGTACTAGCTCTCCCCAGAGGTGCCGATCAACTGGGAAGAAAGAAGTTACTGATGGAACCGCTTCTCAAGTGAATAAATAGATTTGTATTTATATTTTGTATTTAAAGGAGCCTTTGTGAAACCAATTAATTAAAGGCTTTTTGGGCTGCAGCCCAGCGTCTCGTGGATACAGAGGGCCCCCAACCTGAACTGAAAACAATAGACGATATTGTCAATAATAAAAATTATCTAGAATTAAAAAAAGCCGATCATGAGGTTTGAGTAATAGGTAGGGGCCCCTAAGGAGAATTAGCACAGGGCCCCACAAATTCAAGATCGGCCCCTGTATGAAACACTTCATATCGGCTGACCAAGACCCTAAAGTCTCAACAGCAAGCGCCGAAAACTCGTAGGTAATCTTTTAGGGATCCTGCCGTTTTACCAAATTTATTTTGGTCAAATTTCATTTCCCAAACAATTTTTAGCAACTTTTTGTTTGGCAATGCAAACTTTGGCACAATTTTAATACGAATATTTTCATTACGTCAAATTTTAACTCGACAAAATATTATTACGAAAAATTACATTATGGCATTTGGTCATTTAGTAAATGCTTTAATAAGGTAAAAAAACATTAGATAATAAAATAAAAGTAATATTTGGCAAACGAGATATTGCTTAAACAGGAACATGCCAAATATAGGTTCGCGTAATAATTATTTGTCAAGTGTTAATTTGGCAAACGATTAAGTATTATTTTGGCAAATGAAATTCTACAAAAAATTTTTTGGGAAGTGATAATTTGTCAAACATTTTTTTGGTAAAACATAGGTAACCCAATCTTTTAATAAAGAGGAGTACTTGCAGCGCTTGAGGAGTTGGGCCTGATCAGCCGCAGCGCCTTTACACTTTTAAGTTTTTCATTTATTCATTTATAAGTCATGTTCATTACATTAGGTGACATATTATTAAATAGTAGGTACACGACACCCTGTTAGGGTATAAAAATGATTCCTTAAACTATTTTACTCGAATCCCTACTAATATTATAAATGCGGAAGTAACTCTGTCTGTCTATCTGTCTGTCTGTCTGTCTGTTACGCTTTCACATCGAAACCGCTGAACCAATTTTGATGAAATTTGGTATAGAGATAGTTTAAGCCCCAAGGATCAACATAGGATTCTTTTTATTCCGGTAGAGGGCGCCACCGCGCGATAACCTAGGTCCGCCCAAACGAAGTCGCGGGCATAAGCTAGTAATTAATAATATCTACGGACTAGAGGAGTGATGTCATTGAAATACTAATGCTAATATAATAAGAATTTATTGTGAATTTTCGTAATTTAATTAGATTGAAATTTATATGAAATTTAATTTTAGAATAATGTTCAATGTCAAATTATTATTTTAAATATTATTAATATTATTAATGTCATGATTCAACGAATTTAGATTTTATTTATTCACAATGATAGATAGATAGATAGAAATTATTTATTCATATAAACAATTACAATTTACACTTTTACAGTAAATGCGCCAAACTGGAGTGACCAGTTTGTAGGCGCGCCGCGCTCAAATCACATTACTTAATTGTTTACTTACATTGTTTGATTTATTCTAATGCTAACGATATTAATATTTTAGAGAAGACATGCATATTAACACTAAGATGAAGAAGAGTTAAATTAGCAACCTACTACAATTAACAACCACCTTTGCTACTTGGTATATGGCTCCAATAGTGCATTTTTAAGCTTAGTCTTAAAGGCTGTTTTACTTATATTATTATACGGAAACTTTATGGTATTAAAAATTCGAGGAGTCAAGTAGTCCAATGTTCTTTCACCATAGTAGTTACAGCTTTTGGGTTCAACATAACGCGACCTCTTATCAGGTCTCTTATCAGGTCTCCATGAACATAATATTATGGTAACATATTATATGACATAGGTACGAGATACATGTGAAATAAAAAATATCCTAAAAATAACTTAAACATAACTTTCTATTAAAAATAACTTAAAATAAAATATAAATTTAACCTATTCAACTATTTCGTTTAATATAGATTAGTATTTCTTAAAAGTAGTGCAACAATTAAAGTTTTATTATTCGAGCAATATTATTTAACATTTTATGAATAGTATTTATTAAACACAATACAATATACATCACACACATACACATACTTAAAAAAGAGCTAAATTATATTATTTAACATTTCATAGTGTATCATTTAAAAAGTCATCCATTTCCTAGTAACATTTTTCTATCAGTAAGTAATTATTTTAGCTTATTTTTAAATAGGTACATGGTCGTTGGTTTCCAGAGTGATCATTCCCGGTATTTTATTTGCTATGCGTATGCATCGGCAATATGGGCCATTTTTAAACATAGCTAGTTTAGTTTTTGGTAATAATAATTGTTTTTTATTTTGCCTGTGTGATCTCAGTCACTCAGTGTTTATTCGAAGAAGAAATTTAAAGTGAAATGCTTGATGTTTTTTTTCTCTTCTACCCTTGACATGACAGAGCCTATATTTACTAACTCTCTTTCATACCGTTCTCACTTGGGCTACCTCTCGTACTTTCATTCAGCATACTGTTCTTTCTTTTTTTTTTGTTTGAAATGAAATGAAATAAAATTTATTCGTCATCATAGGTATTTAAAAAAAAACTAAAAAAACACGCTTTTAAAAGTAATTGAACTAAAAAGTCAAAAATAAAACTGTAATAATCAATTGAAAAATTCATATTATTGTACAAAAAGCGTGGGGTGCTTGTCATAATAACTACGGACATAATAAACTATATATAAAATATTTGCAACAATCAAAATCAAGCCCCCCACGCTTTTTGTACAATAATATGAATTTTTCAATTGATTATTACAGTTTTATTTTTGACTTTTTAGTTCAATTACTTTTAAAAGCGTGTTTTTTCAGTTTTTTAAACTCTAATTTATTTTATACTTTTAAGTTTGAATGGGAAACTGTTATGAAATTATTGCATTGTCATCGGTCCTTGATACGTATGCAAAGTTTCAAATTAATCAGACTTCTGGAAACTGGTGAAAATTAAGTTCAAAGATTCCGTTACATACATACATACATAGTTAGTTACAACCCAAGCTAATAAAAGCGTGTTAAAAAGATGATAGATGGATAATTGTACAGCTATGGTCTGCCTTTTGGCGCACGAATTATAGTACATTATGATACAAGTGTGCTATGTTGGTCATTACACTCGAGTCGGTTTTTAAGCCTGAGCCGAAGGCGAAGGCTTAATGGAGACGAAAAGTGTAATGACCAATGCTCACGTGTTTCATACGACGTTTTTCAACACACTTGCGAGGAAAAGTAAATAAAAGTTCACATTTATTTAAATAAACTTAACAAACAGAAACCCATTTAAAAGATGGCGGCCGTAATTTTTTTTTTTCGCGCGCTCAGCGCTGCATGCGCGCGCAAGTCTGAGATAAGGGCACCGGCAAAGTAGCTAATCAGCCACATATTTATAAATTTTGAAATTGGGTATTTATAGTTAAAAATACACCGTCAAATTATAAATACCAACAAGCTAACAAGCAGTTTCATGAAATTCTTTAATTATTTATCACATTTTGAATTGAATTTTATATTTACGCAAATAACTACTTAGCTGTTTTCGAAACATTAATACTTCTTGCTAATATTTAAAAAGATATGTAATGAAAAGGCACTAGTGCGATAATGTAATGTAAAAGGCACGGCATGGGTAATATTCTGCATTATCAGTGTAAATACGCTGTAATAAGACCTACTTTACGAGCAGGTGTGTTGAAATAGTACATTATGATACAAGTGTGCTATGTTGGTCATTACACTCGAGTCGGTTTTTAAGCCTGAGCCGAAGGCGAAGGCTTAATGGAGACGAAAAGTGTAATGACCAATGCTCACGTGTTTCATACGACGTTTTTCAACACACTTGCGAGGAAAAGTAAATAAAAGTTCACATTTATTTAAAAACTTTAATTATTGAAACAGTTATTAAAACCCATTTAAAAGATGGCGGCCGTAATTTTTTTTTTTCGCGCGCTCAGCGCTGCATGCGCGCGCAAGTCTGAGATAAGGGCACCGGCAAAGTAGCTAATCAGCCACATATTTATAAATTTTGAAATTGGGTATTTATAGTTAAAAATACACCGTCAAATTATAAATACCAACAAGCTAACAAGCAGTTTCATGAAATTCTTTAATTATTTATCACATTTTGAATTGAATTTTATATTTACGCAAATAACTACTTAGCTGTTTTCGAAACATTAATACTTCTTGCTAATATTTAAAAAGATATGTAATGAAAAGGCACTAGTGCGATAATGTAATGTAAAAGGCACGGCATGGGTAATATTCTGCATTATCAGTGTAAATACGCTGTAATAAGACCTACTTTACGAGCAGGTGTGTTGAAATAGTACATTATGATACAAGTGTGCTATGTTGGTCATTACACTCGAGTCGGTTTTTAAGCCTGAGCCGAAGGCGAAGGCTTAATGGAGACGAAAAGTGTAATGACCAATGCTCACGTGTTTCATACGACGTTTTTCAACACACTTGCGAGGAAAAGTAAATAAAAGTTCACATTTATTTAAATAAACTTAACAAACAGAAACCCATTTAAAAGATGGCGGCCGTAATTTTTTTTTTTCGCGCGCTCAGCGCTGCATGCGCGCGCAAGTCTGAGATAAGGGCACCGGCAAAGTAGCTAATCAGCCACATATTTATAAATTTTGAAATTGGGTATTTATAGTTAAAAATACACCGTCAAATTATAAATACCAACAAGCTAACAAGCAGTTTCATGAAATTCTTTAATTATTTATCACATTTTGAATTGAATTTTATATTTACGCAAATAACTACTTAGCTGTTTTCGAAACATTAATACTTCTTGCTAATATTTAAAAAGATATGTAATGAAAAGGCACTAGTGCGATAATGTAATGTAAAAGGCACGGCATGGGTAATATTCTGCATTATCAGTGTAAATACGCTGTAATAAGACCTACTTTACGAGCAGGTGTGTTGAAAAAATAATTACAATTGCAGCACGGCTGCAGCTGCTGCAGCGCCACCGCTTGCCGTGGCATTATCATAGTAAAAAGAGTTTACTATGGCATTATGCTGAGTGGGGACCTATTTAGCGTCATGTATGTCTTTTGTTTTATGTTTGTTTATATGTTTGTTTTATGGCGTTAAATAAATGTATTTTCTTTCTTTCTTTCTTTCTTTCTTTCTTTCAGCACTAAAAAAATTACAAAATACATTACAGAATTAATTCATTGTGATTATCAACTTGAGTATGTCATTAAAATTAAATTAAATTAGCATTATTACGGAATTAATTCATTATGATTATCACTTGAGTATGTCATTACAATTAAATTAAATTAGCATTAAGTATTACGAAATTAATTCATTGTGATTATCAACTTGAGTATGTCATTAAAATTAGATTAAATTAGTATCATTACAGAATTAATTGATTATGATTATCACTTGAGTAAGTCATTACAATTAAATTAAATTAGCATTATTACGGAATTAATTCATTATGATTATCAACTTGGGTATGTCAATACAATTAAATTAAATTAGCATCATTTAAGTAATCATTAATATCATAATAGCATTTTTTACATAAAAATTTAAAGAGCATAGATTTAAAGTTACTTATATTCAAATTTTGCCAATCAGTTGGTAGTCTATTATTAAATATCTTTGGTGCCAGCACTAGAACGCTTTTTTTTTCGTAAAGCAGTATTACTCCTGTCAATATACACAACGGGTTTTCGTTTTCTTAAGCACATGTTTTCCTGTGTTGTCTTTGTTATGAGAAATAGGTCAGGGTTGCTCTTAACAAACACACAACACTCAAAAATGTAAAGACATGGGAATGTCAACAATCCCTGAGATTTAAAAAATGGTTGGTTTCATCCTTCATATTGAAATTGAAATTGAAATTGAAATTGTTTATTCAAATAAAATATTTGTTTACAAATAAAAAGGCTAGTAAGCACTGAAATTACGTCTAGGTTTTAGTAAACAATAAACCGATATACATACTAGGTACACTTTTGACTTAATATAATACAAATGTTTACATCTAACTAAATAGAACACTGAGTACCTAAACATAATACAATATCATGGTAATTCATAAATAACTTAAATGCCTAAACTAGGATACTGAAGTAGCCTGTATCTTAGGCAAATAAAAAATTGGGCTTAAAACATAACATAAATGATAGTAACAATTTATTTCATCGTGTTTCGCAAATATACAAGTGAAAAATTAAGCTATACAACTATATCTCTCTTTCTTTACGTGGGTGGGTTCCCACCTATTCTAAACAAAGGAAACTTGTTATGCTGTGCTTTTGCATTGAAGTAATGGACTTATAAATAGGTCGTTGACGTGTAATTAATGCGAACGGGAATTTAAATATCGAGAAAAAAAATGGGTAATTGACCTATATAGTCGTAAATTAGTGACCTAGGCACAAAATAACCAATAGTACTACCGTACAGAAGGGACTCTCTCGAACAAAAGTCAAGTTTAGGTATAAATCGTTGTCTACTCTTACGACATGCACGCGAAATTGTAACTTATAATGTTACACGAGCGTTCATATTCCGTTGGGCACCGTTGACACGAAACAGGTTTGGCGCCAACAGCGCAGGGTTCCCACTCTCCGATGAATAAAGATAACAGTGGGTATTAATATGAATTAAATAAGCTATCTTTAATAAATAAGTAAATACACTTTAAAAGCTAAAGCTACAAAACAACAATATTTCATCAGCAACAGCAACCATTTTTAACAGACTTCAAAAAAGGAGGAGGTTCTATGTTTTTGGAAAAGTTGCATTATATTAAAATATATATATATATTCTTCCAGTTTTCAGTTTTCAGTCCACCGGGCCACTGTTTTCTCGTTCTCGCTCGAAGTAATCCCTCAAACGAATTAAGTACAAACTCCCGACTCTAGGAGTTCAAAACAGTCTTTTTTGGACCGTTTCAGCATTTTGCCAAAAAATAACAACAAACTTAGCGAGAAACAGTAACAAAAGTCAACAACAATAATAATAGAAATGAACAATGACAAATACAATGCAAAGAAAGTGCAACGGAAACTCGACTCGTATACACGGCAGACGCACTCGTACCTACTGACAATGATACTGACAAGTACTGGCCACAAGAGGCACAAGATGGTTGCGGCCGCTTCCCAAATAGCCGCATTTACAAAATCTTGCAAGTTTTGTTTAAAAATTTAAAATATCTTAGTTCATTGTTATCGAATAATGAACCGCTGCAATTGCCGATTTATTTATTTATTTATTCCAAGAAAATAAAAAATCCGATAACATTGCGTCATTTAAAAAATAAATATTTTTCTATCGTATTCGATGGAGGCTATTTAACAGACACTGATATAGCTATATATTCTTAAAAAGAACAGTTTTAGATTTTTTTGATTATTTTGTTTCAAAACAGAAATTATTTTTAAAAAACATTTTGTGAACATAGTATGCGTAATTCGGAAAATTTTCAAATGTCACAGAACTCATAATAGGTGAAAAATACAATAAGCGGCAACCCTTTGCCGCGAACCCCACGGTGAGGTCGCCGGCCGAACGTACCTAAACTGCGGAGTGTCCAACCCCTGACCTAGGTTAGTTCAAAGCAGTGACCTTTGAAAAACCTCGTATCTAAAATCAATATGTCAACCAAATTGAACCTTGATGTAATGTCGATAAAGTTCACTCAGAATAATTATCTATTTTTAGCTACGAGTTTTTTTTAACCCTTAACCAGGCAACGAGGGTTTTACTGAGTAAATTTTATGAAATTCAGGAATTAGTTTATATATAGCAAAAGCAAGTAAAAAAGATTTTTTTTATTTTTTTTTATTTATTATTAAAGAAAAAAAACCTTGTGGTCCCTATGAGTACCTTGTATGGGCAAGTAAAAAACATGTGGTCCATATGAGTACCTTGCCCAACATTTTGAAGTTTTTGAAGAAATGTGACAGCTTCATTTAGTGGGTGAGATGGTGGTGCAATTGGTGAACATGGTGGTATTGGTGGTATAATTGAAGAAGATGGTGATGTGATTGAGGTAGATGGTGGTGGAGCAACTGGAAGCGAGGAATCTATGTCAGATAGTGGATTATTTGCTTCATTTTCTAATATTAAATGTTTGAGTTGCTCAGTGATGAAACTGGACTAGTAGAAATGATATCAGCTGGCAGCTGAGGTGTGTTTCTTCAAAACCCAAGTCCTAAGATTGTATAAGTTGAATTCTTTGATCAGTTCAGTCACAGGATCAAGAGAGAATACGTCGAGTAAGTCATCTTTAGGAATACTTTGCAATTCATCTAGCTTGTGGTTGATATTGTCAAAAAATCTATTTGAAAATCATCATCGTCGGTATCTTCGTCTTCTGATGAGACCATTCTTTGTAATTTTCATTCGATATCCCTGTCTTTCAGCGTTCGAGGCGGAAAAACAAAGGCCTCATCAATATACCTCCCGACAAAATTTGAATGCGCATCGGGCAATGATCGTATATGGACCACATAATTCAAATAATCATTACAAGTACAAAAACATTTGTTATGAAACATAAAATGCATTCAGAGAACGTAAAAACTCTCAAATATATGCGCAAAAGCAAGAAACAATACTCACCGGATTTTTATTCCACACTTTCGGCAATCAACTGCACAGTGCGCTACAAAAACAGTCCTTGTTTGCAAAAAGTTTGAAATATCGAAACTTTTTTTTTTTTAATTTTCTTATGTGCGATCCGTTACACGCAAATAATGATCAATCACTAGAAATATTTGTTGTCTATGAGTGTTTGACATATTGTGGTCCTCAGAAACACGTTGCTCGATTAAAAAAATCTAACATAATGTGGTCCTATATAGTACATTGCCTGGTTAAGGGTTAAAGTAGTGACGATATATGAGTCATTGGCGTCGAAAAGGTTAATAAGTGTCTCAATTCTCGTCTCGTCGGTGGGAAATAGTAGATTGTTCAACAAGGGACTAAAACAAGCCATAATCTTATGTAGTCTTATGTAGTTAATGGTGTGTATTAAAGTGTGTTTTTATAACGCTCAGAGGGTTCCCGACGGTGCTGGCTGAAAATCAGCGCTGGGGTTTTTTTAACGCTTCAGCATTAAGCTGAGCCAGTGTCCGATTCACAACCGCAATGACACATACCTTTCTGTTGTTTATTTGTACCAAATAGTATTTTTGTCTTCACAACATTAAATAAACGTATTTTCTTTCTTTCTTTTAGATATTGAGCCACAGTTTGGCTATAGTTCGAGTGGCATTATGGTTGTTCAGTCTCGCGTGAAACACTCTACTTATGATTGGTTTTTTGGAATCTTTTTGTATTTTTTATTTCAATTTCAAATTTTTTACTTTTACGGTCATCCCGTGAAACCTAAATTGAAAATACAAACCGAAACATAGATAGATAGATAGGACCTGGGTTCGATTCCTAGTGTTGGTCTTATTTTTCTGGTTTTTCTGTGCATCTATGTTTCGGTTTGTATTTTCAAACACTCTACTTTTCACTTTGAATGCGAGGAAAAAACAATGTTCTGTTCAAAATTACAATAATACTTTTTAATAACGTACGAATGACTAATGGACAGGATATCAGTTGAAATCCAAATAGCAAAAAAAATAATTTTTTTTTTAAGTGACGCTTTTAATGCTTGCATATTTAGCTAACAGTTTCAAAATTGAAAACTATTTTAAAACTAATTGGACTTTGCATAATAAAATCATAATTGTGTTTCAGGAAAACAAATCGTATTTTTTATATTTTTGGTTTTTGCACTTTTGTCATTTATACGTAGGTTATTTCCGCGCCCTAAAAATCCTCCGTTCACAAACACATTGATTGGCTATTTAAAATCAAACTCAAACTGACAACAAAAACACACTACATCACAACAAAAACACAGTATAAACATAAATAATAATAATAATTTAGGGGTTTTCAACGTAAATAAAAAAATACTTTAATCCCTAGAGATAAGACCTTTAGTCCCGATATGTAGAGACTAAAGTAACATTTTAAGGGCATGAGAAGTAAAAAAAAAAATGTGACCTTGGCCGTAAACGAGACAACACTACTAATGAAGTGACCTCGAATCACCACAACATTTATTTTATTGTTGACTCTGTCCGTTAACTACATATTGTTAGAGAAAATAAAAATTGTAGGTAATGAGATGCAACTTTTTAAATACTATGTACCTAATGTGTGTATGTATGTGTGTATGGAGGTCGGGTCAGGAGTACTCTAAACCGACGTGCATACATGAAAAGATTGATGAATGTAGAGGAAGCGAGAGTTCTATGCCAGAATCGTAGCAAGTGGAAGGATGTAGTCTCTGCCTACCCCGTTGGGATAGAGGCGTGATTTTATGTATGTATGTACGTATGTGTATGTACCTAAATAAGAAGAAATCTTATGTATTCAAACGAGGTTGACGAGTTGGCTTCTCGACAGATGTTTTTATGCCGTTAAGAGTTATTTGCAGAAAATAACTCGTAGATACAGTAAGAAGAGAACTGTGAGAGTCGCGCTAAACGGTAGTTTAACAAAACGCAGACCGGTTATCTTATCGATAAAGACATTTTAAATTGACTCATCTTAAATTCACGAGAAAATCGATAATTTTATCATCATCTTGATAACATCCAAATAAACATACTGGGAATCATAAAACATTCCATCCCACTAATCTGAAAGCAAAAGTGAAAACAAATAGTATTTTCACCTCACTAGCTCGAAAATGCTTTCTTTATCCTTCGAAATCTGCGTGGAAAGTAGCTTTTTATCCTCTAGGCTGGAAAGAGTTTTTGAAATTCGAACGTTATCGTGAGCGGCTGCCCCCTTGAAAATATATCGACCGCTTACTTTCACAACCTCGTATCTGGCCTCAAAATTACTATAGAATCATCTTTATTTATGTTTAAGTATGATAGAGTGTTTATTTGTTGTATACGATTCGGGTAGATACGAGGTTGAGGAAGAAAGCGTTGAATAATTGAGGGTTCACAAAGAAAGTTCGTCATACATTTTTTGAAGTACCTAATATTTAAATCTGTTAATTAATCTGTTATTTAATTCTTATTACTAAACATTTATTTTGTAATTTTACTTTAAATTTTTAGTACACCTCATACTTATGCCATGAAATCCTTTTCAAAATAGTAACTGTATGTAGGTACGTAGGTACCCACTGTAATACCGTTATATCGATTTGGAATGATAAATACTATTATTATACCTTTATAATATTAAAAATGTTTGATAAGTGGATAATAAAACAGACTTATTAAAAACTACTTGCACAGTTTTTCTTCCATTTGCCATTTTCTCGCTGTAGTGAGGTGAAAAATTGTGTGTTTCGCTCGGCTGTAAAGTTGTTCAGCGTCTCGTGCCTTTGAAACCCTCGACTGCGCTCAGGATTCTTCATTTGAACCACTCGCTTTAGAATCCTTCGCTTGCTCAGGTTTCAATATAAACACTCGCGCCAAACTGTCACTTTCCAGCCTTGCATAACAAATAACTATTAAATACTCGTAGCTTGCAACGTTCCCGTGAGGAAAACCTACACACACCTGCGAATTCAGTGGTGTCCGTGAAGTTCCCAATCCGCCTGGCCCGCGTGGGACCTACAGCCCAAGCTCTCTCATCGTGAGACGCCTTTGCTCAGCAGTGGGACGTGGCTGGGAAGATGATGATGATGGAAGAAAGAAATCATTTATTCACATATACATAAACAATTACAATTTACACGCCAAAAAGGACATCAAATTATCCCCTATTGAGGAAATAACAAACACACAAACAAAACAGTTTCTATATATTTTTAAAATAATGTTCAATTTACATAAAATAAAAATCAATCAAATCAATCATAATAAATCAGTAAAATGAAAATAATGGAATTATTATATTAATGCATAAAAAATAAAAGGTAGGTAGGTACATTGAAAGTGACTCATTGTTTCTACTGTTGCTATTTCATTTCCTCGCCATCGAAGTGAAAAGCAGAGTGTAAAACTTGAGCATTAAACCCATTTTCCCCTCGACGTGTCTATCCACCCTCGCCGTACCTGCTCGGGTGGCTATATGAACGTCTCGGGTACAATGGCTCGTTTTATGCTCTTGTTGTACAATCTGCTATTTCTCATATATATGTTGATCTGCTATTTCTCATTTATATGTAGTAAATATATATTTTATGAGAATTATGCATCATAGTCTAAGTAGGTAATGGATTCAATTAATATTTAAATAACTAATGAAAAAAAGTCCTTCCGGCTCCACTTTGTAACTCAAAGTCAAGGTCAAAGTCAAAGTCAAAATCTCTTTATTCAATTTAGGCTATGACAAGCACTTATGAACGTCATAAAATCTACCACCGGTTCGGAAAAAACCTCTGTTGAGAAGAATCCGGCAAGAAACTCAACGAGGTATTTTTTTTTTTTAAACAGATTCACAATATTTATAAATGATATCTATATACTATACATTACAAGTATTTAACACAATTTTATTTTTAACACAGTAGGTTCACTATTTGAAGGGATCGCTAGTGCGGATCGGAATTATTTCCAAATATCCCTGTCCATTATATAATCGTTGACTTTATAATAAGCCTTAGATATTAACGTGTTTTTGATAGTAACTGTGACTCTTCTCACGAAAATGCCCATACATTAGATCCATTATGGATTTACTGAGACTTTATTTTTCAACTATATTGATTTCAATAACCGGTAATTGAAATAACCGGCCAAGAGCGTGTCGGACACGCCCAAAATGGGGTTCCGTAGGCTTTAATGAAAATTTGCACTTTAAAGTTGTACATTTTGCAAACGAATCACTGAATCGAAAAATGGTTTCAGCTACCCCCTAATGATTTTAAAAGACCTATCCAACGATACTCCACATTATGAGATTGGATGAGAAAAAAAATCACCCCCACATTACGTCTATGGGAGGTAGAGGTACTCTAAAAAAAAATTTTATTTTATTTTTTATTGTATCATTTTGTTGGCATAGTGTACATACTCGTATATTCATACAAAATTACAGCTTTCTAACATTGATAGTCTCTGAGGAAAGCCGCGGACGGACAGACAGACAGACATCTTTCTTCTCACTGTACATAAATTACTGTTCGCCTATCTTTGAGTTTTCTTTTCTAGTTTAGGTTAGCCTGAAAAGATCCCTTTTAGGGATAAGTTCGCCTTTGTACTCTTTTGGTTTGTTGTTTTCTTTTTGTATTACTTTGTGTTTTATGTACAACTAGCTTTTGCCCGCGACTTCGTCCGCGTATTCTTTAGTTTTCAGGGCATACCTATGGTTCAACTAAACCCGTTATAATTATGACATCTGTATATCAGTGTGTATAGCGAAGTACGGCCGTAAACGATAGGTGACAGTTTACTATAGTAATTACTTTTTAAATTGTGACCAGCCATATTTTTAGTGCAGAAATAAGTAAATCTCAAGGAAACTCACCCTTAATAAATCTAACGCTACTTCTTTCTTTATCTTTGCCTACCCAGATCATTTTTATATGTAATCAGGACCCTGTAAGTATACCTACCAATTTCCATACTGCTAAGTCCAGAAATGACAAAATTTCCATCAAACTTTACCCCCCATTTTACCCGTTTAGGGGGGAATTGTATCCATTTCACCTACATAGATAATTTTTGATTGTAATCGAAAACTTATACTCCTATTTTCATACTTCTAAGTCCAGAAATAAGACAATTTCCATACAAACTTTACTCCCCCCACTTTACCCTTTAGGGGGGAATTTTATTCATTTCACCTGCACAGAAAATTTTTGTGATTGTAATCGAGAACTTATACACCTATTTTCATACTTCTAAGTCCAGAAATGAGAAAATTTCCATACAAACTTTACTCCCCCACTTTATCTTTTAGGGGGGAATTTTATCTATTTCACCTACACAGATAATTTTTTATTGTAATCGAGAACTTATACACCTATTTTCATAGTTCTAAGTCCAGAAATGAGAAAATTTCCATATAAACTTTACCCCCCCCATTTTACCCCTTTAGGGGGAAATTTTGTCCATTTCACCTACACAGATAATTTTTAATTGTAATTGTGAACTTATATACCTATTTTCATACTTTTAAGTCCAGAAATGAGAAAAATTCCATACAAACTTTACCCCCCCATTTTACCTCTTTAGGGGGGAATTTTATCCATTTCACATAAACAGGTCATTTTTAATTGTAATCAAAAACTTATGTACCTATTTTCACACTTCTAAGTCCAGAAATGAGCAAATTCCATATAAGCTTCACCCCCCCATTTCACCCCCTTAGGGGATGAATTTCCAAAAATCCTTTCTTAGTGCTTACTTACATAAAAGGAACCCCTGTACCAAATTTCAAGTTTCTAGGCCCAGCGGTTTGGGCTGTGCTTTGATATATAACCCAGTCAGGTTTGCCTTTTATATATATAGATAAAGTATTTACATACATACATACATACATGGCGAAACTATAAGGGTTCCGTTTTTGCTATTTTGGCTACGGAACCCTAAAAAACATACTGTAAAGCAATAAAACTCGGTTCTCGATCAAAACTAGAGTACCTGGGGTGTTTACAAAACATTGAGGTCTTGACGGGTGAGAAGCTGGACGTTTAAAATCGTCGACTGATTCATAATTGTTTTACCATTTTGTATATAACCTAACCTAACCAATTAAAAGTTGGAAAACCATAAATAGCAGCAGGTGGTAGGACCTTGTGCAAGGTCCGCCCGGATTGCTACCACCATCTTGCTCGCTAATCCTGCCGTGAAGCAGTGCTTGCACTGTTTGTTTCGGCGTGGAGAGTAAGACAGCCGGTGAAATTACTGGCACTTGAGGTATTCCAACTTAGGCCTCTAGGTTGGCAACGCATCTGCAATACCCCTGGTGTTGCAGATGTTTATGGGCGGTGGTGATCTCTTACCACCAGGAGACCCACTTGCTCGTTTGCCTTCCAGTGGAATAAAAATAAAAAACCCCCCCCCCCCCGACTTTGTCACTTCAAAGTTCAATTTCTCAAGAACGGCTGAATCGATTTTGAAAAAACATGACTAAAAACCATTGCCAGAAAACCTGCTTTCAAATAAAAAAGCTGCATTTAAATCGGTAAACCCGTTTAAGAGCCACGCCGCCACAGATGAACAGACAGACACACTTAGCGGTCAAACATAACACCCCTTTTTTAGCGTCGGGGGTTGAAAATGTGGTTCAGTTTGCTTTATGTCCTATTTGTCATATCCCATAATTAGGAAAATAAAATATAAGGTTTTTAGGGTTCCGTCGCCAAAATGGCGTATGTAGAATACTAATAGTTTTTAACCCCCGACGCAAAAAGGGGTGTCATAAGATGGGATACCTCAAGTGCCTCAACTTCTAATAAAACATAGTGTTGGTGTATTTCAGGTTTTCAGTTGATATTTAATTAACACTTTGTAGAGAAATCCGGTGCTATTGCGCCCTAAAATTAGAAGGGCCTGATTGTTTATCCTTCCAATTAGCGGACGGTTAATTTCTACAAAATTTTGTCCAATGTGCGAATGTTTCTTAATTAGCGACACAACGTGGAGAGTGCGTGAGTTATGTACCTACAGTCAGACAAGTAAACGCTTTTCAAAGTCCTGACGAACGGATGGTTAAGTGTTTTCGATTTGTAGCATTCGAACATGGCGGTTTTTTTTTTTTTTTTTTTTTATTTTACTGGTTGGCAAACGAGCTAGTGGGTCTCCTGATGGTAAGAGATCACCACCACCCATAAACATCTGCAAAACCGGGGGCATTGCAGATGCGTTGCCAACCTAGAGGCCTAAGATGGGATACCTCAAGTGCCAGTAATTTCACCGGCTGTCTTACTCTCCACGCCGAAACACAACAGTGCAAGCACTGCTGCTTCACGGCAGGATTAACGAGCAAGATGGTGGTAGCAATCCGGGCGGACCTTGCACAAGGTCCTACCACCTGCAAACATGTAGACATATCTAATTTTGCTATTTCTGTTTCTTTGGCTAGTTGAAGTATAATTTTGATAGTGTTTTATGCGGCGATTAACCTTAACAGTGAACAGTGATCACAAAATTCTACATTGCTCTCGTGTCTGACGTTTTTTAATGCGCAAGTTGTCTCCACGTGGTTTCTGGAATTTTAATATCAAGTTGCAAAAACTACAATCACCGTACAACGTTCCTCTCAAAGAGGTACTCTCTTTTGACACTGGCGAAATTGTCCTATTAATTAGGACAGAAAGCCATATTTTAAAAGAGAAGAAGAAGATGGCTAAGTGGTTAGAGAACCTGACTACGAAGCTTGAGGTCCCGGGTTCGAATCCCGACCGGGGCAGATAAGTAATACGAATGTTTGTTCTCGAGCCTTGGATGTTTAATATGTATTTAAGTATTTATTTATCTATATTTAAGTATGTTTATCCGTTGCCTAGTGTCCATAGTACAAGCTTTGCTTAGTTTGGGACTAGGTCAATTGGTGTCAAGTGTCCCATGATATTTATTTTATTTATTTACTAGCAACTAGTGAGCTGCCCCGGTTTCGCCCGGGTACAGTTTGCAAAATAAGTTTCTTGTAAAAAATATTTTTAATACAAGCTTTTGCTGGCTCTATTTTTTGGTGACTGTAATTAACAGATTTTAAGTCTTGCCGACCATTGGAAGTGGGTAAAAATCATGTCAAAATGAACTTAGAGATTTTACCCAACAGCAAAAAACAACAAATACTTAGGAAAAGTTGAATGAAAGCTTGTAACTAACCTAACCAACTAAAGTTGGAAAACCCCCGACTTTGTCACTTCAAAGTGCAATATCTCAAAAACGGCTGACCCGATTTTGATAAAACATGTCTAAGAACCATCGCTGGAAAACCTGTCATCGAACAAAAAAAGCGCATTCAAATTGGTCCACCCGTTTAAGAGCTACGATACCATAGACAAACACAGACACACATAGCGGTGAAACTTATAACAGTGTCTAAGTACATTTCGCCAGTGTCTAAGTATATTCTTTCGAGAGGCAACGTTGTACGGTGATTGTAGTTTTTGCAACTTGATAGTAAAATTCCAGAAACCACGTGGAAACAACTTGCGCATTAAAAAATGTCAGACACGAGAGCAATATAGAATTTTGTGATCACTGTTCACTGTTAAGGTTAATCGCCGCATAAAACACTATCAAAATTTAGCCAAAGAAACAGAAATAGCAAAATTAGACATTGTCTACATCCGCCATAAATTGAAAATACAAACTGAAATATAAATGCACAGAAAAACCAGAAAAATAAGACCAGCACTGGGAATCGAACCCAGGTCCTCGGCATTCCGTGCCGCGTGCTATACCGCTACACCACCGCTGGACAACGGTACAGACACAAATTTCCCCTATGCATCACATATCTCAGCTTGTTTGTTTCGTGGTATAGCACGCGGCACAGAATGCCGAGGACCTGGGTTCGATTCCCAGCGCTGGTATTATTTTTCTGGTTTCTCTGTGCATCTATATTTCAGTTTGTATTTTCAATTTAGGTTTTACGGGATGACCGTAAAAGTAAAAATTTGGAATTGAAATAAAAAATACAAAAAGATTCCAAAAAAACAATCTTACATCCGCATGTTCGAATGCCACAAATCGAATCCGATCTGACGATATAGAGTCGTATCAGATATTCACGCTTGTGTCAGACATTGGCGCTGGTGACTGTACCATGCGCTGGAGCCGACCAAGCCGTCTGCGGTGACATTGACATCCGTGAGCTGTGTACACTACACGACCAACACGGCGGAACTGGCGGTACACTAATTGAACTGTTGACTTATGACGACCATGTTACGACACAGTGCGATCTACGAACTTGCGAGAACGAGCCTGCAATCATCATCATGAGAGAGAGAGAAACATTTATTTACACATTCGATACACTAAAAAATACATTAGATGGAAAAAAAATAACATTGAATACGCCATTAATCCGATCATAGACATGAAAGTGATGTGAAAACCTAGAACCTATTGCAAAATAATTAATCTGTTCAGTAAATCAATTTTTATTTATTAAATAGATCAACGTGCTTTTGCCCACTTAGTATTATTATTATTTTTATTCGACTGATTGGCAAACGAGCAAGTGGCCTCCTGATGGTAAGAGATCACCACCAAACATTTGCAACACCTGGTATTGCAGATGCGTCGCCAACCTAGAGAGGCCTAAGTTGGAATACCTCAAGTGCCAGTAATTTCACCGGCTGTCTTACTCTCCGCGCCGAAACAAACACTGTTGCTTCACGGCAGGATTAGCGAGCAAGATGGTGGTAGCAATCCGGGCGGACCTTGCACAAGGTCCTACCACCTGCAGAGGTTGTAAAAAGCCTAACAAAAGCCGGGCAGGCCGGACACCGTTTAATTTGGCAGCACAAGCATTAAAAAAGCCTAACTATGTCTGGATTTACGCCTGGCAACCCTAGCCCTGCCTACTTCAACGGGCATTAAGTAGTTTGGCTAAGTTTATATATTAGCTTTTGTCCGCAGCTGCGCCCGCGCGGTATTCGGTTATCGCGCGCTGTTCCCTCGGGAAAATGTGCATTTTTCCGGGATAAAAAGTAGCCTATGTCACTCTCGGGCCCATAAACTATCTCTATGCCAAAAATCACGTCGATCCGTCGCTCCGTTACGGCGTGAAAGACGGACAAACACACAAACACACTTTCGCATTTATAATATTAGTATGGATAGTCACTGGTCAGTTGTAAAAAGCCTAACAAAAGTCGGACAGGCCGCATATCTTTTAATTTGGCCGGACAAGCATTGAAAAAACCTAACTATGTCCGGCGTTATCCGGACGACTGGCAACCCCAGCCATGCCTGCCTACTTCAACGGACATTAAGTTGGCTTAGTTTTTTTTTTTTCTTATTTGCTAAAGGTTATTTATATTTTTACGTAAAACGTCTGGATTGTGTAATTAATGTCTTTGTCTACATTATAGTAAGGAATACTAAATGTCTCGAATCTTTTTTTTATTTGACTGTAAGGCAAACGAGCAAAACGGCCAGATCTTAGAATGTCACAATTTAAAATTTAAAATAGACTTTAGTAACGAAATGTGCTGTGTTCATGATAAATATACTAATTTTGTTTCGGCTAATCAGATATTCTAATCATACGGGATTCGAGTATTCAAATTTCCAAACATTTGCGTGCGCAGGCTGGATACTAAGTAGCTCTAAATCTTATCTAAACCTATAATGTGCAATTCTTTTATTTAACAGGGTGTCTTTAGATCGGTCCGTATGGGAAAGTATGAAACTATAAGATATAAGATCTGTTCTTCGGAAACATGCCGTCGAAATAACAAGAAAAAAAACCGGCCAAGAGCGTGTCGGACACGCCTAAAACAGGGTTCTTTAGCCATAGCAGACATAAACATGTCATGTTTATAGATATATATATATTGTCCGACACAATGTAAATTGTTATGGAAATAAATATACTGAAATATACTGAAATACTGAAATTACGAAAAAATTAAGTAATATTAAGGATTTCGTATTTTATACCGAATCTTCCAAGTTTAGGTACATTTTTAACCGACTTCAAAAAAAGGAGGAGTTTATCTATTCGGTTGAAGTATGTTTTTTTACACCTTAGGCTGCTATTTACTCTTAAACTACTAATAATTCTCAAGAAAACTTAACCGTTATAGTTTTCCTTGTAAGTTTGATATACTTCTTCTCCTTTAAAATATGGCTTTCTGTCCTAATTAATAGGACAATTTCGCCAGTGTCAAAGTACTCTCTTTGAGAGGGATGTTGTACGGTGATTGTAATTTTTGCAACTTGATAGTAAAATTCCAGAAACCACGTGGAAACAACTTGCGCATTAAAAAATGTCAGACACAAGAGGAATAATTTATAGAACTTTGTGATCATTGTACACTGTAAAGGTTAATCGCCGCATAAAACACTATCAAAATTATTATGCTTCAACAGTCTACATCCGCCATGTTCGAATGCCACAAATCGAATCGTTTGATATACTTAATACCATGCTGAATTTTTTCCACCCACCGGCTTAGATTTTAGAGGGGGGGGGGGGGGGGGACGACGCTCGATTTTTATGAAAATTTGAGCTGAATATTTTGCAAACAAATCACTAAAATCGAAAAATCGTCTTAGGAAGCCCCCAATGGTTTGAAAAGACCTTTCCAACGTTACATCACACTATAGAAAAAGTCGAGAAAAAAAGTGAATCCCACTTAACGTTTGTGGGAAGTACTTAGGTAACCTTTTTTTTTTATTTCACCAATTTGTCGGCGTGACTGATATGTATATTCATGCCAAATTACAGATTTCTAGTAGGTACTAACGGTCTTTAAGCTCAGCAGCGGACGGACAGACAGACATGGCGAAACTATAAGGGTTGCTAGTTGAAAACAGTTTTTTTTATTCTACTGGATGGCAAACGAGCAAGTACAGAGGACCTACTCCGAAGTTTTGCAGGTGGTAGGACCTTGTGCAAGGTCCGCCCGGATTGCTACCACCATCTTGCTCGCTAATCCTGCCGTGAAGCAGCAGTGCTTGCACTGTTGTGTTTCGGCGGGGAGAGTAAGACAGCCGGTGAAATTACTGGCACTTGAGGTATTCCAACTTATTAGGCCTTTAGGTTGGCAACGCATCTGCAATACTCCTGGTGTTGCAGATGTTTATGGGCGGTGGTGATCTCTTACCATCAGGAGACCCACTTGCTCGTTTGCCTTCCACTCGTATAAAAAAAAAGAGTTTCGAAAATCGAAGTTCGTATCGTACCGTCCCTCTCGCTCCCGTATTAAATAGTATAAAAGGGTTAGAGGGACCGCACGACACGAACTTCGAGTTTTGAGTTTCGTAGTAGCCCTGCTGACGCGTTGTTAACGCAAAAAGAGGTGAGGTTATTGATGTGACGTTAGCTACTAACAATATATGTAGGAATATCACGAAATGGCATGTATCCAATGAAACAACTTTATCAGACCACAGGTATATATGCTTTAGGTACAGAACTAACGAACCAGTAAAAACTGTGCTTAAAAGGAATCCTAGGAACACGGACTGGTTGTCTTTTAAGACAGATCTAAAAGTGGAACTAGGCGACCCTAAAGGTAAGCTCAATTCTATAATAGATATCGAGTTTGAAGCGGACAACATAGTCCGAGCCATCAATAACGCTTGGACCAAAAACTGCCCGGAGAAAAAGACTGGACCAAAGAAAGTCCCATGGTGGAACCCTGATATTGCGAGACTCAGGAAAGAAACCAGGGCGACCTTCAATGATGCAAAGGCTTCAAAAAACTTTGAGACCTACGCAAAGAAGCTCACAGAATACAATAAAGCTGTGAGAAAAGCAAAAAGGATAGCATGGAAAGACCACTGCGACCAAATAGGTTCAATACCAGAAGGTATGAGACTCACGAAGGCTCTAGCCACAACCAGATCAGTCCCATTAACTACCATAAAGGGTAAAGACGGGAACATGACTGAGACAGGCATAGAGACACTAAAGATAATGTATGAGACGCATTTCCCAGGCTCTATTATACATCAGAGCACAACAGAAAGTAACTCAATCAGTATTGCCGAACAAGTGGGTACTACCACAAGGCACAATTGGGATACTGCCAAAAAGGTAGTAGATCACGATAAGATAAAGTGGGCTTTATCCACCTTTCGCCCTTATAAAACACCAGGGCCAGACGGCGTTTATCCAGTTCTACTACAAGAAGGCGCTAATGTACTCATACCACACCTTAGTAGATTGTACAGAGCATGCCTAGCCTTCGGACACGTACCGCGTGTGTGGAGACAAGTTAAGGTAATCTACCTTCCAAAACCTGGTAAGGCAGATTATAACGATGCCAAATCATATAGGCCAATAAGCCTGTCATCATTCTTCCTGAAAACATTGGAAAAATTGGTTGACAGATACATAAGGGATGGACCACTTAAACGGCACCCACTGCATAAAATGCAATGCGCCTACCAACCGGGTAAGTCGACAGAATCAGCGATACACCTGGTAGTGAACAGAGCGGAACAGGCATTAGAGAGTAAAGAACTCTGCCTGGCTGCGTTTCTGGACGTGGAAGGTGCATTTGATCGTACAACGTATCATGCCATCAAAACTGCTGCGGACAGACATGGAATCGAACCCACTATCTGCAGATGGATGGATAAAATGCTCAACAGCAGACTGATAACTTCAACCTTATTAGGAGAAGAATTATCAGCCACAGCCACAAAAGGATGCCCTCAAGGAGGAGTTCTGTCGCCTACGCTATGGAGCTTGGTGATAAACTCGCTACTAGAGGATCTCAACACAGGCCCAGTACAAACAGTGGGTTATGCAGATGACCTGGTAATACTTGTCAATGGGAAATTCCCAAACACAGTATCCGGAATCATGAATGCAGCTCTCAAAAAAGTGGAGAAATGGTGTAATGAATATCACCTCTCCATAAATCCGAGCAAAACGGTGGTAATACCATTTACCAGAAAAAGGGACCTAAAAGACATACAGACTTTAAAAATGTATGACAGGGAACTAAGACTTTCCAATGAGGTGAAATATCTTGGAATAATCCTTGATAAAGGACTTAACTGGAAAAAACAGGTGGAATACATTATGACCAAAGCAACGAGAGTATTTGGCATGTGTAGATCCGCATATGGAAAAACATGGGGACTCAACCCGAAAGTACTGAAATGGATCTACACCATAATGGTGAGACCTATCATACTTTATGGGTGCCTCGCCTGGTGGCCTAGGACACAACTAAGCACATGTAGGAATCTACTGGCCAAGATCCAGAGAACGGCCTGCATGGCTATCACAGGGGCGTTCAAAACAACGCCGACAGCAGCAATGGAAGTCCTACTGGACCTACCACCACTGCATATTGCTATAGAATCTGAAGCGCGTAAGTCGTTGCACAGAATGAAAATATACGGCCTGTGGAACGATTCCGCTCCGAGGACAAAGCACACCAAAATGGAACAGAACAAATACCTTGATAGTATAACGGCGATGGGTTGCGATAAAATGCAACCAAAGTACATATTCCGAAGGAACTTCAAGGTACATGTTCCTACAAGGGCAGAATGGACGGAAGGATTGACACTGCCCGAAGGCAGTGAAAATTCATGGTACACGGATGGATCTAAAATGAAATCCGGTACAGGAGCCGGCATTCACGCCAAGGACTTCAATAGTAGTGTAAGCATGGGAAATTATGCAACCGTCTTTCAAGCAGAGACGTATGCAATTATCTCCTGTGCACAGGAGAATATAGATAGGAAGGTAAAAGAACAAACCATCTATATACTCAGTGACAGTCAAGCAGCTCTAAAGGCACTCACATCGCCAAAGGTTGACTCAAGACTGATCTATAATGGAGTACAAGCATTAAACAAGCTTGGCAGACGCAACAAAGTGAGACTGGTTTGGATCCCAGGACACAGAGGCTTCATCGGCAATGAAAAAGCAGATGAGCTAGCAAGGGAAGGGTCAATGAACAAAAACATAGGGCCCGAACCGTATGTGGGACTCTCACAGGGTACCATAAAGAATGCTATAAACGACCACACCAGATTTAAACACCAACAAGAGTGGAAAACACTGGAAGGTCTAAAGCACTCAAAACGATTTATCGAAAACGTCAGCACTAGCTGGACTAAAAAACTCTGGACACTCAGTAGGAAACAGCTCCGACAAATCGTCGGGGCATTCACAGGTCACTTCGATACTAAACACATACTAGTAAAGATGGGACTACAGGATAATGAAGATTGTAGAATATGTGGTGAGGAAGACGAAACAATGGAACACATTATGTGTGAATGTGACGCTCTCGCCAGATTAAGAATGAGACTCTTTGGCGTCGGATACCCCGCGCCAGGAGACTTTAAGGCACTACCGCTACGTCAAATCATCCAATTCATGGATGAGGTGATAAAAGCAATGGAGTAAGTGCGAAGGAGGGGTAATTACACAAAAGATCCCTACGGGTCGAAGTGTATCCGCAAGGACCCCTAAAACTAAGATAAGATAAGATAAGATAAGCCCTGCTGACCCTAAAAATAACATTTTCAACAAAAACCTATTAACTATTTATATTTATAGTTCATCCTTTAGATACGTGAGGTGATTGAAAAACGATAGCAGACTGCACTCGCGCGCGTGCGCAGCATTGACCCCGATAGCTGTCTGTTTACGTGCTTTGTATGTTTGTCTGTCAGTGGCGGCGCAGGCGGCGCAGCAGTCTAATAAATTTGTCATCAAAATCCATGACTTCCATTTTGCTTGACGATTGAGGAACTGACTTAATTTTGAAGATGAAAAATCTTTGGAAAATACGCTAGATATTCGTTTGGGATATTGCTGTCTTTATCGCTCGTGACATAAGCGCTCGCAGCCGTCCCCCCCATGCACATCCCCTCCCGCTTCTCCGCTTCCCGCTAATGTATATCGAGATAGCTGTAGGCTTTTCAAGATTTGGGCAGTTCAAATTTGGGTTTCGTTGTCCTCATATCGAAAAGTATAGCACAGATATCAATGATATTTTACAATCATAATCTTCATTATATTTTCTATGCCGTAGTTTTTCGATTTTTGTAAATTCGATTTACCTATGTTTCGACGTGAAAGACGGACAAACATACAAACACGACACACTTTGTATGGATTACAATACTTCTGTTACTACTTTGCAATACCCAACTGGAATTAATTATAATTCTTATAATATCATTGATTAAATTAATTATAATATCATTGATTTCTGTGCTATACTTTTCGTATAATATGAGGACAACGAAACCCAAAATTCAACCGCCCAAATCTTGAAAAGCCTGCAGCTATCTCGATATACATTAGCGGGAAGCGGATAGCGGGAGGGGATGTGCGTGGGGGGGACGGCTGCGAGCGCTTATGTCACGAGCGATAAAGACAGCAATATCCCAAAGGAATACCTAAGGCGGCCGTGCGGCCGGCAGGGAAACTTCTCTTAAATATTATGTAAATGTAAACTTGGTTTTCACCCCGTAATAACAAACCAACCACTGTACCTGAGAGAATAGATTATTCCTTTAGGTTTAAACAAAGTATAAAATCTGAATACGAGTTAGTTCCACAAAGTCGATGTTTATTTGCGATGGTTAACACTAAACCAATATTGAATGCGCGCCATCGAGTGCACACAACGCAGGACCTCGCTCGGCTGCGTCGGTAAGTTTGACAAACAAATATAAAGTAGTTTGCCGATGTGATGCCCTATACTTGTCTATACATAATAATATATCATTGAGCATTATTTTGTTTGCACATATGTCTGGGGACACGTAATAGTATCATGTGTTGTTGCAATAATACCTAAACGATTTTTAGACAAGGAATGTTATGAAGAACTAGCTTCATGCCCGCGACTTCGTCTGCGTGGGTCTAGGTTATCGCGCGGTGGCGCCCTCTACCGGAATAAAAGGTATCCTATGTTGATCCTTGGGGCTCAAACTACCTATATACCAAATTTCATCAAAATCGATTCAGTGGTTTCGACGTGAAAGCGTAACAGACAGACAGACAGATAGACAGACAGACAGACAGTTAGTTTCGCATTTATAATATTAGTAGGGATTAGTAGGGATTATATTTATTGGTACTTATTTTCGTTTCACCCATAAAATTCACGTGATAGGATTGTATTAAGCATAGTTGCGTATGTTACTTCATAGATAATAATATCAACAAGTATGTCACAGATTGGTCACGTAACGAGCACAATTCTGTGACACGTCTCGGGTAATTTCACATCGATAATAACATCATTATCCTTACTAATATTATAAATGCGAAAGTGTTGTCCGTCTTTCACGTCGATACGTAGCGACATATCGTCGTGATTTTGGCATAGAGATAGTTTATGGGCCAGAGAGTGACATAGGCTATTTATCCCGAAAAATGCACAGTTTCCGAGGGAACAGCGCGCGATAACCGGATTCCACGCGGGCGAAGCCGCAGGCAAAATCCTAATCCTATATATAAATGACGGACGATCGTTAAATCCGCCAGATCATGAAATTTCTGGGCATATCGTGAAATAGGATATCCGCGATACCGTTCAAAACTCAACGTTTAACGATTCGCCCACCCTCTTTCGGGCGGTCGGGTAAAACTTCGATTTAGCTAGCATTGTAAACCATTGGACCAGCAACAGTCCCCTGTGGCACAACCTCACAAAAACAACTGTTGAACTCTAGAATGACTTCAGAAGTCAAATATAAAACACGTGTTTCCACGAACACAGCGTCACGTGTTGAAATATCACGTTTTGTGCTATAGACTTCAGTGGTCTTCTGCAAATATGGTGTGATATATTCAAGAATGCTTATAACAAGTCTACACTCGATGTAGTATGGACTAGCTAAGCAAGCGTCGGAGTTATTGGAAAGGTTCCGTGCTTTATTTGATTTTGATTTATTGTCATTTGGTGCATATGGATAAAGCATGTCTAAGAACCATCGCTAGACCCTGCTTTTAATAAAAAAAAACGCATATTAAATATATTTTCCCGGATAACTCACGTCTTAAATCGAGTTTAGCTTGACATGTTTCGGGCTAATCCGTAGCCCTTCTTCCTCGGAGCAACGCGACTCGGCTCGGGTTTAATATGAATGAGTCTCACGGCAGTTTCATGTCAAAAAAAACGCATTCAAATTGGTTCACCTGTTTAACAGCTACGGTGCCACAGAGAGCACACACAGACACACCCCTCTTTTTGCGTCGGGATAAAAAATAGCTCTCCATGAATGTAGTAGGTAGTCTCACTGCCAGATAGGTATATAGGTTCTTAGGTGGTAGGACCTTGTGCAAGGCTCGCCCGGATTGCTAACACCATCTTGCTCGCTAATCCTGCCGTGAAGCAGCAGTGCTTGTAGATAGGTATAGGTTCGCAGGTGGTAGGACCTTGTGCAAGGTCCGCCCGGATTGCCCGCTAATCCCGCCGTGAAGCAGCTGTGCTTGCACTGTTGTGTTTTGGTGTGGAGAATAAGAAAACCGGTGAAATTACTGGCACTTGAGGTATTCCAAGTTAGGCGAAGTTAGTTAGGTGTTGCAGATGTTTATGGGCGGTGGTGCTCTCTTACCACCAGGAGACCCACACTTGCTCGTGTGCTATCCAGTCGAATAAAAAAAAATGTCTAAGAACCATCGCTAGAGACTCGAATCTGCTTTCAATTTAAAAAAAAACGCATTTAAATCGGTTCACCCGTGTAACAGATACGCAGCTACGGCGCCACAGAGAGACACACAAACAGGTAGTGGTCAAATTTATAACACCCTCTTTTTTGCGTCAGGGGTTACAAAATAGCTCTCCATGAAAGTAGTAGCACCTGTCAGATTGGTGATGTAGGTTTGGAGTCGGACCCACATCTCGGTTGCGGAATCCCAAAGTCTCTGCACGCTAAGTGTTGACACAGCACGTCCAGCAGTGGGTACTTTTAACACTTACGCAGCGAATGACGTCTGCCTGTTTGTTGACACGCCAAGCACTCGCCAACTCACGTGTTATAGATGCTGTTTTGGCAAATACCTAGTCCTTTTTGTACGACTGCCCGAAGAAGGAATAAGTTCTGAAATAAAGCTCTACCTTTTAGAACAATCAGTGTTAGTTTTGGAGTCGATCGATTTATGTTTGGGTAAAATGACACCTTTTACAGTCGAATAGGATATAAGGAAACAATTCCGATCCTCATTAGCGATCCCTTCAAATAGCGAACCTACTGTGTTAAAAATAAAGTTGTGTTAAATACTTGTGATGTATAGTATACTGGGTGATTTCGGGGTCATGAGCAGGAGTGAAAGAGGTGATGGGAACATTCACACTGAGCAACTTTTACTATGGGACCAGCCACGAAATGGCAGAAAAAAATCTGCTATTCCATACATTTCGGATAGTTAGCGATCGATTATCTCTTGATTAGATGGTTTTTGTTTCGCGATTTCGGGGCTGGTCCCATAGTAAAAGTTGCTCAGTGTGAATGTCCCCATCACCTCTTTCACTCCTGGTCATGACCCCGGAATCACCCAGTATAGATATCATTTATTAATATTGTGAATCTTTTCTTCGTTTCTTGCCGGATTCTTCTCAACAGAGGTTTTTTCCGAACCGGTGGTAGATTGTTCTGACGTTCATAAGTGCTTGTTCATAATTTTAAAAGGCCTAATTATTTTTTTACTAAGATAGGTATTTCCCCTTTTCATAGCAGATACGGGACTAGATCCACGCGACATTGTCTGTTGGAATGCCACCCTCATCGAACTGTATCTTTTACCGGTAGTTTTCGTTACCTTGCAACCAAATGCTGGAACAATATACCCCCACCGATTAGACGTTTAACTTCAAAAAATTCTTTTATAAGACATCTTAAGTTACTGCTCTTGCAGAAGCAAGGCGGTTGCTCGGTACTCGACTTCGAGTGTAATTTTAAGATTTAGGGTAAGATGCTGGGTGGCTGCATGTTTGTTGTGATGGTTCAGTTTGAGGGTTGCTTGGTGCTTGGTATTTACTTATTTATCATGATTGTTTTTCTCCCTTGTCACTAACTCAATCTATCATTTGGTGCAACCTGCACAAATACTGTCTACACAATTGAATAAAAATTACATTCTTGTTCCCTTAATTGAAAATGCAACTAGTATTTGGCTTTCACACTGTTTGTTTTGTTTTATTTATATTGTATAATTATTATTGGAGCAGTAATAAACATTTGTTCCCGGTCCTCTGGGTTGTGGCGTAAAATCAGTGTTTTGCTCTTCCGAGCAATGTTGACCACTGAGCCATGGCCCTTTTGCACTGCAGCGCACACAAGCAATATGAAATGTTTACTTTTAAGTCTGGACTGATGTTTTGTATCCTTATATCTAATCTTGATTGTGTGTGTTTGCAGTACCAAATAAACGTTTTTATCTATCTATCTATCTATCTTGTTATAGCCTAAATTGAATAGGTAAAGATATTTTGACTTTGACTTTGAATGCAAAAATATATATACTGCCTTATGAGTATGTTTAATGGCTTAAAGATAGTAGTAACATGTACTTATAGATATTTTTGACATCTTGCTAACATATACTGGGTGACCTTAGCCTCTGGATAAATAATGAAACCATGGATAAGACTGATACTTAGCAATATCTTAAAATGGTTATTTGCTTAATTAGACAAGAAAAAAAATCTATGTAATCAGATCATTCAAATACACAGGCTGCTCCAAAGTGATACATTGAAAACCGTCAGTTTTTCCGTAAATATTTACCGGACTGGTTGTTATGATACTTTGCAGTTTGGTTTTAAATATTTTGCTAAGCCAGTAGTATTCGTATTTGTCCAGAGGCTAAGGTCACCCAGATTTATGCTTTTGACCTTAGAATTTGCCTACAATGTTCTTTTTTATTACAAGCTTTTGTTTAGTTTCACCTGTCTCGCTGCCTGTCTGTCTGTTATCAAATCTAACAAGTTAATTTCGATCAATTTCCAGTCAATCCGACTTGACTTGAAATGGCATACTTATGTAGATTGCGTGACAATCTGGTAGTCCGGCCAGGATCTTCTCCGCAGGACGGAACTCTTCAACAGTTAATGGCATTGACTTGAAATTTGGTAGGCAAATGTAGTTTTGGTGACAATACAAGTTAAGTCAACACAATAGATTGTTTTAAAAATCTTTTTTTTCCCTACGGGAGCCCTAAGATTTGTCCGAACAAACTTTTTTTGCTGCCTTCTGGCGTTCGTGCCGTCGCGGCATTAGTCTTTTAAGTTTAGTTGTAAGTTAAAGAGTCATACTGAAAACCAGCGCAGCTGTGGCTTGCCGTGGCAACACGCTGAGTATGGCTCTTTTTGTTTCTTTCGGCACAATGTCTTTTTCTTTTTCGTTTTTTTATTATTATGTAAGAGTATGTAATAAGGTTGTCTTATTTTTAACAGTGATTTTTTCGCTGTGTCGAAGTTTGGCAAATAAATTATTCTTTCTTTCTTTCTTTTTCATTTAAATTTTTCATCTTCAAACCCCCTGGTTCCAGGACCCTCGCGATGGTGGCCCCCCGCGAGCAGCAGGGCGCGCTGATCCCGCAGTTCTACGCGGGACGCTCCGTGCTCATCACCGGCGCCACCGGCTTCGTCGGAAAGGTCATCACCGTTATCATCATCATTGTCATTACCAACATCATTATCACCATTAATATCCCGCAGTTCTACGCGGGACGCTCCGTGCTCATCACCGGCGCCACCGGCTTCGTCGGAAAGGTCATCACCGTTATCATCATCATTGTCATTACCAACATCATTATCACCATTAATATCCCGCAGTTCTACGCGGGACGCTCCGTGCTCATCACCGGCGCCACCGGCTTCGTCGGAAAGGTCATCACCGTTATCATCATCATTGTCATTACCAACATCATTATCACCATTAATATCCCGCAGTTCTACGCGGGACGCTCCGTGCTCATCACCGGCGCCACCGGCTTCGTCGGAAAGGTCATCATCACCGTTATCATCATCATTGTCATTACCAACATCATTATCACCATTAATATCCCGCAGTTCTACGCGGGACGCTCCGTGCTCATCACCGGCGCCACCGGCTTCGTCGGAAAGGTCATCACCGTTATCATCATCATTGTCATTACCAACATCATTATCACCATTAATATCCCGCAGTTCTACGCGGGACGCTCCGTGCTCATCACCGGCGCCACCGGCTTCGTCGGAAAGGTCATCATCACCGTTATCATCATCATTGTCATTACCAACATCATTACCACCATCAATATACCGCAGTTCTACGCGGGACGCTCCGTGCTCATCACCGGCGCCACCGGCTTCGTCGGAAAGGTCATCACCGTTATCATCATCATTGTCATTACCAACATCATTATCACCATTAATATCCCGCAGTTCTACGCGGGACGCTCCGTGCTCATCACCGGCGCCACCGGCTTCGTCGGAAAGGTCATCATCACCGTTATCATCATCATTGTCATTACCAACATCATTACCATCATCAATATACCGCAGTTCTACGCGGGACGCTCCGTGCCCATCACCGGCGCCACCGGCTTCGTCGGGAAGGTCGTCACCGTTATCATCATCATTATCAACATTTCTATCATTGTCATGTGCACACAGCAGTAACATCGTTATTGTCGGCGCCACCATCACCATCATTATCAACTGTGTGATCATTATCATTTGCCTCGAGTGTCAGTGGTGTGCCCCTCCCTGCGCCCTCTTGACGATGCCATTGCTCACACTTGACTAATTCTTTATAGGCTTTTATTTAGTTTCACCTGTCCCGTCGTCTTAAATTTGACCAATTTCCAAATTTGGAATACTTATGTAAGTCGCGTGACAATACAATAATCTAGTAGTGACTTCCTGGTAGTCCAGCCAGGATCGTCTCTGCAGGACAGAACTCTTCAACGGTAGAGTTTTCATAAGTTTTTTTTTCGACTGGATGGCAAACGAGCAAGTGGGTCTCCTGATGGTAAGAGATCACCGCCCATAAATATCTGTAGCACCAGGGGTATCGCAGATGCGTTGCCAACCTACAGACCTAAGATGGGATACCTCAAGTGCCAGTAATTTCACTCCACGCCGAATTACAATAGTGCAAGTACTGCTGCTTCACAGCAGGATTAGTGAGCAAGATGATGGTAGCAATCCGGGCGGACCTTGCTCAAGGTCCTACCACCTGCATCCTAATATACCTGCAACCTGCAACTACACCTGCAACCATATCCTATTATAGCGCCATCTGTGGGAATTCTTCTATAATCTACATGTCTACATAAAACTACTTGAATCGAACAGTATAAAATAGTACTTTATATACGGCACAGATGGTGCTGTTACTATACTGGCAAAAAATATCAGCTATTCCCTACATTTCGGATAGTTAGCGATCAATTATCTCTTAATTAGATGGTTTTTTTTCGCGATTTCGGGGCTGGTCCCATAGTAAAAGTTGCTCAGTGTGAATGTCCCCATCACCCCCTTCACTCCTGCTCATGACCCCGGAATCACCCTGTATTTTGTATGTTAACGCTTTAACAGTTTGTTATGGCCTATTTATATGTTTCATAGTTTACAAATTATCTATATATGTAGTCTTATGTATAGTAATAAAACTGTAGTATATTTTTTGTAGCGGTCCGGGGGTCACCAACGGTGCTGGCTGAAAATCAGCTCTGGGGTGTTTATTACTAACACTTCAGCATTATGCTGAGCCAGTGTCCGATTCACAACCGCAATGACGCATAATTTGCTATGTGTTGTCTATTTGTACCTAATGCTATTGTTGTGTCTTGTGTTTTGAATCAATGTATTTTCTTTCTTTCTTTCTTTCTTTCTTTAAATTCAATAAAGTATTTTGACTTTAACTTTGACTTCCTGGTTCATTGCGTGCTTTTGTATATCCAGGTGTTGGTGGAGCGTCTGCTGTTCACGTGCTCGGACATCGGGCGGCTGGTGCTGCTGCTGCGGACGAAGAAGGGAACCGCGCCGCAGCAGAGGCTGAAGCAGCTCAAGGAGTCGCAGGTGGGCACTTGCTGGCCAACGCGCGGCCGGCGCGACGGTCGTCGCTGACGAAATTTTACATAAATACGCTCACGCCTCTTTCCCAACGGGGTGGAGACTACATGAAGGGTCCACGGAAAGAACGTGTCTAGTCACTTTTGTTTTAAATTGAGATTTTAATCTCGAAATGTAGAGCTAACATAAAGCGCTATGACTTACCATTGAATTAAATAATCTGAAAACATTATAAATTGTATTTTTTTAACTTTTAAAGAAATGGTAACCTTAGTACTTGTTCGTGATGATTAACTTTCAAACCGCTATAACTCAAAACGTTATATAGCAAATAAAATAAAACCATTTATTTATGCATTCAATTTAGGCTTCAAAACAACGCAATATCCGCAACAGGCTTCGTCAACAGAACAAATTGTAAATCCGCAACATGCTTCGTCATTAGTCTAACCTAACTTAACCTAAACCCCAAAGCAATCCCCAGACCGATGCAAACCAGACCCAAAAGTACCATAAATACTTGATACTCAAAACGTTGCTTAGGTGACTAGACATGTTATTTCCGTGGACCCTTCACATTCTTCCACTTGCTACGATTCTGGCATACAATTCTCGCTTCCTCTACATTCATCAATAAATAGTAAATCAGAATGGCAGCGATGTGGTTCGCACCCATCACGTCTCGTTTCCAACGGGGGCGGAAAGCTGGCTGCGGAAAGCCGCTTTGGCTACTGACGAAATTTTGTTCGCTCAAATTGCTGCTTTCGTACCAAATAAAGTGGGGTCTGTGTTATTAAGTTTGACCGCTATGTGTGTCTGTTTGTGACACCGTAGTTCTTAAACGGGTGGACCGATTGTAATGCGGTTTTTTAATTTGATAGCAGGTTTTCTAGCGATATTACTTAGATATGTTTCATCAACATCGGTTCACCCGTTTTTGAGATATTGAACTTTGAAGTGACAAAGTCGGGGGTTTTTCTACTTTTTGTTGATTAGGTTATTTTATTTGTATTGTATTGTCGGTGAAAATATCACGCTATTTTACACAAGTAATATTTACCTCGACGTTTCGGCAACATTAGTAGGGTAGGGTAGGGGGTTTGGGTAGTTCGTGATACGAGTGCCGGTACTATTAGTGATCAAGTGCGGGCAGGCGGACTTGACACCCCACACTTCAGTCTACTTGTGACCACGGCAACTGTACTGTACTGTTGTATTGTCGGTGTCCCCAGGTGTTCGACGTGGTCCGCCAGCGTTGCCCGCAACAGCTGGACAAGCTGGTCGCCCTGGAGGGAGACGTCGCCGTCGAGGGACTCGGCCTGCCGCCCGGCGCCGCCCAGCAGCTGCAAGACGTAAGTATTCTTATTCTCTTTTAAAATATGGCTTCTGTCCATACTCTTTATTAGGACTTTAAAAACATATACTCAAACAAACCAAAATCTAACTTATTTTATTAATAAACTACAAACCTGGAAGACAGATTTACAATATTATTAATGTATCATTATTAACTAACTTAAATTTATCATTATTTTATAAGGCAAACACGTCGTCAAGTGATGTCGCTGGCATGGACCCTAGAACGCAAGCAAAATCTTAGAAAATTTATAAATTACAAATAAAAAATGCCCTGGAGATCGCTCACTTGGGCATCGTCCCCAGGACGGAGGCCGCATTGCCCCTCTGCACCGCCAAACTTAGGCGCTAGGTAAAGAAGCTACCGGCCCTAGTACGGTCCCCTGAGACGCCGAAGAGCTTGTCCGACACTTCTTTAACAAACTTTTTTGTGTCGGACGACCATATGGGCCGTTTAATTAATAGGACAATTTCGCCAGTGTCTAAGTATTCTCATTGAGAGGCACGTTGTACGGTGATTGTAGTTTTTGTAACTTGATAGTAAAATTAGGTACAGAAACCACGTGGAGATAACTTGCGCATTAAAAAATGTCAGACACGAGAGCAATATTGAATTTTGTGATCACTGTTCACTGTTAAGATTAATCGCCGCATTAAAAACGTCGTATGATTACTTCATCATCATCATCATGTCAGCCGAAACACGTCCACTGCTGGACATAGGCCTCCCCCAAGGCTGTCCACTCAGACCGGGTCTTGTGCTTTCCGCATCCACCGCGATCCCGCAATCTTAACCAGGTCGTCGCTCCATCTTGTTGGAGGCCTACCGACCGCTCGTCTCTCGGTCCGCGGACGCCATTCGAGAACCTTTTGATCCCATCGACCATCAGTCCTGCGTGCAATGTGCCCCGCCCACTGCCACTTCAGTTTCGCAATTCTTCGGGCCATGTCAGTAATCTTACTTTTACCGCGGATATCATCATTTCTGATTCTATCCCGCAGTGAAATCTTGAATCAAATATTGAATACTTTTTGTAAATAACTAGGCCGCAACAGTATTTTAACTTTGTAAGCCGCACCCCCGAAAGAACCTGGTGATCCCGCTAAACCATGTGGTTCGTTCCAGATCTCCGTGGTGTTCCACTCGGCGGCGACGCTGAAGTTCGACGAGGAGCTCCGGAAGGCGGTCGACCAGAACGTGAGGAGCGTCATGCGGCTGATGGAGCTGTGCGACACGCTGCCTAACATGCAGGTGAGGGGGGGGCAGTGGCGTGGCTATAACCAAACACGTAAGGCGGTCGACCAGAACGTGAGGAGCGTCATGCGGCTTATGGAGCTGTGCGACACGCTGCCTAACATGCAGGTGAGGGGGGGGCAGTGGCGTGGCTATAACAAACACGTAAGGCGGTCGACCAGAACGTGAGGAGCGTCATGCGGCTTATGGAGCTGTGCGACACGCTGCCTAACATGCAGGTGAGGGGGGGGCAGTGGCGTGGCTATAACAAACACGGAAGGCGGTCGACCAGAACGTGAGGAGCGTCATGCGGCTCATGGAGCTGTGCGACACGCTGCCTAACATGCAGGTGAGGGGAGGGAGGGTCCGAGGGGTTGTGACGTGCCAGTGGCGTCTAGCTAGTAGTGCCATAACCAAAAGTTTTGGAGCAAAAAATAAATTAGGTTGGTGCCTACATTATTTAAAATCTTTTTCACACTTTTCCTTCAGATGTAACGGACTATACAAACCTTCGCCAGAACAGGGATTGCTGGACTCGTTTTATCCGGCTTCGTACCCTGAATTAAGATTGTTTTTTTTTATCTTTTAGTATTTTTTATTTAATTTTTTTTCATCAATCATCACGTCAGCCGAAAGACGTCCACTGCTGGACATAGGCCTCCCCCAAGACTCTCCACTCAGACCGGTCTTGTGCTTTCCGCATCCACCGCTTTCCCGCGATCTTAGCGAGGTCGTCGCTCCATCTTGTTGGAGGCCTACCGACACCTTGTCTCCCGGTCCGCGGACGCAATTTTTTTACTTTTACCTTAATTACTACTTACTACTACTTTACATACTTTTTTATCTTAATTTGATTGCTTAATAACTCTTGTCCAAGTGAGCGGTTAGTTCCAATGGAATGCCTAAAGTTTCCCGATGAGGGCTACGGGGCAAAATAAGAAACAAACAAGCTGAGATATGTGGTGCATAGGGGAAATTCGTGTCTGTACCTATCGTTGTCCAGCGATGGTGTAGCGTTGCACGCGGCACGGAATGCCAAGGACCTGGGTTCGATTCCCAGTGCTGGTCTTATTTTTCAGATTTTTCTGTGCATTTATATTTCAGTTTGTATTTTCAATTTTCGTACCCTGAACTCGTCCATCAATCCCCTACTTTCTGCAAAAATGTACTTTTTTTATACCACGTCGGTGGCAAACAGGCATGCGGTCCGCCTGATGTTAAGCGGTTACCGCCGCCTAGGAACGCTTGCAACACCCGAAGTATCACTCGCGCGTTGCCGACCCTGCATAAACCTTTTTATACCCAGTACCGGATTAGCCACGTAGCAAGAGTAACAAATGCTACGGGCCCCGCGACTCGGGGGGCCCCGCGGTCTAATATCTGTCTGACGGTAAAAAAAAAGTTTATTTGTAATCCATCTCAGCCTATATACGTCCCACTGCTGGGCACAGGCCTCCTCTCGGAATGAGAGGGCTTGGGCCATAGTTCCCACGCGGGCCCAGTGCGGATTGGGAACTTCACACGCACCATTGAATTGCTTCGCAGGTTTGTGCAGGTTTTCTCACGATGTTTTTCCTTCACCGCAAAGCTCGTGGTAAATTGCGCACATGAATTTGGAAAAACTCAGAGGTGCGAGCCGGGATTTGAACCCACGACCCTCAGCTTGAGAGGCGATAGGTCAAACCACTAGGCCACCACGGCTTTTTCACGGTTTTATTTAATACGTACCCTTTAACTTGAGAAACTATAGCAAACCAAGGGCCTCTTGACAGAATTTTCTGCAGGCCCCGCGCTGGCTTAATCCAGCACTGTTTGTATTGTACCCCTTTTGAAGACACACACACAAACATCACGCCTGTATTCCCAAATGGGGTAGGCAGAGCACACGAAACGTTACCGCTTCGGAGCCACTTTTAGCAATTTTAGGTTTAAAGTTTGATAAAAACGGTACAATAGTGACAGGTTGTGAGCCTGTCGCCTATGGTATACCTTAACCCATATCCTCAGTCGCCTCTTACGACATCCACGGAAGAAATGGAGAGGTGTGATTCTAACCCGACACCACACGGGGTCCCTTTTGAAGACCTTGTATTTTTTGTGCTGACAGGCGTTCGTGCACGTGTCGACAGCGTATAGCAACGCGGAGCTGTCAACAGTGGCGGAGCGCGTGTACCCTGCGCCCGCGCCGCTGCCCGCCGTGCTCGCCCTCACCTCGCACGTGGACGACTGTGCGCTCGCCTCCCTCACGCAGCAGTCAGTACAGTACCATCACTAGACATCGGATTATATGCATCTGCATGTTTGCATATGCAAATGCATATAATTATACTTTTAAAGCGTTATTGCATATTTCAGTACTAGCTTTTGCCCGCGGCTCCGCCCGCGCGGTATTCGGAATTTTCTCTGCTATAAACCTCACGGAGCCCGAGCCTTTCCAACGAATGCAAAACCTTTGAAATCTTTTCTTGCGTTCTAGAGTTATAGCGTCAGGAAGGAAAACCCGAATTATTTTTATATAGTAAGAATAGCGTTATTGCATATTTCAGTACTTTTTCGTTGACAGTGCATGTTTCAGTTGTTTTACGTGTTAGGCGTATTGTATTATGCTGTCGAAACGTTCAAACTATCTACGAAAATCTTATTTTTGTTGAAATAATGCCACCAGTAAAAAAAATACCCTGACTTTAATGGAACTTTGGACAAAACAAAATTACCAAAATTCATCAAAAAAATATCAAATCGATCAACATGTTCCCATTTAGCTGCAGAAATAGAAAATATGTATATACATATAAATAAGATATTTAAGTTTGATTAATAAGCCCTTCTACATCTACACCTGAGATACAGGAATTTTCCTAGTTCAGGGTAATGTGTGTTATTTGTCCCTTTTAATAAGTGTAGCCCATATATTTTATGGCAAACGTTGGTATGGCAAGTGAAATTCGGGCAAATGAAATTCGGGAATGTAAAGGTATACGATTTTGTGCATATTTCGCCCTTTTTTAGTGCATATTTGCATGCATATATTGGCATTTTGATAGTGCATATAATCCGATGTCTAACCATCACAATACAAGTAACAGGCAGTAGACCGACACGGCCGTATTCTTTATACCTACGGCTGCGCGGATCGCTAGGGTTGGCAACTACAAAAAGTAAAACAGTCGTGTGTAGATTTTGTGGGTGCGGTGGTGATCTCTCACCACCAGCAGACCCACTTTTTACCCGACTGCGAAGAAGGAAGTTTATGTGTTTGCCTCGTATGTATGTATGTATTTCGTTTTCCATCCAGTCGAATAAAAAAAAAGTTTACATTTTAGCCTATAAATAGACACAACTTGAACGATTTATTTTTTGTTTCTACGTGCATTTATAAAAGCGTGTTTTTCCTAGTGTTTTGTTTGTTTGTTTAAACACTTTATTGTACAAAAAGGAAATACAAAAATAACACACAAAAAAAAAGTGCTAAGTATAAAGGCGGACTTATCCCTGAAGGGGAGAAGGGATTGTTTTTGTTGTTTGTTCCGTGAATATTCTCAACTTCGTTAATACTATGGCAGTGTGTCTGTCGCAGGTACATAGCGCCCAAACCGAACACGTACACGTTCACGAAGGCCCTGGCGGAGAGCGTGGTCGAGCGTCACGGGAACACCGGGTACCCCATCGCCATCTTCAGACCCACCATTGGTAAGTCACTTTGCAACCTGTTTTAACCCCCGACGCAAAAAGAGGGGTGTTATTACTGACCTTAGCCTCTGAACAAATACGAATACTACTGGCTTAGCAAGATATCTAAAACTAATCTGCAAAGTATCATAACAATCAGTCCAATATTTACCGAAAAACTAACGGTTTTCAATGTATCACTTTGGAGCAGCCTGTGTATTTGGATGATCTGATTTCATAGATTTTTTCTTGTCTAATTAAGCAAATAACTATTTTAAGATATTGCTAAGTATCAGTCTTATCCATGGTTTCATTATTTGTCCAGAGGCTAAGGTCACCTTGTAGCCTAACCAAAAGTACATCAAATCGATTGAATAACAATAGAAATAAGTTTAATTTTTAAGATAAATTGCATTATGTCAAATGAAAATTATGTCAATTGTCGCGTTATAATCAATTTGCACCCGGTAAGTACTGGATTTCCATACAAATACGGTACCGGAACCGGGAATTCCCTGTTACCGCCATACAAACTCAATAGCGGGAGCAAACCCTAGTTGGCTTGTCTGCACTGGCCCCAGCGATGGCTTCCTGTCTCAAATAGTATATAGATATCATTTAAATATTGTGAATCTGTTTTTTTTTTTAAATACCTCGTTGTTTCTTGCCGGATTCTTCTCAACAGAGGTTTTTTCCGAACCGGTGGTAGATTTTATGTCGTTCATAAGTGCTTGTCATAGCTTGAATTGAATAAAGAGATTTTGACTTTGACTTTAAAATGAAACCCCCCCTCCAGTGATATCAGCGCTGCGTCACCCGTTCCCCGGCTGGATCGAGAACCTGAACGGGCCGACGGGCGTGGTCGTGGCCATCGGGAAGGGCGTGCTCCACGTATTCCGCTGCGCTGGTACCAGGGCAGACTTCCTGCCCGTCGACATCGCCGCGGACACGCTCATCGCCGTCGCCTGGGAGACTGCCGTCGACAAGTAAGTCAACTAAAACAATTTCCTTGCTCACCCGCGACCTTACGATAGCTAAAAGCTTATACAAAATACGCGTGTTTATGCAGTTCCTCCACCTCCACACTGTAAGAACACACCCAAATTAAACAAACCCATCTATATGTTCATTGATTGGACCTCCGCAAAGTAACGCCTGATTCAATAAATTAGACAAGTGTTAAAAATAAAGTTGTGTTAAATACTTGTGATGTATAGTATATAGATATCATTTATTAATGTTGTGAATCTGTTTTAAAAAAAAAAATACTCGTTGAGTTTCTTGCCGGATTCTTCTCAACAGAGGTTTTTTCCGAACCGGTGGTAGATTTTTTGACGTTCATGAGTGCTTGTTATAGCCTAAATTGAATAAAGATATTTTGACTTTGACTTTAACATGATGATTATTGGTTTGCACAATACCATATTATAACCATAAACATCTTTACACCAGTGTCTGACCTTGGAGCAGTGTCTGACATTGGAGACTTGGGGACATTGGTGCCTCAAGAGTAGTGTCTGACTTAGGGGCTGTGGAATAGTGTCTAAGATTAGAGGCTTAGAGCAGTCTGACATTGATGCTTCGAACAGTATCTAACTTTGGTGGCTTAGAGCAATGTCTAACACTGGGGGCTTAGAGTAGTGTCTGACTTAGGGGCTGTGGAATAGTGTCTAAGATGAGAAGCTTAGAGCAGTCTGACATTTATGCTTCGAACAGTATCTAACTTTGGGGGCTTAGAGCAGTGTCTAATATTGGGGGCTTAGAGTAGTGTCTGACTTAGGGGCTGATACAGGCCGAGAGTCTATTGCGGAGTCCGCCGATGTATCTAAATTGTAACCTTGTTATTCTACTAATATTAAATGTGAAAGTTTGTGTGAGTGAGTGAGTGAGTATGTTTGTTACTTCTTCACGCTGAAACGGCTAAACGGATTTGGATGAAATTTGACAAAATGTTAGTTTACAACCTGGATTAAAACATAGGATTATTTTTAACTCGATATTCCCACGGGGTAAATAACAACCGCTGGGCTTAGAGTCATGAAATTTGGTATGTAGGTAGCTGGACGTCTGTAATAACACATGGCTACTTTTTATCTCGATATTCCCACGGGATAGGGATAAAATATCGATATAACAATCGCTACGTTTAGAGTCATGAAATTTGGCATGGGTGTCTTAATTTAACGTCAATGAAAACCACGATGTAATTTAGTATTTCAAATAAATTCTTTTCTTTCTTCCCCAGGCCGACAGAGGTCCGAGTGTACCACTGCAGCACCGTGGAGAACCCGACGACGTTCAAAGCGTTCGAGGAGGCGATGCGGCACGGCGTCACGGAGCACCCCTTCGACAAGGCCCTCTGGTACCCCTCCGGGACCGCCGTCGAGTCCAAGTATGCTCTTAATATAACTATTGCTCTTACTCTTACTAAACTTCGTTTTTTAGGGCCAATCAACTATTTTACCGACACTTTATAATAATTTAATTAATTTATTCAGATAATTACTTTGGGCGTCTCCTGCGTTACCGAAAGTATCTCTGGCGTTCCCAAAAAAACCATACTTCCAACAAGGACGATTAATATTCGTCCTTGCTTCCAACAAGATATTTCGCGGTTTAATAGGTTGAATTTATGTAGGATATAGCATGTATTCATGTAGACCCATCTATAAAATTACAGAAAAAACATATTTACCTACTTACAAAAATCTGCAATTATTTGAAAAATGTCGCGGACAGATTAGTGTGGGTAAAAAAGTTAATTGGCCCTTTATAGCATTAGGAAAACGGTAAAGACTTTTTATTGACAAACGTTTTTAAAAAACAGTAACTATCATTTATGGCACTAAAATGATGTAAATGACCATAATGTCCTTGCTAATTGTTACAAGTTCGCTGTAACTTTTTTTCAAAAGTGTTTTTCAATAAAAAGACACGTATCTTGATTACCTTCTTTCTAATGCTAAAAAAAAACGAAGTACACTAGAGTCGCATTGACATATTGACAAAAGGCGCTTTGTTACCCCTCCGGGACCGCCGTCGAGTCCAAGTATGCTCTTAATATAACTATTGCTCTTACTCTTACTAAACGTCGTTTTTAAAGCATTAGAAAAACGGTAAACGATCTTAAGAGCCTTTTTAATTTGCACTTTAAAGTTGAATATTTCGCAAACAAATTACTGAATCGAAAAATCGTTTCAGCAAACTCCTAATGGTTTTAAAATACCTGTCCAACGATACCCTACACTATAGGGTTGGATGAGAAAAAAAAACACCGCCTCTTTACGTCTATGGGAGGTACCCTGAAAACAATTGTTTTTGAATTTTTAATTGTACTATTTTGTCGGCATAGTTTACCTATATATCCGTGCAAAATTACAGCTTTCTAGCATTGATAGTCCCTGAGCAAAGCCGCGGACGGTCAGACAGATAGACAGACATGGCGAAACTATAAGGGTTCCGTTTTTGCCATTTTGGCTCCGGAACCCTAAAAAATGACGTGTAAAAGTGCCCATTGCGGCCGGCCTATTTACTGAATAAATGATGTGAATTTGTTCGTAGGTGGCTGTACTGGTCGATGGAGTTCCTGCTACAAAAAGCGCCGCTGTTCGTGGCGGAGCACTGCGCGAGGCTGCTCGGCATCAAGACGCAGTCAGTATTTATATTTTTTATTCAATCGGATGGCAAACGAACAAGTGGGTCTCCTGCTGGTAAGAGATCACCACCGCCCATAGACACCTGCAATACCTGGGGGATTGCAGATGCATTGCCAACCTAGAGGCCTAAAATGGGATACCTCAACTGCCAGTAATTTCACCGGCTGTCTCACTCTCCACGCCGAAACAAAACAGCGCAAGCACTGCCGCTTCACGGCAGCCTCGGCTTCTTCGATTATCCTGGTTTTTATAGTTTTCCCTTTAAATTAAACCCTAACTCTGTACCAAATTTCAGCTCTCTGAGTTTATGGGAAGTATATAGTTCTATTTTGATGATCATGAGTGAGTGTCATAAATGCGAAACTTTGCTTTCGCTTAACTTCGGAAATAAATGACCTTCAGACTTGAAATCTTGGATTTTAAGTATGTGATTATAGCTTACTGGATGACGAAAATTTCTGCGTTCTGGTCTTATCCAGAGGTTCTCGAATAAGAGCCTAAAAATGCGGCGAAATGGTTCCAGTAAAGGATGGTACGGCAGTGCTTGCTTCATGCTCGACTTGGCGGGGGCACTCAAAGTCAAAGTCAAAGTCAAAATCTCTTTATTCAATTTAGGCTATGATAAGCACTTATGAATGTCAAAAAATCTACCACCACTGCCGTGCCCCCAGATATTTTCATGTATATGCAGAGCCTTGATTATTTATTAATATTTGTATTTTATAATCATTCTTATACATTTTTAAATGTCAAGCAAAGCAACTTTCACGTGATGACGTGAAAATTGTACATCAATTTTTTTTATTGTGCATTCAATTTATTTTGGCATTTGATTTTATGGGAATCATTGTTAATGTTTTTTGTTAAGACTTTCTTTTTGAAATAAAAAAAAAACATTAAAGTCACTTTAACCAAGGACGATTCTTTAACGAATAATAAGAGTAAGTAAAATATTTTTCAACAAAAACACCGCTTTGATAGGTAACTTACAGGCATCGGTTGCGACTTGCGCGCGAATCAGCTGGTTAAAGCGTCATAGAAATCCCGGAAATCGTCGACTAGTCGGCCGATTAGTCGGCTAGTCGGCTAGTCGGCCAAAGTCACGATCGGCACATCTCTATTCCAGACTGAGCCTGATCACAGTGGGCCAGCGCCTCTCCGCCATGAACGGCGCGCTGGAGTTCTTCTCGACGCGCGAGTGGCACTTCGAGACGGGCCGCGTGCGCGCGCTGCGCCGGCGCATGACGCACGCAGACCAACGGCTCTACAACCTGGACGTTGGCACCATCCGGTGAGTGCGCTCGCTCTGGCCAGGCTGAACGGGAGTGGCGGGGTTAAGGCACTTGTCCCGCCAAGAGCGAGTTAGCGATTAACTATCGGCGATTTTCTCGCTCAAAAAACGAACAAAAGATAGGGATCCTGTGTTAGTAAAAGAGACACATATAATAATATTAATAGTTAATCGCTGGCTGTTCACGTCGGCACCATCCGGTGAGTGCGCTCGCTCTGACCAGGCTGAGCGGGCGTACGTAGCGGGGTTTGAAAAACCTTTTTTTTAGCCGGTCTAGAGCAAACACGCCCGAAATAAGGTTCCGTAGACATTATAAAAAAAATCACAACCACTTTAAAAAAAAAATTTTTCGTTTTTTTTTTTAATTACCATTTTGTCGACTACTTTATTTGATATTCGTGCAAAATTACAGCTTTCTAGCAATGATAGTTCCTGAGCAAAGCCGCGGGCGGCCAGACAGACATGGCGAAACTATAAAAGTTCCGTTTTAGCCATTTTAACTACGAAACCCTAAACTTATTGTACCTAGATAACCGACGCGGCCTAGAGTGACAACTGTACAATTCCTCTGCAGGTGGGACGAGCACTACGGGAACTTCGTGAAAGGCATCCGCAAGTACCTGCTGCGGGAGCGCGACCAGGACATCGCGACCGCCCGGAGACACCTCAGGAAGTCAGTATCTTTAGCTTAGCTTGTGAACATCGATCATCATCATTGGTCCTTGATGTCGGCGCCATTGATATAAACGCCATCTAGCGGCAGCGGTTTAAAACATTTAGTTGGTTTTGATCCTAAGCGCATTGCAGCATTTTTACCTGAGTTATGCGCCCTCTAGTGAGGCTTGATGTAACTATCGTTGGAATTCACTCCGTGAATCAGGTGACGTCAGGCTAGAGGTGGGGGTTGTTATTTATTGTGGGATAATTTAGACCATTTTCTTCCCACCGCCGAGCTGCCTGGTCGTCTAATTGGTGAGCGTATCACACCTGAATCACTTTTCTCTTTTAATATGCGCGAACCTAGGTTATCACTCGGTGGCGCCCTCTACCGGAATAAAAAGTATCCTATGTCAATCCTTGGGGCTTAAACTATCTCTATACCAAATTTCGTCAAAATCGGTTCAGCGGTTTCGACGTGAAAGCGTAACAGACAGACAGACAGAGTTACTTTCGCATTTATAATATTAGTATGGATTATGTCTTCTCTTACTACTACCCTCATTTACAGTTTTGAATTAATAACGGTTTTAGGCTATTTGTACTTGTTTCGACAATGGAGGGCCAAGACGATTCTGATGACGAGTGCCGTGCTTCGCCCATACTACATCGTCCTAAATCCGACATATATAGCGCTTTCAACGGTAGCAAACTGGAAAATAACCTAACCATAAAAATTTCATTATTTATGGTTAGGTCAGTTTTCCAGCTATGTCGACGACTTTAGTTCTTCGACGAATTTCCGTATTCCGAATTCTATCGCGCAAAGCTCCAAACATAGCTCTCTCCATAGCTCGTTGCGTGACTCTGAGCCTCTCTAAGAGGCCAACACTGCCGCCTTAAGGAGAAAAACCATAAGTGACATTTTTTGCAAAATTTATTTTTCACCAGCCTCGTACTCAGGAAAAAAAACTGAGTACGAAGCTGGTGAAAAGTCAATTTTGCAAAAAATTTCACTTATGGTTTTTCTCCTTAAGGCGGCAGAACAGTCAAGGACCACGGTCTCAACACCATAAATCATCACTGGTCGCAACACACACTGGTCGAAGACTAGTCTTCAGGCACTGCGGAATATTAGACTAGAAGATATCACAAATTTTCTTGAACGCTGCCCATCCGAGTTGGATCATTTTTCCTATGATATAGATAGGAAAATGCAGGTGGTAGGACCTTGTGCAAGGTCCGCCCGGATTGCTACCACCATCTTGCTCGCTAATCCTGCCGTGAAGCAGCAGTGCTTGCACTGTTGTATTTCGGCGAGGAGAGTAAGACAGCCGGTGAAATTACTGGCACTTGAGGTATCCCGTCTTAGGCCTCAAGGTAGGTAACGCATCTGCAATGCCCCTGGTGTTGCAGATGATTATGGGCGGTGGTTGGTGATCTCTTACCATCAGGAGACCCACTTGCTCGTTTGCCATCCGGTCGAATAAAAAATAATTATATAGATAATAGTTTCTTTGCGCGATAGAATCCGGAATACGGAAATTCGTCGAAGAACTAAAGTCACTGACATAGCTGGAAAAATATGCAAATTGAAGTGGCAATGGGCGGGCCACATCGCTCGAAGAACAGATAACCATTGGGGGAGAAAAGTTCTCGAGTGGCGACCACGAACCGGAAGACGAAGCGTTGGCAGGCCTCCCACCAGGTGGACTGACGACATCGTGAGAGTTGCGGGAAACCGGTGGATGCAAGTGGCGAGTTGTCGTTCATTATGGCGTTCTAAGGGGGAGGCCTTTCCCCTTCCTTCCTTTCTTCTTTTCTTTTTTTTTCTTTTTCCTTTCTTTTTTTTTTCTTTTTCCTTTCTTTTTTTTTTCATTAAGGGGGGGGGGGATGGAAAACTCTTCTACGAGCCCTATGTCCCTAATGAGGGATAACAGGATCACATCATCATCATCATCATCATCATCAAGGGGGAGGCCTTTGTCCAGCAGTGACAGCAGTGGCACGTCTACCGGCTGATGATGATGATGATGATGATAGGTATAGATAATACGGAACCCTCTGTGCGCAATTCACTCACCAACACCATTTGTCCATAGAATGTGGGTCCTCCATCAGGCGGTGAAGTTCGCGTCGCTTCTGTTGCTTCTGCGACTAATCTTGCAGAGCCGGCACGCGCGCGCGTTCGTGTACGGAACGCTGCGACTATTGCTGTCTCTCTTCAGCGCGGTGTACGGCCGCCTGCGCGCGTGAGAGCGAGCGGGACGCGTATACAACCCAGCGGCGTAGGATAAATCATAGATGAACTAAACCAGAGTGGTAAAATATCCGATAGGTTATTTGAAATCGCCAATTAATTGTATTGTAATTTGTACTATTTTAACTTTTATTTAAACTCACTTTTTGTCTGTTCTTAACTGAATACTTCTCTCATTCCCTCAAAGGTTGACTGGGAGAGATCACCTTTATACAGTTGAACAAATTATATATCATGACCGAGTGTGGGTGACCTTTGTGCTACTAAATGTCATGTTGACATTTCATACTTTTGTCAAGGAAATGATAGTGAAAATTGATTAATTATAACCTAACCATTAAAAAGTTGGAAAACCCCCGACTTTGTCATTACGAAGTTCAATTTATCTCAAAAATGGCTGAACCGATTTTGATAAAAAATGGCTAAGAACCATAGCTAGTAAACCTGCTTTCAAATAAAATCGTACCACCCGTTTAAGAGCTACAGTGCCACAGACACAGACACACATAGCGGTCAAACCTACAACACCCCTCTTTTTGCGTCGGAGGTTAAAAATGTTAAAAATCCTTGAATGGACCAAATCTGGCTGCTGAAGCTTGTTTTAGGTACATTTAGTAAAATACCTATCAAAACCAAAATTGTAATCAGTAGAATTTCCATGACTATACAATTAATTGAACCATCTAGCCTGGCAACGTAGCAGTCCTCTGGTGTTGTGGGTGTCTATGGGCCCACTTACAGTCACCAGCACCAATATCTGACACAACAAGCGTGCATAAATATCTGATATAACTGTCAGATATTTTTGCACGCCCCGCTGTGGCAGATATGATTGCTAGGGACTGTACCATCTTTACCATAACCTAATTTTATTTTTATTTATAATATGTATGTTCTGTAAGTTATTTATTTTTATTATAATAGGTCTTTTGCCGCTCCTTTTTAAAAGCATTATAATTAATTATTAAAAAATATATATTTCTATGACGGTAGATTTAAGTATTCTGCTCAAATTAGGTAAAATAAGTAAAGTATTATGACAAAATATATTAAATATAAATTAATAATATAACTATAAGGAAATAGGTTCTATTGTTTAAACATAAGGTAGGGGTTAAAGGTTTGGTGTAAGTTATTGTGACAAATAATAACAATTGTGATTTTGTGATATTATATTAAATATATTTTCTTAAGTAACAATTTTTGGTTTTATTTTTATATTTAAATCCCTATTACTTTGGTATTTGGGTGAATCCACGAGCTTCTCAACCGCTGTCAGTCCCTTGCCTGCGATTTTAAGAATTGGAAGAAAGAAATGAAATGAAATTCTTTATTTGCATTGAACGGGTTACATTATGTCAAGATCTTAATTATATATGTCATAGTACAGCCGCTCAGCCCTTAGGGGCATACAAATATTAGTCCTTAAAACTAAATTACTTAAATAATCAAATAATGGTAATAATAATAATGTTAATTATTTATTTTTTTCGAAAAATTCATTGACTGAATAGTAGCATTCTATTTGCAACCATTGTCTAAGCTTAGTATAAAACATATTTCCAGTTAAAGTTATAGTTTTGGGTACCGTATTATAAATTTTACTTAGCATGTAATACGAATTCTTTTTAAAAAGGCTCAATTTGGTTACAGGTAATTTTAATGGCTTTTGTGTAATTGTTCGTTTATTGTGATTGTCTTTTATTATAAATAGTTCCATGTGCTTTCTTACAAATGTACACGCCTCCAAAATGTATAGGCAGGTAAGAGTCAGAATCTTATTCTCCCTGAAGAATCTATTTCAATACAAAAATCAATGCATATGAATTATTTACTTCTTAATATAAACAACTAGGGACTGACAGCGGTTGAGACGCTCGTGGATACACCCATTTACAGAGTTTCGAACCCAAATGGAGTCTGCCACACTGATGTAGAGGCATGTTATGAATCGTAATAGTAATAGAAACTTAAAAGTTATTTCATGTGACCAAGGCTCGGAACCGGTTTTATAAAATAGCGGTGAATACCGGTTTATTTCGATTTAATTTTGAACTTTCATAAGAACGCGAACGTTTTTAAGAACTTAACTAGAACCTTAATAAACCGGTTTATTCGACGAGTGACAGCTGGCCGGCCGGCGGCGGGCGGCGACGTTTATCCTGCGCCGGAATAAACCGGTTTTTATTGTTCTAAACCGATTAATCTGACAATAACTTTATGGAAATGATCCCTTAAAAACCGGTTTAAAAATAACGGTTTCGTGAACGAAACCAAAAGGTTTTGCGCCAAGTACATGATAACGGTTTGGAAATTTAACTGGTATCTGAGCCTTGCATTTAAATACGAGAGAGAGAGAGGGACGGTACGATACCAAACTTGGATTTTGGATTTTCGTAGTAGTCCTCTTGGGAGACGCTGATTTTTCCGCGGGTATTCCCTTGACTTGTCTACTCTAATTGTATCGAAAATACAAACTGAAATATAGATGCACAGAAAAACCAGAAAAATAAGACCAGCGCTGGGAATCGAGCCCAGGTCCTCGGCATTCTTCGTGCTATACCGCTACACCACCGCTGGACAACGGTACAGACACGAATTTCCCCTATGCACCACATATCTCAGTTTGTTTGTTTCTTATTTAGCCACTTAGCAGCGACACTAGCGACATCTATGCTGTAGCCCTCATCGAAAAACTTTCGGCACTCCATCGGAACTAACCGCTCACCCGGACAATACCCGGGTATTTTCGCTATAGGTTTTCGAAAAGTAACAAAAATTTGGAAATGAAATAAAAAATACAAAAAGATTCCAAAAACCAATCTTACTCTAATTGTATAAAAACAAGGCACAACCTTTGCCGCGAGCACGCAGCGAATTCGTTAGACGCTCGCAGCGAAATCGCTAATCGCAAATAATAAGAAGGGCTACTCCGAAACACAAAATTCGAAGTTCGTATCGTGCGGTCCCTCTGACACTTATACTATTTAATACGAGAGCGAGAAGGATCGCACGACACGAACTTCTAATTTTGTGTTTCGGAGTAGCCCTTCTGGCTCTTAACGTACTCACTCACCACCGTAGTGGCTGCGAGCATGAACACTCAAGACAGTGCTGCTGGAAAACTGCGCCCCGCACACATCACACATAAACGGGGTGTGAGCATCGTGCAGCATCAGATGCTGATTCAAACTCTGCCGCCTTTGAAACTTTTTCTCACAAACATTACAACTGAACGGCCAGCTCTTCTTCCCATGCGTCTTCATGTGAGTCCATAAATTAGACGCTTGCGTGCACTTTTTCTTACACACTTTGCACTCATACGGTTTCTGTCCTGTGTGTATTCGATGGTGGACTTTTAGATCCTGTGCATTTTTGAAAGTTTTCTCGCATAAATTGCAAGGATAAGGCCTTTCCGCGCTGTGGGTCCGGGCATGGTTTCTCAGGTGAGAATTGTCTATAAAGCTCTTGTTGCACACAGAACAGCTGTAAGGTTTCTCGCCAGTGTGCGTTCTCCGATGGGTCTTTAAATGCGCGCGCTGTGTAAAACGCTTCGGGCAGAACTCGCAAGCATAAGGCTTCTCCCCTGTGTGAATCCGCTTATGGATGTATAAAGTGTCAAACCGCCTGAACTGTTTGTTACAAACATCGCAAGAAAACGGTTTCTCACCGGTGTGCACGCGTTTGTGAGCGTCCAGCGTCTGCCAGATGCGGAACGATCGCTTGCACACGTCACAGGTGTACGGTTTCTCGCCCGTGTGCACCCGACTGTGGATCCGCAGAGCGACTTCCACCCTGAAGCTCATGTTGCAGAATGTACAGCGGAAAGGTTTCTCGCCCGTGTGCACTCGGCCGTGTTCGACACACTCCCGCTCAAACCTGAACCTTTTCTTGCACACTTTGCATGAATATAGCTTCTTCTCCTTCTCCCCTGTGTGTTTTCGAACATGCTTCCGTAAAGTCTCGGATCTACGGAACTTTTTCTTGCAAACCTTGCAGGAGAAGGCCTGCTCGCCTAGATGCACTGTCCTAATATGTATACTCATCTTATGCTTTAGCCGAAACTGTTTCTTGCACACATCACAGATATAAGGTTTCTCGCCCGTGTGCAGTCGAACGTGTTCGACCAAGCTATTCTGGAATCTGAACTTTTTCTTGCAAATATCACACGAGAATGGTTTTTTTGTGCGATGACAGATATGATCACCTAATGAGGCCAAGGTATCAAACTGTTCTTCGCAAACCCCGCAGTAGTACGTTTCTTCATCAGTCTCAAATGCTTGATTATCATCCAATAAATCTTCACTATCACTATTAAAACTTTTAAATTCATCTATAATTTTTATATTCGTTGTCTTCACTTTATTTCCAATATTAATTCGTTCAAGACTTACATAGCAGGGCTTTACCATTTGATTTTGTAAGTTATTCTTGTTGGTCCGTTCACTCGATGATTTGTATGGCTGACAAGTTTTATGTTTCATGTGATCAACATACTCCCATGTGGCTTGGAACTGCTGATGGCAAATTTCACAGGCTATGGCCTGTTCCTTTGCATGCCTTTTGATATGCCTTATTAAACCATATTTCCTCACGGTCGACAATCCGCAATAATCACAATTATAATAAATCTTTGTAATAACATCTTTAGGAGTTTTTCTATTCATTTGCTCACGGAATGGATCCCTTTCATGGATCTTTAAATGCCTAGTCATAGATTGTTTTGATTTAACCCCATTGCCGCAAATATGGCAGACAAATTTCCCTTTTCTCTTTACTTTTTTTTCAATTTTGATGGTATTTATTTCATCCTGCGTATGGGAAAGGATATGGTTCATTAAGTGTTGTTTGTAACTAAAAAACCTTTGACATATCTGGCATATGAACGCTTTTTTACATGAAACATGTTCTAACTTCACATAGCATGGTGTGAGCGAGATTAGTTCGCTTTTGGGAACTGCAGTACCAGTAGAAACATCAGGTGTTTGAAGGCGGGATACCTCAGAAACCTTCGGAGCATCACTGGACGTTTTTCTGAAACTGGGGTCTTGAAGACTAGCAGCAATGCCTTCAGGTTTACAATCCGTCCTGGCTGTTTTATTAACATCAGCATCTCCATCATCAGAATTAGTGAGAGAAACATCGGCGTTCTGTACTACTTCTTTATTAGGCACATTATTACTGGTGTCTTCAAGATTAAAAGAAACGATTCCTAAATCCTTGCACATTTTATTACTAGACTCTTCAACGCTAGAAGGGACTTTAGCAGAGCTTCGTGCTAAGTCTGTGTTATATATAGTATAGTTATGTGTAGTAGAGACATCAGCAGGAGATGCTGGTGTCCTGAAAATATCGGAAACACTATCATCTTCAAGGCCATTAGAAATGTCTTCAACCCAAACTGGTTCTGTCTTGCAAATTATATTAGCGGCCTCTTCCAGGCTAGAAAGGTTGTTAGGGTTCCTTGTTACTGCTGCATTACGATTATTATTATTAGAGTCTTTAAGGGAAGGTTGGTTTGTAGAGACATCAGTTGGTGCTGGTGTCCTGGCCACATTAGTAACAATAGCATCTTTAGGACTGTTAGGAACGTCTTGAGGGGCCCAAACTGATTCTGCCTTACATATTTTATTACTGGCCTCAAGCATGCTAGGATGAGTATTAAAAAAGTTGTTAGGGTTCCGTGTTACTGCTGCATTAGGATTATTACTACTAGAGTCATCAAGGGAAGGTTGGTTTGTAGAGACATCAGTTGGTGCTGGTGTCCTGACCACATTAGTAACAATAGCACCTTCAGGACTGTTAGGAACATCTTGAGGGGCCCAAACTGGTTCTGGCTTGCAAATTTTATTAGTGGCCTCTTCCAGGCTAGAAGTGTTGTTAGGGTTCCTTGTTACTGCTGCATTACGATTATTACTATTAGAGTCTTCAAGGGATGGTTGGTTGATAGAGACATCAGCAGTTGGTGCTGGTGTTCTGACCACATTAGTAACAATAGCATCTTCAGGACTGTTAGGAACGTCTTGAGGGGCCCAAACTGGTTCTGCCTTGCATTTTTTATTAGTGGCCTCTTCCAGGCTAGAATGAGTGTTAAAAAAGTTGTTAGGGTTCCGTGTCACTGCTGCAATAGCATTATTACTACTAGAGTCTTCAAGGGAAGGTTGGTTTGTAGGGACATAAGTTGATGATGGTGTCCTGACCACATTAGTAACAATAGCATCTTCAGGACTGTTAGGAACGTCTTGAGGGGTCCAAACTGGTTCTGGCTTGCAAATTATATTACTGGCCTCTTCCAGGCTAGAAAGGTTGTTAGGGTTCCTTGTTACTGCTGCATTACGATTATTACTATTAGAGTCTTCAAGGGAAGGTTGGTTGGTAGAGACATTAGCAGTTGGTGCTGGTGTCCTGACCACATTAGTAACAATAGCATCTTCAAGACTGTTAGGAACTTCTTGAGGGGCCCAAACTGGTTCTGTCTTGCATATTTGATTAGTTACGTCTTCCAGGACAGAATGAGTGTTAGAAACACCCCTAGGGTTTTGTGTTACTTCTGTATAATGACCATTTCTACGCTTACTCTTGGAGTCTTGGTTAGTAGAAACATTATTAGGGACAGGTTCTGGTGTTCGGGCTGCATTAGCAACACCAGCTTCTTCATTGCTGGTTGGAATGTCTTGAACGCCCTGTACAGGTTTTGTCTTGGTCGGTATATTAGTAGAGATACCTTTAAGGGTCCTGTGACTGGTAGAAACAACCCCAGGGTCTGGTGTCTCCGTCTTGGGTTGCGGATCACTCGTGTTAGCAGCACATGCTCTTGCAACTGAAACATAATAAATGGTCCTTATTATAAGTGTGAAAGTTTGTGAGTGATGTTTGTTACTTCTTTAAGCTGAAACGGCTGGACGGATTTGGATGAAATTTAGCAAAAAGTTAGTTTATAAACTGGATTAAAACATAGGATACTTTTTTCTCAATATTCCCACGAGATAGGGGTAAAATCTCGAAACAACAACCGCTGGGTTTAAGTCATTAAATTTGGCATGGTTGTTTTAATGTAGATCAGCCAAATATGTGGTCTCCACCCTAAAGTTGATAATCGTTTGCATGTCATAAAACAATAATGCCAATAGACGTGTCTGTCAACTTGAAAGTTCGACTTTAGCGACATATTAATTTGATAGAAACTTGTTTGAAAATTGATAGACCACTTATTTGGCTAATGGTACCTAAAAAAAAAAAAAAATTTTAATGAAAACCACGATGTAATTTTCGGGAATTCCCACAAGAATTTAATAAAATCCAGGATATCAAATTCAACTGCTGTACCTAATGATACAGCAGAACCCGTGGGTAAAAACTAGTCAATGATAAAGTAATTGCAGCCATAGTAACCTAATGGTTTGACCTCTCTAGCAGAGTATCGTGGGTTCGAATCCGAGTTCGCACCTTTTAATTTTTCGAAGTTCATGAGCAAAATTACATTTGAAACTTACTACAGCGAAGGAAAACATCGTGAGGAAACCTGCACACCATTGAAGTGATTTAATGGTGTATGAAGTTCTTAATCCGCACCAAGCCCTCTTGTTCTGAGAACACGCCTGTATCCAGCAGAGGGAAGTGTATAGGCTGGGATGATGATGGGATGATGTGCTTAAGAGACAGTTTATAAAATAATGAGCTTTGTAACTATAACAAAAATTTATACTCAAGACAACAGGATAGGTGAAAGTAAATAAATGCTCGTAAAAAGTACAGTCAGTAAAAAAGCTTGTATTAAAAATCAGGGTTGTTGCTGATGCAGGTTTCTACTATATCAGCGGATGCTGATGCTGATGCTGATATTAATAAATTACTTCAATAAATCATATCCTACTAGGAAATTAATAGTAAAACAATAAAAGGCAATTTATACATAAAGAAAACACTTTCAACTAATTGTTGACAAAACAATGAAATGAGGGAACAAGTGACAGCTTTTATTGTATAACTGTCTGTGATTGGTCGAAACTTCCACGTGCCTCGCGGTAAGTCCCGCCTTCAACAAACACGTTACGACTTGAATATCAGCATTAAAAATCAGCATCGATTGTTGCTGATGCTGATGCGGATGCTGATATAAAAAACCATGCTGATTATCCGCGGATGCTGATGCTGATGCTGATATTCGCAACAACCCTGTTAAAAATGTTTCTACAAGCTTTTCTTTAGCTTGCCCTGTTTGTTTATTTATTACTAGCTTTTGCCCGCGGCTCCGCCCGCGTGGTATTCGGTTATCGCGGCTGTTCCCTCGGGAACTGTGCATTTTTCCAGGATGAAAAGTAGCCTATGTCACTCTCGGGCCTATGAACTATCTCTATGCCAAAAATCACGTCGATCCGTCGCTCCGTTACGGCGTGAAAGATGGACAAACATACAAACACACAAACACACTTTCGCATTTATAATATTAGTATGGATGGATTTGTTTGTTCGAGTCAAATTAAGGAAGCTAAATTTGGCCCACAACCAGTGTTCCAATTGACTTGAAATATGGCATACTTATGTAAATTTGGTGACAATACAATAATCAGGTGGTGACATCCTGGTAGTCCTGCCAGGATCGTCTCCGCAGGACGGAACTCTTCAACGGTTAATGGCATTGACTTGAAATTTGGTCCAGAAATGTAGTGTAGTGTAATTTGCAGGTGCACCTTGGAGGAGGACCTTGTGCAAGGTCCGCCCGGATTGCTACCACTATAATGCTCTCTAATCCTGCCGTGAAGCAGCAGTGCTTGTTTGTGTTTCGGAGTTGAAAGTAAGACAGCCGGTGAAATTACTGGCACTTCAGGTATCCCATCTTAGGTCTCTAGGTTGGCAATGCATCTCCAATCCCTCTGGTGTTGCAGGTGTCTATGGGCGGTGGTAATCCCTCACCATCAGGAGACCCACTTGCTCGTTTGCAATCCAGTCGAAAAAAAAAATTTTTTTTAAAGTAGTTTGGATGACAATGCAAGTACAGTCAATAAAAACTACAGTCAACTTGTATTAAAAATGAAATTTTTAACAAAAACATTTTTAAACAAAAAATTTTATTAAAAGTGAAAACAACTTTTAAAGGTAAGCGGTTATTTTTACGCTACCCTCTTTTCGATCTTCAGCAGATCGTCCACCTTTGCGTAATTTCGCTTTTTGGCGAAACTTAACCTGTCTGCTAACCTGGTGATGCTACATCTGTCGCCTGCGACTTTGCTTGATGATGAACAGCATACAATGCCTCCCAAAGAGCCTCCACATACTCTGCCTCCCACGCGGCTTCCTCTTTCACTAAATCCATTGCCATTCTAAGCTTTTGTGCCTCAGTTTTGTGCTAAGCTTCTGATTAAGTATTCTTCACAGAAAGAGGTTATAAAAATAGTAGCATATTATCACGAATAATCAAATAAATGGTAATCACAAAATGCTACCGTCACAGCATTAGAGTTATTAATTTTATTGAAAACAAACTCAACACTATTTTGGCGTAGAAACAAAACAAACCGGTTTTTTTTTCATACGTTCCGTTTTGTGATAAGTAAAGGCAATGACGTCCATACAGCCATGGCCGATGAAAAATGACTGAACAACATGGTTACTACGAAACTCGAAGTTCGTGTCGTGCGGTCTTAAATAGTATGAGAGTGTATGAGTGTTCATCATTCCAACCTATTTACGTCTCACTGCTGGGCACAGGCCTCCTCTCAGAATGAGAGGGCTTGGGCGGATAATTTTATTTTAGATTTTTTTACTTTTTCATATATTGACAGGGCAATTGAGCCGAACATGCCTAAATCACATGCCCATGGACACCCGTGACACGAAGGGTATCACAGGTGCGTTACCCTTTTTATTTAATTTATTGCGAATTTGATTTTAAACATTTCATATTTTAAGAGAAAAAATATTAGGAATGAAAACCAGGATCAACTTTGAATATTTTTATTTTTATCGAGCTTTACAGAACCGAATTATATTATGCATAATGTGTAGCGGTGACCGTTAATGCGCAAAAAGCACAGATATGATATGATAGGTCCGTCCGCAAAAGGCATCGTAAGGCAAATTAACGGTCAGCGCTACACTAACGTGCCAAGAACTGTTCTTACTATGTAACAACTAATTAATAGGAACATTTTGATGGCAATTATAAAGAAACACTTACAACTAAGTCAACATCAATTTATCACACAGCTTCCAAAGTCTTATTGCCGTAATAAAAAAAAAAACATAAAATAATCTACTTTGATTTTGATTTATAAAAAGTCAACACTTATCATCATTACTTAATCATCTTAAAAAAAATGTCCTAATGCCAAGGACCTTACCTTTTACATTGATAAAAAAAATATTTTCGGGTGAATCCACGAGCGTCTCAACAGCTGTCAGTCCCTTGCCTGAGATTTTAAGAATTGGAAGGAAGATTGTTTTTTAATTATGACGTAAATAGCTTCTGTACTCGGTAGACATAGGCGTTATCGGGTATTTTTGATAACGGTTACCCAACGGTTATTTGGTTTCAATATCGGTATCGACAACCGTTGTCGAATATCGGTACCTACCATTTCTAACCGTGTCCTATCTATTATAAAAATATCGTGAATTACGTTGAATAGCTAGCAAGTTAGGTGCGGGTTGGTAGCACTGCGTGATCGCGTGGCGTGCGGTTAGCGCAATATTCGCTCTATCTCATTTTTGCAACTTCATAGTCGATCAGAAAGAAAGAGAAAGCATAATTATTTTAGTTAGGTATCAATAGCGAAACTCGCCACGGCTGCGTCAACGGGCGGGAGTTGCCTTGTAAAGAATGTATGGTAGCTGATAACCGCTACTAGATTGTGATAACTCCGATAGCTAAGTTACTGGCTTGACAACCGTTTTCGGTTACGTTTCGATATATCGGACACATGCCTAGTACTCGGCCCCGGGATCTATTTCAATACAAAAATCAATGCATATGAATTATTTACTTCTTAATATAAACAGCTAGGGACTGACAGCAGTTGGGACGCTCGTGGATTCATCCTTTCATACCTGGCAAGTCGATTTTTATAGATAAAAAATGTTCCGGTGGTATAAATTTTAGTTTAACATTATTTAGTTTATTATGTGTCTTTTAGTTTCATAGTTTAAACAATAAACACTAAAATCTATGCAAATCCCAGCTCACCCCGTATTGGGTCAGAAGGGATAGGAACAAATAAAAAAATTACGAGAGCAAATTACGAGAAAAAAAGAGAAAGGTATATGTCTAATAAAAACATAAATAAACTACTTTTAGAGCATGTTGAGCCAGAAATTTTAAGTAGCAAGTGAAAACACCAAATATTTATTCTATCCCCCCCCCCCCCGCAATCCCTTTCACCCCTTTATACAGTTTGATTCATTGAATTGAATATACCTAGTTTTTTATTTGATTGACAAAAATATACTCAGCGACACAAAATTTGGCCCACTCTTCATACTAAATTACCGATTCTGCATACATATGAGGGCCAATTTTTTGCCGCTGAGTATATTTTTGATCAAATTTTTGCTCACATGCTTATAAAAGGTTTTAATTGAATACTGAAAACCTGAAACTTGTAGTATGTCCGAAATCAAGAAGTTTGAAGTTGCGAGTATAGAAAAAATTATGAACACTTATATATGTATAATTGTTGTTTTTAAGCAACAAAAAATCTAATTTTACAGTAAATCGAAAATACGGAATTTGACTATTTTGTATATATTTTATAAATTAAAACTACACAATGCCTGTTATCAAATAGAGAAAAAAAATTTAAGCTACCTTCACAAATAACAAAGTTATAAAGGATTGAAATTCAAGATTAGACAGAGAACGACATACTGGCATGTGACGTCACACGCCAGTACCGCCATACTTGCTGCATAGAGAAAAGCGTTTGAGAAAGAGACAGGTATAAAGATTTTAAAAAAAATCGCTATAAATCCAATTTTCAACCGATTTAAGTTTTCTCTTCGCTAAACATTGTCTGTATACTTATATTTTCATAATAATATTAAGATATGGCAAATTCAGAAGTAGTCAAATACCGTATTAATCTGGTTTTCAGGGCTAAAATAAAGTTTTTTTACTGGAGTTGTGCCTTCGAATTATTTTTTAATGGCGTCAACATCCCTATTGTACGCTGTGGCGCCGCCGCTTGTGCCAACTTAGCCCACTGCTGTTGGCATACTTCTCCCCGCACACATCACAACGATACGGTTTCTCTCCTGTGTGCTGCTTCAAGTGGCTCTGAAGATGCTTGCGCTGCTTGAAACTCTTCTTACACACATCACACGTATACGCCCACACATTGGAGTGGGATATCAAATGGACAGCCAGATGAGAACCCCGCGCAAACTGTTTCTTACACACTTTACAGTGATAAGGTTTCTCGCCTGTGTGCACGCGTCTGTGCACCGTGCGTTCGTGTGGCGTCGCGAACTGTTTTTCGCACACATCGCAGTGGTACGGTTTCTCGCCTGTGTGCGTTCGAACGTGGTATGTTAGAATATTTTTAGCTGTGAATTGTTTATCGCAAAACTTGCAACCGTAGGGTCTCTCGCCTGTGTGCGTCCGACGGTGACGGACTAAATGAGCCCTCTGTTTATAACGTTTCGGGCAGAATTCACAGTGAAAAGGTTTCTCGCCTGTGTGAATGCGTTTGTGGTTATCAAACGTGGAATTAAGACGGAACTGTTTCTTACACACTTCGCAGGTGTACCGTTTCTCTCCTGTGTGAACAGTGCCGTGCTCTTTTAATTTAGCGCTGTCGCGGAACTGTTTCTTGCATATATCACACGAATACGGCTTTTTATCTGAGTGTGTGGATATATGGTTTAATAAAGCGCTCTTTCGTAGGAATCTTTTCTCGCATATGTCGCAGGCGAAAGGCCTTTCGCCTGTGTGACTGCGAGTGTGCGTTTCTAATTCGCCTGGTGATTTATATTTTTTCTTACACATTTTGCATGAATATGGTTTCTCTGGTTTCTTGCCCGTGTGCAGTAACTTGTGAAGTCTCAGTGATCGATTATGAGTAAACTGCTTCTGGCAAATGTTACACGTTGGTTTCTCATCGGCGTGTACGACTTCGTGTACTCTCAATTGGGCCTTTGTCCTGTAACGTTTCTCGCATATTTCACACGAAAATGGTTTCTCGCCTGTGTGAACCCGGAAATGTGTGTCCAAAAGGCACTTGTGCTGTACTTTTAGATTGCAAATTTTGCAAGTAAAAGGTTTCTTCGGACCTTTGCATTGGTGATCCCCGAGCTGGGACATACTCTCGAATTGTTTCTCGCAGACCCCACAGTAGTAGGTCTCCTCATTAGGCCCCAGCACAGGCTCATCTTCGCGTATTTCATCATCATTTATATCATCTTCACTGCTTGCAACAGTTTCTTCAATTTTCAACAACTTCTCATCAATTACATCAGTAACATCTTCAGATTTGGTCTCAAGACTTACAGCTGCTTCTCCCACTCCCAAGGCATCATCAGAAGCCTTCAGGTTCTCTTCATCATGAACCTTCATGTGCTCCATGAGCTCCCACGCAATTTTGAACGGTTCATTGCAGACAGTGCAACACACAGGAGGCTGTTTCTCATGCGCTGCCAAATGCCTCGCCAGACTTTCTTTCCTACTCGACTGTTTCCCACAAACATCGCACTTGTATACGCACTTCACAATCTTCTTCGGTCTCTTCCTTAACACCTGCTTCATAAAAGGATCGCGCTTCGCGTGTATCTTCAGATGTCTCACCAAACCGTCTTTCCGAGACAGCCTCTGCCCGCATTTGTGACATTTGAATTTCCCTGTGCCTTTAGGTTTCTTCTCTATTTCGATGGTGTTAATTTCCTCTTGTGTGTGCGTGAGGATGTGACGGGAGATACCTCTTTTCTCGCTCAACGGCTTCTGGCATATTGGGCATTTGAATTTCTTCTTTTGGAGAACGCGTTCTAGTTTAACGTAGCAAGGCTTGAGGGAGATCTTTTCTTCACTTATCGCGTAGGAATGAGGCGTGAGACCTGATAGTTGTGGCTCTTCGAGGAACTCGTTGGCAATGTCTCCTGTCTTGGACTCTGCGAGGCTTTTGTCTGTCCCGAATCCATGGAAAACTGGAAGATGATAATTACTTTAGCTTAGGGTATACTTAAAAAGCCGTGGTGGCCTAGTGGTTTGACCTATCGCCTCTCAAGCAGAGGGTCGTGGGTCCAAGCCCCGGCTCGCACCTCTGAGTTTTTCGAAATTCATGTGCGGAATTACATTTGAAATTTATCAGGAGCTTTGCGGTGAAGGAAAACATCGTGCACAAACCTGCGAAGCAGTTCAATGGTGCGTGTGAAGTTTCCAATCCGCACTGGGCCCGCGTGGGAACTATGGCCGCTCTCTTATTGTGACGTCGTCGGGGTTGGCCCCATACAAAGACTGACCGCTAACTGACTAATCATGACTGTGACTGACTCGAGCCCGGGCCCAGCGCAGCGCATTTGAATCGATTTTGCGCGGACATCGGGGAATTCACATCGCTAATTCACACTTGAGACGTCACAGAAGATATAAAAAAGTGACACGGTTGGTTTTCATACAGATTGAGGTGATTGCGTTATCTAGTGTAATATATATCTGTGGATACCTTGCTTGGGGGGTCAAAACTAGTAACAGTCACCGTCAGTCAATGAGGAATAGCAACAATAACAGTGATATAGTATGGTCTAGGTTATAATCACAGATAAGTATACAATTAATGTTTGTTATCAACAAAGTTCAATATCTCAAACACGGCTGAACCGATTTTGATAAAACATGTCTAAGAACTATCACTAGAAAACCTGCTTCCGAATAAAAAACCGGCCAAGCGCGTGTCGGACACGCCTGAAATAGGGTTCAGTAGCCATAACGAAAAAATTAAGTAATATTTTTGTAAGGATTTCGTATTTTATACGGAAAATTCCAAGTTTAGGTATATTTTATACCTTAGGCTGCTATTTACTCTTTAACTACTAATTATTCTCAAGAAAACTTAACGGTTTAGTTTTTTTTTTGTAAGTTTGATATACTTACTACCATCCTGAATTTTTGGTTTAGATTTTGAGGGGGGGGCGCTCGATTTTAATGAAAATTTATAAGTATTTTAAAGTTGAATATTTTGCAAACAAATCACTGAATCGAAAAATCGTTTTAGCAACCCCCTAATGGTTTTAATACTTTTAATAGACCTATCCAACGATACCCCACACTACAAGGTTGGATGAGAAAAAAAAACAGCCATCACTTTATGTCTATGGGAGACATATTTTTTTTATTTTTTTTATTGCACCATTTTGTCGGTATAGTTTACATATACATATATATTCGTCCAAAATTACAGCTTTCTAGCATTGATAGTCCCTGAGCAAAGCCGTTGGCGGAGAGACCGACAGACTGACAGACATGGCGAAACTATAAGGGTTCCCTTTTAGCCATTTTGGCTACGGATCCCTAATATTTGCATTTAAATTGGTCCACCCATTTAAGAGCTACAGGTGGTTATATTCCCTTTGAGCCACAGTGCCACAAACAGACACACAGATAGACAGACAGACACACATAGCGGTCAAACTTATATCACCCCTCTTTTTGTGTTGGGGGTTAAAACCAAATAAAAGATAACCAAATCAACAAAAAGTTCTCAGAAACGACTGAACTGATTTTAATGAAACATGTCCAAGAACCAACGCTAGAAAAACTGCTTTCAAATAAAAAAAACCGCATTTAAAACGGTCTACCCGTTTAAGAGCTACACACAGACTTGCAGACACACATAGCAGTCAAACCTATAACACCCCTCTTTTAGCCCTGCTGGAATGAATTGAACAATTCCAATAAATAGCTACAATTCATTGAACAAAAAAAAGGCCTCTAGATTGGCAACGCATCTGCAATGCCCCTGGTGTTGCAGATGTTTATGGATGGTGGTGATCTCTCACCATCAGGAGACCCACTTGCTCGTTTGGCACCCATTCAAATAAAAAAAAGAATAAGTACTTTTCATCATATCAACTTGCCCCCCTCCCCATGGGCCATCAAAATTTTATTGAAATAAACCATTTAGATTTGAATTGGAATTTTTTTTAATGATGATTTTTGATGTGAAGGAAAACATCGTGAGGAAACCTGCACAAATTGCGAAGCAATTCAATGGTGCGTGTGAAGTTTCCAATCTGCACTGAGCCCTCGTGGGAACTATGGCCCAAGCCCTCTCATTCTGAGTGGCAGTGGCGGACTAACAGGGGCGCAGAAGCGGCGGCCCGCCCCGGGCCTCCGGTCTCGGAGGGCCCCCAAATGCCTCCGCGTTCTCCTGATCAAATCCTACAAAACTAAAAATGTGCTTAGTACCCAAATTTTTTTAAACTGCATTTTTTTTTAAAGCTTGGGTCCTCAATCAGCTTTGCCGCCCCGGGCCTATGACGGGCTTAGTCCGCCACTGCTGAGAGGAGGCCTGTGCCCAGCAGTGGGACGTATATAGGCTAGAATTATAATGATGATGATGATGATGGTGAAAAAATATAGTCAACAGCATACCTGGTAGCTTATCCAAGTCCAGCTCTAGAAACTCCGCCTGATTCAGATCGGGGCCCAGCAGGAGCTCGCGCTTGACCTCGTCGCCAGCGAACAGATCGGCCCACAGGATCTCCTCCAACTCCTCCTTCACTCCTGGACACTCCGAAGATATGGTAACAACGAAAACACCGGCACCGCTCACGTGGTTGTGGTTCCCATTACGAATTGTTTAATGAAAATTGAGTATTTTGCGGCGTTGCTGACGCGGCATTCTTGAAGCGGACTCGTGTAATTGTAATATGAGTGTCGTAAGTTTATTTGGAGCAGTTAATTTGGTTGAATACGCGTTTTTTGTAACATAAACAACGCTTTTTCATTTTTTTTTTTTTTTTAATTTATTTAGCATTGGCTACACGGCCATCAGCTTAAACCAAGCTTAAACTAATTATACAATAATTATGAATTAACGAGTACAATGAATACAATGAAAAATTATAATGAGCATATACAATGAAAAGAAATATCAAGGATTTAAAATAAGGAAATTAATAAGTATGAAAAACTAACAAGAAGTAGGTACCTATGAACTTAATTAATACATTTACTTACATTCATAAACGACCTATAGTATGTAGAACAAAATTGAAAATTATTGAATATAATTGAGGAAGTTTCAATAATTCTTGAAACGCTTTTTCATTCAAATTCTAGTTGGTAGGTAGGTATATTTTATTTTTCTGTCGTATGACAGTAATGAGATGTATTTTCTTATAGAATTAGGATTGCATTTACGCGAACAGCGTTGGATCAAAATGTTTGTGTTCATTTTAGCCTCGAAATCAAAGAATAAATCCAAAAGACAAATAAAAAGTTCGATTAAAATAGTTTTATTTATTGAATGAAAGCATATTCAAACCCTACGTTTTATAGTTTTCGAGGGTGTAGAGGGTTGAGGTTGAGGCAATGAATAAGTGATAAGTCGGTTGAGTGAAGGTACCCACAGATTACAAGAATAGTAGCTAGCTAAAGGTACCACTCGATTGACTGGGTCTAACTTGTAGTTTAACTTAGTTTGCAAGGAAGGGTTCGATCTAGAACTACTTATGTTCAGTCATTTCAAAGTCCAACCAAAGTCCATAAAAAAAAAATAAGGCGTATTTTCAATTTTAACTCAAACACTGATTGTTTGTTTGCGGTAAGGTTTGCTTCTTTGCTCCAAAAATATAATGAAATGATCAAACGAACTTACCTTAAGTGATGTTCGATCATTATTACATGAAGACATCATCCTTCTATGATCACTATGTAGTAGGTCCTTAAGCGCTAGCCATTTGCACGTATTTAAAGCAATCACATGAACCGAAAAACAAAATCGAGATTCCTGTGAGAGCCCGTAGTGACTCGGCCTACCATAGTACCGCTGTCACTTTGTCAAACCTTCATTAAGTTCAAAGCTAATCTGCTAGAGTTGTAGCCCCACAAAACGGGCTGGGCCAAAACATAAGGGTGGGACTATCATAGAAGGATGATGTCTTCATGTAATAATGATCGAACATCACTTAAGGTAAGTTCGTTTGATCATTTCATTACATTTCAGACATCATCCTTCTATGATCACTATGTAGATGTTTACAGCAGAACTTGTGGGGCAGAAAGAAAACAAATAAATAACAGCAAGTTATATTATTGAACAACCTGTTCATTACTTTATAATTTATGTTATAATAAACATTATTACTTAAAATTTATAAATTAGGTAATCTATAATCAGTCTTTGATTTATTTATACCCTGGATAATCTAGGCACATAAGATAAAACCAAACAAATATTTAATCACCACAATTCTATAGACAGATTATGTATCTACTCCTACAACAGTATGAGCGAAATGGTCACTTAAGATAGGGCGATTGTAAAACCGCGCAAACGTAGAAGTTTCTTGACCATCCAGCTGTACGACTGATTGTATCTATATCGATACCTGTATGCTGCAGAAGTAGATGCATGTCTAGTACTTAGACTATATACAACATTGTTGTATATAATCAAAGCTCTAGTACTGTGAGCTGAAAATACAGTTAGGTATATAAATTCCACTATCCTAAAGTAGCCTCAGATGCTTTCCTGAAAGGAGGCTTAGCTGTAATGAAAAGGAAAATCTATATCTTGGCGAACTGGATGTGTTCTTTTAACGTACTGCAATAAGGTTTTTGCTGGACAAATTGTCGGATTCTTGTGAAAAAAGGAAAGACTTAAGAAAAGGCTGGTACCTGCCTGGCGCTGAGGTCTTTATCATGTCAGGGATCCTTATAACTATATGTATTATCGCAGTTAACTGTAATATTGGACAATTTTATCAATGAGTGTTTGCAGTCTTTGGCCCGTGATTAATGCTAATAATGTTATAGTTATTCTACTTAGAATCTGCAAGGAAGTATTAGGATCAACCAACACGATATATTATTTGAAAACTTTTGACACATCCCAAGTTTCTTGATATCTAGGCTTAGCTGGTCTAAGTCTAAACACTTCTTTAAAAAACCTTTTGACACTGCCAGAGTTACTTAACTCTTGGTCAACTACTAGGAGGGAGACTGCAGACCTCATAGAATTAAGGGTTCCATATGAAGCACCCTTGTTATAATTTATTGTAAAAAAGTCTAATATCCGTGATATGGGTGCTTTAAAACAATCTACATTCTGATCTCTACAGAAAGAGAGCCAAGCCATTATGCTAGATTTATACTGTTTTATAGTATTATCCGATAGGGATGCTATCATAATGTCAACTGACTTACTCGAATATCCCTGCTTCATGAAAGCCTTCCTGATAATATCCCTGCCGCTAATCGAAGATCCTTATGTAATGGATGAGGGGGACCAACACCTGACAAAAGTAAATTTTCATGAGACCCCTCATAGAGGGGATAGAGAAATTTTCATAAGACTATTAAATTAGAAAACCAATAATTTTTAGTATAAGACAGAATGGGGAAAAGGCATAGAAAAAATAAATTTTTCCCAATGTAAATGCGTCTATTTTCCATGCCTCTGTGTCCCTATGCCAGGATATATACTTGTTGCATTTGAAATTTAACCGGGATGCAAACAAATCAATCTCTGTTTGACCCAACTAGTTTGTGATTTGTTGAAAGGCAAAACCGGCTAACTCCCATTCACTATCCATATTTTGTATTCTAGATTGAAAATATGCTTCAACATTTTCTTCAGAACTGGTGTAGGACGCAAATAACCATAATTCTCTTTCTTCACACCACCTCCAGATATCCTGAGCTACTGAATGTAGCAAGGGACTTACTCCTCCCAACTTATTGACGTATGAAATGGCTGTGGTGTTATCGATTCTAAGAAGGATTTCAGTTCTCCTACATTCCCGAGCAAAACACTTTAAACCTAGAAACGCAGCAATTAATTCCTTTACATTAATGTGATAGTCTTGCTCTTGTTTTGACCATGTACCATTAGTCTTTTTTGAATCACAACAAGCACCCCAGCCCACATTTGAAGCATCACTAAATATTTCCAAAAAAAAAAATTAAATTGCCTTATGGGGTTGTAAGCTCTATCAACATGTAACAACCACCATCTAAGATCAGCCATACAATATGCCGGGGTACGGGTTAATGCCTCAAAATTATCATTATGATGACTTAACAATGTCTTTCTAATTGTTTAGTATATAATAAACCATATGACACTGCCGGACATGCTGCAACTAGAATCCCTAAAATTTTAGCTATTATAAATATCTGATGCTATAATGTTTCTGTTCCAGCAACTGTAAAATACATTGTTTAATGGTATCATTTTTCTGCTGTGGTAATTCTAATCTCATAAGTTTAGTATTAATATTTGTGAAGATATACCGCCTTGCATCCTTGTAGTATTTTCATATCACTCTATGGTGTTGATTGTTTGTCATTGTCACTGTGTATAAAAAATAATAGATTGAAGTTGTTACTTAATGCAAATCTTATCCGTTTTATTTAAAATAAACTTAACATGGTAGCAGAGCGTGAAATTTAAAACAAATAAATACACTCCGTGTACATTCAGTGTTATTTAAAAATGTCGAGCGCAAAAATCGACCCTCTTACAAGAGAAAATTATGACACCTGGGTTATACAAGCGGAGGCCATACTTATACGGCATAAGCTATGGAAATTTATTGAAAATCCCGTCACCGCGGATTCGAGCACAACGGATAAGGAAGGAGACCGACAAGCCAGGTCAGAGCTTATTCTCATAATATCTCCATCGGAGTTAAAGCAAATAAAACATTGCAAAACTGCCAAAGAGCTATGGGATAAACTCAAAAGTACATACGCCAGCACGGGGCTTGCTAGAAAAGCATCCCTATTGAAGCAACTCATCCTTACAAAATTAGAAGGGAATGACGTCATAACCCATCTCAACAAATTTATGGATAATGTTGACAAGTTGGCTGACATGGATATACGTATAAATGAGGATTTACTTACTATCATCATGCTTTACAGTCTTCCATCGGAGTACGAAAATTTTAGGGTTGCAATCGAAACGCGCGACCAACTTCCGTCTCCTGATGAACTGAAAATCAAAATTATTGAAGAGTGTGAAGCACGACACAATAGAAAAAGCACATCAAATGATGAACCTGAATCCTCACACCTAGAAGAAGCTTTGTACGTCTCATGCAAAATCTGCAAAAGAAGAGGTAACATCTTTAAACGAAAAACACATAAAGTATGCACAAACTGCTGGAAGCAAAATAAAGACGCATCAATGAACAAAAACAAATATAAGACAAATTTTGTTTCGCAGTGCCTTTTGGCTCCAAAAGGACAGTCTAAGAATCCTGAATGGGTCCTAGACAGCGGTTGTACATCGCATATATCTAATCAACGAGACATGTTCAAGAATATAGAGAGTTTATCTAGAAAACTTAACTTCGCCACTGAAGAACACACAGCAGAGATTAAAGGCAAAGGCACAGTCTCATTTTTTACGAAAAATAGTAATGGTTTGGCACTCACTCACTTGCGAGACACTTTGTACGTACCTAGCCTGAACGTAAACCTGATGTCTGTCAGCAAGATTACTGAGGCTGGTTGCGCTGTTCTCTTCACCAAAAATAAAGCGACAGTTACAAATCCTAAAGATGGAATAACTCTAACTGCATTTAAACACACTGATGGTCTCTATTATATCAAACCAGAGAAACATGAACGAGTCAATCTGGCCAATGATAAAGATGTCGCAGTTCCAATTCAAGAAAAGTCGAACTCGTCAAGCATAAACGACTGGCATCGAAAACTTGGTCACATGAACGCCAAAGATCTGAAACTTGCACTCAAAAACGAGAATTTAATTGGGTTGAACTTTGATGCCTCAGAAACCTTAGCAGAGTGTGAAACCTGCATTCAAGCGAAACTGCATCGAGTACCAGCTCCTCGTGCAAATTCATCTGAACGCACAACTGAACGCTTAGAAATTGTTCACAGCGACGTGTGTGGACCTATCAAAACGCCCACCGTACGAGGAAACAAATATTTCGTTACTTTTATTGACGACTACAGCCGATATTGTCGAGTATACTTCATGGCAAACAAGAACGAAGTATTAGAGAAGTTCAAAGAGTTTAAAGAAATGGCGGAAACACACACTGGAAACAAAATCAAATTCTTACAATCAGATAATGGCACCGAATATGTGAACAAAAACTTTGATGCATACCTAAAACGATGCGGGATACAGCGAAGATTAACCGCACCATACACGCCAAATCAAAATGGGATATCAGAACGCAAAAACCGTACGCTCGTCGAGAAAGCACGAGCTATACTGATCGAAGCAAGGGCACCATTAAAACTATGGGCAGAAGCGATAGTGACTGCAAACTATTTGTCAAACAGATCGATAAATAGCGCCATTCAAAACGAAACCCCTTTTGAACGATGGGTTGGCAGGAAGCCTTGCATAAATCATTTATACGTGTTCGGAAGCAAAACATATGTCTTAATAAAAGGAACTAAAACTCACAAATTTGCTCCCAAAGCAATCCCAGGCATGTTCGCGGGTTACTCTGAAACGGCGAAAGCATTTCGAATCTTTATCCCCTCTAAAAACAGTATCGTAACATCAAAAGACGTGAGAGTTATGAAGACTATGTTCTATGACGAACTTGACAAGAATGGAATCTCCAATTTATTCGATGAGTCCCTAAATCCTAAAGAAACGCCATCGAAACAAGCATCAAACAAGCAAGTGGTTGTCACTTTTGACGATGAAGATCAGTCTGACAGAGATAGTGTAACAAGCGATCATAATGATTATTTTAATGATACGTTACTGCAAAACGAAAATGACAGCTCAGATGCGCACCAAGTGGAACCAGTAAATACTGAGAGCGATTATGAGTCATTTTCCAGCTCTCCCAATGCTTCTAATGCTGACATACAGATGCAAGATCATGATACTGATGAAAACGCCACTGCTCAAACGATGTCATTGAGAAACAGGTCAGAAATTAAAGCTCCAAAGCACTTTGATGACTATATTATGGCAGCGGTTGAAGAAATCGAAAAACTTTATAAGCCAAAAGAGCCTGCATCATTCAAAGAAGCGATGGACTCGCCTGACAAAATCAGGTGGCAGCAAGCCATGCTCAGCGAAATCAACTCTCTGAACGAGAATAAAACATGGGATCTAGTCGACCTACCTAAAGGACGAAGAGCTCTTCCTTCCAAATGGGTTTACAAAGTCAAAATGAATCCTGATGGAACTGTAGAGAGATTTAAAGCCAGGATGGTTATTAAGGGTTACTCTCAAAAACTTGGAGTAGACTATGACAAAACATTTAGCCCTGTGGTTCGCCTGAGTACTGTACGCACAATTCTTGCTATTGCTGCTAAAGAAAATTTAAAACTTTGCCAATTCGATGTTTCAACAGCCTTTCTGTATGGTGCAGTACAGGAAGAAATTTACATGAAACAACCCGAAGGCTATCAAGATGGCACAAAACGTGTCTGCAAACTAAATCGAAGTCTTTATGGACTCAAACAGGCTCCGCGTTGTTGGAATACCTGTATCGCTGAATTTTTAGAAAACTCTGGATTCCAACACAGCGAAGCTGATCCCTGCTTATATGTCAGAACCAAAGGACAAGCAAAAGTCTTCATCGGGCTTTATGTCGACGACGGACTCGTTGCGTATAACTCAACTGCAACAGGAGATGAGTTTATTCAAGAACTGAAAGCCAGATTCAAAATAACCACTAAACCTGTTTCTTATTTCCTCGGAATGGAAATAAACGTGCGCAACGACAAGACTATCACACTGTCTCAAAAGGCCTACACAAAGAAAGTTTTAGAGAAATACGGGATGTCTTACTGCAACTCAGCTCCAACACCTATAATGAAAGATATCAATTTGGAGGAGCAGGAGGAAGAGGAAGTCATTACTAACTTTCCATATAGACAAGCCGTAGGTGCTTTGGCATATCTGTCAGTGGGCACAAGGCCAGACATTTCATATGCAGTAGGTGTAGCCTCGAGGAACCTTGGTACGCCTGCAAGAAAAGATGTTATGTTGGTTAAACGGATCTTTCGATATCTGAAAGGAACTATGGACAAAGGCCTTACCTTTACCAAAAAGTCACCTTCACACTTAGTCTGCTACAGCGACGCAGATCATGCCGGTGACCAGACAACAGGAAGATCAACGACTGGATTCGTGTGCTTGTACTCTGGAGCCGCAATTAGCTGGCGAAGTCAGAAGCAAGCAACTGTCTCGATGTCATCGACTGAGGCAGAAATAATAGCAGCCAGTGAAACTGCTCAAGAGATACTGTGGTTGAATCGCCTGCTAAACGGCCTAGTACAATCGGAAAAGCCTGTACTATACTTAGACAACGAGTCAGCAATTAAACTTGCACATAATCCACAGTATGAATACCACAAACGCACGAAACATATAAAACTGAAGCATTTCTTTGTGAGAGAATGTGTCAATGATGGACATCTATCAGTCAAACACGTATCCTCGGCACAGCAGTTGGCCGACATGCTTACGAAGCCCTTGTACGGCCCCAGATTGAATGAGCTAAGCTCAAGCATAGGCTTAAAGAATTTAATATGATCAAATTCTTCAAACTACCGGGGATGTGAAGATATACCGCCTTGCATCCTTGTAGTATTTTCATATCACTCTATGGTGTTGATTGTTTGTCATTGTCACTGTGTATAAAAAATAATAGATTGAAGTTGTTACTTAATGCAAATCTTATCCGTTTTATTTAAAATAAACTTAACAATATTGATACCTAAAAAAGTGCATTCATTAGATGGGGTAAAACCTCTTGGATGTTTAATATGTATTTAAGTATTTATTTATCTATATAAGTATGTTTATCCGTTGCTTAGTATCCATAGTACAAGCTTTGCTTAGTTTGGGACTAGGTCAATTGGTGTCAAGTGTCCCATGATATTATTATTATTATTATTAAAACAACATTTTTCAATGTTCAAAATAAAACCCACTCTCCAACAGTGCCTTAGTATGGCTAATATTTTCTAAACACTCGGTTAAATCAGAAGGAAGTCATCTAGGTATACTACTGACATGAAACCTTTACTTCTAAGTTGTGAAAGAACTGGGTTCATTAATTTTGTGAAAACAAAAAGCGCGGTTGATAGCCCAAAAGGCAAACTTTAAATTGATAAAGATTACCACATTGGTGGAACCTCAAATATTTTCTATATTGTTTATCCACAGACATCATGGAATAAGCATCCTTTAAATCAATTTTCTAATTTAAAATGTTGTGAGTGAAGAAACTCATTTAGGTGTTTTATATTCAGAATTAATCTATAGGTGCCATTGGGTTTTTTCTTTATGACAAACAAAAGTATTAGAGATGAACTGATCCTCAGAATCTAAGCATTTCTCTGTTGCACCTAACTTAAGTAATCTAGTCACTTCCTCATTGACTGCGGAAGACTCTTCCGCTGTCATGTTCACTTGACTTGGCTCCATAAATTGATATGGGTCTTGACAAAAGGAAGTTTGTAACCTTAAACCCATGATAGAATTATTTGATCATGAGCAGCTATTGGTAACCAATTATTAATAACATAAAAATAAAATAAATTTAACCGGCCCACTAACGGCGTGGCTTTGCTCCTCGAGACTGGTCCCGCAATCTTGGAGTTGATCCTTGATAATTCCCTTTCTTCAGTACGTTTGGCGCCGGAACATATCTCTTGGTAGCTGGGCCCTGCCCCATTCCTTGGAATCCTTGGTTGGTCAAGGATCTCGGATAATTTTGGCGTGACGAGTAGAGGTTCCGTTTCGTACGGAGAAGGCCCTGAGTTTAAAGCTCTTGGTTTATCTTTCAGTTCCTTTGCTGCCTGACAATCGTTGGTGCTTTCTAGAAAGAAAAATTCGATGTATTTTACTTACCCCATTTTCGTGAAAAAACACCAAAAAATGGCGGCAATGCTACATGGCCGCATGGCGGCATGGCATGGCTGGCCGCATGGCGGCATGGCATGGCTGGCCGCATGGCGGCATCGCATGGCTGGCCGCATGGCGGCATCGCATGGCATGGCCGCATGGCGGCATGGCATGGCATGGCTGCATGGCAGCACTTTGTAAAAATCCCGTCGTGGGTTAACGACATATAGGGACTTTGCGTATTGCATAAGCAATTTTCCCGTCGTGGGCTAACGACATCGGGACTTCTATCATTATTTCCATTATTCTTTCACATGGCTGACCCCTCGGGGAACTAGTCCCAACCGTGACAGCTCTAATGCAAAGAATGTGGTCCGTCGCCTGACCTCTGGGGTTGCGTAACCCAACCGTGTCAGATCTGGACATGGAAAAACATTGGAATGATAGGAAATAAGCTGGTTATGCTAACCATCGGTCTCCAAATATTCCACCGGCCAATCCACCGACGCCGACGAATTGCTGCCGCTATCGCGGCGTTTCCGTTTCTTGCATATGAAGTCAACAAATACCCCAAAAAGTTCTCTTTTTCTCTTCTTCTCCATTGTAACTTGTTATAATCTATAAATGTAATCAAAATCTTAAAAAATCTATAAATCTTCTCTAAACACGTGCAGAACGACGTTACACGAAAGAACGAATGAAGGTTTGACAAAGTGACAGCGGTACTATGGTAGGCCGAGTCACTACGGGCTCTCACAGGAATCTCGATTTTGTTTTTCGGTTCATGTGATTGCTTTAAATACGTGCAAATGGCTAGCGCTTAAGGACCTACTACATAGTGATCATAGAAGGATGATGTCTGAAATGTAATGACGTCCTACTTACTAATTTGTACTGAACCCTGCTGCTTTTATTATTTACCCACATACAAAATTCAAACAACAACTGACAGTCACTAAGACCGAATGACCCATGGCCGAACACACAAATAACACTTAACACCCTATGATAACACCCAAAAAACGCCTCAAGAAATTCCACAAACGTCAAACAAACGTCAAACTCCGAAATAATAGGACGCATTTTCACATCTTCGTAATGCAAACGAATTAATCCCCAAAAATGTTCAACAAAGTTCTCCAGCGGGCTTTGAAATTCCGTTGCCGGAAGAGCTATCCGACGAACATTTACGACATATCCCGCGGTTCAGCGTTCGCGGTCCGCCGGCCGTACAGTGATGAAGTGAAGCGCGCTCAAACGCAGAGCGTAGCGACGCCGGGACCGACTGTATTCGACAAGATCTTGTCGCGTGAGATCTCAGCCGACATTATTTACGAGGATGACTTGTGTTTGGCGTTCAACGACATCGCGCCGCAGGCTCCGGTGCATTTCCTTGTGATCCCGAAACGGAGAATACCGCGGCTGCAAGACGCTGAAGAGAGTGACAAAGAGGTATTTGTCTGCATATTCTGCACTCTCTCTCTCTAACTTAAGAGTTACACTCTTGTCGGTGGAGTATCTTCCACACATCCCTCCTTTGAGCCATGTTCTTGACCTCTTGATACGACACGACGCGGACACTATTCTGCACTATTACTAAAATAATTTCTTTGCTCACCCGCGACCTTAAGATAGCTAAGTCTATGCAAATTATGCGTGTTCATGCAGTTCCTCCACCTCTACACTGTAAGAACACACACAAATTACACAAACCCATCTATCACCACCAGCACAACACACTGACGCGTTTTGAACTCAACCGCTCATCTTCAGAGTGACACAACCGTACACCATGCTACCAGTTGTTAGTACTAACAACTATAGTAGTATAGTATAGTAGTGTAGTATTTTAGTTCATTGATATGGACCTCCGCAAAGTAACGCCTGATTCAATAAATTACTGCACTATTACGACATAGTATATATCGTCCCTGTAGACAGAAAAGTCACTAAGTCGTATTTTTCTGTTTTGAGATAAGGTTTAAAGTTATGAACTTTTTTTTTCTATTTTTTTTTTGAGGCTTAAGTGCACCTGTGTGACTGCCAGCCCCATTGAAAGACTCGATGGCCACCTTCATCAAACACTTCTATTGCGATGTCCAAAGTTATAAACATAAAGTTATAATCTCAAAACAGCAGCAAAAAAGCAGCAGTCTGGAAGCTACAAAGCTACTGCAGTACCGCGAAGTGTAGTGTGTGTCTGTAAGAGTGTGTTTGTTTCGATCGATTTGTTTGTAGCTTCCTACTAATATTATAAATGCAAGTGTGTTTGTATGTTTTTGTTTGTGGGCCAATCAACTATTTTACCGACACTTTGGGCGTCTCCTGCGTTGCCAAAATTGTCTCTGGTGTTACCAAGAAATCGTACTTCCAACAAGATATAATTTCATGGTTTAATAGGTTGAACTTACGTAGGATGGCATGTATTCATGTACACCATCTATTAAATTACAGAAAAAACATGTTTACTCACAAAAATCTGCAATTGTTTGAAAAATTTCGCATACAGATTAGTGTCAGTAAAAAAGTTGATTGTCCAGAATGCCTAATATGAATTGTGTGCTGCCCTCTTGTATAATAGGGTAGGTACTCATTCTAATAGGTCTGAATTATCATCAAAGTCAAAGTCAAAATATCTTTATCCAATTGAGGCTAAAACAAGCAATGAATGTCGAAAAAAAATTACCAGTGGTTCGGAAAAATCTGTTGAGAAGAATCTGTCAAGAAAAACAAAGAGGTATATTTTTTTTAAACAGACTTACAATATTATTAAATGATATCTATACATCACAAGTATTTAACACAACTTTATTTTTAACACAGTAGATGTTTCCAAATATCCCTGTCCATGATATAATCATTAACTTTATAATAAGCTTTAGACATTAACATCTTCTTGATAATAATTCTGAATTTTATATCTGTTTCATTCGCAATATATCTCTGGAATTTCATTATAAAGAATCATCATCATCCCAGCCTATATATGTCCCACTGCTGGGCCCAGTCCTCAACAAGAGGGCTTTGCCCATAGTTCCCATGCGGGCCCAGTGCGGATTGGGAACTTCACATGCACCATTGAATTGTTTCGCAAGTTTGCACAGGTTTCCTCACGATGTTTTCCTTCACCGCAAAGCTTGTGGTAAATATCAAATGTAATTCCGCACATGAATTTGGAAAAACTCAAGAGGTGCGAGCCGGGCTTTGAACCCATGACCGTCTTGAGAGGCGATAGGTCAAACCACTAGGCCACCACGGATGATGATACTTGCCCGCTACACCCCACTTGTGTCTGTCAACACAATGTCGTCATTCGCCTTATCTCTAATCAAACAGCTATTCCACTATCTCCGCATTCCTGAGCACACCTCCGTTATCACTTAATGGACTCATTTAGTTTTGTTAATGTTTGTTGCAATAATAGCCAATGGCTCATTATTGTGAAATGCTTTGGCAAATGAAAGCTGAAGAGCAACTCTGAAACACAACGTTCGAAGTTCGTGTCGTGTGGTCCCTCTCACACTTATACTATTTAATACGAGAGCGAGAGGGATCGCACGACACGAACTTCGAACGTTGTGTTTCAGAGTAGCCCTTCTGATGGTTGTATGCTAAGATTGTTTTTCTTTGGGGGGGAGGAGGGGCGCGAGATTTTAATGAAAATTTGCACTTTAAAGTTGAATATTTTGCAAACACATCACTGAATCGAAAAATCCTTCTAGCAACCCCCTGGTTTTAACCTACCTATCTATAAGGCATAGTAGACGGAATGACTAGGCTGTAAAACGACTTAATATCATAATGTTTTAGCAGGTAAATGGTCCGGTCTGATCTTGTAAAACTATTTAATACGATCAAGACCTTATAAAGTTGAATCATTCTGCCTACTTGTGCATTTCACGACCCAGACGTTTTGCTAAGTAAGTCTTCCCAAAACTTAGACAATTTTGTAATCATGGCATTATATAACCTGAGTGAGCTAACTTTGAGGGCAGCAGACGTGAGCTTGCCTTCAGAATCCAAAAGCTTAATGGTTACTTGACCTGAAATTTATACATATTTCAGAATAATAATAATTATTATTTTTTCATTTATGACAGTGGAAGCATTTTACACTTCCGTTGAACATAGATATAGTTAGTGTTTAAGTGGTTTTGTAACTAAGGGACCCCATACATCCCTGTATTATTATTATTATTTTTATTGTTATTATTATTTTTTCTTTAATCATTACGCTGTAGTTTTTAAGTATTTTATTTGTAATTATTTTATTATGAAGAAATGACTTTGCCAAGTTTCTTGCGGCGCATTCTTCTTGGCACTGATGGTCTTTCCGAAAGCGCTGGCAGTTTAAAAAATGACGTGTAAAAGTGCCCATTGCGGCCTATTTACTGAATAAATGATCCCACCAAAAACATTCTGTAAAAAACTAGCCAAGTCTCGATGGAGCTGCTTGTTTATCTCTAAAAAGTAATGAAATCTAGACAAAGTCGTGCCAAGCCTAAGGTTCCTTACTGTGATTTCTTTATTATTATAGTTAATGTTGTGTGACTGGGCCGTTGACTTGTACCCACTAACGTATGAAGAATGTTGAGTCTTAAGTCTTATCTTTTTCCCCTCGACGTGTCTATTCATCCTCGCCGTGCCGGCTCGGGTGGCTATATGAACGCCTCGGGTAAAATGACTCGTTTTATGCTCTTGTTGTACAATCTACTATTAGTTCATCATCATCATCATCATCTCAGCCGTAGGACGTCCACTGTTGGACATAGGCTTCCCCCATAGACCTCCAGTTGCTTCGGTTGGCAGCGGCCTGCATCCACCGTGAACCCGCGGCTTTAACCAGGTCATCCGTCCATCTCGTTGGTGGACGTCCCACGCTACGCTTGCCGATCCGCGGCCTTCACTCGAGAACTTTCCGGCCCCAACGGCCATCCGCTCTCCGTGCTCTATGGCCCGCCCATTGCCACTTCAACGAGCTAATTCGCTTGGCTATGTCGGTGACCCTTGTTCTTCTACGTATCTCCTCATTTCTGATTCGATTCCGTAGAGAAACCCGTAGAGAAACTGGTAGTTCATTCCTTAAAAATCTTGTCCCAACCCGTGTCTGATCTCTTGTGTTGGTTCCAGTTGCTGGGGCACCTGATGTCGGTAGCGCGTGCGCTGGCGGTGCCGCGCGCGCCGCTGGGCTGGCGGCTGGTCGTCAACAACGGGCGCGCCGGCGCGCAGTCCGTCTACCACCTGCATCTGCACGTGCTGGGCGGGCGGCAGATGGGCTGGCCGCCCGGGTAGGGGCAGGTGAGGGGGGAAGGTTTGGGCGTTTCTGTCTACCGTAATACCGTTGTGCAATTTTTTTTTTTTCTATTTTTTTTGAGGCTTAAGTGCACCTGTGTGACTATGCCAGCCTCATTGAAAGACTCAAAGGCCACATTCATCAAACACTCCTATTGCGATGTCCAGATTATCTGGCTGCAAAGGAGTGCTTGATGAACCTGTAAATTCGTACTGCATTTTCCGATACAGGACTACTCAAAATAATATTCACTGCACCATTGGACAGGTCCAAATCACTCAAATACCTCTCACGGCTATCCTTAGTCACTACACACTCCACCAAAAAATGTATTAAGTCCTCAATCTTATTACAATCCGTGCACATTGGGGATTGAACTACTTTCGTCAACAACGGGCGCGCCGGCGCGCAGTCCGTCTACCATCTACATCTGCACGTGCTGGGCGGGCGGCAGATGGGCTGGCCGCCCGGGTAGGGGCAGGTGAGGGGGGAAGGTTTGGGCGTTTCTGTCTGCCGTTGTTACCGTTGTGCAATTTCTATGTCCGTTTTGTTACGAAAATTATTAAGAAAAATAGAAATGACGACTGGGTTGAAAATATATCATTCTATTTAGTCCGACAGTATAGAAAAATATGGGACACGTATTTTTTGGTTTATCGTCTATTTGTTAAAAATCGACAAAGGTATAGATCATCAAACTTTCGGAATGGGGGCTTGTGACGTCACTCGAAACTTCTAAGCACTGTATCCTCGTCAGTTTTTGTTTGTCAAACAAAAGAAAAAATATATGTACAATATTTTTAAATTATCTACCTGACGGACTAAACAGTTTTTTTTAGTTTAGTAGTTCGTAATAAAACGGACGCGTCCATACAATATTTTGTGGGCACATCTGGAGACACTGTTTTTCTACTCCTAAGTCTACCTTTCAAATTGAAATCGAAGAGATAAACTGAGGGTACAACGGTAGATAGAAATGCCTGTTTATTGGATAATGTTTTGCCATCGGCTTTTGTCGGATATTATTCGTATTTATCTTGTTTTCTAAAACTATTGCGTTGATTTTTGCACTGCCTTTACCAGAGATGAAGAAAGAATAGTTCTTTTGAAGGAACAGCAAAGTAACTGCGAATTAATCCTTCTTAAAAGAGTTTATACCTGCTGAGCTCGCAAAGTTGCGTTTTTATTAGTTTTTCTCGATTATTCCATAAAAGTTGAATGTAAATTCAAAATGTGGTCTCAATTTATTGGAGTATTCGAGAAAAACTAACAAAAATGCTACGTTGCCAGCTCGCTCAGTAGGGATAAACACTCTGAATTAGCTTCAGTAAACTAGTAGAGACAGCAAGACAAATACTAATTTTTCTGACAAAATACAAATGGCAAAACAATATTCACAAGATCTGTTAGGCTGTGTTTCCACCAGAGATGTGCCAGGAATGTGTTTTAAACCCCCAATGCAAAAAGAGGGGTGTTGTAAGTTTGACCGCTATATGTGTCTGTTTGTGCCACCGTAGCTCTTTCTTCACTGCCACCTGACTTGGCTGAGCACAGGTACCACCGACGCACATGGGCGTTCAAAATGTATGAAAATTTATTTGAGCGGGTGGACCGATTTGAATGCGGTTATTTTTATTTGATAGCAGGTTATCTAGCGATGGTTCTTAGACATATTTTATCAAAATCGGTTCAGCCGTTTTTGAGATATTGAACTTTGAAGAGACATAGTCGGGGGTTTTCCAACTTTTTGTTGGTTAGCTTATGAACCAATAGAAACGCTTTATTTACATATCTAAGAATCATCGCTGGAAAACCAGCTTTCAAACACAAAAACCGCATTCAAATCGGTCCACCCGTTTAAGAGCTACGGTGCCACAGACAGACACACATAGCGATCAAACTTATAACACCCCCCCTTTTTGCGTCGGAGGTTAAAAACACATCCTCGCACAGCTCCGATGGAAACTGTAATGAATTGAATGCTCAACTTTTCCAATGAAAAGATTTGTTATTTCTCTGTTTGCGGAAATTCACAAGTTAATGACTTGTCTTTGTTATAAAAGATAAGGTTTTATTATTGTGTATTGTTATGATATGATGTTTTTCGCCGTTTCGTTTTGCGCCGAAAGTATTTTTCCTAAATGATTCACTTCCCAAACATCGGGGCAAAATATTTTCGACGAAAACCAGGATTCTGATATTTTTTGCAAAAATGGCCCAATCTTACGCGGTAATTTGTGATCGTTGATATCAGGCGTTGGGAAATTTTAATCAACAGCTAAAAGTGAATTCAATAGGGGTTCCCCTTGTTTACGCCTATTTTTTTATGTCATAATTCTATTTTGCATAATCTGTTTACGCATAATAGTATTTGTGCCGAAACTGTCTTCGCATATTACGTAGAATTCTTTTACGAATAACCAATTTACCTAAGCCGAATACGCATAATTTGCTAATTCCGAATATTGTTTAGGCAGAAAATGACTTATCTACGCATGAATGAGTTACGCAGAATGTAGGTTACTAATGTTTTCTATCTTCTCCTAGTAACTAGTGAGTGGTAGTGTTGTTATAACGCTGAGACATGACCGTGACAAAATTGACGATGCCCCGCTTCTATTTTTAATCTGAGGGACATCATAAGGTTATTAACAAACCTATCCTGGTTAAAAGGGGGGTGGATTTTGTTTGTTTTTAATGTGCTTCCCCCCCCCCTCTTTTTTTAAAAATAATTCATTTATTTGCCAGAATACGGTTACAAATGTCCGTGCCTCTTTGGTTGTTTGTTCTGTTACAAATAAAATTCTAACCTAACCCAATAACTTACTATTCTAGTCATTATTATATTGTTTTACTACATAGGTACCTATTTACAGTTTTTTTATTTACCATTACTTACCACTAATCAAGGAATAGTACTTAATTTATTTTCGGACATAGATTTGGACTGGATCTGAATCTGCTAAATTACATACAAGCATACGACAGTAATATTATCCATAATAAAATTCGGCCATGTTAATATTATGCTAATATAATATTAGGGTAAACAACCATTCGGCTTACAATAAATTATGCCAAACTAATTTTCGGCAAGTTTAAAAATCGGCGCAAATAAATTATGTGAAACCTGTTATGCGTAATAAATAAATTTCGGACTTTAAAAATATGCCAATAGATTATGTCACCTTTCAATAGGTGAGGTCTAGAGATATGATGTTGAAAAACAATGACCACTGAATTCCACGCCAATTAAAAATCATTGTGTATAATTTACAATGATATAAAAGGACCAAATTAAGAGTTGCTTGTATAGAAGCGGAGCGGAGGCGGCAGAATTCAACCAATCGCGTTAGTTGGAATCGACGTCTCGCCCTGCCCTTTGGAATGTGGCAACGACACTGACGTAGCTATTTTCGTTAATGGGATTGGTCAGATTATGCAGCCTCCGATTCGCTTTCATGGGAATTTTCAATTTTAAAATGATTTGCTGCTATAAGCACTTTTTTTGGAAATGGTAAAGAATTAAATTAATATTGTTGGAATTTCGATCGCATTTCGCCAGTGTGCTTGAACACTAGTTACTGTAAAGTGAAATTATGTTTAATAATCCAAGTGTCATAAAAACGCCATTAAAATTATCTGTATTTAGATTAGTTTTAGCATAAATTTGTGCAATAATTTGGCCAAAATAGTTGTAAGTTATTGAAATGTATTTCTCAATTTGGTGTTAGTTTTATTTGTACAGATCAGATGTACTTGGGTGGCCATTAAGCTGCTGATAATCGCTGCACAACGAGCAGAGCCCGGCATGAGCCAAACATTGCTAGAATGCTTATTACAAGTGAATGCTCAAGTGGGTCAAAACCTTAAAGGCCAGTTAAGTGTCTGTCTATGTTAGTGTGGGATCCCACGGCGCAGGCGTCTCGACGACACTGGAGGTAATTGTGATTAATTTTAAATGTGCCTTTTGACCAGTGAACTAGAATACGGCATGGCCTTTATAATCTAGCGGAGAATTTTTACACTTGCATCTCTTTTGGGGTGGATTCTATGAAGCGGAGCGGAGACTGTAGAATCAGGCCTTTAATTAGTGGACGTGCATTTCTCACCCAAATCTGATGTCCTGCATTTAATTGTTAATTGGCCGTAGTTAACAATATTTTAACAATACCCTATACCCTATACCTTAGTGTAAGTTTTCGGTTACAAAATACGTCTCGATCGCGTTCGCGTTAAAATCTCAATTTGTATGGAAACACGAACAGCGCCTCTAGCGGAACGTTTGCGATGTGATCACACTAGTGTGTACCCGCGGCTTTGCGCGTAAATCTTTAGATCCAGCAGCTGAATTGAAATTTCGGGATTTTACCGGAATTTGGACAAATTACATTTCGGTCTTTATTGATGTAGCTACTCCTAGCGCCATCTAGTGAGCACATATAGAAACTCCACACAATATTTTCTATACTTACTCCAATTCAATAGAATCTAACAATCCTGTAGACACTTCCAGCCTTCTAATATGAACACCGGGCTGCCTAAGGCTTTGTGATGTGACTATTATTCTTTTTTCATTCCTGTTAGATGATAATTGCAACAATAGGGACATATATAATCAAGCGTGCCCACGTCAGGGTGTGTTAAATGTGTAGAAAATTGTTAGATTCTATTGAATTGTACTTTACATGGCGCTATCGAACTTTCACAGCTCGGACGCGTATATACAACTACTGACGCTCGTCCTTCAGACTTCGGTCCCCAGGCATAACACCTGCCTGGAGAGAGATCTCTCTATTGGAGTCTTTTCCCACATTGACATTGTATAACAAGTCATTTTGAAAAAAAGCGCCAAAATTCACGACTATGACGGGCTGTATACAGTATTATTGATGCGAATATTATTGGGCAGGGTGACTAAATTAAGTGAAACCAAAATTACCTCAGTTTACTGCCAATTTTATCTAAAATTGAATCAATTTGAATCTCTATTTTTTAAATACAACAGTAAAACATGCAGGTGTTATCCCCTGTGTCGCAATATGTCATTTTTGACAGCTGTCAAACTTTTTTTTTAATGGTGCAAAGATCCCTTTGTCTTAAATGCCAAACATTTAAATCTAGTCGCAAATTATCTCTAGTCGTCTCTACACAGATTGTTACAGAATTCGTAAAAACTACAAAGGTAAAGGTCGTTACAGACTGATTGACGGGACTGCACTCCTTGCAGTTGAACTGCAGTTCTGTCTATAACGGAGTTGTTCGTTATCAATTCTCAAATGAGACGTTTCAAGCTGTGGTATCTCAACACTGAACGTTAGTTTTATTATCAAAAGGTATCTGGTATATTTTAGTCGGTAGTTGTTAATAGATTGTATCTACATAAACTCTATCCCTAGGCTTATCTTTGAAATGATTTTTTTTTGCCGCGTCCAGTGGTCGCAGTGATGGCCAAGGGTCGCCGGTCGGAAAAACGCCCGTCATTTTGAAAACATAACCCTGTTTCGTCGCTAAACTTATATAAATATTTGTAAGTATAATTACAAAAATAAAATACCTAATAATATTTTTTATCAATATAAAGAAGTCTCTAATGTACGGAACAGGGTTATGTTTTCAAAAAGACGCGAAAGCGTTTTTCCGACCCTTGGTGATGGCAACGCAAGTGCAGTTAACAAAAACTGCTGCCATCTGGAAACCTTGTATTCAAATGAAAAAGTTATATTTTTAACAGAATGTTATGTTTTCATCTAAGAAGGGCCAGTACAGAGGGACTGCAACGTATCTGCAAGGCTACCACGAAAATCGAAGTTCGTATCGTACCGTCCCGCCTACGCTTATGTTATTTAATACGAGAGTGAGAGAGACGGTACGATACGAACTTCGAATTTCGTGTTTCGGGGTAGCCCTTCTGCAACTGCTGGTTGCTCATTTCGATCGCAGCTAGCGTGCAGTGGGCGTGCAGGCTTGCAGTCAGTCTGGACTGGGCCTAATGTGGGATAGAGTACTTACTTATACTATAATTTTATTAATCATACATAATCTTGTGTTAATTTTGTTAAATTTTGTGCCTTCAATTAAGGGCGCAGCCGTAGCACATTGGCTTTGGGTTAAAAAATAAAGTTAATGTAATAAACGGATTTTTCGACACGGAAAATATCGCTAGATAGCGCTAGTATCGTGAGGTCCGTTTGACGTTTGCTTGCGATTGGCTCATTTAGTTATTTAACCAATCACGAGCTTGTGGCATTCGAACATGGAGGATGTAGACAATGTTTAATTTTGATAGTGTTTTATGCGGCGATTAACCTTAACAGTGAACAGTGATCACAATATTCAATATTGCTCTCGTGTCTGACATTTTTTAATGCGCAAGTTGTCTCCACGTGGTTTCTGGAATTTTGCTATCAAGTTGCAAAAACTACAATCACCGTACAACGTTGCCTCTCGAAAGAGAATACTTTGACTCTGGCGAAATTGTCTTATTAATTAGGACAGAAGCCATATTTTAAAAAAGAAGAAGAAGAATCACGAGCAAACGTCAAACGGACCTCACGCTACTAACGTCATCTAGCGATATTGTTCTATAGACGATTCGGTTGTAACCCGTGTCGATTTTGAATGCTTCCGTCCGATTGTCGCACTTTATTATAGTCTGTTGTTACTAGATGTAAGATGGCGGACGCAGCGTGGCCGCGTTGCCGCGCGCAACGCGCCGCCACGCGCGACGCTCATTGGCTGCCGGCCGACGCTTCGTCTCGCTTCTACCGTGCGCTACAGAAAGAGAACGATGTACGGATATCGAAATATCAAGTACCATTTTTTGAAGCGATTTGTGTCGGTAGCCAGCGTGTTTGCATTTTAGCGCACTTGTTAAATTGTTACAACGAATCAATAAATTTATGTTTTCATTCAAAAAGGTTTTTTTATTTAACTACTTAATTACTTTTAAATTCGAAAAAAAATACCTTCCGTTAATAATAATTCTGTGTAGGTGCCTATGTTAAAACTATTTACAATTTTGGGCAACTTGTTAGGCCATGGTCTAATGTGTGTCCGTGGCTCAAAGACTGGCCTCAGTGGCCTTATTCTATGAAGTTTGAAACTTTTCGTATCGTTCCGTTTCGCTCATACTAATAGTAATTTCTTTACCTGCCAAGACGATTAAAAAAGTTTAAGTAAGAAACTAGTAAAAAAATACATTTGAGTAATGTCATTTTATAAAAAAAAAACTTGACATTGACACTAGTAATGAGCGATTATTATTAGTGTCTATCACTATAGCACTAATTGCACATTATAAAAGCAGATGGAATATGGAGAAGATCAATAACATAAGATTAATTAGATATAATTAATCTTTATTTACACAGAGAAAAATACATTGACATATTGACAAAGCGATAAAAACAGTGACAAGAGAACACAAGAATCTAAGTATGAAATTAAAAAGAATATCAAAATTGTAAACGGCCTGTCAGAACAGAGTACGTAACCTCCTTTATTCTAACACTCCTCCTTAATTTCATTCCTTTACACCCATACCTCTCGCACACAACGTAAACTTGCCCTTTAACAGGGGTTTTGTAAGTACATCCGCCACCATTCGCCCGGTCTCCACATACTCTAATCGAACATGCCCATTCTCAACCGCTTCTCGTATGTAGTGGTGGCGCACATCAATGTGTTTTGTGCGTTGGTGATGCACAGGATTCTGTGCAATAGCAATTGCTGACTGGCTATCACTAAAGATACTCAGTTGTCTCTCCTGTTCTCCGGTAATCTCAGCAATAAACCGTTTTAAGAATATTGCCTCTCTGGCTGCTTCCGAGATGGCAACATATTCGGCTTCTGCAGTAGAGAGTGCTACAGTTTTCTGCTTTTTACTTTCCCAGCAGATCGCTCCTCCTTTCCACAGGAACACCAGTCCGGAATATGACTTTCTGTCATAGGATGTAGCATGACTCGCATCTGCATAGCCCATTAATCCCTTCTTGTCCGTTTTGCTATAAGTCAGTCCATGACTCTTGGAACCTTTAAGGAATCTGAGCACTCGTTTCGCTGCTATCCAATGCTCCTCAGTAAAGCAGGTGTTAAATTGGCTCAGATGGTTGACTGTATGTGCTATGTCTGGCCTCGTGCAAACAGACAAATACATCAACGATCCAATCAGGTTCTGATATGGTGTGCTAGCATCCGGTTTATGTGTTGGTCCTGGTTTTTCTAGTTTTTGTCCAGGTACCGATGGTGTTGACGCTACCTTGCAGTCAACCATATTAAAGTTCTTTAAGATCTTTTCGACGTACTTTTCTTGGTCGATTTTGATTTCAGCTTCGGTTTGAGTGATTCGAATTCCCAAAATAAATTTCGCTTGACCAAGATCTTTCATCTCGAACTTCCTCATTAAGTCTCTTTTTAGGCACTGTAGATCTTCTTTGTTGTTCCATAAAATGAGAATGTCATCTACATAAACAGCAAGTATAATGACCTTCCTTCCACTTGACTTTATGTAGACGCAAGGTTCATTTTTGGATCTCGCGAACCCTAGTTGTAACAATTCTATGTTCAACTTCGTGTTCCATGCTCTAGGGGCTTGCTTCAAGCCATAGAGGGACCGTTTCAGCAAACAAACATAGTCTGGTCCTTTTTCCTCAAACCCATCGGGTTGCTTCATGAACACAGTCTCTGATAAATCTCCATTGAGAAAGGCCGTTTTCACATCCATCTGATCTATGTTTAGGCCATAAGCAGCTGCCAATGCTAACAGTGTTCTTAGAGAACTGTGTCTTACGACCGGGGAGAAGGTCTCGTCATAATCAATTCCGTATCTTTGGCTAAAACCACGAGCCACAAGACGAGCCTTGTATCTTTTTCTTCCCTCCCCCTCGTCTTTGATTTTAAAAATCCATTTAGAATCAACGACGTTGCATCTCTCGGGTCGTTTGACTAAGACCCATGTCTTGTTTTTCTTTATCGCATTCAGCTCTTCCTGGATGGCGGCTTTCCACTCCTTACTGTCACTCCTTGACAATGCCTCACGAATCGTACTGGGATCCTGTTCAGATTCAGTGGCTTGATAGAGCAGATAATCTGTAAACTGAGTGGGCTTTCTGTTTCTAAGGGGGTACCTCCGTGACCTCTCCTGTAAGTCCTCCTCGAGTTCTTCGTCAAGAGTTGATACCGACTCACAGTCTTCAAACTCGGCCAAATCAGAGTCTGCGTTTGGCTCATGTTGACTAGTATCCGCTCCAGGAACCTCACACTCTACGCCAAGATTCTCATCTTCTGATCCAGAAATGCCGTGTTCCACTCTAGCAACAGTATTTTCCAAATCAGGAGAAGTTTCTCTTTCAACACGTCCACGAAACACTGAGACTGACGATCTGTTCTCAGGCTCAGACTCTACGTTGCTTGGACGTGACGGTTGCTTCTCTGCATTATCTTCAGACAGATTTAGTATCACCTCCGGATGCTCTTCTGTTTCTGAACGCTGGTGATGCATTTGGTTTTCAAAAAATACTACGTTTCTTGCCTTAAACACTGCGCCAGAAGTGGGGTCGACTAATCTGTATGCTTTTGAGTCGTCACAGAAGCCTGTGTAAATAAGCGCTCTGCTTTTTGGGTCCCACTTTTTCCTCTTTTGTTGAGGGATGTGCATAAAAGCTTTGCATCCAAAAATCTTCACCATACTTAGGTCACATTTTCTCTCTGACCACTTCTCTTCAGGTGTTTTGTTCTTCACCGCTAACGTTGGTGAACGATTTTTTAAAAATACGGCATGGTGGACAGCCTCTGCCCAAAACCGTTTAGCCAAACCGGAATCCTGTAGCATGCTTCTTGCCTTCTCGTTGATAGTTCGGTTCGCGCGTTCTGCGACTCCGTTTTGCTCTGGCGTATAATCAACAGTCAGCTGATGCTGAATCCCAAATTTTTTCAAATAATTATCCATTTGTTTATTGACGAACTCCGTACCGTTGTCAGTGCGAAGGATCTTCAGTTTCCTTCCACTTTGATTTTCAGCAAACTCCTTAAACTCAATAAATTTTTCAAAAACTTCGCTTTTCTGTTTCAAAAAATATACAAAGGTTTTGCGAGTAAAATCGTCAATAAAGGTTAAAAAATATCGGGCCTTGCTGACAGAAGGTACCTCCATAGGTCCGCATACGTCGGAGTGTACTAAGCCTAGTACCTCGGTGCTCCTTGTGGCTTTGTTCTTTTGAAAAGGTTGCTTGGTCTGCTTCCCCATGATGCAAGGTATACACTCAAGTTTAGTTATAGTGTTGGGAAAACTTACCCCAGTTGCCATCTTATCTCTGAGTAACTTTAGATTGTTTATACCGAGATGTCCCATCCTCCGATGTCACTGCATCAGCTGGTCACCTTCAGTTTCTGATGAAAGCGCAGAACCCTGTGAACAGCACTTGATTTTATAAATGCCTCGTTCTTCCACACCTTTCACTACAGCCTTTCCTCTAATCTCACATTCATCACTCTTAAAAATGTCGCAGCCTTTTTCTGTAAATACCACTACATGACCCTTTTTCGCAATGGCATTTACACTCAATAAATTAGAAGCTAATTTAGGAACATATGTCACATTACTGATTGTTAAATCTATTGATTTGCAAACTACCGTACCTTCGCTTTCACCCAAAACCTCGTTTCCGTCAGCACATGTCACTCTCAACGGCTTAGAAGTACACTTTAGGTCCCTGAACCATGATTTTCGATTCGTCATGCTCGTAGACGCTCCCGAATCGATGATCCAGTCATCTGCGTCTGGTTTTGCCAATGTTCCAAACGCATAGGCCTGCAGCGCCTCCTTCCTTTGTTTGGGGTTCTCCGGACAATCCTGTGCTTTGTGAGGTCCTTCATAAATGAAGCACTTGACCTTTCCTCTAGGCTTCTTCTTAGGAGCACTCTTGCCCTTATGCTTATTTGTAAGGAGTGCCGATGATGACGGCTTCTCACTGGAGCTCGCAGCGTAAGAATCTTCCATTTGGAACAGCTTCGTTTTTACATAATCGGTAGTCAGATCTATGTTGCTATTCTCAATAGCCAACCTCATTGGTTGAAACTCCGGGGTTAGGCCTTGCAGGAGTAGAGCTGCCAGCAACTCATCATCAACCTCCTTCCCAAGGTCCAGCAACTCTTGTGACGTTGTTAGGACAGATGTCACATACTCGCGTATTGTAGCAAATTGTTCGAGCCTCATGCTCACTAGTTTTGTCAAAAGTCGGCAGCGGTTATTCAGACCTTTGTCCTCGAAAGCATTCTTCAAGGCTTCCCAAGCGTCCTTAGCCGTTTTGCTATTGCGGACATGCACCAAGCAGTGGGGTCTGATCATCAAGCATATTTTTGCACGTGCTCTCTGATCACGCTTCGTACCAGCAACATCGCCGACCGCAGGTGTAGCACTCGTGTACTCCCATAAGTCGTCATGGATAAGGTATAATTCCATGAGGAATTTCCACGTCGCATAGTTGGTGTTGCCATCTAGCTTCTCTAGGGATGGCAAACCACTGCTGCTGGAACTGGACGTTGCAATTTCTCTGTCTCCTCTTTCAGCCATAATTTACGTGTCGGGCCAATTACCTATTAGTGTCTATCACTATAGCACTAATTGCACATTATAAAAGCAGATGGAATATGGAGAAGATCAATAACATAAGATTAATTAGATATAATTAATCTTTATTTACACAGAGAAAAATACATTGACATATTGACAAAGCGATAAAAACAGTGACAAGAGAACACAAGAATCTAAGTATGAAATTAAAAAGAATATCAAAATTGTAAACGGCCTGTCAGAACAGAGTACGTAACCTCCTTTATTCTAACAATTATAGACCACAAAATATCGATATTTTATAATTTATATAAAATTTATACTTACCGTAAAATTTTAAATTAATATTTAAAATTTATACTTACCGTTAAATTTTAAAATAGCTAGTAGTTTTAGTTTTGTTTGGATAGAAAATAATGATCAGTCGGAAACTCGGAAGTAGGTTGCTAAAGATAATCGAGACAATCTTTTACTAGAAACCATAAATAAGTGGTAAATACTTACAATTAACAAAATTGAAATGAAATGAAATGATTTTTAATTGTTGTTGTTGTTTCTTTAAAAAAATTTGGCTCTGTCCGTTGGAGGACAATTTTGCCAGTGTCTATACTCCATTTATTTTAACATTTTAAACTTAACGGTGAAATTTGCACGTGTTTTTAAATAAAAAAATGTAACTATTTAAATTGTGTTAACTTCTATACTAAAAATATAATAAATCTACATGCAGGTATTTTTAGTCAATTTGTGTTCGAAATACCGAGAAACGTGTTACAATTTGACCGATAATTCAAATCTTAAATTAAATGGAGTATAAGTAGTAGGTTTTGCCCTTGTACGGTAAAAAAAATCTAGAAAAGGAAATATGAGTAATGGTGGATGAACGATGACAGTGCGAATCAATAAACAAAATTAAATAAATAAATGAAAATTATTTTATTTTGAAAAAATGACTTTCTGCCATGTTTCTTGCGGCGCATTCTTCTTGGCAATGATGGTCTTTCCGAAAGCGCTGGTAGTTTAAAAAAAGACGTGTAAAAGTGCCCATTGCGGTCTATTTACTGAATAAATGATTTGAATTAAACAAACGATATTTCGACAACATCGATAAATATTATAAATATCGCCATCACTAAATTTGACCCAAAACAAACAGACGAATCAGCATGCCATTGTTTTTGTTTACCACTCGCCGCATTACGTTTGTTCAGCGCGTTCATTATCGTATTACTTAAATTACAAGAGCCACTGTTTCTAGACGCGTAGCGTATAGCTCTTTATGAGGGGCTGATGTCTCGGCGGGCGGCAGACCCGTACTATCTCTTTCTACCCTCATCTCACACCGTGTGGCAGAAAGAGACGCAACAATTGTGATTCCAAGTGCTACAGCGATGTCGGAGGGTGTAAGAGTGAAGCAAGAGCCGCGGGGTGCCCCCGAGGCCCCCGACGGGCTTAAGAAGGAGCTCGGGCTCGGAGACGGGGCGTATGCGGAACACGGCGACTTCGCACTACCAGGTTGGTATTTGGTAAAGGCGTTAAGCTTTCAGAACTAGCCATCTACCATAGTAAAAGTGTATACTACCCATCTCTACCTATGCCCCTCTACCTATGGGCGGGCCATATAGCACGGAGAGCAGATGGCCGTTGGGGCCGAAAAGTTCTCGAGTGGAGACCGCGGATCGGCAAACGCAGCGTAGGACGTCCACCAACGAGATGGACGGATGACCCGGTTAAAGCCGCGGGTTCACGGTGGATTCAGGCCGCTGCCAACCGAAGCAACTGGAGGTCTGTGGGGGAGGCCTATGTCCAACAGTGGACGTCCTACGGCTGAGATGATGATGATGATGACGATGATCTCTACTACCTACCGTCTATTTTTGTAACTTACAACGCAGGGATGTTATAATATAAACTAGCTTTTGCCCGCGGCTCCGCCCGCGTGGTATTCGGTTATCGCGCGCTGTTCCCTCGGGAACTGCATTTTTTCGGGATAAAAAGTAGCCTATGTCACTCTCGGGCTCATAAACTATCTCTATGCCAAAAATCATGTCGATCCATCGCTCCGTTACGGCGTGAAAGACGGACAAAAGTACAAACACACTTTCGCATTTATAATATTAGTATGGATGGATATCACGGGACAATACACCAATTGACCTAGTCCCAAAGTAAGCTTAGCAAAGTTTAGAATAGAATAGAAAAAAAATATTTTTGAACAACTACCAGTGTAACAATACACCCATAAGCGGATTCACACAGGGGAGAAGCCTTATGCTTGCGAGTTCTGCCCGAAGCGTTTTACACAGCGCGCGCATTTAAAGACCCATCGGAGAACGCACACGGGCGAGAAACCTTTCCAATGCACTGTGTGTAAGAAAAGTTTCTCGGAGAGAAACAAATTGACGGTGCATAGTCGCACCCACAGTGAGGAGCGGCCTCACGCATGCTTTTGCGGGAAAGCGTTCAAAACTACGAATGCCCTCAATACTCACAGGAAAATTCACACCGGAGACAAACCGTACGCGTGTGAGGTCTGTAACAAGGTGAGTTGTGAGCTTTGAAATACATAACTTTCACACACACACACACACGCACACGCACACGCACGCACACACACACACACACGCACGCACGCACAGATATTACATTTATTTTAACATGCACCTCCGCAAAGTAACGCCTGAATCTATACATTATACGTAACTTTGTCAAATCACATTCATATTTAGTGGGAGACGTGTTTTAATTTCATGTCTAACGTTAAAAAGTCGACGGTCAAATTATCGAAACTAAATTACGTTCGATATTAAAATTTTCCTTTTGACCATATAGCCCTTTGAGAGTCCTGTCCAGCGGTGGTGTAGGGGAATAACACCCAGCACGAAATGCTGAGGACCTGGGTTCGATTCCCAGCGCTGGTCTATTTTTTTGGTTTTTCCGTGCATCCATGTTTCGGCTTGTGTTTTCGTATGAAATATATAGATTTTTTTACGTTCATAAGTGCTTGTTATAGCCTAAATTGAATAGAGATATTTTGACCTTGACTTTGAGAGGAGGCCTGTTTCCAGTCATCATCATCATCATCATCAGCCGGAAGACGTCCACTGCTGGAAAAAGGCCTCCTCCATAGAACGCCACAATGAACGACAACTCGCCATTTGCATCCACCGGTTCCCCGCAACTCTGACGATATCAGTCCACCTGGTGGGAGGCCTGCCAACGCTTCGTCTTCCGGTTCGTGGTCACTCGAGGACTTTTCTCCCCCAACGGTTATCTGTTCTTCGAGCGATGTGGCCCGTCCATTGCCACTTTAAGGCGGCCCCTAGACCTACAATAACATTGTACAATACTTTTTATTGCACAATAAGATTTAAAGGCGCTCTGAATCCAAACAAGCAATTGTATTGCACAACAATTGTGTTTTCGTGTTCAGTATAGCATTGATTTTTTTTTTTATTCGACTGGAAGGAAAACGAACAAGAGAGTCTCCTGGCGGTAAGAGATCACCACCGCCCATAAACATCTGCAACACCAGGGGTATTGCAGTTGCGTTGCCAACCTAGAGGCCTAAGATGGGATGCCTCAAGTGCCAGAAATTTCACCGGCTGTCTTGATAAAAATATGGTGCAATAAAAATTAAACCCGCTCAAACTTTTGCTCAATCATTGTGCAATCTTCAATATTAACCCTAAACGCTCAATAATATTGCACAATTCGCGATATTGCACAATATAATTGACCGTTTAGGGGCTGCTTTATTTGCAATTTGCTGTTTCTAGTAGTGGGACTTAAAGCTGCGACGATGACGATGATTGTTTTATTTGAAGGCCTTCCTGCGGAAAGCGCATGTGAAAGACCACATGCGGAGTCACACCAGGGAGTGGCCGTTCCAGTGCGAGGTGTGTCGCCAGAGGTTCCAGAGGCCCGACTACCTGCGGCTCCATCGCAGGCTGCATCGGCGGTAGCTCGGGGGCCGGGGGGCCACCGCCCCGGGCGCCGCACTTTGGATGTTAAACAATGTTTTGCCATCGTGTTTGTTCGGTTCTCCTATGGAAGCCCGAAAATTTTTAACCCTATTTTCACTGCCACTAATTTCACTAGCCCTAAAATCAAAAAGCCGAATTTTTAATTTTCCGAACTATTCATTAGCCCTAATTTTGTCATTCCGAATTTACGTTGTACCTAATTTCACTAACCCTAAAATCAAAAAGCCAAAATTTTATTTTCCTTAATATTCATTAGCCCTAATTTTAGCATTCCGAATATACGTTGTACCTAATTTCACTAGCCCTAAAATCAAAAAAACGAATTTAAAATTTTCCTAACTATTCTTTAGCCCTAATTTTAGCATTCCGAATTTACTTTGTACCTAATTTCACTAGCCCTAACATCAAAAACCTGAAACAATTTTTCAGCAAATGTATTGATTGGAATACTTACCTTAATTTAGCAACATATTGAATGACGTCCAACCTACTTTCTTAGTGGGAGTTATCTTGGCTGCTATAAAAAAAAACCTAACACTGAAGGCTAAGGCGGGAGCTACGCTCCGCTTCGCTCCTGCCTTAGCCTTCTAAACCTAACCTATCCGAGTCGCTTCTGCTCCGAACCGTCTTGCTCGCTCGCTTCGCTCGCTCGCACAAATTTCGTTTTATATTTAGTTCAAGTAAACGTTAGGGTTCAGAAGTTTAGGTATACAATCATTAGGAGTAATCATTATTAGTTTTAGTATTATTAGAGCATTTAATATTTAGTACAAGTAAACATTAGGGTTCACAACTTTAGGTGTATTAATCATTAGGAATAATCTTATTAGTTTTAGTAATATTAGAGCATTTAATGTTTAGTACTAATAAACATTAGGACGTAAAATTTTAGGTCTTGTAATCAATTCGGACATACAAGTTTAGCTGTCATGATATTAGGGCTAATGAAAATTATGTCTAACGTTGATATGTCTAGTGAAATTAGCTTTTATGAAATTCGGTCTAGTGAGGGTGAACCTGTTTGTTCGGATATACCTACAGCGTGGCCCATTTATATCGGTCAGTATGGAAAAATCCGAAACTATACGATATACGAAAATTTATTCTTAGGAACCATGACATCGACTTTAATAACAAGAAAAACTGCATTCATGCATTTTAAAAAACCTGTACTCAGCCCGGGAATCGAACCCGGTTGTTTTGAAAAAAAAAAAAACTTACACTATTTCTATTTAGATATCGATTGTGTGCGTCTTAAGCAGTAAATGTCTCTATGAAACATTATATCTAAAATGAATGAAATGCATTGTTTTCTCATATTTTAACACACTGTTACATGCCAGAATTTGTTGAATATTGTAACGGTGGACACTTCGAACACCTCCTAAAATAGATTAAAGTATGTGAAAACAACGCATTTTATTCATTTTAGACATAATGTTTCATGGAGACATTTACTGCTTAAGACGTACAGCTACACAATCGATATCTGAATGGAAATAATGTAAGGTTTTTTTTTTCAAAACAACTGAGTTCGATTCCCGGGCTGAGTACAGGTTGTTAAAAATGCATGAATGCAGTTTTTCTTGTTATTAAAATCGATGTCATGGTTCCTAAAAAGAAATTTTCGTATGTCGTATAGTTTCGGATTTTCCCATACTGACCGATATAAATGGGCCACCCGCTGTAGGCAGTTGTTTCACCGCCGGCGAGGAAGCGATTGGCTATCGACTATTTTTTCGCTCAAGAAACGAACAAAAGATATGAGATCCTGTGTGAGTAAAAGAGACACATATAATGAATAGTTGATCGCCGGCTGTTCACACTGCCGGCGAGAACTCGCTCTTACATCTTTTGTCGCAGCGACAAGAGCTGTAAAACTCGCTGAGCTATAAACCTAGCTCAGCGAGCGATACTCGCTCAGCGATGTTAGCTTGGCGGCTGCACCACTCGAGCGAGTGGAGCGAGTAATCGCCCGTCGCACTCAAACACTCTCTTCTCGCTGCTCGTCCGCTCGTTTCTAATTACCTACTCGCTCTACTCGCTTCTCTTTCAGCGTCGGGGGTGGGACAAGTGCCATACATATTCGTATTTTAAAAATTATGCGTTGATTTTTGCACTGCCTTTACCAGAGATGAAGAAGGAATAGTTCTTTTGAAGGAACAGCCAAAGGAACTCCGAATAAAGCGTTTACACCTGCTAAGCTGGCAACGTTGCATTTTTGTTAGAATTTCTCGATTATTCCGTAGAAATTAAATGAAAATTAATCATTTTGTCTGATATAACACTTCTTAAAAGATAAAAGTTAGTGTCTACTGCAATAATTATTCGTTATAGACTTTTATTTTCTTTGAAAACCGGTCGTACACCTTAATTCGTTTTTTTATTTTTTTATTTATTTTTTTCGTCTATCACGAATAATTATTGGAGTATACACATAAAGTTATATATTAAGGATAAGAGTTCTTTAAAAATTTTTTTTTTATACATAGAATAATTGTGAAAACTTGCGCGTATTGCAAATGCTTTGCCAACCTAGAGGCCTAAGATGTGATACCTCAAGTGTCAGTAATTTCACCGGTTGTCTTACTCTCCACGCCGAAACGCAAAAGTGCAGCAAGATGGTGGTAGCAATCCGGGCGGACCTTGCACAAGGTCCCACCTGCAATGCAATGAGTATTTCAATCGAGTGCTATTTCGTTTTGTTTGTTATGTCATATCAAGTATTTCACCATTACTTTCTTAATGCAAATGCAAGCTACTATTTTATGGTTAACTTTAAAGTCGAGTTTAGACTTGCAAGAATGACCATTTTGCAGGTGATAGGACCTTGTGCAAGGTCCGCCCGGATTGACACCACCATCTTGCCCGCTAATCCTGCCGTGAAGCAGCAGTGCTTGCACTGTTGTTTCGGCGCGGAGAGTAAGACAACCGGTGAAATTATTGGCACTTGAGGTATTCTAGGTTGGCCTCTAGGTTGGCAACGCATCTACAATACCCCTGGTGTTGCAGATGTTTATGGGCGGTGGTGATCTCTTACCACCAGGAGACCCACTTGCTCGTTTGCCTTCCAGTCCTTCTTTCTATCTATCTTTCTTTCTTTCTTTCTTTCCAACGAGTTAGTAGTGCCCGATCGAGCGCCGCAATGTAGGTAAAGCAAATTGCACGATTTTTCTTGAAATTCAAAACTCGACCTTACAAAAGAATTAAGTAATTTTATTTTTAGTTTCGTAAGCAAAGTGCGATTGCTGTTTATTTAGTTATTTGTTATCTTATATTATAAGTATTTTAAATTTGCAAGCTAATCTATTATGTTATTAGCCTGTTTTAATGTAGGTATGATTGTTTTTGAATATTGGTAAATCAGCAGAAATCTTTGTTGTGATTAGAAATTCTATACTGATGGTTTATTCATGTTATTGTTATAAGAATTACACTCTTACTTATTATTATGTTTATGTGTGTCTTATTTTTAGGGTTCCGGAGCCAAAATGGCAAAAACGGAACCCTTATAGTTTCGCCATGTCTGTCTGTCTGTCCGTCTGTCTGTCTGTCTGTCTGTCTGTCTGTCCGTCCGCGGCTTTGCTCAGGGACTATCAATGTTAGAAAGCTGTAATTTTGCACGAATATATAGGTAAACTATGCCGACAAAACAGTACAATTAAAAATTCAAAAACAATTTTTTTTAGGGTACCTCCCATAGACGTAAAATGGCGGTGATTTTTTTTTTCTCATCCAACCCTATAGTGTGGGGTATCGTTGGATAGGTATTTTAAAACCATTAGGGGTTTGCTAGCACGATTTTTCGATTCAGTCATTTGTTTGCGAAATATTCAACTTTAAAGTGCAAATTTTCATTAAAATCGAGCGTCCCCCCCCCTCTAAAATCTAAACCGGTGGGTGGAAAAATTTGAAAAAATTCAGGATGGTAGTCAGTATATTAAACTTCCAAGGAAAACTATAGCGGCTAAGTTTGCTTGAGAATTATTAGTAGTTTATGAGTAAATAGCAGCGTAAGGTATAAAATATACCTATACTTCGAAGATTCCGTATAAAGTACGAAATCCTTAGAAAAATATTACTTAATTTTTTCGTATTGGCTCCGGAACCCTATTTTGGGCGTGTCCGACACGCTCTTGGCCGGTTTTTAATTAAACATTCCACAGTTTGGACAGAACTTGCTGTCGCCCGCGACTTCGCTCGCGTAAAGAATGGATCTAGCCGCTAGTTGGATTCAAATGCACATACACCGTGCTTTTTAGGGTTCCGTAGCCCATATGTCAAAACTTAGTTTCGCCATGTCTGTCTGTCTGTTTGTCCGTCCGCGGCTTTGCTCAGGGACTATCGATGCTAGAAAGCTGTAATTTTGCACGAATATAGGTATAAACTATGCCGACAATATGGTATTGTAAAAATTAAAAAAAATATTTTTTTTAGTGTAACAGACGTAAAGTGGATGATCTTTTTTTCTCTTCTAACCTTGTAGTGTGGGGTAGCGTTCAATAGGTCTTTTAAAAACATTAGGGGATTTTTGAAACGATTTTTCGATTTAGTGATTTGTTTGCAAAATATTCAACTTTAAAATGCAAATTTACATAATAATCGACCGCCCCCCTCCCCTCTAAAATCTAAACCGGTGGATGAAGAAATTTGAAAAAATTCAGGACGGTATTAAGTATATCAAACTTTCAAGGAAAATTATAACGGTTAAGTTTTCTTGACAATTATTAGTAGTTTAAGAGGAAATAGCAGCCAATGGTATATAATATACCTAAACTTGGAAGATCCCGTATAAAATACGAAATCCTTAATATTACTTAATTTTTTCGTAATGGCTACGGAGCCCTATTTTGGACGTGTCCGACACACTCTTGGCGCGTTTGTGTGAGTGTGTTCGTTTCGTTCGATTTGTTCATAGCTTCCATACTGGTTTAGCTTAAAACATTAAAGCACAGACATGAAGCTGGAATTAAATGAAAACTATAAATAAACTAACTAAATTGGCACAGCGACCCAAAGAGGGTCTTGGCCTCCGAAACAAGAGCATGCCATCTGCCCCGATCGTGCGCAGCCTCTTGCCAGTCGAAAACTATAAAAAAACTAAAACTAAAAACTAAAACCTGAAATGAAAACTATAGTAAATAAAAAATCGACATACGAATGTTCATATCATTTATTATAAGACGCGAAACTCCCTGTGAGCGTTACCTTAATTAGTAATAGCAAGGAGGGGGCCCGTAGGAGCAGGGGGCCGGGGGGGGGCACGCGGGGGGGAGGAACGTGATGATGGGCTCCTGGCACGCCGGGGGGGAGCAGCCGCACGGAGGGGGGCTTATGATCTGCGGGGAGCACCCGCACGCCGGGGGGGATATGATTTGAGGAGTGTACCCACAGGACGGGGCGGATATGATCTGGGGGGCAAAGCTACAGGGAGGTGGGGATATGATCTGGGGGGCACAGCCGCAGGAAGGGGGGGAAATGATTTGGGGCGCGCAGCCACAGGGAGGGGGGGAAATGATCTGGGGGGTACAGCCACAGGGAGGAGGGGATATGATCTGGGGAGCACAGCCACAGGAAGGGGGGGATATGATCTGGGGAGCGCTTATGACTTGGGGCGTGCAACCACATGGAGGGGAGATGATTTGGGGGGCACAGCTACAGGGCGGTGGGCTTATTATTTGGGGAGCGCAACCACAGGACGGGGAAATGACTTGCGGTGAGCAGCCACACGAAGGGGGGGATGAGAGGATGGTGATTATGGGCTCAGCGCAAGCGGGGGCGGGGGGAGAGTAGTACACGGGTGCTGGAGAAGCGCAGGTGGGGGCGGGGGACTGGTAGTAGGTCGGAGCTGGCTGGGAATAGTAAACTGGCGCGGGGGCGCAGGAGGGCGAGGAGTATACTACGGGGGACGGGGCGGGGCAGGCGGGGGGCTGCACGTACACTGGAGGGGGCGCGCAGGGGGCCGACGGGAGGAAGTAGAACTGCGGCTCCGGCTCGTACTTGTCGCAGCAGGACGCCGAAGCGAGCTGGAAATTAAAGCATGACGTTAGATCTGCTGATAAACTAAACACAACAATTAAGGTGAACGTACAACGTACAAGTGCTCCAACTATTGAGTTGGCATCTTGAATCTTATGACATTAGTAATAGGGTGAGAGCAGGGTGCCGTCTATTGGGCATTGACGTGTCGAGCACTCGGACATACCTTGCTTTGCTCACCCGCGATCTTGTGAAACGAATAGCCATATTTAAGTTAAAAAAAATATATATAACTACTGTTTATTTCAAAAAAATTAACAAAAATATCTTCCGCTTAGACTCTAATCTTAATATTTAAAGATTTTATTGAATCAAATTATAAAAAAAAAATTTATGACTTAAAGGGCTGTTTCACCACCCATTAATAAGTCAATGGCAAAAGTAAATTTCATAAATTGTTTGGTATCATATAGTACCTAATATTATGTTAGTTGGGAAGGTTGTTTACCAGCATTTTTTTTTAAATATTTACCAGTTGTTTTACAGTTTTGTTTTTTAAGTAACAAATAGTTTATGTTCCCCCACCTCCACACTGTAAGAACAGCAAATCACACAAACCTAACTGTCACCACCGGCCTACAGTTTTCGTTTCGAACTTGACCAAAGTTTATCTTCAGAGCAACACAGCCGGCCCTATACCACGAAGTGCAAAATTTTGCAGGAGGTAGGACCTTGTGCAAGGTCCGCCCGGATTGCTACCACCATCTTGCTCGCTGATCCTGCCGTGAAGCAGCAGTGCTTGCACTGTGTAGAGTAAGACAACCGGTGAAATTACTGGCGCTTGAGGCATCTCATCTTAGGCCTCTAGGTTGGCAACGCATCTGCGCAATGCCCCTGGTGTTGCAAGTGTCTATGGGCGGTGGTGATCCTTACCATCAGGAGATCCTCTTGCTCGTTTGACATCCAGTCGAATAAAAAAAAAAACTCAAACTTCGTATGTTGCCATCCCGCTGACGCTTATGTCATTTAATACGCGAGTGAAAGGGACGGTGCGATACGAACTTCGAGTTTCGTAATAGCCCAGTACAGAAAGACTACTAATGAGATAGAACTGTCAAATCCATACAAATATTATAAATGCGAAAGTGTGTTTGTATGTTTGCCCGTCTTTCACGCCGTAACGGAGCGACGGATCGACGTGATTTTTGTAATAGAGGTTGTATATGGGCCCGAGAGTGACATAGGCTACTTTTTATCCCGGAAAAATGCACAGTTCCCGAGGGAACAGCGCGCGATAACCGAATACCACGCGGGCAAAAGCTAATAGAACAGTAAATTACCTGTAGAGCCGCGGAAAGAGCACACACCAACACAATAACCTTCATTTCGCAGTCGGTTGCAGAATGTAGGCCGCTCCCCGCACACCGACATATAAACTCACCCTTATCACCAATTGCTTCATGTAACGACACCCTTAATGCACAAAGCTGGTGCGATATTAGCTCGTATTGCGTGGGGATAGAGGCGGGTTTTGATTGTCAGGTTGTTGTGTTGCGAGTCGTTCTAGGTAGTTGCGATTTCTTTGAGCAATGGCACACTGGCGTTACTATTTCTACAAGCTTTTATTTAGTTTCACCTGTCCCGTAGTATGTCTGTTTGTCTGTAATCAAACCTTGCAAGTTAAATTCGACCAACTTCTAGTGGTTGGAATGACTTAATTGCCAATTATCTCTATAGGTACCAAATTTAATCAAAATCGGTTCTGTGGTTTCCACATGAAAGCGTTAACAGACAGTGAGACAGAGTGTGTATAGGGAAGAGACCGCTCTTAAGCGGTAAGGCCGCCTGTTGCTTACCTTTTAATTTTCTCTGTGTAGGTACCTGTTTTCTGTATCGCCTACTATTTCTGGTGTACAATAAAGATTAATTATTGTACCTTACAGTGAAGCTGTGGTGGCCTAGTGGTTTGACCCTTGCTTGTATGATCGGATGGCAAACGAGCAAGTGGGTCTCCTGATGGTAAGCGATCACCACCGCCCATAAACATTTGCAACACCAGGAGTATTGTAGATGCGTTGCCAATCTAGAGCCCTGAGATGGGATACGTCAAGTGCCAGTAATTTCACCGGCTGTCTTACTCTCCACGCCAAAACACAACAGTGCAAGCACTGCTGCTTCACGGCAGGATTAGCGAGCAAGATGGTGGTAGCAATCCGGGCGGACCTTGCACAAGGTCCTACCACTTGCAAGATGCTGAAGAAAAAGTTGAGGGAACTGGCACACCGGCGAAGAGCTCAAGCTCTTTCATTGTGAGAGGAGGCCTGTGACCTGCATCGGGACGTATATAGATGATGATGAAGCAACGTTTTACTGAACTATTGCCTTGTTCTGTACAAAGCACAGTCACGTAGTAACAAACGTAATCTATCAATACCTGCGATGTCAATTGTCGCAACAATGACCTAGAAATTCCGCTATCAATGTGAAACAACTTGCCTCATGTATTAAATTATACTTACGTATCACCTGGAATTAGTGCATCACCTAAACTAGGCTTTTCCCGCGAGTGCGTCTGTAAAAACCGGCCAAGAGCGTGTCGGACACGCCCGAAATAGGGTTTAGTAGCCATAGCGAAACAATTAAGTCATATTTTTCTAATGATTTCGTATTTTGTACGGAACATTCCAAGATTTCGAAGTTTACGTATATTTGATACCTTAGGCTGCTATTTACTCTTAAACTACTAATAATTCTCAAGCAAACTTAACTGTTATAGTTTTCCTTGAAAGTTAGATAAACTTACTACCATCCTGATTTTTTAAAAAAATTTCCACCTACCATTCTGTAATGTGGGGCGATGGGAGACAAGTAATAGTCACGGGTGCTGTGTAAATACTGTGTATATTCTAAAGCCTTAGATCTAACTTATAGTCTAAGTAATATACCTATGTTGGGAGAGTGTGTGTGTGAGGCGCAACTCACACTACACCTCCCCCCTTGAAAAAGGAAAAAAATACATAATAAATATTTTTTTCTAACAAAACAAAATATAATTTTAGAAAATAACATTTTAGTTATTTATTACACAAAGCCACAATATATTTTTTAAAGAAAACTTAACTTCTACTAGCTTAAAATGTACCATTTTAAGTAACTACTAATCTATACGTAGCTCTTCTTTATTTGTGCGCTTTGCTGACGAGACTGTACTATTATCTATTCTGTGACGAGACTTCTTAAATCTAAATATAAACTTTATTCGTATTTTATTAATTGATTGAAATTATCTAAATCAAAAAAGATAAATTAACCTTTCATTACACTTAAAAATCATTTATGTTACTAAATTCACAAAAATGACACTGACTCTATAATATTATTATACTATTCGAATTTTAGGCACTGTTGAAATGCTGGGTACTGTTTTCTCTGATGACCTATCTCTTAAAACTATAAATGCATAACAAACTTTAAAAAAAACTTTTGTCTTCTAAATTCATCCTTCTGTTTTTGACATTATTATACTTTATTCCATAATCATTCCGTCTTTTTCATATCTTTCATTTTAACTCCTTTTATACTTTTATATACTCCATATATTTATCAGTGTGCTACTTTGGCATCACTTTGTCATCAAGGTCAAGATCCACAACACATTTTACATTTTGTGTCCGGCCGGACTTTTACTTCATATATTTATTTGTTCAGGATATAAGGATTTTTTTTTTTACTTTCGTGCGCGCACATTCATACTTCATTATTCATTTATAACAACATTTACCCAGGTAGTTCATTTAACACTTCCCTTCTTTTTCAATCATACCATGTGTCCAAGAATCGTCACGAGTGGTAGCTCGACCAAAACATGATCCAATTTCAAGGATTCAGCTACCTGCCCTTATATCCTGGTGGACCTTGAATTTACAACTACTTCCTATCATATACCATCTTGTAAATAAAAACACATTCAAATATCTCACAAAATCCTCATTCATATAAAAACTTCAACTCACAAGAATTCCATCAACTTTTAAGAGTGGCCTTTTTTTTTTTTTTTTTCTGGAAGGCAAACGAGCAAGTGGGTCTCCTGGTGGTAAGAAATCACCACCGCCCATAAACATCTGCAACACCAGGGGTATTGCAGATGCGTTGCCAACCTAGAGGCCTTCTTAATAGCTAATGAAAATCCTGATTATTTCCGCTTTTCCCACCACATATCTATCATTACGCTTTCTTTCAAAATCACACGATATGCTAATCTCACAAAACTCTTCCTTTCCTAACTCAATACATAAATGCTATTCACAACTCACTACCTGTAGTACTTACGTTTCCTCATATGTCAAATTCAAACCATAAAATCATAACCATTTTGTAACCAAAAAAATGTGTAAATATGTTGTCTCTGTTTAATAATATTTAAATTTATTAAAAAAAAATTAAATATGTACATTATTTCTTTCGGTAATGTTATTGACTTTTGCACTAATAATTTGAAATAGAAGCCAGGTGATCAAGCTAGCAACAATAACAAATTATTTTCGGATCATCCTTTTTATCCGTCTGCAGCTGAATAAAGAGGACAATCATGGCTACCTTTTTAAATGAATCCTAATAAAATAATGCAATATTTATTTTTTAAACTGCTAAGTTCATGTAAAATCTATTGCGTAGTAATTAAAACATGCATTAAAGAGCGCACAGTACCTCATTTACCTATTGAAATGTGAGACGAAATAACACACCTCGCATTCCGATCCATTCTTGATGACCTATATGGAATCATCAAGCTAAGCGCTGGGAATCTAAACAATGACATATTAGTTTCTATCTATTTTAAGGCTGCATAAAATAATTTAAGTTTTGTTACTTTGAAAATGAAAATATTTGAAAAACTTTGAAATTTGTAGAATCTCGTCAACAAGCGGCATTGATGTTATTATTATGATTATATTTAGCTTAAATTAAGCACATGACTAATAATAATAAAAAAAACAACTAATCAAGAAAACCCTGCTAAAGTCTTGTCAATATACCTTTTTAAACGATGTTATAAAAAAAAACGCCTGTTCTGGTTGGCTCCCACTCCTTAAAGTTCGTCCGATTGCGTCAACCCGTCCTCGACGCCATCCTCGGCCTGCTGCGAACCGAAACCTCTCCAACATCTTCTTGCAGCAAACCTCCACAAATCTTTTTATTTGGTTTTCTTCTCCAATTTCTTCATTTTTTTTTTGTCTTATTAGTTAGTTTTTTTTTCCTGTATTACTTATATTCTTCTTTCTTGATTTTATTTAATATTCATCTTTCTTACTTTACTTTATTAAGTTATTTCCTTATTTTTATTATCTCTTCAATTTCTTCATTCTTAATTTTCATTGCTTTAAGTATTCTTCTCTTCTTACTTCATCTCATTTTATTCGCATTTTCTCTTCTTATCTTCTTACTTTCTTAATTTCTTCTTTTTATTAAATTCGTCATAGTCAATGTTATTTTTCTCTTCTTTCTTCTTCTTCAGTACATTTTTTTCTCTTCTTAATTCTTCTGCCGTTTATTCCGTGTTTTTTTTTTCTTCGCCCGTAGTCACTTTCTATGTCAATTTTCAACTTTTAGCAGTGTTTGTTTTATCTTAACTTCCTAAAAATATTTGCTCTATGATAACTTCTTAGTTCAATATTCTTCCGTCTTCTCACTTAAATTTATTTTCTTAATTAATTATAATTAATAGTACCAGTACTTAAAGTTCATGTTTTTTTTTTTCATAGTCTGTAAATAAAAGTTCACACCTTTTCACTTCTTCAATATTTAGTCTTTTTTCAATTCACTGCTATAAAAATTAAGTCCGAATACTGGTGGCGCAGCGCGCCGCCAGCGCCGCACGAGGCAGCGGCACTGGCAGGGTCGCCATGTAATGTGGGGCGATGGGAGACAAGTAATAGTCACGGGTGCTGTGTAAATACTGTGTATATTCTAAAGCCTTAGATCTAACTTATAGTCTAAGTAATATACCTATGTTGGGAGAGTGTGTGTGTGAGGCGCAACTCACACTACAATTCATTTAGTTTTAGAGGTTTAGATTTTAGAGGGACTTTAAAGTTGAATATTTTGCAAACGAATCACTAAATCGAAAAATCGTTTTAGCGCCCGAGGTAGTTTTAAAAGACCTATCCAACGATACCCCCGATAAGGTTGGATGAGAAAAAAAATCACCACCACTTTAAGTCCATGGGAGCTCGTGGTAAATTTCAATTATAATTAAGGATTGTTCCTTGTACGTAATAAGCAAATTATTTCCCATTTCTGCCTCCAAATTATGTCTTCCCCTTTCCTTAGAAGTATTCTAGCGATGGTTCTTAGACATGTCTTGTCAAAATCTGTTCAGCCATTTTTGAAATTTTGAACTTCGAAGTGACAAATTCAGTGGTTTTCCAACTTTTTATTGGTTAGGTTATTACAAAATCTATCAATGAACTTACAAAACCACAGGCGTTTCAAAATTCAATATCTCGAAAATAGCTGAACCAATTTTTATGAAACATATCGTCGCTATTTTGAAAAAAGCCCGAACCTAAGTCAAACTGGATATTGAGTGAACTTTATGAACATTATTTTAAGAGTCAATTTTGTTGACGTATTGATTTGAGATACGAGATTTTTTCAAAGTAGTGGCGATATGTTAGAACCATCGCAACGAAACTCGCTTTCACGTAAAAGAAACCACATCGAAATCTGTCCATCCGTTTGAGAGCTGCGACGCCATAGATAGACAGACAGGCGTCAACACACCCCTCTTTTTGCGTGGGGGGTTAAAGAGTAATAAATGTGACGGGCTTGTAAATAACAACAACGATGTACATGATATTGAAAGTTTATTTAATAATAATATTAATAATAAAGTAAAACATCCGCCGCACCCAACTTATGCTAAATCAGTTTATTATGATACATTATGTATAACTGCTATCAAATTACAAAGTGTCCATCAAAATAGACGCTTAGTGTAAATACAGACAGACAGACAACTAGACGTTCATATGGATGCAGTTAAAAAGTTGGTCAATAAGGGTGACACTCTTTCCCGGCCCGGATAACACCGACATGTAAATACCGGCCCTGTTTTTTGTGTACTCGCCCATAGAAACTGACAGGAGCCTCTATGGGCGCGTACACGAAAAACAGGGCCGGTATTTACATGTCGGTGTTATCCGGGCCGGGAAAGAGTGTCACCCGGTCAATAGAGATGTTGACACCACCAATCAACTGACGTACTTTTTATGAGCTGTCAACAAAACACATTCTCCCATAGAGTTTCGTCGGCAATAGCGACTTATGACGTCACTATCTGGCAATCAACTAACTATTTATTTGTTTTAAAGCAACAAAAAATCTAATTTTGCAGTAAATCGAAAATTAATCTGGTTTTCAGGGTTAAAATAAAGCGTTTTTTACTGGAGTTGTGCCTTCGAATTATTTTTTAATGGCGTCATCATCCCTATTGAAACAGCGGCAGTCAACGTACGAAAAGGACAATCGGCTTTGTATGAGCACAACGGTACAGACACGAATTTCCCCTATGCACCACATATCTCAGCTTGTTTGTCTTTATTTAGTCACTTCAGCAGCGACAGTAGCGACATCTATGCCGTAGCCATCGAGAAACTTTCAGCACTCCATCGGAAATAACCTTCGTGTCTTGTCCAGTCCATCGTCTTGCACGGTTCAGTTAACTGCCGGTGTTTGTCCAAATTTTTAACCTTTTCACACAAAAGGTCATACATTTTGCATTTCCAACCAACAACAAGAGGAATAAAAATGTTGCGCCAAAAGATTACAGAAACAAACAAACAAACGTGCCGCATCAACAGCGGGGAAGAAAGAGACGAGACATCTGTGGAAGGAAAGACAGGCGATGACACTAGTATTCCACTTGTCGCTAGAACACGCCGCGCTCTGAAGGTTCTGTGACAGGCTAGATGGCGCTGGTATCGAGATTAGTTTGACAACTTTGACATTTTCCCCACTTTCCATCAGGCGTGATTATGGCCAAACGCAAGCCAACTTTTATGATTATAGTATTTTATGCAACAGTTAAACGAGAGGGGTGAAAATGGCGAGTGCCGTGGGTTACGATGTGAGCATAGCGAATATAGTAAGCAGACTAGATAGAGAGTAGATTTCATTTCAGACGTCACGAGCTTATTGACTTACTTATACAACGTCGCACACAATACTTTTTCTACGAAATAAATTCAAATATTAGAGAAAAAGAAGAAAACTTGTTAAAATTGTGAGAATTCACGACACGAGCGCCAAATGCCTGCCACAGAAACACCCTTACAGCTGGGAAATGGTGACAATTCCTATGTAAAATTTTAGTCCCATTTTCGTTCGTTTTATTGTGGTTCTTATATTTGTCTTATCACAATTCGTCGATCGCGCGCCCTCCCGCCCCCCGCCGCCCGCCCACGGGCCGCGGGACGCATCATTTTCATTTGTATACAAATAAATTTTCAACTAAATCCATAAACTATTACCGAGGGTTTTCGGACGAAACAAAATATTGCCATACTCTATTTGATTTAAGATTTGAATTAACGGTCAAATTGTAACACGTTTCTCGGTATTTCGAACACAAATTGACTTAAAATACATACATGTACACTTATTAGCGGTTTTTACCTATTGAGGGGGGGGGGGGATACAAGGACGCAGACCATCTGGCCGTAGACGTACCTCCTGGTTAAGAAACCTTAGAGATTGGTTTCTCTTTCGAGCGGCAGTCTCTAAGGTTAGGAAAGCCCTAATGATCGCCGACCTCCGATAGGAGAGGGCACGGGAAGAAGATTTACCTATTATATTGTTAGTATAGAAGTTAACACAATTTTAAATAGTTTTATTGTTTCATTTAAAAACGTGTGCAAATTTCACAGTTTAGTTTCAAATGTTAAAATAAATGGAGTACAGTATCAGACCTCGTGATACAAACGCTGAGCGCTAGTCCTGTCAGGAAGCCCTCTCTGGGGACTGTCTCTCACTGCTGGCTACACGTCAGGGACTGCTGACTAAATAACCGGAAGTTGACTATGTACTATTACTGCCATTGAGCTAGCTGCGAGTAACTAATTAGGGGCTCTGCTATCTAGATAACAGTGACTGCAATATTCTGCTACCAAGCTGGCAGTTACTGCGATGTTGCTGCTACCTAGCCAGTAGTTACTTTAGTGTTACTGCAATCTAGCCAGCTGTCATAGTGTCCCTGCTATCTAGCTAGCAATCACTGCAGTGTCTTTGCTATGTAGCTAGCAATCACTGCAGTGTCCCTGCTGTGCAGCTAGCAATCACTGCAGTGTCTTTGCTATGTAGTTAGCAGTCACTGCAGTGTCCATGCTGTGCAGCTAGCAATCACTGCAGTGTAGCTAGCAATCACTGCAGTGTCCCTGCTATGTAGCTAGCAATTACTGCAGTGCCCCTGCTATGTAGCTGGCAGTTACTATAGTGCTTCTGCTAGCTCGACAGCAGGCACATAGCGGTGACCGGTGAGTTACTTTGGTGCCGCTGCCGTCTAGCCGACTATCACCCTGGTGTCTGAGCCACTTGGTCAGCAACGACTGGATGGTGGTGGAGGGGCCCTACGCGAGGTAGCTGTAGGTGTCGAGGCGGCCGGGCGCGCGCTCCAGGTACTGCTTGTCGATGAGCGCCTCGATGCACTTCTTGATCATGGCCACGGACGGCGCGAAACTGCCGCGCGCCTGGCTCACCACCTCCTGGATCAGCTCGTTGTGGCGCAGCACCTGCGGGGAGGGGGGATGAGTGATCGTGTCGGAGTGTGCCAGCGTGTTAGTGTGTGGCAGCGGGGGTGTCTTTGTGTGTCTACTTGTGTCAGTGTGTCAGAGAGTGCCCGAGGGTTAATACGTGTTAGAAGTTTTGTCCCCGTGTATCAGCTCGTGTCAGTGTGTTTCAGCGTTTGTTCGCGTTTTATTGTGTGTGTTAACGTGTGTCAGCTTATGTCCGTGTGTGTCAGTGAGTTACTGGGTCAGTGTGTCTCCGCGATTTATTGTGTGTCAGCGTCAGCGAGTGTCCGCGATTTAGTGTATGTCAACATATCTGCGTTATTGTATATCAGACTGTGTCCACATGTGTCATCTCGTGTCAAAGTGTGTCAGCGTATGTTAGTGTGTCTCACGTGTCAGTGTGTGTATCACGTGTCAGTGTGTCACCTTGCGCTGCTTCATGATCCGCACGAGCGCGGCCTGCAGGTACATCTTGCGGTCGTCGTCGCAGTGCGCGGGCTGCTCGCCGTCCGCCGCGCCCGCGCCGCCGCCGCCGCCCGTCGCGCCGCCTGACAGACAGACACACATATTAACAACTACAGCAATGCAGTGTGCCTCCCTTATACCGTTCAGTGTAGTATCAATGGGCGTAGCCAGCCATGGGGTAGCAGTATAAAATAATATGTAACTAGCAAGCTTGTAGTTAATACCTAGATAATTTTTTTTTTAGATTTGGTTAGGTACCTTACAATTCAGAACCAGGATGGGACAAGCGCCCCACCCTGCCCCACCGTGGCTACACCCATGGAGTATCCCTCGTTTTCAATCCAATAGTGCACTGTTCATCCTTATATAATACAGTACCAGTAATGCAGTTCCCCTCATGGGCCACCACGGTAGTGACATGATGGAAACGATTGCGTGAAATGAGAAATACTCCTAAATGAGTCAGTAGTCCTCGGCGCGAGTCAGTAAAGCAGCCTCCTCCCCCCCCCCCCTCCCCCCACGCCCCGCGTGGCGTACAACGTCCCGTACCATGCTGTGTGGCGGCGGTGGTGAGCCGTATCTTGGTGCGCTTGGAGCTGAGCGCGAGGTTGAGCGTGAGCACGCCCTCCCCGCGGGGGGGCGCGTCCCCCTCGGCCTCCCCCTCCGCGGGGGGCACCTCGCCGGCCGTCTCCGACTCTCCAGGCGCCTCGTTCTCCACGTCACCCTGTTAGCATAATAAATTGTACTTGTCAAACGGCTCACACTATCGTCTAAGAAGCAAGTGGTCTAAAAACTTTCCTGAATCAATTTTAATTCTATGACCCAAAGATTGAGTGGCGGAGGCGCTTCGCACCTAGACGCGACTCTAACCTGACTTATATTTTTTCAAGATCCCGACACTAATACGTTAATTACTTTTTAGACCACTTGCTACCTTAGATCAGTTGCTTTTTAGACGACAATAGCGAGTGATTTATCTTCTCTCTTTTGTCCCCCCCCGTACCTGTGCCAGCAGCAGTCCCGCGTCCAGCAGGGGCCGCAGCTGGCGCGCCAGGGTCCCCCCGTACCTGTGCCAACAACAGTCCCGCGTCCAGCAGGGGCCGCAGCTGGCGCGCCAGGGTCCCCCCGTACCTGTGCCAACAACAGTCCCGCGTCCAGCAGGGGCCGCAGCTGGCGCGCCAGGGTCCCCCCGTACCTGTGCCAACAACAGTCCCGCGTCCAGCAGGGGCCGCAGCTGGCGCGCCAGGGTCCCCCCGTACCTGTGCCAACAACAGTCCCGCGTCCAGCAGGGGCCGCAGCTGGCGCGCCAGGGTCCCCCCGTACCTGTGCCAACAACAGTCCCGCGTCCAGCAGGGGCCGCAGCTGGCGCGCCAGGGTCCCCCCGTACCTGTGCCAACAACAGTCCCGCGTCCAGCAGGGGCCGCAGCTGGCGCGCCAGGGTCCCCCCGTACCTGTGCCAACAACAGTCCCGCGTCCAGCAGGGGCCGCAGCTGGCGCGCCAGGGTCCCCCCGTACCTGTGCCAACAACAGTCCCGCGTCCAGCAGGGGCCGCAGCTGGCGCGCCAGGGTCCCCCCGTACCTGTGCCAACAACAGTCCCGCGTCCAGCAGGGGCCGCAGCTGGCGCGCCAGGGTCCCCCCGTACCTGTGCCAACAACAGTCCCGCGTCCAGCAGGGGCCGCAGCTGGCGCGCCAGGGTCCCCCCGTACCTGTGCCAGCAGCAGGCCCGCGTCCAGCAGGGGCCGCAGCTGGCGCGCCAGGGTCCCCCCGTACCTGTGCCAGCAGCAGGCCCGCGTCCAGCAGGGGCCGCAGCTGGCGCGCCAGGGTCCCCCCGTACCTGTGCCAGCAGCAGGCCCGCGTCCAGCAGGGGCCGCAGCTGGCGCGCCAGGGTCCCCCCGTACCTGTGCCAGCAGCAGGCCCGCGTCCAGCAGGGGCCGCAGCTGGCGCGCCAGGGTCCCCCCGTACCTGTGCCAGCAGCAGGCCCGCGTCCAGCAGGGGCCGCAGCTGGCGCGCCAGGGTCCCCCCGTACCTGTGCCAGCAGCAGGCCCGCGTCCAGCAGGGGCCGCAGCTGGCGCCCCCAGGCGTCCCCGCCCAGCTGCAGGCGCGCCCGCAGCTCGCGCGCCGCCCACGAGTCCGCCGTCTCGAAGCACAGCAGCAGCGCGCACTGCCCACAGAATGGTGACACTTCAAGTACCAGGCGCGCATAAGAACTGGAGACTTATCGAATGTCGGGCCAAGACTTCAATCGGATGTTGGCAGAACATTTTATATGATGCTATTCACACTTGCCCGACACGATTTGCTATAGAAATGACTTAATCCGACACGAAACGGATCCGACACGCGACAAGTGGGAACGGGCTTTGGATTCTATTAATTCATCGTTAGTAGTCACGAACGAAAATGGGATCTGATCCCTAGGAAACCTTTCCAGTGAAAGTACCAGACAGGCATAAGCGATAGAGCATGTGATCGGTTAGTTTGCTGGCCGCAACTGGCGATTACGATGACATCCCAGTGAACAATAGTAGATTGATAACCAAGGGTGGAAAGTGACCCATTTGACCCGAGATATTTCTGGCGCTCGAACGAAGTGAGAGCGCCAATAGTTCGAGGGGAAATGGGTTATTTCACCCCAGTTAGACATTCTACTTTTCATTTCGACTGTGAGGAAACTAAAATACTACAAAAAAACGAGAATAATAATAAATTGAATTTACTTATACCTATCCAACCTCCAACGGTACCTTTTCGACTGGCCACTTGCCATGGCCGATTATAAAAAAAAAACGAGTTGGTCACGACGTGCATCTAGATGGCCATGCCGAAACGTGAAAAAAAAATGTCATTGACGTAACTCAATTATCTTCGATGTCGTGGCTAGCCGAAAAATTAAAAAAAAAATACTTTCCACCCTAGAGGAGAAAACGCAATTTTCCACCCGGCTATCTACCCATGAAAATTAAACTTTCCGAACAGGAGAGATGAAAAAAAAATACCTCATTGAGTTTCTTGCCGGCTTCTTCTCAACAGAGGTTTGACTTTGTATGTGGCAAAAGTTCTAGGCTCTCATGAGCATGGCAACGTGTGATGAGAGGATGGTCGGTGCATAAAATTAAAACAAAACTTTTCTAGAATCACAAGCCCTGACTCGAGGGGCATAAGTACAATCACTTAGCTGATCCTGGTACAGTCTAAGTTATTTTAAGATAGTAGCGACCCGAAAGGCAAAAACTATACAAAACTAGGAGCACCTCGCGAGCGGAGCTCCGTAGATATTGTATTCTGTGTCGATTGAAATTGAAAAAAAACGCGAAAATAAGCTGCAGTAAAAAGCATATAGGGTAAAAAAGCATTTAGGAAAATGTAAGGGTTACGTCTGGTGTTAATAAAGGATAGGAATTTAATACGCGACTGGAAATCTTGCTAGGAAATAAAGATTTTGGCGAAATGTTCTAACCAGTCGCATTTAGCCTATTAGGAATATTATAATTCAAACTAGTATTATAAATGCGAAAGTGTGTTTGTGCATTTGTCCGTCTTTCACGCCGATCGACGTGATTTTTGGCATAGAAATAGTTTATGGGCCCGAGTGTGACATAGGCTACTTTTTATCCTCGAAAAATGCACAGTTCCCGAGGGAACAGCGTGCGATAAGCGAACACCAAACACCACGCGGGCGGAGCCGCGGGCAAAAGCTAGTTTACGTTTGACGACCGGATGGCGGATTCCGTTCCCGGCCGGGGCTATTGTATGAATAATACGAATGTTTGTTCTCGGGTCTTGGATGTTGTGTTCATCAGTACAAGTTTTGCTTAGTACTCAAGTGGAAGTACCAGGTGTACATAAGCAGGGGGTAGGTGGTGGGTACCTGCGGCGTGGTGGCGCTGAGCTGGTACGGCCGCGCGGTGTACTTGGTGCGCAGCTCGCCGGTGCACAGGTGGTGCAGCCAGGCCAGCCGCCGGCCGCTGAAGGACGCGCGGTAGAACGCCTCGAACTGGCGCGCCACGCGCTCCAGCGCCGCCGGCGGCGCCAGCGGGGCCATCGCGCCGCCCAGCGGCCACGCGCCCGCCTGCAGCACCTGGGGACAGGGGGGGAGAGTCAACCCTGAGCGCAGCAGTACCAGGCAATCATAAACCACCAAGCGGTATCCTCCAGCGGCTGCCTGCACGCTGAAGGGCACGGCGAAACTTGTTGAAGCACAAATAATATGTCCGTTACTGGTTCAAGAATACCAGGTAATCATAACACACCAAGCGCTATCCTCCAGCGGCTACTTGCACGCTGACGAAAGCTGCTCAAACTTGTTAAAGCACAAGTATTACTGGTTCAAGGATACCAGGCAATCATAACACATCGAGCGCTATCCAGCGGTAACCTGCACGCTGAAGACGGGCATGCTGGTGCCAAAAATCCTTGAGCTGCATATTTTACTGAAGTTACTTGACAAGATACAACTGGCACAGCGGTACCAGGCAATCAGAACCCACCAAGCGCTATCTTCCAGCGGCTGCCTGCACGCTGGGCACGGCGAAAGCTGCTGAACTTGTTGAAGCACAAATAATGTCTGTTACTGGTTCAAGAATACCAGGCAATCATAATACACCAAGCGCTATCCAGTGGTAACCTGCACGCTGAAGACGGGCATGGCTGGCGTCAAAAAAATTTCAGCTGCTAGAAGTTACTTGACAAGGTACATCTGTTTAGCAACTCGTAGTTGGCACAGCAGTACCAGACAATCATAACCGACCAAGCGCTATCCAAACACCCTATCTTATCTCTCTTCCACAGCGCTTTCTCTCCGTAATTACTTGCTTTCTGTGATCTCGCTGTTCCAACAGACACATGATGATGAATCCTAGCCGGCATTGCTGGTCAGATCGATCGTAGCGGGCGAGAGGTTACCTGCACGCTGAAGCCGGGCATGGCGGGCGCCGGCGGCTGCTGGTCCCGCAGGTGCTGCTGGAACTTGTTGTTGAGGTCCGCGGAGACGGCCACGTCCGTGAACATGCGGTGCAGCTTGTTGGTGAACTCGTAGCCGCACGCCGCCTTCAGCCGGTTGATCATGGCCTCCTCCTGCCAACATACAATTTGGGTAACGTAAAACAAAGTGATCCAGGAGCTGGAGGCTGAACCCAATATCATCGGCGTAACAAAATCACACAGACTTCGCTGGTTCGGCCACCTACTACGAATGGGAGATCGCGCTGGCAAGAGAGCGTACGTGGGACGATCCAGGTACCGCTGAAAGAACGGTGTCTAGGCAGATCTGCGACATCTTCAAGTCGACGACTGGCAAGAGGCTGCGCACGATCGGGACAGATGGCATGCTCTCGTTTCGGAAGCCAAGACCCTCTTTGGGTCGCTGAGCCAAATTAGTTAGTTTAGTAAGGTTTTCGTTCAAAAGCTGACCATAAGATAACTTAAATAATTGACCGTCGCTGGTATGAACCATCAGCCAAATAAGTGGTCTACCACACTAAAGTTGATAATCGTTTGCATGTCATACTAAAAGACGAGTCTGAGTTTATTTGATAGGAACTTGTTTAAAAATTGATAGAGCAGTTATTCGGCTGACGGTACCAGGGTCGCATAGTTGGCACGCACCTGTTCCATGCTGGCGCTGAGCTGGTGTATGAGGCGGCGGGCGAGCGCGCGCGCGTAGTACTTCTGGAGCACGTCCTTGTCAGAGCAGTTATTTGACTGACGGTACCAGGGTCGCATAGCCGGCACGCACCTGTTCCATGCTGGCGCTGAGCTGGTGTATGAGGCGGCGGGCGAGCGCGCGCGCGTAGTACTTCTGGAGCACGTCCTTGTCAGAGCAGTTATTTGACTGACGGTACCAGGGTCGCATAGCCGGCACGCACCTGTTCCATGCTGGCGCTGAGCTGGTGTATGAGGCGGCGGGCGAGCGCGCGCGCGTAGTACTTCTGGAGCACGTCCTTGTCAGAGCAGTTATTTGACTGACGGTACCAGGGTCGCATAGCCGGCACGCACCTGTTCCATGCTGGCGCTGAGCTGGTGTATGAGGCGGCGGGCGAGCGCGCGCGCGTAGTACTTCTGGAGCACGTCCTTGTCAGAGCAGTTATTTGACTGACGGTACCAGGGTCGCATAGCCGGCACGCACCTGTTCCATGCTGGCGCTGAGCTGGTGTATGAGGCGGCGGGCGAGCGCGCGCGCGTAGTACTTCTGGAGCACGTCCTTGTCAGAGCAGTTATTTGACTGACGGTACCAAGGTCGCATAGTTGGCACGCACCTGTTCCATGCTGGCGCTGAGCTGGTGTATGAGGCGGCGGGCGAGCGCGCGCGCGTAGTACTTCTGGAACACGTCCTTGTCGTCGATGTACTTGAACACGAGGATGGCGGCCGCCAGCCGCGACTCCGGCTCCGACTCGCCGCCGCGTCTGCAACCAACACCGCCCGTACACTCATGCCGCCCTGGTACATTCACCACAAATCAACGGCTAATTCAAGTTATGTTTCCACCAGATATGCGAGGAATGTGTTTTTCATGAAAAACGCTTCATTGCCTAGTTTCGCATATTTCTGACGGAAACAGCCGAGCGGAGTGTAGCGAGGTAAATGAAGCGTTTTTATTGATTTTTGTCATTAGAAACACATTCTTCGCACATCTCTGGTGGATACGGTGCCTATCTGCGCAAGACTGCACAGATAAATAAATCGCTACGATTAATCGGTGGCCTTTGGAGTATAGTCCGCGCGACGGTTGAAGACGGCTCAGGGAATCTGGTGGGGGTAAATGGCGCATGGGTACAATCGCGCACAAAATCTTTTAACAAAATAATACATATATCAGAAAAAAGAACACAAGTAAATTTTAGGTAAGTGTAATTTTAATAAGATAATGTAATCCATACTAATATTATAAATGCGAAAGTCTGTTTGTCTGTTTGTATATTTGTATGTTTGTCCCTCTTTCACGCCGTAACGGAGCGACGGATCAACGTGATTTTTGGCATAGAGATAGTTTATGGGTCCGAGAGTGACATAGGCTACTTTTTATCCCGGAAAAATACACAGTTAGTTCCCGAGGGAACAGCGCACGATAACCGAATACCGCGCGGGCGGAGCCACGGGCAAAAGCTAGTAGGTAATAAAATAACGGAATATTATTAATTGAACTTTTTACATCGAATAAATTAAAATTATGTAGATTTCGTATATGTTAGATCTTTCACGTCAATAGAGATACGAAATAAGTGAAATAAGTGAAATGTTGCCGAAACGTCGAGGTAAATAATAATTGGGTCAAATAGCGTGATAAGTCCCGTTAAGGTATATTGACTACGAAATAAGTGTTTTATAGACAACTAGCTTTTGCCCACGGCTCCGCCCGCGTGGTACTCGGTTATCGCGCGCTGTTCCCTCGGGATCTGTGCATTTTTCCGGGATAAAAAGTAGCCTATATCACTCTCGGGCCCATAAACTATCTATCTCCATGCCAAAAATCACGTCGATCTGTCGCTCCGTTACGGCGTGAAAGACGGACAAACATACAGATATACAAACACACTTTGACATTTATAATATTAGTATGGACATGGATAGTATATTAAATGCCTAAATGCCAAGTTTCATAGTTTTATCTTCGACAGCGACGAACTTCCACCATATAAACTTTCACCCCCTATTTTAACCCCTTAAAGCCTCTTTTTCGCGATAAAAGATAGCCTATGTCCTTTCCCAAGGTCTATTCTATCTCTGTACCAAATTTCATCCAAATCGGTTTAGCGGTTTTGGCGTGAAAGCGTAACAGACAGACAGACAGACAGAGTTACTTTCGCATTTATAATATTAGTATGGATGTTTAAAAAAAATACAAAATTAAGTATTCATTTTTTTTTCAAAATCCGTTAGACAAAAATGGAGATAAAAGATTGAAGAAGAACAGTTCGCGTCGTAAACCAATTTTCTGGTTTGCCTAGTTAAAACTTTATTTTTCGGCATTTTTTTCACTACGACGAAATGAAAATAAAGTTAAACAATTTGTGCGCGACAGTACGTAATGGAACACGAAACGCATGCACCAATAAGCGCGGCGGAGAGCGACGACTAACCAATAACGTGACGGCGTCGACGCCCACCTGCCCTTCACCCCTGTACCCCGCAAAGCAGACCGAAGAAATGACTTCTGCGCATGCCCCTTCCACTTTTCTCGAGCCGTCTTTAACCGTCGCGCGGACTATAAAGGAGTTTTCCTTCTGTCAATACATTTATCAATTTGTAGCACAAATAACTTCTTGTATATTCATGTGATCCTGGTATTTCCTTTTGTGGAACCTTCCTTCATTAACACTTGCAGAGTTGCACGTGGTCTGCTGGTCTCAGCCCAGTGCCTGGGTCCAGGCCCGGTGCCTGGTGTCCGGTGCCTGGTGCCTGGTGCCCGGTGCCCGGTGCCCGGGGCCTCACCTGCGCAGCAGCGCGTCGCAGTAGCGCGCCAGCAGCTCGGGCGCGCGCGGCGGGCTGCCCGCGTCCCGCGCGTTGACGACGCCGGCGCACGCCCGGTCCAGCGCGCCCACGAACGCCTGGTTGTTCTCGAACACCTCCGCGAACAGCGCCGAGTACTTGGCGTGCAGCGACACCATCGACGTCACGAAGTGCGTGTGCGCCTGCGGACAGAGACACTGCATTAGACTTGTTACGACGGCCACAGGGCACTAGTGGTCTGCGTGTGTCGTCCCTCCCCCCTCACCTCGTCCCTCGCGTGTCTCTGCGCCAGCAGCGCGCGTCCCTCCTGCGCCGCCTGCGCGTGCGCCGCGTCCACGAGCGGGCGCAGCGCGTGCGTCCCCAGCGGCTTCAGCAGCGTGTATAAACGCTGTAGATCCTGCAACTGTAATAACACGAGGGGGTCAACTGTGCACGTTTACAACAACGTGTTACAATACAAAATAACCTGCATAAGTTTTAGTATAAAATTATATATTCGTACCAAATGTCAAGCCGATTGTGTTAGCATAGATTCAGAGATGCGTCGCAGTTCAGTTAAATTAATATTGTAAGCTTGGAAGCTATTTTATGACGCTTTTTTACGTTATGTGACCTATCGAAAGCCTTTGATAGTGTGGATTATTACATTTTACTGTGTAAGTTACATTTTTATGGTATTCTTGGACTCGCTTTAGAACTCATTAAATCTTACCTCACATAAACAAAGTTAAAAGTAGCGATCAACAGAGCAGTATTGACGGGATCTGTAGTCGAAACGGGGGTGCCTCAAGGATCCATTCTTGGCCCATTCCTGTTCCTTTTATATGTAAATGACTTAACTTGCAGGGCCCTGTGTACCTGCGGGGCGGCCCTGGTGTCGGCGGCGCGCGCCAGCAGCGCGGGGCACTCGGCGTGCAGCGTGGGCAGGTGCGCGGCGACGGCGGCCCGCTCGTAGCAGCCGCGCACGGCGTCCGCCGACGACGCGTGCAGGAAGCGCGCGCCCAGCGCCACCTCGCGCGCGCGACCTGCACACACGCACACGCCGCGTCAGCGCTGACACCCTGGTACCGCCACTTGCGGGGGACAGAGTCTTTCCCGGCCCGGATAATACCGACTCTATTTTTCGTGCACACGCCCATAGAGGCTCCTGTCAGTTTCTATGGGCGTGTTCACAAAAAATAGGGCCGGTATTTACATGCCGGTGTTTCTCTCGATATTTTTATGGTACGGTTTTAAGGTGTGCTAAATATTGATTTTAGTGTAAACTTCGTTCTCACGCCCGTACAGACTTTGAAAGACCCTTAAAAATCTCACGCAACAGTGGCGCCATCTAGAAAGACAAAAACCGGCCAAGAGCGTGTCTGACACGCCCGAAGTAGGTAAGGTTCCGTAGCTATTACGAAAGAATTTAGTCATATTTTTCCTAGCATTTGCATTTCTTTCTTTCTTTCTTTCCTTCATTTCGTATTTTGTACGGAATATTCCAAGTTTAGGTATGTTTTTCTTTCTTTCTTTTTTTTTCATTAAACTCAATTCAACGATACCTCACACTACAAGGTTGGATGAGAAAAAAAAACACCTCTTTACGTCTATGGGAGGTACTTTCAAAAAATGTTTGGCTACGAAACCCTAAAACCAGTAGCCCTCATCGAGTACAAGCCGGCTCCGGTCATGTCCCCCGCTGGCGTACCTTGCAGCACGTGTTGCATGTAATGCGAGATGTCTCCCTCTCTCAGCAGCTCCGCGGCGAGCTGCGCATGCGCCGCGCCCGCCTGCTCCAGGTACGGCTCCAGCACCAGCTGCTCGTACAGCGACAGCGGCGCGCGCACTCTGAATGACTGCACCTGTGATAAACAGTGAGAAGTGAGCGCGCTGGCCGACACTAAGCTGTGACGGTCAAATCATGCATGAACACCTGGCTGGCTATGCTAGCCTGGTACTTCGATACTACACTCGGGACGTTTAAATCTCGATTTAAGGCTTAATAAACTGACATTAGACCGCATTGCAGGTAAAAATAAATCTAGATTTAGTAGTTAAACCTGGCTTAAGCTTGACAGTTCCATACATTTTGACATTACTGAACGCTAACTCGAGATTTATGTGTTTTCAGCAAGTAGCCATTAAACTGACAATTACACCAAAAAGTCATACATTTTTAAAATGAAATTCCAAAAAATATTACAGAGAAACGAATACAAAATTCAAATGTATTGTCAAGAAGACGTTAATATCTAATGGCCACTTAATGGAAACACATAAAACTCGAGTTAGCGTTAAGCTTAGTTTAGAAGTGTCAAAATGTATGTAACTGTCAAGCTTAAGCCAGATTTAACTACTAAATCTAGATTTACTTTTACTTGCAAGGCGGTCTAAGACCTATTATAAAGTCAATGATTATATCATGGACAGGGTACGGCTCCAGCACCAGCTGCTCGTACAGCGACAGCGGCGCGCGCACTCTGAATGACTGCACCTGCGATAAACAGTATGGAGTGAGTGCGCTGGCGGACACTAAGCTGTGACGATCAAACCATGCATGAACGCCTGGCTGGCTATGCGAGCCTGGTACTTCGGTGCTACACTAGGACGTTTATTAAATCTTTACATCGAGATTTAAGGGGCTTAGGCCGTCTTACAGGAAAAAATAAACCGAGATTTAGTAGTTAAATCTGGCTTAAGCTTAAAACAGTTCCATACATTTTGACATTACTAAACTGAAGTTTATTTATTTATTTATTTTTATTTATTTATTTAAGAACACAAACAGTCATATATTAATGAGTATGCAGGTAAACCAAAAACAATATAAAGACCTCGAGTTTCATAAATATACATAGGTACTAAAAGTTATTTAAAACTAATGTGAGTACTTAAATAAATTAAAAATCAGCAAAACTAGGTTTGGTGAAATATAAATCTTGATAAAAACAACACTATACAAAATGTTGCCTGACCAATTTCTTGAGAGTAACAAGCGAACTCGCAAATGGGTCAATATCATACAATTGTTCATTAATTAACCGAGGAACTCGTCTGAAAAAAGTGTGTTTAAGTGTGTGTTGGGTGTGTTGTGTGTGTGTAGTGTGTGTGTGTGTGTGTGTGTGTTTTGTGTGAAGTTAACGCTAACTCGAGATTTATGTCATTAGTAGTGCCGCGCCGCCACGCCGCGCGGCCGCCTGGCCGGCTCTGGCCGCCTGGTACCGCGCGGGTACTCACGTGCACGGCGCTGTGTATGGCGCTGTGCAGCACGGCCGCGTGGCGCGGGTCGGGCGTGGCGCGGCGCGCCTCGTTGAGCGCGGCCACGATGCGCGCCGACAGCGCCGGCGCCAGCCCGCGCATCAGCACGCGCTCCCAGATCACCAGCCCCAGCTCGCCCACCTGCACGAACGGTTAGAGAAACGTCGAGTGACGCGGTTGACGAGGTGAGCCGAGCGAGGTTTTCAAAGTAAACACTCATATAATGTTTTTTTTTTTTTGTGTTAATTTGTATCTTAGTATTATCTGTAGACCTTTTATTGGTACATGTTTTGTAATCAAACTGTAACAGTTAATTAAAACTGTTAGTTATAAAATTAATAGAGCGAAGGTAGGTCGAGGAAGAGACTAATTGTGATCAAGATATCCGTGCAAATCCCCCCCCCCCCCCCCTTACCTCAAGCTGGCGCGACTCGCTGTCGGCGGCGACCGTGGCCGCCGAGCCATAGATTATTTCCGCGTCCGAAACCTGCACAGACACACACGAATGTTCATTTGGCCGAACGCATTTTGTTCTGAAACTTGTCATTGTTTCAGGATTTTTATAAAACTAACCTCACCTATAGGTGGCATTCTCCACAACCAGTCCATTTTCCAACTAAATCCTGAATAGTTCGCAGTTCTAAAATAAAATGCTTTTGGCTAAATAAACTATTAGTGAAAAAAATTTTTAGCCAACAGAAAAAGGTGATGATGATGATGACGGTGATGATCTCTTGCTCCAGGAGACCCACTTGCTCGTTTGCCTTCCAGTCGAATAAAAAAAAAAGATACCAAACATTCTGCGTACATACGCTGTTTTTTTATCCAATATGTTAAAAGTGTAAATTACTATGGTGTAAATAAACCGATTTCATCAAAATTCTTGCAGAAACATCCACTGCATCGAAACTAGACGTCTAATAACTTTTTCCATTAAAATTCAATTAATTTCACGATTTAATTTATTTTTAATAAATCTTCGTCAATATCTGACGTTATTCCTTGAATAAAACACAATGTACATTTTAAAAATCGATTAAAGCTCGATCGAATAAGCTATTTTTAATTACCTTAAAATTAACTACTATTATTAGTTATTGCCTTTGTAATTGAAAATTAATTACATTTTAAGAATTAGTCATTTAGTCAAGTATTAAATAACGGGATTTATTCTGTGAATAAGTTAACTGATTTATTGACTCGATTAAATGGTTCTAGGTAGAGATGTGTCGACTAGTCGCTGACTAGTCGGTAAAGCCGACTATCCAGCCACTATTGTAGTCGGCGACTAGTCGGCGAATAGTCGGCAAAAAGCGCCGACTATCTGACTTCAAATACAAATACAAAAACACCACATTGATAGGTACAAAAGCAAAAATTTAGAAATAAAATAATACGAATTAAATAAAACAAACAGGTTCCGATACTCTTACAGGCGCAGGTTGCGACTTGCGCCTAAATCAGCTGGTTAACAAAACGTCACGAAAACCCCCGAAGCTGTAGAGCTACTACGAAACTCGAAATTCGCATCGTACCGTCGCGTCCTTCTCGCTCTCGTATTAAATAGTATGAGTTTCAGAGGGACCACGCGACATGAACTTCGAGTTTCGTAGTAGCCCTGCTGTGATCGGCTTGGCCTTCTTTACAACCGACTAATCGCCTAGTCGGCTAGTCGGCCAAAGTCATGATCGGCACATCTCTAGTTCTAGGTTTTTCCATCACTAATGGTCTGTGGTAGGCTTGATGGCGTCTTCGTTTACACGGTCATCTCGTTATTGGATCGAGATACGGTCCTGCGTTCAGCTCGCAATGACGGCCTGACGGTCCCACCGGAAGACCAGCGCTAGCTCCTGAGCCAGCATTATGCTGAGGTGGGTCCGTTTCGTGAATGTTAACTGCTTTCCTTGTTTGTGTTATTCATGTATCGATTTAAGTTATTTACTTTAAGTTACTTTTACGAATAAAATTTATTTTCTTCTTTCTTTCTTTCGTGGAAGGATACGTTGTTAAGAATGTCGTTTGTTATGCTTCATTTACGTATCGTTGCTACGACGAACCGTTTTTAGGTTCCGGTGCCTGTAGCATGCAGTATTGTGGGTGCACTGACCTTCTGTCGGCGCACGTGCTGCAGGTTGAGGTAGGAGTACAGGCTGTTGAGGTAGGCCACGCCCTCCGAGTACTCGCGCCACGCCGACACGTACCTGCCGCAAAGAGGGAGGGGGGGTTAGACAATTACCACACTGGCCGACCTTAGCCTCTGGACAAATACGACTACCACTGGCTTAGCAGGATATTTAAAACCAAACTGCAAAGTATCGTAACAATCAGTCCAATATTTATTGAAAAACTAAAGGTTTTCAATGTATCACTTTGGAGCAGCCTGTGTATTTGGATGATATGATTTCATAGATTTTTTTCTCGTCTTATTAAGCAAATAACCATTTAAGATATTGCTAAGTATCAATCTTATTCATGGTTTTATTATTTGTCCAGATGCTGAGATCACGTCGTATAAAAAATAAATTAGGTGTAACAAAATTTTTTACCAACTACAAAAAAACATAAAAATATTTTTCTACCAGTCTGAGGTCGGTGCCTCAGCACGAGCCAGCAGGAGTGGACCTATAGGCACCTACCTCGCCTACGCGCTATCATACAAGCAAGGGCAAAGATATCGACACGGTCAAAGTTGCAAAAATATGTATACACGGCTTTAATGTTAAGTGCATAAAGTCGTGCAATTTTACTTTATGCCCTTGACTGTACGCTCGTGCTGAAGCTGAAGCAAAGACACTTCAGACTGATAGATTTTTTTATTTTTTGGGGGCAGGAGGGAGGGTGGCACTCACCGGTCGTTGGCACCGGTCGGGGGAGGAGGGGGGAGAAAGGTAGCACTGACCGATTGAGTGAGAGGGATCGGTCGAGGGGGGTGGAGGGTCGTTACTCACCGGTCGAGCAGTCCGTCGTGCGGGTCGTTGTTCTCGAGCGGCGCGGTGCCGCGCACGCGCTCCAGCAGCCCGCCCACGTGCTCCTCCAGGAAGCGCCTGCAACACGACAGAGCGTTGCCGACTTGTGCCCGGCTGCGTTCACACCGGAGACGTGCGAGGGATATGTTTTTCAAATAGAAAAACTCTGTTTCCCTCGCACAGAACATCTCTGGTGGAAACAGCTGAACGGAACGAGAATCCATACTAACCCCCTTATTCATAAACGACGATCAAACTTATTTTAGTTAAAATGCCGCTAAAATTCGTTTGTCCTTATCTGTCACTTCGACATTTGTATTTGTTAGAAAGGGACAAAGCATTTGGTAGTTAACATAGGCTTGTTAAGTTTTGTGAATGAGGAGGTAATATTATAAATGCGAAAGTATACGTCGTGTGATAAGTCCCGCTATTTGACGACGACGTTGACTATGAGTGAGAATCACGAAAGTTAAAACTTTAAAATACGTAATGCGAAAGTATGTTAGTGTGTTTCTCCGTCTTTCACGCCGTAACGGAGCGAACATCGACGTGATTTTTGGCATAGAGATAGTTTATGGGCCCCAAGAGTGACACAGGCTACTTTTTACGCTCCCAGCCTGCAGTGTCAGCCCGTACCTGGTCTCGTCGTACAGCCGGTCAGCCAGCGGCTCGTACACGTCGCTGAAGCGCAGGTTGGACACGGGGGCAGTGTCAGCCCGTACCTGGTCTCGTCGTACAGCCGGTCAGCCAGCGGCTCGTACACGTCGCTGAAGCGCAGGTTGGACACGGGGGCAGTGTCAGCCCGTACCTGGTCTCGTCGTACAGCCGGTCAGCCAGCGGCTCGTACACGTCGCTGAAGCGCAGGTTGGACACGGGGGCAGTGTCAGCCCGTACCTGGTCTCGTCGTACAGCCGGTCAGCCAGCGGCTCGTACACGTCGCTGAAGCGCAGGTTGGACACGGGGGCAGTGTCAGCCCGTACCTGGTCTCGTCGTACAGCCGGTCAGCCAGCGGCTCGTACACGTCGCTGAAGCGCAGGTTGGACACGGGGGCAGTGTCAGCCCGTACCTGGTCTCGTCGTACAGCCGGTCAGCCAGCGGCTCGTACACGTCGCTGAAGCGCAGGTTGGACACGGGGGCAGTGTCAGCCCGTACCTGGTCTCGTCGTACAGCCGGTCAGCCAGCGGCTCGTACACGTCGCTGAAGCGCAGGTTGGACACGGGGGCAGTGTCAGCCCGTACCTGGTCTCGTCGTACAGCCGGTCAGCCAGCGGCTCGTACACGTCGCTGAAGCGCAGGTTGGACACGGGGGCAGTGTCAGCCCGTACCTGGTCTCGTCGTACAGCCGGTCAGCCAGCGGCTCGTACACGTCGCTGAAGCGCAGGTTGGACACGGGGGCAGTGTCAGCCCGTACCTGGTCTCGTCGTACAGCCGGTCAGCCAGCGGCTCGTACACGTCGCTGAAGCGCAGGTTGGACACGGGGGCAGTGTCAGCCCGTACCTGGTCTCGTCGTACAGCCGGTCAGCCAGCGGCTCGTACACGTCGCTGAAGCGCAGGTTGGACACGGGGGCAGTGTCAGCCCGTACCTGGTCTCGTCGTACAGCCGGTCAGCCAGCGGCTCGTACACGTCGCTGAAGCGCAGGTTGGACACGGGGGCAGTGTCAGCCCGTACCTGGTCTCGTCGTACAGCCGGTCAGCCAGCGGCTCGTACACGTCGCTGAAGCGCAGGTTGGACACGGGGGCAGTGTCAGCCCGTACCTGGTCTCGTCGTACAGCCGGTCAGCCAGCGGCTCGTACACGTCGCTGAAGCGCAGGTTGGACACGGGGGCAGTGTCAGCCCGTACCTGGTCTCGTCGTACAGCCGGTCAGCCAGCGGCTCGTACACGTCGCTGAAGCGCAGGTTGGACACGGGGGCAGTGTCAGCCCGTACCTGGTCTCGTCGTACAGCCGGTCAGCCAGCGGCTCGTACACGTCGCTGAAGCGCAGGTTGGACACGGGGGCAGTGTCAGCCCGTACCTGGTCTCGTCGTACAGCCGGTCAGCCAGCGGCTCGTACACGTCGCTGAAGCGCAGGTTGGACACGGGGGCAGTGTCAGCCCGTACCTGGTCTCGTCGTACAGCCGGTCAGCCAGCGGCTCGGGGTGCGCCACGCACAGCGCGTACACGTCGCTGAAGCGAAGGTTCCACACGCCACGTTCTACCGCACGCAATCCCACCACGCCTGCCACCTGGAGGGAGGGGGGGTTAGTACGACGTACAAAAAGCAGCTGATCTGAAAAGTACCTCGAATGGATTTGGTAGATCAATGAGGGCTATCGCGAATGAATTTTCCGCTAGAGGCGCTAGTGTAGCGTGAGGTCAACGAAATGTCAAATCTCATAGTTTTTGGGTGAGCTACGCGGGTTTATTTATAATTAGAATAATTTTGTGAATATTTTGCATTACCTGAAATTAATTATGGCAATTATGCGATAAGGGGCAATGAACGTCTGTAATTTGAGACAGTTTTGTCTTCCGAAAACTTTTATCCTTCCTTTTTTCCGAACAAAACGGGATTATGCAATACTGTAGTTGCTCGATATGTTAATGGTACTGTTTTACGATGTATTAAATATGATTTTAATCTAAACTTTGTTTTCACGGCCGTTATAACAGACTTTTAAAAACCTCACGCAACAGTGGCACCATCTAGTGAGAGAAAAAACGATAGCCCTCATTGCCCGGAATTGTTATTCATTTTTTCCCACTATGCTTTTTTACTGAATCATAGACATGGGATTTAGATTATAATCATTTTACATCGGCCCGAAATGCCAAAACTACACAAAAATAGGAGCTCCGCGCGTAAGAAATCTCCACCGCCCATAAACATCTGCAACACTATGGGTATTGCAGACGCGTTGCCAACCTAGACACCTAAGATGGGATAACTCAAGTCCCAGTGATTTCACCGGCTGTCTAACTCTCCCCGCCGAAACACAACAGTACAAGCACTGCTGCTTCACGGCAGGATTAGTGAGCAAGATGGTGGTAGCAACCTGACCTTGCACAAGGTCCTACCACCTGCAAATTTAACCGATTTGTTGTTATAGCAGACACGGTAATACAAAATCTGTTTTGTCTGTTTGACAGATGTTAATTGTGTTTCGGCGTGGAGAGTAAGACAGCCGGTGAAATTACTGGCACTTGAGGTATCCCATCTTAGGTCCTTAAGTCGGCAACGGATCTGCAATTCCCCTAGTGTTCCAGGTGTCTATGGGCGGTGGTGATCTCTCACCATCAGGAGACCAACTTGTTTGTTTGCCATCCAGTCAAATAAATAAAATAAAATAAAAAGTAAAGTGAAGTCTGTTGGCCAGGCACGAGCCGTACCGTCTCGCGCAGGTTGGCCCATGTCTCCTGGAAGTCGACGTTGCGCGGCTTGAGCGACATCATCGGAGCGACGCGCCTGCCCTCTCGCTGTCCCTCTCTAGCCCTCTCTGACCCCGTCGCGCTCTACTGCTCGCACGCGTCTGAAATGTGATGAACGAATGAATTGGGCACAACACTGTTCTTCAAATGTATTTCATTGATAGTTTTATTGCTGTCAACGCAATCACCGACTTAAGGTAGTATAATGGCAATGATGTGCCACCTCATTATTATTGCTATCATAATAACCTAACCAATAAAAAGTTGGAAAATTCCCGACTTTGACACTTCAAAGTTCAATATCTCAAAAACGGCTTAACCGATTTTGATAAAACATGTCTAAGAACCTTTGCTTTCAATTAAAAAAAAAACCGCCTGCAAATCGGTGCCACAGACAGACACACATAGCGGTCAAACTTATAACACCCCTCTTATTGCATCAGGGGTTAAAAAATGGCAACTATTCAGCAATAAAAGTCCACCACCCTGCTAAACAACATTCACATTCAACAGTGTTAAACCAATGGTACTGGAATGTCCGATCACTAAGTTCGATGGACACATAGATGACCTCAAGAAGCTGTCAAAGAAAGCAATGGAATATTTTAAGAAATCTAGATTTAAGTTTTAATTTATATTTCTTGCACAGTTTTGCAGTGACACATATTCCATAGATAAATAAATAAGTGTTAAACCATAAAAAGACTTTTTATGACTTTTGTTTGGACAAACACTTTACCATGAAAAGTTTATAGCAAATAACCACCAACGTAGAGAAGTTGAAAACACATTTACAACATAATGTTCTTCCAAAATTTCTCAAAAACAGCTGAGTCAACTTATCGAAAAGAAATTAAACCTTAACTTTAAGAAAAAAAAAACTTTTAACACTCCTAAACAAAAACACTCCTTTTTGCATCTGGGGTTAAAAAAACAGTATGAATCTTCCCAACAACATGTTCGTATTTATAAATAGCAAGTTGTTTACGACAGCTGAAGGTCAGTGACCCTGCGAGATGGGTATCAGCCATGTGCCAATGGAGGGTTTAACATTACACCTATTTCTCTCTTTCTTTTTCACCCATAGCCACCCAATGCTGAGTGTAGGCATCCTGCATTGCCCGCCACTCATCTCGGTCCAGTGATCTTCTCATCCAGCACCTTCCTGCCAATTTGACATTGTTGATATTGTTACCCACTCAAATAAGTGTGAGGTACAGTCAGCTGCAGAGAAAAGGTACCCCCATGTAACGGCGGTATCCATACTACCGCCATTACAGGGGGGTACCCTTTCTCTGCAGCTGACTGTACTACATTTACTGGATTATCCTTTTCCAACCTAGTCGAGTATAAAAAGGACCATGGCCACGATCCCAAATCGGTCCACCTGTATAAGTGCTATGGTGCTACAGACGGACACACATAGCGGTCAAAGAAATGGAAACTTCCTTTATCCAACAGCCTTTTTTTTTGCAATGGGAGTTAAAAAGGGCTCAGATTTTTTGAGCCTTGTTAAACTAGTTACTGTAGTTATTGAGCAGGTAAATATAGGGTAGGATTCTAAAACGCACTTTTACATCTGGTCACGACAAGCAAAATACCTATTTCAAATTGAACTTATTAAGAAGTACATTCTTTGAGATAACACATCTATAAAGTGGGTATTTTTCCTTTTAGGAAAATGCACATTTGTGATAGTGTTGTGTGTGCTTCTAAGCCTGCAGCTGTTCCCAGCAGGGCGGACAAGTTTCGGCTACTGCAAGCGCCCAAATAACAAACGGGCTTGATCTAACAGGGTCAAAGTTCTAAGGGCACGCATTGTGTTTCGCATCAATATATTCCAGATGGTCGCCGGCGGCGGCTCGGGCTCCGCGCCGCAGAACAAAGCCCGCGACTTGGCACCGTGACAACCCGCCGACCTTACGTATTACTCAGCAAAAATTGGCAGCACAACAAAAATACTACCGAACGAACCCGCGTTTTAACGCCACATAACGAGTTTTCGCACTCTATGAACTGAATTAAACACTCACAAGCTTCTCGGGTGTACCGTTGGTGTCTTGGGCCGAGGGTAGGCAATCAGCTGTGGGTTTCCTTTATTTTAGCGATTGCTCGTAATGTCTGAACGTCCGTAGGAAAATACCAAACTGCGTTTTGATGACTGACTTTGACGTTGTCACACGGGGTTGCCAGCGACGCGGTGCGTTTTGAAATTGATATTGCTAAGCTTTTGCAACTTCGTAGATAGTAAAGAAAATTAAAAAAAAAGAAATTAATTAAAATAAAATGATATAAAATAAAATAAATAATACTTTTAAAAATATTATACTATTGTAGATAGCGAAGCTCAGAATTCTAAGTAGGGAAGTTATACTTCTTCGTAATACAGTGTCCCCACCTTAGGGTAATTTACTCTATATTTAGGGTATTTTCATGCGTTTAGAGTATTTTCTGGGGTAAAAAATATTTAGGGTAAAAATTTTAGAATAAAATGTGCGATTTCAATAAAAAATACTGCAGCGGACATATAAATCAAAACTATTATGGATGCATTTCAAGAATGTTTCGAAACGGTGTAGTAGTTTAGCTATTAATTCATTAATAAATCGCATTTATTTGCTGTTTTTATTTTATTAATAAAAATATTTAGAATAAAAAATAAATAAAAGTGCCCAATTTAGGGTAATTTCGCGTAGCGTTAAAGTAAAAAAAATATCTGAGGTGGCAATACTGTCCTATGGCAAAAATTCAATTTTTGTCCCTTTTCTAGTCTAGATTTTCTATTGCTTTTTATTGCACTTTGCTAATTAATAATTTAACGTTTGATTAAATATCGGTGTTGTGAAATTAAACCACATTGTTTACAAAATTTCGGATCTTTACTACGATATTTATTACATTACTTCAGTTGTACAATTTTTGTAGAAATTTTTTCTCTATTTACCTCATATGATTTTTTTTTACTAAAACATTGTCGCAAATGACAATATGTTTCTCCGGGTAATCCAAGTCCGAATTGCTGACGCAGCCGCGGCACTCGTTGTGGGGTTCCGGGGGCGGCGGGGGCGGGGGCGGGGGTGGTATAATCACGGGCGGGCAGGGCGGACAGGGCGGGCACGGCGGGCAGGGCGGCTTGAGCGCGCTCGCGTTGGACAGCAGCGCCTCGTTGTAGAGCATGAGGGCGGTCGTGTAGTCTCCGTACACGTGGGTGCCGGCCGGGTCGAACTGGCCCTGGCGCAGGCTGTGAATGTCCAGGATCGGCTTCGCCAGGTCTCCCAACACGCCGTGGTTGGGGAGCTCCCCCAGCAGCGCCACCTGCCCGGCAACCCGCTCGACGTCCGACATCTCTTCAAGCTCGTAGTAGGACCCGAGGAAGCCCTGCGGGTGGCAGCGCCGGCAGTAATCCTCGACGGGTTCATCGTACAGTCGCTCTTTAGCGCGCAGGTCGCTCATGTAGCTCGAGATGAGCGCGGCGCGGCTGTTGAGGCACGAGCTCTTGCACTGCAGCACGCCGCTCGCCATCAGCGGGTACTTCTCCCTCAGCCTGATCAGAAACATGGACAGCGGCCACATGTCGTCCCACAGCCCGTCCACCAGATTATAATCCTTCGGGATGATCTCGTCGGGATTCATGAGGCGGCAGCCGTCCCAGACCGCTCCGGGGATCGGGCAGTTGTCCTTGAACGCCGATCGGAAACTGACCGGGCTGTCCTCTTTCGCGAGCTCCTCCACAACTTCCCTCAGATTGCTCAGCAGGAGATTCTCCGGGCGCGGGATCAGCTCGCCGCGTTCGTCCTTTATCTGTCCGGCGACCACGGGCACGTACCTCGTCTTGTCCAGCGTTATGACGTCGATCGCGTCGATGATGCGCTTGATCGGCTCCGGCACGATCGGGACGGTCTGCGCGCGCTCCAGCATGTACAGCTTCACTTTGAAGTTGTACGCGTTGTTGGCGGAGGACTCCCCGATGAGGTACGGGCAGGCGGCCAGCTTGGCCTCCGCCATGCCGAGGAAGGCGCGGTACATCGCGTACATGGGCGGCGGCGGCATGTCCGTGACTGAAGCGGCGATGTAGCACAGGTTGCAGGTGCTGAGGCCGAGCCCGCGCGTCGTGACGGACAACGCCCGCGCCTGCCCCTTGTGCTCGCAGGGCCGGCAGGCCGGCACGCGCGGCGGCTCCAGCCGCGCCAGCGGGTCGCGCTCCGACTGCCGCGGGTCTTCCGACCGCCGCGGCGGGTAGTTCGGCACCACATCCGAAGACACCTCGGCGTTGTAGTACGGCGAGAACTTGGACAGGAGGCTCCGCTCCAGGCGCGCCGCGCTGTCGGCCATGGCTCGGGGGGCTCCGCCGCGGTCTGTAGTCACCGACTGGTTGGTGCGGCGGCCTCACCAGGGGGCCGCGGATGTGGCGGCTGATGTGTCAGCTGACAGCTGTCAGTGTTCGTTTCTCTTTGGCAAAGCTCTTTGGTTTCTTTCAATCAAAGTTTTTAAGTGGCCCGCTTACAGTTGAAAAAGTTATTCTACGGGTAAATCTGGGGCCCTGGAGGATTAAGTCTGAGTATTTTTTCTCTAGAGCCAAAATACAATTAATTTTTGAAAAAAAAAAAACAGCTTTTCAATGTAAGATGATAAACAAATACCAAAAATATCGTTGTAAATATGAGCTTTTCCCGCTAATCCACACTTAATACTATAAATGCGAAAGCATGTGTGTTTGTATGTTCGCCCGCGTGGTATTCGGTTATTGCGCGCTGTTCCCTCGGGAACTGTGCATTTTTCCGGGATAAAAAGTAGCCTATATGTCACTCTCGGGCCCACAAACTATCTCTATGCCAAAAATCACGTCGATCCGTCGCTCCGTTACGGCGTGAAAGACAAACACACAAACACACTTTCGCATTTATAGTATTAAAGTATGGATTTCAAAACTGTGCGTACGTGCGTGTGTGTGTGCGTGTGCGTGTGTGTGTGTGTGTGTGTGTGTGTGTGTGTGTGTGTGTGTGTGTGTGTGTGTGTGTGTGTGTGTGTGTGTCCCGACGCAACAAGAGGGGTGTTTAAGTTTGACCGCTGTGTGTCTGTCTGTATCTGGATTTGTAACGATGGTTCTTAAACATGTTTTATCAAAATCGATTCAGCCTTTTGTGTTATATTGAACTTTGAAGTGAGAATGTCATGGGTTTTCAAACATTTTGTTGGTTAGGTTATAAACGTGCTGTTGGTTTGAGCCGGGGCTAAAGGATCAGTTAGGTATTGAAGTATTGTATTGTATTGTAACTCTTTATTGTACATATAAAACATATGAAATTTAAAAGGGATCTCTACTCCTACTACTATTACTTAAGGGGACTATTTTTGAGCGCTTTTGCTGTTTTTAACCCTCGACGCAAAAATAGGGGTGTTATAAGTATGACCGCTATGTGTGTCTGTCTGTCTGTGGCACCGTAACTCTTAAGCGGGTGGACCGATTTGAATGCGGTTTTTTCATTGAAAGTAGGTTTTTTAGCGATTGTTCTTAGACATGTTTTATCAAAATCGGTTCAGCCGTTTTTGGAATATTGTACTTTGAAGCGATAAAGTCGGGGGTTTTCTTTTTGTTGTTTAGGTTATTTATTGAAGCTATTCTTACTCTTTTTCGAATAAAAAGAATTAATCAATATTATGTCTTGTAAATTTAAAAATAATAATATTTTTATTTTTTACTGTATAAAACTAAAACTAAACTATTTACAAAACTTACACTAAATAAAAAACTTCATCAAGGCTGCTGCTTTGGGGGGCTGTTCCTAAGAGGCTGGCAGCATTACCTCTCTGGATAGCTAGGCTGATGTGTTGTAAATTTTGATTAGTATAATTTTGGTCGTGCTGAGTCACCGACTTCGAGCTAGTAGGTACCTAGAAAAATATTTTCAAGGGTTTTGTAGTCGGTTACATTTTTTGTTATTTTTTTATTTTTTTGGAGTCGGTTTTACTTTTTTGTTCATTTTTTTTATATCTCACTTTTTAGTTAAATTTGTAGCCAAAGTGCATCGCACAACGATTCCATTAAGCCCAAACACTACTAAGTTACGTTGTTTTATAACAGAGTTCCGTTGCCTACCTTCTGGCTTCAGCATCAGATAATCAGATCAGTTTGAAAGAATCATTAACTTAAAGCTTCTTCTTACTCGCTTATCTAGGTATGTTAATCATGATCGTTTATAGACGAGCGAGCATTACTTAGCTTCGACGAGTTCCATTGGTCACCTATGATTTTCTTCATCAGGTCCAGGTTACCAAATGATACTTTCTGAATGTAAATCCTTACCTTAACACTAAAAATGCCAAAATCGCCACAGGTGTGGTGTGCCTAGAAAATTTGAGGTTTGCCCTCGATTTCCCTGGGATCCCATCATCAGATCTTGACCTGGTGACAATGAGACCACCTCAGAAGAATATTCTTTCGAATAAAAAAAAAAAAGAATTTTGAAAATCGGTCCACAATTGACAGAGTAATCAGTGAACATACACAAAAAAAATACAAACGTTGGAACACAGAACCTCCTCCTTTTTTTGAAGTCGGTTAAAAAGTAATATGTCTCTTATACGGGGAGCCTCCTTTACTTTGAATATAATTGAAGTTTTATTATTGGTTGTACGTATGTACAGTCGACTTTAGTTTTTTTTTTAATTTTTTTTTATTCGACTGGAAGGCAAACAAGCAAGTGGGTCTCCTGGTGGTAAGAGATCACCACCATCCATAAACATCTGCAACACCAGGGGTATTGCAGATGCGTTGCCAACCTAGAGGCCTAAATTGTTTAGTTAATTCAAACCTGCGATAATTCGAACGTCTCTATAGTTCAAAGTTATCACGAGTTCCCTACAAAATCTCTTTAATATTTCGAACTGAATCAACACATTTTTATGCACTACAACGAAAAATCATTGCTAAGTACCTATATAACAAAACGACGCGATAATTCGAACTCATCGGCGTCCAACACTCGACAGTTCAAAGTTGCACAGAGAAAGAGATGGAAAGATTATAAGTACTTTTTCGACAAGTTCAAACTTGTATCAACGTACACGAGCCTTTGTTTTTGTTATATTAAGATTAGTTTGACTATTTGACACACACTTCTCACGAAGGTTTGTTTAGTTATCATTCAGTTGCTGTTACTCTTTCGTTGGTGCCATTTGATATTTCAAACCATCAATATACCTATATGTATGTACTAACGTATACGTACGTACGTATATGTAACGTATTATTAGAATATAAGTCAATGTTTCAAACACTAATAATTTGTAATATTTTAAGAGTCCCTCGAGTTTATTAGCATTTGCCCGCGGCTTCTCCCGCGTGGTATTCGGTTATCGCGCGCTGTTCCCTCGGGAACTGTGCAATTTTCCGGGATAAAAAGCAATCTATGTCACTCTCTGCCCAATAAACTATCTCTATGCCATAAATCACGTCGATCTGTTGCTCCGTTTTGACGTGAAAGACGGACAAACATACAAACACACATTTTTGCATTTCTAATATAAGTATGGATGGAAGTATGGATGTATTTATGTAAGTTATTTATTGTAAAAAAGAAAATGCACAAAATACAATTGACAGACTTTGAGGTATTTGAATAAAGGCGGACTTATCCCTTTAAGGGATCTCTACCAGCCAACCGTTGAGTGGATTTGCTATCGTAACGGCAATAGAAATCCACATTATGTGCAAATTTCGGTTGTCTACCTGTTACTGTTCACGTGATACAGCCCGCGTTACGAAAAACGTACAGTGAAGCATTAGCAATAAGGTTCCCTCTGACTTTATTCGCGTACACACAGACACACACACACACACACACACACACACACACACATACACAAACATCACGCCTGTATTCCCAAATGGGGTAGGCAGAGCACACGAAACGTTACCGCTTCGGAGCCACTTTTAGCAATTTTAGGTTTTAAGTTTGACAAAAACGGTACAATAAATAGCACGTACGGAACCCTACAAATCCAGTTGGCATTATGTAACTTACGAAGAATTGTATCTTCGATAATGTTTCACTTTAAAAAGTGTTTAAAATGAAACAAAACTAGAAATTTTAGTGCTTTTTATAAACTAAGGCTATTTTTTTGGGTAATTTAAACACAAAATCTAGTTTTTTAATTTCTAGAGACGACTCTGATAGATGAAAGGGGTAACATAAGACGTGAAAATTTAATATCTACCCGATAAACAACAATGAAATTGCAAAATATGCGACATTTAAGCAAAAATTTGAAAAAACGAGTTAAATACCTACCGACCGAGGTGATGTAGCTACGCTATTGACCGGCGGGCGGGAGAGGTGGGCACGGATACTAGGGCTAATGTTTGTTACTTAGGTTGTAGAAACGGAAGCCCCGTTGACTAAACAAGTCACCAACAAGTGATCGGAGTAGTTAAACTACGCAAAAAAATATATTTCACTTTTTTTATATTTATAGATTTCGGAAATAACCAGTCTAGTCCCATGGCCTTAAATGTTATGAGCAACTTTTATAAACGAATATATTTCAAACTTTCTTCCTAGTTTCTTTTTTAATTAAAATACTTAAAACTAAGCATGTTCGGACCTTTCAAAATTTTGGAAACCTAACAATCAGAAACCCATATTTTTGAAATATGCCATTTAAACCAAAACTAAAAGAACTTGTCTTTAATGTGTTTGTTACTGAATTCGACCTAACTCAAGTTTTTGGTACCTACATTTTTGAAGACTTATCTTCTGATGAAACCTACTTTTTTACAAGAATAAGAATAAGAATAATTTAATTGTTGAACTATCAGAAAGGTGTTAAATTATTTATACATATTTAGACACAACAGTTTATCAATTAAGCTATCCAAGCTTTTATTTAACTTGTCCTCCTTGTTTATTTATTTCTTTATTTGGACCAAATTTTGCAAGTTCAATCTGACCCTTGTCCAGCAGTCTGACCGACTTAAAATTTAGTAAATATACGTAAATTTTGTGACAATACAATAACCTGATTGTTACATTCTGGTAGTCTGGTCAGGATCGTCTCCACAGGTCGGAACTCTTTAACGGCATCGACTTTTGGTACTCAAATGTAGTTTGGGTGACAATACAAGTACAGTCAGCTAAAAAAGCTTGAATGCAATTTTTTTACCAAGAACTTATATTTATGTGTAACTAAACCAAACTCAGCTTATTTTTCTTATTGAGTTAACCTAACCCAACTTTTGAAAAACTAAAATACTAACACCTACATTTATAAAACCTGTAATTTAACCTAACCTGACATTTCTTTTCAATATGTTTCATATTTAATTCGCTGAAACCTAACTTTTTGGAACCTAACTTTTTGGAACATAACTTTTTGCAACCTAACTTTTTGGAACATTACTTTTTGCAACCTAACTTTTTGAAATAACAATCAAACAACACAAAACATAGGTACTGATACTTGGGTTTTGTACATTTTTAGGGTTCCGGAGCCAAAATGGCTAAAACGGAACCCTTATAGTTTCGCCATGTCTGTCTGTCTGGCCGTCTGTCTGTCTGTCTGTCTGTCTGTCTGTCTGTCTGTCTGTCTGTCCATCCGCGGCTTTGCTCAGAGACTATCAATGCTAGAAAGCTGTAATTTTGCACAATATAGATAAACTATGCCGACAAAATAGTACAATTAAAAATTCAAAAACAATTTTTTTTAGGGTACCTCCCATAGACGTAAAGTGGCGGTGATTTTTTTTTCTCATCCAACCCTATGGTGTGGGGTATCGTTGGATAGGTATTGTAAAACCATTAGGGGTTTGATAAAACGATTTTTCGATTCAGTTATTTGTTTGCGAAATATTCAACTTTAAAGTTAAAATTTTCATAAAAATCGAGCGTCCCCCCCCTCTAAAATCTAAACCGGTGGGTCGAAAAATTTGAAAAAATTCAGAATGGTAGTCAGTATATCAAACTTCCAAGGAAAACTATAACGGCTAAGTTTTCTTGAGAACTATTAGTAGTTTATGAGTAAATAGCAGCGTAGGGTATAAAATATACCTAAACTTAGAAGATTCCGTATAAAATACGAAATCCTTAGAAAAATATTACTTAATTTTTTCGTAATGGCTACGGAACCCTATTTTGGGCGTGTCCGACACGCTTTGGCCGTTTTTTTTTTTTTTTTTTTTTTAGTAACAGTTTGTCCGAATGAAAACCCCAAGCCAACGAAAAATTTGTTGACTCTTTCTAAGGCTATTAAAACATGTCAGATATATTTATATGCCACACTGTGGCAGATAAATGCAAGTGACTGTACATAAGCTACAAATACACTCAAATGAACAATGAAGCATCACAATAACCTAACCAACAAAAAGTTGTAAAGCCCCCGACTGTCACTTCAAAGTTTAATATCTCAAAAACGGCTATACAGATTTTTGAAATGAAATGAAATGAAATGAAATAGTTTATTTTGCTTTAGACATGGTAAAATTTTATGAAACATGTCTAACAACCATCGCTAGAAAACCTGATTTCAAATAAAAAAAAACACATTCAAATCAGTCTAACTGTTTAAGAGCTACAACCTGTTAGAGATTGTAAACCTCCTTGTGTTTTAAATATGTGTTCTTTGCTGTGTCCTAGCAACGCTGTTGTACTTTACTTGATTTCTATTATACCGTATTGCCCTGTCATGGTGGTTTCCTTTAAAACTCTAATATGGTAGCAGAGCGAATAAAAACACGCGAGTGATTACAATATAATAATTTAAACGTAATCTAGAAGTTCTTAAAATGAGTAATCAAATACATGTTGAAAAACTCTCCGGGGTGAGTAACTACACCACCTGGAAATTTCAAATGAAGATGATACTCATACATGAAGAGCTGTTCGAATGCGTCGTTGAAGATCTCAAGACAGGAAAACCAGAGTGCGAAGACCGGAAGAAACAGGAGAAAGCGCTAGCACGAATTTGTCTCAGTGTTCAGCCAACTGTTTATTCCATCGTCAGGAATTGCAACACAGCGTTTGATGCCTGGAAGAACTTACAAAAGTCGTTCGAGGACAAAGGTTTGGGTAGAAGATTAGGTTTGCTTCGTATGTTGTTTGGCCTGAACCTACAGCAGTTTGACAGTATGGAAGCGTATACTACAAGAATTTTAGATACGGCTCAACAACTGCAAGATATCAATGCTCCTCTAGACGATGAGTTCGTTGCAATTATAATGCTGAGTGGGCTCCCCAAAGACTTTGATCCCCTCATAATGGCATTAGAGCACAGTAACCTTTCTCTCTCTAGTGATCTGGTGAAGATGAAATTATTACAAGAGGCACAGAGACGAAGTGATGAAGGTGCAGGTGGTACGGAAGAAGCCTTAGCTAGTTCGACTACAAAGCGTCCTAAGTGCTTTCGATGTGGCAAACTAGGTCACTATGCTAAAAACTGCAGGAAAGCGCCGGGTAAGGACAAGCCATCTAGTTCCAGTCATCAGGGTGCGCAGAAGACTCAAGCTCCTGATACCAAGACCATGCTGTCGGCATTGGCGGTGAAACTGGATCCAGATGAGTGGTACGTCGATAGTGGTGCAACGTGTCATATGACGAACAATAAAAACATTTTGCATGATTTTGTATGCGATACGTCGAAAGAAATTAGCGTAGCGAACGGTGAAAAACTTTTTACTGCGGGCCGCGGTAATGTGAAACTTTTTTTACAAAATCGTTGGATGACTGTCAGTAATGTAGTTTTTATACCGAAGTTGTCATGTAATTTGTTATCTGTCAGTGTTTTGACACAGAAGGGTTTTGAAGTAAATTTTACATCGAATTTTTGTAACATTTATGATAATGGTTTGGTAATTGCTGCTGCGAAACGGGGCACTAGCGGTCTTTATTTATTAGAATCCGGGGGTGCGTCTGTTAATCCCGTTACGCGTGAACACGGCATGCCGAATGTTTAGGTAAGCAAGTTGATATAGAAATTTCAAAGATAATCAGTCGGCTCTAAAGCTAGCTGAAAATAGTATGTTTCATGGTAGGTCGAAACATATAGACATACGTCATCATTTCGTCCGGGAGGCGGTGAACAGTGGTGCAGTAAAGGTAAATTTTCTGCCAACGTCCAAAATGACGGCGGATGTCTTAACGAAACCTTTGTCGGTAGACAAGCACAAGTCTTTTGTGAATGACTTAGGTTTAGATAGTCAACAGCGTGTATGTAGTTCACAAGATAAGTTTAAGGGGTGGTGTTAGAGATTGTAAACCTCCTTGTGTTTTAAATATGTGTTCTTTGCTGTGTCCTAGCAACGCTGTTGTACTTTACTTGATTTCTATTATACCGTATTGCCCTGTCATGGTGGTTTCCTTTAAAACTCTGATACAACGTAACCTTTTTTTTTTTTTTTATTATTTTTTTTTTTTTTTTTTTTTTTTTTATTTTTTTTTTTTTTTTTTTTTATTTTTTTTTTTTCAAAACCTAACTTACCAAAACCTAATTTTTACTTTAAACCTAACCTTAAAAACCGACATTTCTTTTTTCAAAACCTAGCCTAGTCTAACATAATAATAATATATATATATACCTCTTTTTTTTTTTTTTTTTTTTTTTTTTTTTTTTTTTTTTTTTTTTTTTTCAAAACCTAACTTACCAAAACCTAATTTTTACTTTAAACCTAACCTTAAAAACCGACATTTCTTTTTTCAAAACCTAGCCTAGTCTAACATAATAATAATATATATATATACCTCTTTTTTTTTTTTTTTTTTTTTTTTTTTTTTTTTTTTTTTTCAAAACCTAACTTACCAAAACCTAATTTTTACTTTAAACCTAACCTTAAAAACCGACATTTCTTTTTTCAAAACCTAGCCTAGTCTAACATAATAATAATATATATATATACCTCTTTTTTTTTTTTTTTTTTTTTTTTTTTTTTTTTTTTTTTTTTTTTTCAAAACCTAACTTACCAAAACCTAATTTTTACTTTAAACCTAACCTTAAAAACCGACATTTCTTTTTTCAAAACCTAGCCTAGTCTAACATAATAATAATATATATATATATCTCTTTTTTTTTTTTTTTTTTTTTTTTTTTTTTTTTCAAAACCTAACTTACCAAAACCTAATTTTTACTTTAAACCTAACCTTAAAAACCGACATTTCTTTTTTCAAAACCTAGCCTAGTCTAACATAATAATAATAGATATATACCTCTTTTTTTTTTTTTTTTTTTTTTTTTTTTTTTTCAAATGTAACGAACAAAAATAAGGAATCAACAAAGCGTTGAAATAATAACCTAAGGCTTAGTGACCTGAGGTTAGGTTCTTAGGCAACGACGGTTAGTAAATTCGTTAGGTTAGGTTAGGTTAGGTTAGGTTAGGTTAGGTTAGGTTAGGTTAGGTTCCCCCCCCCCCCGAGTGTCGCTACCTTGTCGTGGTGGGGGGGCTTGAGCTCTCGATCTTCGGGCTGTATAGCTCGTAGGGCGAGGGTGACCAAGAGCGGCACAGCCTTGGCGGAGCCCATTTTGGGCCAGGCGGGGCAGGCGCGCCCTAGTGAAAGGGTGCGCCACTTTCCTGCTCCCTGTCTCTCCTGTAGCAGGGGACAACGGGGAAGCAGAGGCGGTGGGTCCGCTCCCGGTACCTCTCTGATTAGCAGAGTAGACTGGGATGCGGACGTGATCTGGAGGAGCGCCGTCTCTAAGGATGGCCTTACGGCAGGGCTCTTCTGAGAGCTGCTGTGGGAACTCGCAACCCGGCCCGTAGGCGCCGGGAGTGAGGGTCGTCGCCTGCAAAGGGAGGACCACGAGGAAGGAAAACCTCTATAAAAACCGGGGATAACCGCTCCTTACTGCGGTTCTGGATACGGGTTGCAGCGTATCCAGTACCAGGCCGGAGACAAGTAGGTCCTGTGGATCGAACGGGTCCGGCCTGGATTAGCGGCTTGCCGGAAGTACCACGTCGGTGGTGAACGGGTTGGCGTAACTGTGACACAGGGGAACTCACCCCTTAAAACAAGAGGAGAGCGGCTCCCTCTTTAAAAGGGGCAGGGGCCTTACCCCTAATAGTAAGGGCATGAGTGACGATAAAAGAGTATTACCCCAGGAGGGTACCCTTCGGGGAGAATCCCTCACCGCTACCATCCCGCGGTCAGCCCCATCGTACTCTGGGGGGGGCAAAAGTCACTTCGTGGGCCCTCAAAGCCCACGCTTAGATATAAGTTCTCCGGCGATACAAATTGCCGAACGAAGAAGCGTCCCATTGCGGGACTGCCACGTGCGCCTCATAAGGCAGAAGTCGCCAAACAACTCCAACCAAGAGCCCGAACTGAGGGCACACACAAACACAAGCTCGGATGTCAGTTTTGCCTCCCAGGGGACAGGAGGTCGTGAGTCCTCTGGGAAGAGCAAACTCGAAAATATTCCGGAGGGAGCTGAGCGGGTGAAGCAGAAGCGGAAGAGATTCCGCCCTGCTTCATCCGTGCTCAGCTCAAGCGATGAAGGGTCGACAGGGCTCTCAGCTGAGGGTCTAAAACCACAGACAAGAGGCAGAGGTCGCCCGCCTACAACAGGCAAGTACGCTGGACTTGCCAAAGCGAAGGAGGCCTACAACCGTGCCCTACGAGAAGAGATTCGGCTAAAGGCGGAAATGGAGGTCCAGAAGATGAGAATCGCGACCAGGCAGGGGTACCAGAGAGGCACCTCTCCGGGAAGGAACGACCAGGAGGACACCGCGGCCAATAAAGACCTTGGTCAGCAGGTAGCCGACAGCGTGGCCATTATCAACAAGGTTGCGGTCACCTCCAAAAATCTATCAGGTGGCTATATAAAGTGCCTGAAAGATGCGGCTGCTGCGATTGCTGATGCTTTCACGGTACTGAGCAAACGCACAGCCACTGAGGAGACGGCCCGGCTACAGGCCGACAACAATCGGCTGCAAGCCGAGATGGCCAGTCTCCGAAAGGAGCTGGCCGACCTTAAAAGAGACCTTGAGGGGATGCGGAAGCAGGGCAGTCCGCAACCCCCTCTTACCGGACACGACGGGGAGGTGCTGCCCCCTGCGCAGCCCCCCCCAACAAGAAGAGAGGAAGGTCATGGTGCGGCCAGTCCACCAGCTATGGACATGGACAAACTCTGCCGAGCCGTCATGGCTCAAGTCTGTCCATACCTGGACGCCCGCCTGGCTGGCATACAAGACCGGCTCCTTCCGGAAAAGCCTGTCCGTCAAGCTGCGGAGGATGCGGCTTCTGGCCAGGCCTCGGCAGGTCCAAGACGGAAGAAAGCAAAGAAAGGTCAAAAGGCAGATAATATCAAACGACCGCCCCCGCTGCCCCCACCGGTTCCGCCGCCTCCACCACCCCCACCACCTGAACAGCCTGACGGGTGGACGAAGGTGGAAAGGAGAAGAAGGCGGAGGAAAGTGAAAAAAGGGGAAAATAAGGAGGTCGACACTCAAAAAGGAAAACTCAAGAAGAGAGCCAAAAAGCTCCGTCCGCCTCGCTCAGCAGCGGTCATGATGACGCTGTTGGAGCCAAGGGCGACGGAAAGAGGGGCAGACTTTGGCACAGTTCTGGCGGACGCCAAAACTAAGATGAAACTGGAGGATCTGGGTATCTCGGGCCTCCGCCTTAGAAAAGCTCAAACCGGGGCTTACATCATGGAGGTGCCCGGTGCGACAAGTGGAGACAAGGCCGACGCACTGGCCAAAAAACTAGCCGAGGTCACGGACCCAGCACTAGTGCGTGTGTCGAGGCCCATGAAATGCGCAGAATTGCGTATTTCGGGCCTAGACGAGTCCGTCCTACGCACGGATGTAGTGACCTCGGTCGCACGCGCAGGGGGCTGTGCAGAGGCTGATGTCAGGCCCGGAGAGATTGTTTTCGGTCGCTCGGGCCTGGGAACAGTATGGCTGCGCTGCCCTATTCCGGCGGCCAAAAAGATAGTTGAGGCAGGAAGACTGCTTGTAGGCTGGGTGTCGGCGCAGGTCAAGCTGCTCGATGCCCGTCCCCTGCGCTGCTTCCGCTGCCTCGAGGTGGGCCACGTGAAGGCCAAGTGCAAGGCGGCGGTGGATCGCAGCCTGCTGTGCTACCGCTGCGGATGTCCGGGCCACGTGGCCAACGCATGTGCAGCGGCACCACACTGCGTGCTGTGCGCCGAGGCCGGGCTACCGGCCAATCACAAGGTGGGTAGCAAGGCCTGCAACCCACAAAAACCCAAGCAGAGCAAAGTTGCCAAGAGACCTCAACCCTCTTCGCAACTAAACACCAGGCAGGGCAGAACATCTGAGCCCCAGGCCGAGGAGGAAGGGATGGTAACCGAGTGATACTATGGCTCCAACTCCAACTCGCTACCTACAGGCGAACATCAACCACTGCGCCAGAGCCCAGGATCTCTTGTTCCAGAGCATGGCGGAGTGGTTGATACATGTCGCTGTAGTAGCCGAGCCATACTCGGTGCCGTCCAGGGATAACTGGGTGGGAGACCTGGACAGCCTCGTAGCCCTGGCCACTCAACCATCGGCTGGCTCTGCGCCTCTCAAGAGAGTGGTGCGGGGCCATGGCTACGTGGCTGCCAACATCGGCAACATCACGGTGGTAGGGGCGTACTTCTCGCCGAACAGAGCTCTCGCTGAATTCGAGGTGTTCCTCGACGAAGTGCGGGCTCTGATCGGCAGAAGTGACCCGGACCTGCTGCTAGTCGCGGGGGACTTCAACGCCAAGTCCGTGGTGTGGGGTTCCCCCGCGACTGATGTGCGTGGTCAAGCGCTGGTGGAGTGGGCAGTGGCCACAGGTCTGACTGTCCTGAATCACGGGACGACAGACACGTGCGTGCGGCAACAGGGTGGCTCTATCGTGGACATCACGTTCGCCAATGCCGCCCTGGCGCGCCGTGTCCAAGGCTGGGAAGTCATGGAGGGAGTGGAGACGCTATCCGACCACCGATACATTCGGTTTAGCGTCTCCTCTCATCACAATATCCCGGACGGCCTAAGCCGTTCCCTGCAGGGAGATAGCCCAAGATGGGCAGTTAAACGGCTTGACCGCGACCTGCTGCATGCGGCGGCCCTGGTCCAAGCCTGGCCGGAAGCGCCCGAAGCCCCAATAGATGTGGAGGTGGAAGCAGCCTGGCTCAGCGAGGCCATGACGCAGATCTGCGACGCTGCAATGCCGCGGGTCAAGCCCAGTGGGCCGAGGCGGAACGTGTACTGGTGGTCCGCAGAACTAACGCAGCTGCGCAAGTCTTGCGTGGCTGCGAGACGCCAGTACACGAGGAGCCGAAGGCGGAGGAGGCGAAACCTGGCGGCCGAAGAAGACCTTTATGCGAGCTACAGAGCGGCTAGCAGGGCCCTCAGCGTGGCCATTGGCCAAGCCAAAGACCTGGCAGAGCAGGAAATGCTGGAGACTCTTAACAGCGACCCGTGGGGGAGGCCGTACAAGTCGGTGAGGGGCAAACTCCGGCCTTGGGCCCCCCCACTCACGCAAAGTCTCCAGCCGGACCTGGTGAGCCAAATTGTGGGAGCCCTATTCCCACAGCGGGGCGAACACCTGCCCCCGCGAATGGCTCCAGTAACCCCGTCAGTGGACGAAGATATACCGGAGGTGACAGAGGAGGAATTGGGGATGGCAGTGCTAAGGCTAAAGGCCAAAAACACTGCCCCCGGTCCCGATGGTACTCCAGGCCGCGCATGGGTCTTAGCACTGGGCCCTTTAGAACAAAGGGTGAGGGCTCTTTTCTCTGCGTGCCTGATGCAGGGTCGCATACCAAGGGCATGGAAATGCGGGAAGTTGGTCCTTCTGAGGAAGGAAGGGCGACCGGCCGATTCCCCTTCGGGGTACAGACCGATCGTCCTTCTTGACGAGAAGGCCAAACTATTTGAGCGAGTAGTGGCTGCCCGACTCGTAAGGCACTTGGAGGGCCAAGGGCCGGGCCTTAGCGCGTGCCAGTACGGATTCCGCCAGGGCAGGTCCACCATCGACGCGATAGCGCGGGTGAGGGCCCTGGCAGATGAAGCGGTGTCCCGAGGGGAAGTGGTGTTAGCGGTGTCCTTGGACATTGCCAACGCTTTTAACACCCTTCCCTGGGAAACGATTAAGGAGGCGCTCCGGTACCACAACGTGCCTGAGTACTTGCGTAGGGTAGTGGGGTCATACCTCTCTGAGCGGGCGATCCGCTACCCCACACAGCGTGAGTGGGTGGAGCGGCAGATGTCGTGCGGTGTCCCACAGGGATCGGTCCTAGGACCACTCCTGTGGAACATCGGCTACGACTGGGTGCTGCGCGGCGCTAACTTGCCGGGGGTCGAAATAACGTGTTATGCGGATGACACCCTCGTCACAGCCCGCGGCGCCACCATCCGCGAGGCGTCCCTACTGGCTACTGCCGGCGTGGCACTAACGGTGGATAGAATCCGGAGGCTAGGCCTCGAGGTTGCCCTCCACAAGTCCGAAGCTATTTGCTTTCACGGACCTCGGAGGGCACCTTCAGTTAATGCCAACATCGTGGTCAGCGGAGTTTCCATCGGCGTCGGGAAGACGATGAAGTACCTGGGACTCGTCCTCGACAGCCGGTGGAACTTCGAAGAACACTTCCGGCGCTTGGCTCCGAAGCTGGTGGGCACGGCATCGGCACTGAGCCGACTGCTCCCCAACGTGGGCGGGCCAAAGGCGGGCTGCCGCCGACTGTACACAGGTGTTGTGCGGTCGATGGCCCTGTACGGGGCACCCATATGGGTAAATGCCCTCTCCGCCCGGAACAAGACCCACCTGCGTCAACCGCAAAGGGTCATGGCGGTGAGGGTATCGAGGGCGTACCGCACCACCTCGTTCGAGGCGGCCTGCGTACTGGCGGGAACCCCACCGTGGGAGCTGGATGCCGAAGTCCTAGCTGACGTCTACCAGCAGGTAGCCGAGGCGCGCGACAGAGGGGAACGGCCTTGTCCGGAAGAGATAAGGCGATGGAGAGACATCTCCCGCCAAACTCTCTTCCGGAAATGGCTGGAGGCTCTGGAGCGGCCGAGTGCCGGCCACTGGACCATATCGGGAGTTCGGCCCGTCTTGGAAAGATGGGTCGAAAAGACATGGGGTGTTGTCTCCTTCCATCTAGCGCAGGTACTGTCGGGGCACGGCTGCTTCGGCAAGTACCTGTGCAAGATCGCAAGGAGGGAGACAACACCAATGTGTCACCACTGCGGCGGGGCGGAGGACACCGCGCAGCACACGCTGCAAGTGTGTCCCGCCTTTGACGGGCAAAGGGCTAGCCTCAAGGCAGTGGTAGGGAATGATCTCTCGCTGCCGGCCGTCGTAAAATCCATGACCGACAGCGAGAGGTCGTGGATCGCCATGGCCTCCTTCTGCGAGGAGGTGATGGCGATAAAGGAGGGAGCGGAGCGGGAGCGAGAGGACGACCCATCCTCCCAGCCCCTGCGCCGCAGGCGAGTCGGGCGACGGCGGTTGAACCACGACCGCGCAATCCCGCCCTAACAGGGACTGCGGGTGACGGGCACGGGGATGCCCGTCCTCCGCTGGTAAGGTCCCCGAGCTGGTAGGCGCGCCAAGTGTTCCGGCGCGCCTACAGCGGTGGTGTAAGGAGGAAGGCTCCTGAGCAAGGGTCCTGGAATGGACAGCTGTCGCGTTGCCGGGCCATGGATGTTCAAAGTTCCCACAGCCCGGCCGCAAAGGCAGAAAAGAGGAACATGCTGGGGTTTTTAGTGGGTACACCGCCCCCTTCTGGGGCGGGATTCCCACACGCCCACCGGCCTCCCCGGGCCGGTGAAGTCCGTAAAGGATTTTCCCCAGGATAAAAAAAAAAAAAAAAAAAAAAAAAAAAAAAAAGGTTAGGTTCCCCCCCGAGTGTCGCTACCTTGTCGTGGTGGGGGGGCTTGAGCCCTCGATCTTCGGGTCGCATAGCTCGAAGGGCGAGGGTGACCAAGAGCGGCACAGCCTCGGCGAAGCCCATTTTGGGCCAGGCGGGGCAGGCGCGCCCTAGTGAAAGGGTGCGCCACTTTCCTGCTCCCTGTCTCTCCTGTAGCAGGGGACAACGGGGAAGCAGAGGTGGTGGGTCCGCTCCCGGTACCTCTCTGATTAGCAGAGTAGACTGGGATGCGGACGTGATCTGGAGGAGCGCCGTCTGTAAGGATGGCCTACTGCAGGGCTCTTTCTGTGAGCTGCTGTGGGAACTCGCAACCCGGCCCGTAGGCGCCGGGAGTGAGGGTCGTCGCCTGCAAAGGGAGGACCACGAGGAAGGAAAACCTCTATAAAAACCGGGGATAACCGCTCCTTACTGCGGTTCTGGATACGGGTTGCAGCGTATCCAGTACCAGGCCGGAGACAAGTAGGTCCTGTGGATCGAACGGGTCCGGCCTGGTTTAGCGGCTTGCCGGAAGTACCACGTCGATGGTGAACGGGTTGGCGTAACTGCGACACAGGGGAACTCACCCCTTAAAACAAGAGGAGAGCGGCTCCCTCTTTAAAAGGGGCAGGGGCCTTACCCCTAATAGTAAGGGCATGAGTGACGATAAAAGAGTATTACCCCAGGAGGGTACCCTTCGGGGAGAATCCCTCACCGCTAACATCCCGCGGTCAGCCCCATCGTATTCTGGGGGGGGCAAAAGTCACTTCGTGGGCCCTCAAAGCCCACGTTTAGATATTAGTTCTCCGGCGATACAAATCGCCGAACGGAGGCCGCTCAGTGTCCCACTGCGGGACTGCTGCGTGCGCCTCATAAGGCAAAAATCGCCAAACATCTTTGGCCAAGAGCCCGAACTGAGGGTCAACACGAGCTCAGATATCAGCTTTGCTTCCCAGGGGACCGGAGGCCGTGAGTCCTCTGGTAGAAGCAAACTGGAAAATATTCCTGAGGGAGCTGAGCGGGTGAAGCAGAAGCGGAAGAGATTCCGCCCTGCTTCATCCGTGCTCAGCTCAAGCGACGAAGAGACAACAGGGCTCTCAGCTGAGGGACAGAAAAAACCACAGCATAGAGGCAGAGGTCGCCCGCCTACAACAGGCAAATATGCTGGTCTGGCAAAGGCGAAGGAGGCCTATAATCGTGCCCTGAGGGAGGAACTTCGGCTAAAGGCGGAAATGGAGGTCCGGGAGATGACAATCGCGACCAGGCAAGGGTACCAAAGAGGCACTTCTCCGGGAAGGAATGACCACGGGGACACCGCGGCTAATAAAGACCTTGGTCAGCAGGTAGCCGACAGCGTGGCCATTATCAACAAGGTTGCGGTCACCTCCAAAAATCTATCAGGTGGCTATATAAAATGCCTTAAAGATGCCGCTGCTGCGATTGCTGATGCCTTCACGGTACTAAGCAAACGCACAGCCACTGAGGAGACGGCTCGGCTGCAGGCCGACAACAATCGGCTGCAAGCCGAGATGGCCAGTCTCCGAAAGGAGCTGGTTGACCTTAAAAGAGACCTTGAGGGGATGCGGAAGCAGGGCAGTCCGCAACCCCCTCTTACCGGACATGACGGGGAGGTGCTGCCCCCTGCGCAGCCCCCCCCAACAAGAAGAGAGGAAGGTCATGGGGCGGCCAGTCCATCAGCTATGGACATGGACAAACTCTGCCGAGCCGTCATGGCTCAAGTCTGTCCATACCTGGACGCCCAGCTGGCTGGCATACAGGACCGGCTCCTTCCGGAGAAGCCTGTCCGTCAATCTGCGGAGGATGCGGCTTCTGGCCAGGCTTCGGCTGGTCCAAAAAGGAAGAAAGCAAGGAAAGGTAAAAAGGCAGATAGTAAACGACCGCCCCCGCTTCCCCCACCGCTTCCGCCGCTTCCACCACCCCCACCACCTGAACAGCCTGACGGGTGGACGAAGGTGGAAAGGAGAAGAAGGCGGAGGAAAGCGAAGGAAGTGAAGAACAAGGAGGTCGACATGCAAAAACGCAAACGCAAGAAGGGAGCTAACAAGCTCCGTCCGCCTCGCTCAGCAGCGGTCATGATGACGCTGTTGGAGCCAAAGGCGACGGAAAAAGGGGCAGACTTTGGCACAGTTCTTGCGGATGCCAAAGCTAAGATCAAGCTGGAGGATCTGGGCATCTCGGGCCTCCGTCTGAGAAAAGCTCAAACCGGGGCTTACATAATGGAGGTGCCCGGTGCAACAAGTGGCGATAAGGCAGACGCACTGGCCAAAAAACTAGCCGAGGTCACGGACCCAGCGTTAGTGCGTGTCTCGAGGCCCATGAAATGCGCAGAATTGCGCATTTCGGGCCTAGACGAGTCCGTCTTGTCCACGGACGTAGTGACCTCGGTTGCTCGCGTGGGGGGCTGTGCGGAGACCGATATTAGGCCCGGAGAGATCGTTAGCGGTCGCTCCGGTCTAGGTACAATATGGCTGCGCTGTCCTATTCCGGCGGCGAAGAAAGTGACAGAGGCGGGAAGGCTGCTGGTGGGCTGGGTGTCGGCGCAGGTCAAGCTGCTCGATGCCCGTCCCCTGCGCTGCTTCCGCTGCCTCGAGGTGGGCCACGTAAAGGCTAAATGCAAGGCGGCGGTGGATCGTAGCCTGCTGTGCTACCGCTGCGGGTGTCCGGGCCACGTGGCCAACGCATGTACAGCGGCACCAAACTGCGTGCTGTGCGCCGAGGCCGGGCTACCGGCCAACCACAAGGTGGGTAGCAAGGTTTGCAACCCACACAAAGCCAAGCGGAGCAAAGTTGTCGAGAGACTGCAACCCTCTTCGCAGCTAGACACCAGACAGGGCAGCACAACTGAGCCCCAGGCCGAGGAGGAAGGGATGGTAACCGAGTGATGGCTCCAACTCCAACTCGCTACCTACAGGCGAACATCAACCACTGCGCCAGAGCCCAGGATCTTTTGTTCCAGAGCATGGCGGAGTGGTTGATACATGTCGCTGTAGTAGCCGAGCCATACTCGGTGCCGTCCAGGGATAACTGGGTGGGAGACCTGGACAGCCTCGTAGCCCTGGCCACTCAACCATCGGCTGGCTCTGCGCCTCTCGAGAGAGTAGTGCGGGGCCATGGATACGTGGCTGCCAACATCGGCAACATCACGGTGGTAGGGGCGTACTTCTCGCCGAACAGAGCTCTCGCTGAATTCGAGGTATTCCTCGACGAAGTGCGAGCTCTGATCGGCAGAAGTGACCCGGACCTGCTGCTAGTCGCGGGGGACTTCAACGCCAAATCAGTGGTGTGGGGTTCCCCCGCGACTGACGTGCGCGGTCAAACGCTGGTGGAGTGGGCAGTGGCTACAGGTTTGACTGTCCTGAACCACGGGACGACAGACACGTGCGTGCGGCAACAGGGTGGCTCTATCGTGGACATCACGTTCGCCAATGCCGCCCTGGCGCGCCGTGTCCAAGGCTGGGAGGTGATGGAGGGAGTGGAGACGCTATCCGACCACCGATACATTCGGTTTAGCGTCTCCTCTCATCACAATATCCCGGACGGCCTAAGCCGTTCCCTGCAGGGAGATAGCCCAAGATGGGCAGTTAAACGGCTTGACCGGGACCTGCTGCACGCGGCGGCCCTGGTCCAAGCCTGGCCGGAAGCGCCCGAAGCCCCAGCAGATGTTGAGGTGGAAGCAGCCTGGCTCAGCGAGGCCATGACGCAGATCTGCGACGCTGCGATGCCGCGGGTCAAGCCCAGTGGGCCGAGGCGGAACGTGTACTGGTGGTCCGCAGAACTAACGCAGCTGCGCAAGTCTTGCGTGGCTGCGAGACGCCAGTACACGAGGAGCCGAAGGCGGAGGACACGAAATCTGGCGGCCGAAGAAGAGCTGTATGCGAGGTACAGAGCGGCTAGCAGGGCCCTCAGCGTGGCCATTGGCCAAGCTAAAGACCTGGCGGAGCAGGAAATGCTGGAGACTCTGAACAGCGACCCGTGGGGAAGGCCGTACAAGTCGGTGAGGGGCAAACTCCGGCCTTGGGCCCCCCCACTCACGCAAAGTCTCCAGCCGGACCTGGTGAGCCAAATTGTGGGAGCCTTATTCCCACAGCGGGGCGAACACCTGCCCCCGCGAATGGCTCCAGTAACTCCGTCAGTGGACGAAGTAATACCGGAGGTAACAGAGGAGGAATTGGGGGTGGCAGTGCTAAGGCTAAAGGCCAAAAACACTGCCCCCGGCCCCGATGGTACTCCAGGCCGCGCATGGGTCTTAGCACTGGGCCCTTTAGAACAAAGGGTTAGGGCTCTTTTCTCTGCGTGCCTGATGCAGGGTCGCATACCACGGGCATGGAAATGCGGAAAGTTGGTCCTTCTCAGGAAGGAAGGGCGACCGGCCGATTCCCCTTCGGGGTACAGACCGATCGTCCTTCTTGACGAGAAGGCCAAGCTATTTGAGCGGGTAGTGGCTGCTCGAATTGTAAGGCACTTGGAGGGCCAAGGGCCGGGCCTGAGCGCGTGCCAGTACGGATTCCGCCAGGGCAGGTCCACCATCGACGCTATAGCGCGGGTGAGGGCCCTGGCGGATGAAGCGGTTTCCCGAGGGGAAGTGGTGTTGGCGGTGTCCTTGGACATTGCCAATGCTTTTAACACCCTTCCCTGGGAAACGATTAAGGAGGCGCTCCGGTACCACACCGTGCCTGAGTACTTGCGTAGGGTAGTGGGGTCATACCTCTCTGAGCGGGCGATCCGCTACCCTACGCAGCATGAATGGGTGGAGCGGCAGATGTCGTGCGGTGTCCCACAGGGATCGGTCCTAGGACCACTCCTGTGGAACATCGGCTACGACTGGGTGCTGCGCGGCGCTAACTTGCCGGGGGTAGAAATAACATGTTATGCGGATGACACCCTCGTCACAGCCCGCGGCGCCACCATCCGCGAGGCGTCCCTACTGGCTACTGCCGGCGTGGCACTAACGGTGGATAGGATCCGGAGGCTAGGCCTCGAGGTCGCCCTCCACAAGTCCGAAGCCATTTGCTTTCACGGACCTCGGAGGGCACCTTCAGTTAATGCCAACATCGTGGTTAGCGGAGTTTCCATCGGCGTCGGGAAGACGATGAAGTACCTGGGACTCGTCCTCGACAGCCGGTGGAACTTCGAAGAACACTTCCGGCGCTTGGCTCCGAAGCTGGTGGGCACGGCATCGGCACTGAGCCGACTGCTCCCGAACGTGGGCGGGCCAAAGGCGGGCTGCCGCCGACTGTACACAGGTGTTGTGCGGTCGATGGCCCTGTACGGGGCACCCATATGGGTAAATGCCCTCTCCGCCCGGAACAAGACTCACCTGCGGCAACCGCAAAGTGTCATGGCGGTGAGGGTATCGAGGGCGTACCGCACCACCTCGTTCGAGGCGGCCTGCGTACTGGCGGGAACCCCACCGTGGGAGCTGGATGCCGAGGTGCTGGCTAACGTATACCGGCGAGTAGCCGAGGCGCGCGACAGAGGGGAACGGCCCTGTCCGGAAGAGATAAGGCGGTGGAGAGATATCTCCCGCCAAACTCTCTTCCGGAAATGGCTGGAGGCTCTGGAGCGGCCGAGCGCCGGCCACTGGACCATATCGGGAGTTCGGCCCGTCTTGGAAAGATGGGTCGAAAGGACATGGGGTGTTGTCTCCTTCCATCTAGCGCAGGTACTGTCGGGGCACGGCTGCTTCGGCAAGTACCTGTGCAAGATCGCAAGGAGGGAGACAACACCAATGTGTCACCACTGCGGCGGGGCGGAGGACACCGCGCAGCACACGCTGCAAGTGTGTCCCGCCTTCGACGGGCAAAGGGCTAGCCTCAAGGCAGTGGCAGGGAATGATCTCTCGCTGCCGGCCGTCGTAAAATCCATGACCGACAGCGAGAGGTCGTGGATCGCCATGGCCTCCTTCTGCGAGGAGGTGATGGCGATAAAGGAGGGAGCGGAGCGGGAGCGAGAGGACGACCCATCCTCCCAGCCCCTGCGCCGCAGGCGAGTCGGGCGACGGCGGTTGGTTTTCAACCGCGCAATCCCGCCCTAACAGGGACTGCGGGTGACGGGCACGGGGATGCCCGTCCTCCGCTGGTAAGGTCCCCGAGCTGGTAGGCGCGCCAAGTGTTCCGGCGTGCCTACAGCGGTGGAGGAAGGAGGCTTGTCTCCTGAGATAGGTCCAAGAAAGGACAGCTGCCGCGTTGCCGGGCCATGGATGTTGAAAGTTCCCACAGCCCGGCTGCAAAGGCAGCAAAGAGGAACATGCTGGGGTTTTTAGTGGGTACACCGCCCCCTTCTGGGGCGGGATTCCCACATGCCCACCGGCCTCCCCGGGCCGGTGAAGTCCGTAAAGGATTTTCCCCAGGATAAAAAAAAAAAAAAAAAAAAAAAAAAAAAAAAAAAGGTTAGGTTAGGTTAGGTTACAAGACCCACCTGCGGCAACCGCAAAGGGTCATGGCGGTGAGGGTATCGAGGGCGTACCGCACCACCTCGTTCGAGGCGGCCTGCGTACTGGCGGGAACCCCACCGTGGGAGCTGGATGCCGAGGTGCTGGCCGACGTATACCGGCGAGTAGCCGAGGCGCGCGACAGAGGGGAACGGCCCTGTCCGGAAGAGATAAGGCGATGGAGAGACATCTCCCGCCAAACTCTCTTCCGGAAATGGCTGGAGGCTCTGGAGCGGCCGAGCGCCGGCCACTGGACCATATCGGGAGTTCGGCCCGTCTTGGAAAGATGGGTCGAAAGGACATGGGGTGTTGTCTCCTTCCATCTAGCGCAGGTACTGTCGGGGCACGGCTGCTTCGGCAAGTACCTGTGCAAGATCGCAAGGAGGGAGACAACACCAATGTGTCACCACTGCGGCGGGGCGGAGGACACCGCGCAGCACACGCTGCAAGTGTGTCCCGCCTTTGACGGGCAAAGGGCTAGCCTCAAGGCAGTAGTAGGGAATGATCTCTCGCTGCCGGCCGTCGTAAAATCCATGACCGACAGCGAGAGGTCGTGGATCGCCATGGCCTCCTTCTGCGAGGAGGTGATGGCGATAAAGGAGGGAGCGGAGCGGGAGCGAGAGGACGACCCATCCTCCCAGCCCCTGCGCCGCAGGCGAGTTGGGCGACGGCGGTTAAATTATAACCGCGCAATCCCGCCCTAACAGGGACTGCGGGTGACGGGCACGGGGAAGCCCGTCCCCCGCTGATAAGGTCCCCGAGCTGGTAGGCGCGCTAAGTGTTCCGGCGCGCCTACAGCGGTGGAGGAAGGAGGCTCTCCTGAGATGGGTCCAAGAAAGGACAACTGTCGTGCTTCCGGGCCATGGATGCAGAAAGTTCCCACAGCCCGGCTGCAATGGCAGCAAAGAGGAACATGCTGGGGTTTTTAGTGGGTACACCGCCCCCTTCTGGGGCGGGATTCCCACATGCCCACCGGCCTCCCCGGGCCGGTGAAGTCCTTAAAGGATTTTCCCCAGGATAAAAAAAAAAAAAAAAAAAAAAAGGTTAGGTTAGGTTAGGTTAGGTTAGGTTAGGTTAGGTTAGGTTAGGTTAGGTTAGGTTAGGTTAGGTTAGGTTAGGTTAGGTTAGGTTGGGGTGCAATGTCGGATTCCTCCTCGCGTGCTCGGGCGTTACAACTTCCCTCTATCCGAAGCTTTGGCTTCATGGGGTGGGAAAGTGTAGCGTCTGGGCCTGGTGCATCCTGGGCAACGACGGCTAGTAAATTCATTAGGTGGATTTGCTAGCCGGCGGCTAATATCCGACCGGGGGGGAGGGGTGTTGGTTTGGTGGGGGGAGCCCAAAGGCAGAGGGCCACAGGGTGAACCCTGCCAGCCAGCGGGCCTGCGGGCCTGAGAGGGCGGCGTCCGGCCTTCGGGCCGACGCCTTTTGACGGAGGCGAGCCTGAGCAGAGTACCTGACCTTAGGGACAGGGAAAAGCGAGGGCGAGCCCATCGGGCGGAGGGTGTAAGCCCAATGATGCCGGGGCGGCGCAGCCCTTTTAAGGGCTGTGGTCGCTGGACGCGACGACAGACTTCTGTGACACGACTGGGGTGGGGGGGTGTTGGTTTGGCGAGGGGAGCCCAAAGGCAGAGGGCCACCGGGCAAACCTTGCCAACCAACGGGCCTTCGGGCCCACAAGAGGGCGGCGTCCGGCCTTCGGGCCGACGCCTTTGGACGGAGGCGAGCCTGAGCGGAGTACCTGACCTTCGGGTCAGGGGAAAGCGAGGGTGAGCCCATCGGGCGGAGGGCGTAAGCCCAATGATGCCGGAGCGGCGCAGCCCTTTTAAGGGCTGTGGTCGCTGGACGCGACGACTGACTTCTGTGACACGACTGGGGTGGGGGGGTGTTGGTTTGGCGAGGGGAGCCCAAAGGCAGAGGGCCACCGGGCAAACCTTGCCAACCAACGGGCCTTCGGGCCCACAAGAGGGCGGCGTCCGGCCTTCGGGCCGACGCCTTTGGACGGAGGTGAGCCTGAGCGGAGTACCTGTCCTTAGGGTCAGGGAAAAGCGAGGGCGAGCCCATCGGTTGGAGGGCGTAAGCCCAATGATGCCGGGGCGGCGCAGCCCTTTTAAGGGCTGTGGTCGCCGGACTTGACAGACTGACAGACATGACATTTGTTTGGCGAGGGGAGCCTAAGGCAGAGGGCCGCGGGTGATCTTCGCCAAACCCAAGAGGGCGGCGTGCGGCCTTCGGGCCGACGCTTTTGGACGGAGGCGAACCCTTGCTTTTGCCTGTCTTAAATGATGGGTACTAAGTAAGGGTGAGCCTCATCGGGCGGAGGGCGCAAGCCCAATGATGCCGGGGCGGCGCAGCCCTTTTAAGGGCTGTGGTCGCCGGACGTGACTGACCTCGACGTGACTGGGGTGGGGGGGTGTTGATCTGGTGAGGGGAGCCACTGGGCGAACCTTGCCAGCCAACTGGCCTTCGGGCCCTGTGAGGGCGGCGTCTGGCCTTCGGGCCGACGCCTTTTTGAGGGGGGCGAGCCCAAGCTGAGTACCTGTCCTCATTAGACAGGGAAAGGTGAGGGTGAGCCTTATCGGGCGGAGGGCGCAAGCCTAATGATGCCGGGGCGGTGCAGTCCTTTTGAGGGCTGTGGCCGCCGTATGACGGGGGCGAACCCGAACTCAGTACCTGTTCTCATTAGACAGGGAAAGGTAAGGGGGAGCCCTCGGGAGGCCCAAGCCCTGTCGGGTTTGTGGTCGCCCGGACACGACGACGCGACATGAGAGGACCTAACTGACTGACTGACATGAGAGGACATCAACTGACTTTACACGACAGACGTGACGTGGCGGCACAGCGGGCGAGGGCGAGGAATCCCGGACCCGCATTGCACGTGCCGTCCTGGCCGAGCGCCCCTAAAACCCTAGGGGCGCAGCGCCCCAATACCATCTTGGGGCGCAGAGAGGGAGCCCATCCCGGGCTGGCCTGCGGCGTCGCGGTGAAATGTTCGCGATCCCGTGGCGTCCGCACAAGGGCCGAGAGGGTAAGGTCGTGTGGTTTTTATTCGGTATGCCTCCACTCTGGGGGAGAGCCCGAAAGACCCCACCCGCTGCCTCGAGCGGGGGACATGCATAAGGCGCATTTTCCACACGTAAAAAAAAAAAAAAAAAAAAAAAAAAAAGGTTAGGTTAGGTTAGGTTAGGTTAGGTTCCCCCCTGAGTGTCGCTACCTTGTCGTGGTGGGGGGGCTTGAGCCCTCGATCTTCGGGTCGCATAGCTCGAAGGGCGAGGGTGACCAAGAGCGGCACAGCCTCGGCGGAGCCCATTTTGGGCCAGGCGGGGCAGGCGCGCCCTAGTGAAAGGGTGCGCCACTTTCCTGCTCCCTGTCTCTCCTGTAGCAGGGGACAACGGGGAAGCAGAGGCGGTGGGTCCGCTCCCGGTACCTCTCTGATCAGCAGAGTAGACTGGGATGCGGACGTGATCTGGAGGAGCGCCGTCTGTAAGGATGGCCTACTGCAGGGCTCTTTCTGTGAGCTGCTGTGGGAACTCGCAACCCGGCCCGTAGGCGCCGGGAGTGAGGGTCGTCACCTGCAAAGGGAGGACCACGAGGAAGGAAAACCTCTATAAAAACCGGGGATAACCGCTCCTTACTGCGGTTCTGGATACGGGTTGCAGCGTATCCAGTACCAGGCCGGAGACAAGTAGGTCCTGTGGATCGAACGGGTCCGGCCTGGATTAGCGGCTTGCCGGAAGTACCACGTCGATGGTGAACGGGTTGGCGTAACTGCGACACAGGGGAACTCACCCCTTAAAACAAGAGGAGAGCGGCTCCCTCTTTAAAAGGGGCAGGGGCCTTACCCCTAATAGTAAGGGCATGAGTGACGATAAAAGAGTATTACCCCAGGAGGGTACCCTTCGGGGAGAATCCCTCACCGCTACCATCCCGCGGTCAGCCCCATCGTACTCTGGGGGGGGCAAAAGTCACTTCGTGGGCCCTCAAAGCCCACGCTTAGATATAAGTTCTCCGGCGATACAAATCGCCGAACGAAGAAGCGTCCCATTGCGGGACTGCCACGTGCGCCTCATAAGGCAGAAGTCGCCAAACAACTCCAACCAAGAGCCCGAACTGAGGGTAAACACAAGCTCGGACGTCAGTTTTGCTTCCCAGGGGACAGGAGGTCGTGAGTCCTCTGGGAAGAGCAAACTCGAAAATATTCCGGAGGGAGCTGAGCGGGTGAAGCAGAAGCGGAAGAGATTCCGCCCTGCTTCATCCGTGCTCAGCTCAAGCGATGAAGGGTCGACAGGGCTCTCAGCTGAGGGTCAAAGACCACAGACAAGAGGCAGAGGTCGCCCGCCTACAACAGGCAAGTACGCTGGACTTGCCAAAGCGAAGGAGGCCTACAACCGTGCCCTACGAGAGGAGATTCGGCTAAAGGCGGAAATGGAGGTCCAGGAGATGAGAATCGCGACCAGGCAGGGATACCAGAGAGGTACCTCTCCGGGAAGGAACGACCAGGAGGACACCGCGGCCAATAAAGACCTTGGTCAGCAGGTAGCCGACAGCGTGGCCATTATCAATAAGGTTGCGGTTACCTCCAAAAACCTGTCAGGTGGCTATATAAAGTGCCTGAAAGATGCGGCTGCTGCGATTGCTGATGCTTTCACGGTACTGAGCAAACGCACAGCCACTGAGGAGACGGCTCGGCTGCAGGCCGACAACAATCGGCTGCAAGCCGAGATGGCCAGTCTCCGAAAGGAGCTGGCCGACCTTAAAAGAGACCTTGAGGGGATGCGGAAGCAGGGCAGTCCGCAACCCCCTCTTACCGGACACGACGGGGAGGTGCTGCCCCCTGCGCAGCCCCCCCCATCAAGAAGAGAGGAAGGTCACGGTGCGACCAGTCCACCAGCTATGGATATGGACAAACTCTGCCGAGCCGTCATGGCCCAAGTCTGTCCATACCTGGACGCCCACCTGGCTGGCATCCAGGACCGGCTCCTTCCGGAGAGGCCTGTCCGTCAAGCTGCGGAGGATGCGGCTTCTGGCCAGGCTTCGGCTGGTCCAAAAAGGAAGAAAGCAAGGAAAGGTAAAAAGGCAGATAGTAAACGACCGCCCCCACTGCCCTCACCGCTTCCGCCGCCCCCACCACCCCCACCACCTGAACAGCCTGACGGGTGGACGAAGGTGGAAAGGAGGGGAAGGCGGAGGAAAGCGAAGGAAGTGAAGAACAAAGAGGTCGACATGCAAAAACGCAAACGAAAGAAGGGAGCTAACAAGCTCCGTCCGCCTCGCTCAGCAGCGGTCATGATGACGCTGTTGGAGCCAAAGGCGACGGAAAAAGGGGCAGACTTTGGCACAGTCCTTGCGGATGCCAAAGCTAAGATCAAACTGGAGGATCTGGGCATCTCGGGCCTCCGTCTGAGAAAAGCTCAAACCGGGGCTTACATCATGGAGGTGCCCGGGGCAACAAGTGGCGATAAGGCAGACGCACTGGCCAAAAAACTAGCTGAGGTCACGGACCCAGCGTTAGTGCGTGTCTCGAGGCCCATGAAATGCGCAGAATTGCGCATTTCGGGCCTAGACGAGTCCGTCTTGTCCACGGACGTAGTGACCTCGGTTGCTCGCGTGGGGGGCTGTGCGGAGACCGATATTAGGCCCGGAGAGATCGTTAGCGGTCGCTCCGGTCTAGGAACGATATGGCTGCGCTGTCCTATTTCGGCGGCGAAAAAGGTGACAGAGGCGGGAAGGCTGCTGGTGGGCTGGGTGTCGGCGCAGGTCAAGCTGCTCGATGCCCGTCCCCTGCGCTGCTTCCGCTGCCTCGAGGTGGGCCACGTAAAGGCTAAATGCAAGGCGGCGGTGGATCGCAGCCTGCTGTGCTACCGCTGCGGGGGTCCGGGCCACGTGGCCAACGCATGTACAGCGGCACCACATTGCGTGCTGTGTGCGGAGGCCGGGCTGTCGGCCAACCATAAGGTGGGTAGCAAGACTTGCAACCCACACAAATCCAAGCAGAGCAATGTTGCCGAGGGACCGCAACCCTCTTTGCAGCCAGGCAACAGGAAGGACAGCACAACCGAGCCCCGAGCCGAGGAGGAAGGGATGGTAACCGAGTGATGGCTCCAACTCCAACTCGCTACCTACAGGCGAACATCAACCACTGCGCCAGAGCCCAGGATCTTTTGTTCCAGAGCATGGCGGAGTGGTTGATACATGTCGCTGTAGTAGCCGAGCCATACTCGGTGCCGTCCAGGGATAACTGGGTGGGAGACCTGGACAGCCTCGTAGCCCTGGCCACTCAACCATCGGCTGGCTCTGCGCCTCTCGAGAGAGTAGTGCGGGGCCATGGATACGTGGCTGCCAACATCGGCAACATCACGGTGGTAGGGGCGTACTTCTCGCCGAACAGAGCTCTCGCTGAATTCGAGGTATTCCTCGACGAAGTGCGAGCTCTGATCGGCAGAAGTGACCCGGACCTGCTGCTAGTCGCGGGGGACTTCAACGCCAAATCAGTGGTGTGGGGTTCCCCCGCGACTGACGTGCGCGGTCAAACGCTGGTGGAGTGGGCAGTGGCTACAGGTTTGACTGTCCTGAACCACGGGACGACAGACACGTGCGTGCGGCAACAGGGTGGCTCTATCGTGGACATCACGTTCGCCAATGCCACCCTGGCGCGCCGTGTCCAAGGCTGGGAGGTGATGGAGGGAGTGGAGACGCTATCCGACCACCGATACATTCGGTTTAGCGTCTCCTCTCATCACAATATCCCGGACGGCCTAAGCCGTTCCCTGCAGGGAGATAGCCCAAGATGGGCAGTTAAACGGCTTGACCGGGACCTGCTGCACGCGGCGGCCTTGGTCCAAGCCTGGCCGGAAGCGCCTGAAGCCCCAGCAGATATTGAGGCGGAAGCAGCCTGGCTCAGCGAGGCCATGACGCAGATCTGCGACGCTGCGATGCCGCGGGTCAAGCCCAGTGGGCCGAGGCGGAACGTGTACTGGTGGTCCGCAGAATTAACGCAGCTGCGCAAGTCTTGCGTGGCTGCGAGACGCCAGTACACGAGGAGCCGAAGGCGGAGGAGGCGAAACCTGGCGGCCGAAGAACACCTGTATGCGAGCTACAGAGCGGCTAGCAGGGCCCTCAGCGTGGCCATTGGCCAAGCCAAAGACCTGGCAGAGCAGGAAATGCTGGAGACTCTGAACAGCGACCCGTGGGGGAGGCCGTACAAGTCGGTGAGGGGCAAACTCCGGCCTTGGGCCCCCCCACTCACGCAAAGTCTCCAGCCGGACCTGGTGAGCCAAATTGTGGGAGCCCTATTCCCACAGCGGGGCGAACACCTGCCCCCGCGAATGGCTCCAGTAATCCCGTCAGTGGACGAAGTAATACCGGAGGTGACAGAGGAGGAATTGGGGATGGCAGTGCTAAGGCTAAAGGCCAAAAACACTGCCCCCGGCCCCGATGGTACTCCAGGCCGCGCATGGGTCTTAGCACTGGGCCCTTTAGAACAAAGGGTGAGGGCTCTTTTCTCTGCGTGCCTGATGCAGGGTCGCATACCACGGGCATGGAAATGCGGGAAGTTGGTCCTTCTGAGGAAGGAAGGGCGACCGGCCGATTCCCCTTCGGGGTACAGACCGATCGTCCTTCTTGACGAGAAGGCCAAGCTGTTTGAGCGGGTAGTGGCTGCCCGTCTCGTAAGGCACTTAGAGGACCAAGGGCCGGGCCTGAGCGCGTGCCAGTACGGATTCCGCCAGGGCAGGTCCACCATCGACGCTGTAGCGCGGGTGAGGGCCCTGGCGGATGAAGCGGTGTCCCGAGGGGAAGTGGTGTTGGCGGTGTCCTTGGACATTGCCAATGCCTTTAACACCCTTCCCTGGGAAACGATTAAGGAGGCGCTCCGGTACCATAACGTGCCTGAGTACTTGCGTAGGGTAGTGGGGTCATACCTCTCTGAGCGGGCGATCCGCTACCCTACACAGCGTGAATGGGTGGAGCGGCAGATGTCGTGCGGTGTCCCACAGGGATCGGTCCTAGGACCACTCCTGTGGAACATCGGCTACGACTGGGTGCTGCGTGGCGCCAACTTGCCGGGTGTCGAAATAACATGCTATGCGGATGACACCCTCGTCACAGCCCGCGGTGCTAACATCCGCGAGGCGTCTCTTCTGGCAACTGCCGGTGTCGCCCTGACGGTGGACAGAATCCGAAGGCTGGGCCTAGAGGTCGCCCTCCACAAGTCCGAAGCCATATGTTTCCATGGACCTCGTAGGGCACCTCCAGGCAACACCAGCATAATGGTGAGTGGAGTTTCCATCGGCGTTGAGAAGACGATGAAATATCTAGGACTCGTCCTCGACAGCCGATGGAACTTCCAGGAGCATTTCCGGCGTTTGGCCCCAAAGCTGATCGGAACAGCATCGGCACTGAGTCGGCTCCTTCCAAACGTAGGCGGGCCGGAGGCAGGCTGCCGCCGCCTATACACGGGCGTGGTACGGTCGATGGCCCTGTACGGAGCACCTATATGGGCGGATTCCCTTTCTGCCCATAACAAGACCCACCTGCGTCAACCGCAAAGGGTCATGGCGGTTAGGGTAACGAGGGCGTACCGTACCACCTCGTTCGAGGCGGCCTGCGTTTTGGCGGGCACTCCACCGTGGGAACTGGATGCCGAGGTGCTGGCCGACGTATACCGGCGAGTAGCCGAGGCGCGCTCCAGAGGGGAACGGCCCTGTCCGGAAGAGATAAGGCGGTGGAGAGACATCTCCCGCCAAACTCTCTTCCGGAAATGGCTGGAGGTTCTGGAGCGGCCGAGCGCCGGCCACTGGACCATATCGGGAGTTCGGCCCGTCTTAGAAAGATGGGTCGAAAGGACATGGGGTGTTGTCTCCTTCCACCTAGCGCAGGTACTGTCGGGGCACGGCTGCTTCGGCAAGTACCTGTGCAAGATCGCAAGGAGGGAGACAACACCAACGTGTCACCACTGCGGCGGGGCGGAGGACACCGCGCAGCACACGCTGCAAGTGTGTCCCGCCTTTGACGGGCAAAGAGCCAGCCTCAAGGCAGTGATAGGGAACGACCTCTCGCTGCCGGCCGTCGTTAAATCCATGACCGACAACGAGAGGTCGTGGATTGCCATTGCCTCCTTCTGCGAGGAGGTGATGGCGATAAAAGAGGGAGCGGAGCGTGAGCGAGAAGACGACCCGTCCTCTCAGCCCATGCGCCGCAGGCGAATCGGGCGACGGCGGTTGGTCTACAACCGCGCAATCCCGCCCTAACAGGGACTGCGGGTGACGGGCACGGGGATGCCCGTCCTCCGCTGGTAAGGTCCCCGAGCTGGTAGGCGCGCCAAGTGTTCCGGCGTGCCTACAGCGGTGGAGGAAGGAGGCTTATCTCCTGTGCTGGGTCCAAGAAAGGACAACTGTCGTGCTGCCGGGCCATGGATGCAGAAAGTTCCCACAGCCCGGCTGCAAAGGCAGCAAAAGGGAACATGCTGGGGTTTTTAGTGGGTACACCGCCCCCTTCTGGGGCGGGATTCCCACATGCCCACCGGTCTCCCCGGGCCGGTGAAGTCCGTAAAGGATTTTCCCCAGGATAAAAAAAAAAAAAAAAAAAAAAAAAAAAAAAAAAAAAAAAAAAAAAAAAAAAAAAAAAAAAAAGGTTAGGTTAGGTTAGGTTAGGTTAGGTTAGGTTAGGTTAGGTTAGGTTAGGTTAGGTTAGGTTAGGTTAGGTTAGGTTAGGTTGGGGTGCAATGTCGGATTCCTCCTCGCGTGCTCGGGCGTTACAACTTCCCTCTATCCGAAGCTTTGGCTTCATGGGGTGGGAAAGTGTAGCGTCTGGGCCTGGTGCATCCTGGGCAACGACGGCTAGTAAATTCATTAGGTGGATTTGCTAGCCGGCGGCTAATATCCGACCGGGGGGGAGGGGTGTTGGCTTGGTGGGGGGAGCCCAAAGGCAGAGGGCCACCGGGTGAACCCTGCCAGCCAACGGGCCTGCGGGCCTGAGAGGGCGGCGTCCGGCCTTCGGGCCGACGCCTTTTGACGGAGGCGAGCCTGAGCAGAGTACCTGTCCTAAGGGTCAGGGAAAAGCGAGGGCGAGCCCATCGGGCGGAGGGCTTAAGCCCAATGATGCCGGGGCGGCGCAGCCCTTTTAAGGGCTGTGGTCGCCGGACGCGACGACAGACTTTTGACGCGACTGGGGTGGGGGGGTGTTGGTTTGGTGAGGGGAGCCCAAAGGCAGAGGGCCACCGGGCAAACCTTTCCAACCAACGGGCCTTCGGGCCCACAAGAGGGCGGCGTCCGGCCTTCGGGCCGACGCCTTTTGACGGGAGCGAGCCTGAGCAGAGTACCTGTCCTTAGGGTCAGGGAAAAGCGAGGGTGAGCCCATCGGGCGGAGGGCGTAAGCCCAATGATGCCGGGGCGGCGCAGCCCTTTTAAGGGCTGTGGTCGCTGGACGCGACAGACTGACAGACGTGACATTTGTTTGGCGAGGGGAGCCTAAGGCAGAGGGCCACGGGTGAGCTTCGCCAAACCCAAGAGGGCGGCGTGCGGCCTTCGGGCCGACGCCTTTTAGACGGAGGCGAGCCCTTGCTTTTGCCTGTCTTAAATGATGGGTATTAAGTAAGGGTGAGCCTCATCGGGCGGAGGGCGCAAGCCCAATGATGCCGGGGCGGTGCAGCCCTTTTAAGGGCTGTGGTCGCCGGACGTGACTGACTTTGACGTGACTGGGGTGGGGGGGTGTTGGTCTGGTGAGGGGAGCCACTGGGCGAACCTTGCCAGGCAACGGGCCTTCGGGCCCTGAGAGGGCGGCGTCTGGCCTTCGGGCCGATGCCTTTTGAGGGGGGCGAGCCCAAACTGAGTACCTGTCCTCATTAGACAGGGAAAGGTGAGGGTGAGCCTTATCGGGCGGAGGGCGCAAGCCTAATGATGCCGGGGCGGCGCAGTCCTTTTGAGGGCTGTGGCCGCCGTATGACGGGGGCGAACCCGAGCTCAGTACCTGTTCTCATTAGACAGGGAAAGGTAAGGGGGAGCCCTGGGGCGGCCCAAGCCCTGTCGGGTTTGTGGTCGCCCGGACACGACGACGCGACATGAGAGGACCTAACTGACTGACTGACATGAGAGGACATCAACTGACTTGACACGACAGACGTGACGTGGCGGCACAGCGGGCGAGGGCGAGGAATCCCGGACCCGCATTGCACGTGCCGTCCTGGCCGAGCGCCCCTAAAACCCTAGGGGCGCAGCGCCCCAATACCATCTTGGGGCGCAGAGAGGGAGCCCATCCCGGGCTGGCCTGCGGCGTCGCGGTGAAATGTTCGCGATCCCGTGGCGTCCGCACAAGGGCCGAGAGGGTAAGGTCGTGTGGTTTTTATTCGGTATGCCTCCACTCTGGGGGTGAGCCCGAAAGACCCCACCCGCTGCCTCGAGCGGGGGACATGCATAAGGCGCATTTTCCACACGTAAAAAAAAAAAAAAAAAAAAAAAAAAAAAAGGTTAGGTTAGGTTAGGTTAGGTTAGGTTAGGTTAGGTTAGGTTAGGTTAGGTTGAGGGAAAATTCGACCTGACTGAGGGAAAATTCGACCTGACTGAGGGAAAATTCGACCTGACTGAGGGAAAATTCGACCTGACTGAGGGAAAATTCGACCTGACTGGAGGGAAAATTCGACCTGACTGAGGGAAAATTCGACCTGACTGAGGGAAAATTCGACCTGACTGAGGGAAAATTCGACCTGACTGAGGGAAAATTCGACCTGACTGAGGGAAAATTCGACCTGACTGAGGGAAAATTCGACCTGACTGAGGGAAAATTCGACCTGACTGAGGGAAAATTCGACCTGACTGAGGGAAAATTCGACCTGACTGAGGGAAAATTCGACCTGACTGAGGGAAAATTCGACCTGACTGAGGGAAAATTCGACCTGACTGAGGGAAAATTCGACCTGACTGAGGGAAAATTCGACCTGACTGAGGGAAAATTCGACCTGACTGAGGGAAAATTCGACCTGACTTTTTGGCTCGCTTCTTGGTTTTGCTCGAATTTTGTCCTTGCTGGTGCGTTTTCGCTGTTTCTTTTATACTCATCGCCTTCTGCTTGAGTTTCTCGACATTTTGCTTCTTTTCCTGTGTCTCTAGCTTCTCTAGAACACCCAAAATTAATTTTTGAAATTGGGGCCCAAAACGCTTCACGTTTTGCGGTTGCAATTTCGAAAACAAAAGTTTCCGTTTCTTTTTCTAAATTTCGTAATTAATTTTTGGCTTAGTTTTTGTAAATTCTTTTTATTGGGGAATACTCGGGAATAGTAGCACTATCCACTCTCGTTTGCCGAATAATTTTCGAACTTACCATTCGGAAGTTATTCGGTAAAACGTGGATTGCTATTATTTTCCTATAGGCGCAATAATAATTTTTCATAAGTTTGTCGGGAACTTTGAAAAATTATTGTGCCTAGACCACAACGGTCCGGGATTTTATAGTTAGTGGGTTGGATAGGAGGTAGTTTGCGCCGCCTAACGGCACCTCGCACCAACTCCTAGCTATCATAGTCTTGTGGGAACTTGGCGAAAACTACCAACTTTTTGATAAGTTGGTAATTTTGGCCGGTTCGCACTTGACCGTTTTGAGTTAGGTTTTGCCCTTCTGGCAAAACCAACTTGGTAAGGGGGGTTCTTATAGGCGGGGGGGGGTAAAAGGGCCGGGGAGGGCTCCGTGGGTGCTCCATTTTTTGGAATCCCACTAAAGGGGGGATAGTTATGGGGAAAGACAGTTCTGGGAAGGGGGTTGGCTCCAACCCCCAGAAGGACCTGTCTTTGGGGGGGGTGACTAAGGGGGGAGGGAAGACCAGCTCGCTGGGTAACCCTGCGCGTCGTGAGCGCGCTGCCCCCAGTGGTGGTTCCCGCAAGGGGAATTTTTCGGTCGACGCCGGCACTTACCGGCTCGACTTTCCAGTGCTCCGTTCCCACTCGAAGGGAAGCGTGAGGGCTGCGAAGGGGCTGGAGGGGGAGGGCAGCTGCAATAGCAAGCAGAGCCCTAACATGCCTGTGCACATGTCGGACGCATCCGACTCTGATGAGGAGGATGTGCTATTGTCCCAAACGTTGGATAAGGCGGACCGGCCAGAGGTGTTCCTTGGGGACTCCCCAAATGGGAGTCTCTCGAGGAAACGGCCAACGAGCCCGGTGTCTGAGGAGCCTGTGGCACCCAAAGTTGGTACTACGCGCAAGGGCGATAAGCGTCCATCAACGCATAGCCAGTCTTTGGCTACGGTTGAAAACCTGGACTCGGACGAAGGGCCTGGTTACTGCCCGAGCTACCGGGATCTGGACAGGACTCATAGGGAAGGTAGGGACGAGGTGCCTGTGGCACCCCAAGTTCAAACCAGGGAAACCCTGGTGGCGTCGGCGCTCTTGAATGTGGCTACCATTCAAGAGCAAATCAAGCGGAGTAGCCACATCAAAGGCACGATCTGGGGGACCATCAACCAGGCCGCCAAAGGGGTGATTGACGCAGTTGAAGAACTGAGGACAATCACCCCTGGGGAGGAACACCGTCGTCTCCGTGCGGACAACAACCGACTTACCAGGGAGCTGGAAATTGTCAAAGCGGAGCTGAGGGCCTTTAAACAGGCCTTCGAGGAATCGCGGGTGACTCCCGCCGCAACAGCTGGAGTGCCAGAAGCTGCCGAACTCAGGGAGCTTATGGATGAGCTGAGGCGCGACCTACAGGTGTCCCTGGGCGGGATGATAAACGCCCGTCTGGGAGAGCTGGAGGCGCGCCTCCCGCCGGAGCCAGTTCTGAGGCCTCCACTCGCGGCCGACAGGCGCCAGGAGCCACCTGCACGCCCGAGAACTCAGCCCAACTTGGCTGCAGGCGCTATGCGCGAGATTCAACCCCAACCGAAAGGGGCCACGGTTGGGGCCAAGACTGGGCAGCAACTCAAGAGGGTGCCAACTGCCCCCAACTCCCAGCCCCAGCAGGGGAAGGGGCACGCGGGCGCCAAAAAGGCACCAAATCCGGGACCGCAAACCCAGAGTCAAGCTGGTCCCAGCCGCCAGGAGGCTCAGGCCCCGGAAGCAGAGGATGCCACACCGTGGTCCCAAGTCCTTGGGCGCAAGGGACGGAAGGGGAGGGCCCCAACCCAAGCGCCGCCCAAAGCCGTGCCGTCAAAGGCACCCGCGCCGAAGGCCAAGTCGGCTAAGATCGTGGCCCCCCGCACAGCAGCGATAGTGCTGGCACTCAAGGAGGGGTCCACCAATATGCTGGAGGTCCTGGCGAAAGCTAGGGCCTCAATAAGTCTTGCTGACTTTGGCCTGGAGTCAGTCAAAATTAGGGCTACGATGACTGGCTCCAGAATGTTGGAGGTAGGTGGCGAACGCCCCGAGGCCACTGCCAACCTCCTAGCCGCAAGGCTTAAAGAGGTCATCGGGGACCAGGCAGAAGTCACGCGACCAACCAAGCTCGTGGACCTAAAGGTCACGGGCCTGGACGAGATGGTTGGCCGCGAGGAGTTGGCCATCGCCTTGGCGAAAGTGGGCGGCTGTGCCTCCGACCAAATTAAGGTTGGAGGCATCAGGTCGAGCGCCTGGGCACAAGGCTCGGCCCTAGTAAGGTGCCCGGCGGTGGCTGCGAAGGCGATCGCCACTGCGGGCAAAGTCCCAGTTGGGTGGGTGGTGGCCGCCATAAAGCCGGTGGAGGCCCTGCCCATGCGCTGCTTCAAGTGCATGGCGCTGGGCCACACCAGGGCTCTCTGCCCGTCGGAAGCGGAGCACGGCTCAAAATGCTTCCGATGCGGCATGGAGGGTCACCTGGCGGTGACTTGCGAGGCGGTGGCCAAATGCGCGGTGTGCGCGCAAGCCGGCCGCCCGCATGGGCACAGGATGGGGGGATCTAACTGCATCCCCCCGACGGTTAGAGGAAAGGCCCCAGCGACCAGAGCCTTACCGAACCGGAGCCAACAGGCTAGAGAGGAGCTCGTGATGCAGGTGTCCTAATGCCAGTACACCCGCATTACGAGCTACTGCAGACCAATGCCAACCACTCCGCGCGCGCACAGGACCTGCTCATGCAAGTCCTGGCGGAGTGGCGCATTGATGCGGCAGTAGTCGCTGAGCCCTACTGCGTCCCTACCCAGCCAAACTGGGTCGGGGACTCCGAGGGCTCGGTGGCCGTCGTGGTGCCGGCGGCCGGCACCCAGCGCATCTCCATCAAGGAGAGGGGTGCCGGCTACGTGGCGGCCAAATGGGGGGAAGTAGTAGTGATAGGAGTATACTTCTCCCCAAACAGGCCCTTCAGGGAGTTTGAACGGTTCCTGGCGGGCCTGGAGCCGGTGGTGCAGAGAGCACTACCAGCTCAGGTGGTCTTGATGGGGGACCTCAACGCCAAGTGCGAGGCGTGGGGGTGTCCCATCACGGACCAGAGAGGGGCGCTTCTGCGGGACTGGGCGGCAATGGTCGGCCTGGTTTTGCAGAACCAAGGAACGGCCAACACCTGCGTCCGGTGGCAAGGGGGGTCGATAGTGGACGTAACGTTCGCTACCCCTGCCATCGGAGCTCGAATAGGTGATTGGCGCGTTATGGAGGAGGTGGAGACCCCGTCCGATCATGCCTACATACGATTCAGGGTCTCCAAGGCGCCCCTCGGGCCTCAGGCCAGGGTGGTGGGTGGGCGAGGCGGAAATTTCCCAAAATGGGTTGTCTCCCGCCTCGACCTGGACCTAGCGAAAGAGGCTGCCACAGTCCGGGCGTGGAGCGTCGATCCCCCAGATACCATGGGGGTCGATGAAAGGGCTGTCAGGTTCCGCGAAGACCTGACAGCAATATGCGACGCGGCCATGCCGAGGGCGCACCAATCGGCACCCAAAACGGGGGTCTACTGGTGGTCACAGGACCTCGCAGTCCTAAGAGCCGCCAGTGACACCGCCCGCCGTGCTTTTACCCGGTGCCGAAGACGGCGCACCCAGGTGCCAGGCGAAGAGGAGAGGCTCCTCACCGAGCTTCGGGTAGCGAAAGCCGCCTTCCAGACGGCTATCGCGCGGGCCAAGGATTCGGCTTACACCGAATTTTTGGCCTCGCTCGATAACGACCCGTGGGGGCGTCCGTACCGAACGGTACGGGCCAAACTCAAGGTGTCTCCCCCCACGGAGGACTTTGAGCCAGGACTTCTGGCTGCGGTAGTGGAAGGCCTCTTTCCCCCCAGCCAGCCCTTCGAGCCACCGCGGATGGCACCGCCTACGGTGGAACCCGAGGCGCCCCCTGACATCCCCCGGATAACGGGCGAAGAAATAATCAGGGCGGCGGGCCGTCTGAAGGGGTGCCGTAAGGCGCCAGGCCCAGACGGAGTGCCGGGGAAAGTGGTGCTTGTGGCCACCAAGCACCTGGGGGACCGTCTCGTGGAGCTAATGGACAAATGTCTGGCCACGGGGCGATTCCCTCAAGCATGGAAGGAGGGCCGCTTGGTCCTCCTGCGGAAGGAGAGCAGACCTGCGGACTCTCCTTCTGGGTGGCGACCGCTCGTCATGTTGGACGAAACAGGGAAGCTCCTAGAGAGGGTAATTGCTTCCCGGATCGCCTGCCACCTGACGAGTGAAGGGCCGGATCTTGCAGAGAACCAGTTCGGGTTCCGGGTAGGGCGGTCCACGCTGGACGCCCTATCCGCCCTGAAGGGGTTCACTGAAGATGCGGCCAGGAGGGGCCAGGGGGCCATGGCGGTGTCTTTAGACATCGCCAACGCCTTCGGGTCTCTCCCCTTCGGAGTGATAGGGGAGGCGCTCCGTTATCACGGGGTGCCCTCCTACCTCCGAAGGATTGTAGAGCACTACCTGATGGACCGGGTAGTGCTCTACATGGGGAGAGGGGGGGAACGGATGGCCAGGACGGTAGCCTGCGGCGTTCCACAGGGGTCCGTGCTAGGGCCCCTACTCTGGAACGTCGGCTACGACTGGGTCATCCGCGGGAGGGTGCTGCCTCGGATGGTGGTCGTCTGTTATGCAGACGACACGCTTATCGCCGTCCGAGGCACCACATACGAGAGGGTGAAGAGGAAGGCGGAAGTGGGAGCCACCCTCGTTATCCAGCGCATAGAGGCGCTGGGTCTGAGGGTGTCCCTCCCTAAAACGGAGGCCCTCTGTTTCAGAGGGCCAAGGTGGAGGCTGCCGCGGGGTCCAACCCTGCGGATCAATGAGGAGGATGTCGAGGTTAAGGCCCACATTAAATATCTGGGCCTTACCCTCGACGGAAAATGGCAGTTCGGGGAGCACTTCCGCAAGATGGCTCCCCGACTCGTTGGCGCGGCGGGAGCATTAGGGCGGCTCCTACCAAATGTGGGTGGACCGAATGCCCCCTGCAGACAATTGTTTGCAGGGGTCATACGGAGCATGGCCCTATACGGGGCCCCAATTTGGGCGGACGCGCTCACCGCCACCACCAGGGCGCTGCTCCGAAAGCCCCAGAGAGTGATGGCGGTGAGGATGGCCCGGGCCTATCGGACGGTGGGCTGGGCGGCGGCTGGAGCCTTGGCTGCATCTCCCCCCTGGGAGTTGGAAGCAGCCATGCTCGCCGACGCCTATAAGGCGAAAGTGGAGCGCAGGGAGCGAGGGGAATCCCTAGCTCCCCAGGAACTGGCCCGGGCCCGAGAGGTCCAGAAAGAGGAGGTGCTGGAGCGCTGGGCGGATGAGCTAGCGGAGGCTGAATACGGCCTCCGCACGATCGAAGCCATCCGCCCGGTGCTCCTGGATTGGTGTCGACGGGAACACGGGTCCCTTACCTTCCGCCTTGTGCAGGTGCTGTCCGGGCATGGTTGCTTCGGGCGGTATCTCCACAAGGTTGCCGGAAGGGAGGCGACGGCGTCGTGCCACGAGTGCGGCGCCGATGAGGACACGGCGCAGCACACCCTCGAAGTGTGCAGCGCGTGGGCCCAGCAGCGCCGCACTCTGGTGGCGGCGATCGGCGGCGACCTCTCGCTCCCCAGCGTCGTACAAGCCATGCTGAGGAGCGAGAGTTCCTGGGAGGCCGTCGCCTCCTTCTGCGAAGAAGTCATTTCGCAGAAGGAGGAGAAGGAGCGGGAACGCGAGAATGATCCACTCGCGCACCCGCTCCGGCGCAGACGGGTGGGAAGGAGGCGGCGACAATTTGCCGCCAACCTTCCCTAGTGGTGCCAGGCTGGCGAGGGATGGGGATCCCTTGCTAGCGCCTACTGGCCCACACGTCTTGGGGAGGGGTTGAGTATTCCCGACCCCTCCTCTCAGTGCGGGAGCTCCGGCTAAGGCTGGAGCGGCCGGCGGGTGTCCTGGTGCCTACTCGTTCTCCCAGGGCACTCGCAAAACGGCAAGAGGGAATACCGGTGGGTTTTTAGTGGGTATACCTCCCCCCTCCTTCCCGTAGGGCAGGAGGTTACGGGGAGGGAGTCCCACATAACTTCCGCGTCGCCCCCAAGGCGCGGTCGTATGCGTAACGCATTTTCCCACCGCAAAAAAAAAAAAAAAAAAAAAAAAAAAAAAGGTTAGGTTAGGTTAGGTTAGGTTAGGTTAGGTTAGGTTAGGTTAGGTTAGGTTCCCCCCCGAGTGTCGCTACCTTGTCGTGGTGGGGGGGCTTGAGCCCTCGATCTTCGGGTCGCATAGCTCGAAGGGCGAGGGTGACCAAGAGCGGCACAGCCTCGGCGGAGCCCATTTTGGGCCAGGCGGGGCAGGCGCGCCCTAGTGAAAGGGTGCGCCACTTTCCTGCTCCCTGTCTCTCCTGTAGCAGGGGACAACGGGGAAGCAGAGGCGGTGGGTCCGCTCCCGGTACCTCTCTGATTAGCAGAGTAGACTGGGATGCGGACGTGATTTGGAGGAGCGCCGTCTGAAAGGATGGCCTACTGCAGGGCTCTTCTGAGAGATGCTGTGGGAACTCGCAACCCGGCCCGTAGGCGCCGGGAGTGAGGGTCGTCGCCTGCAAAGGGGGGACCACGAGGAAGGAAAACCTCTATAAAAACCGGGGATAACCGCTCCTTACTGCGGTTCTGGATACGGGTTGCAGCGTATCCAGTACCAGGCCGGAGACAAGTAGGTCCTGTGGATCGAACGGGTCCGGCCTGGATTAGCGGCTTGCCGGAAGTACCACGTCGGTGGTGAACGGGTTGGCGTAACTGTGACACAGGGGAACTCACCCCTTAAAACAAGAGGAGAGCGGCTCCCTCTTTAAAAGGGGCAGGGGCCTTACCCCTAATAGTAAGGGCATGAGTGACGATAAAAGAGTATTACCCCAGGAGGGTACCCTTCGGGGAGAATCCCTCACCGCTACCATCCCGCGGTCAGCCCCATCGTACTCTGGGGGGGGCAAAAGTCACTTCGTGGGCCCTCAAAGCCCACGCTTAGATATAAGTTCTCCGGCGATACAAATTGCCGAACGAAGAAGCGTCCCATTGCGGGACTGCCACGTGCGCCTCATAAGGCAGAAGTCGCCAAACAACTCCAACCAAGAGCCCGAACTGAGGGCAAACACAAACACAAGCTCGGATGTCAGTTTTGCCTCCCAGGGGACAGGAGGTCGTGAGTCCTCTGGGAAGAGCAAACTCGAAAATATTCCGGAGGGAGCTGAGCGGGTGAAGCAGAAGCGGAAGAGATTCCGCCCTGCCTCATCCGTGCTCAGCTCAAGCGATGAAGGGTCGACAGGGCTCTCAGCTGAGGGTCTAAAACCACAGACAAGAGGCAGAGGTCGCCCGCCTACAACAGGCAAGTACGCTGGACTTGCCAAAGCGAAGGAGGCCTACAACCGTGCCCTACGAGAAGAGATTCGGCTAAAGGCGGAAATGGAGGTCCAGAAGATGAGAATCGCGACCAGGCAGGGGTACCAGAGAGGCACCTCTCCGGGAAGGAACGACCAGGAGGACACCGCGGCCAATAAAGACCTTGGTCAGCAGGTAGCCGACAGCGTGGCCATTATCAACAAGGTTGCGGTCACCTCCAAAAATCTATCAGGTGGCTATATAAAGTGCCTGAAAGATGCGGCTGCTGCGATTGCTGATGCTTTCACGGTACTGAGCAAACGCACAGCCACTGAGGAGACGGCCCGGCTGCAGGCCGACAACAATCGGCTGCAAGCCGAGATGGCCAGTCTCCGAAAGGAGCTGGCCGACCTTAAAAGAGACCTTGAGGGGATGCGGAAGCAGGGCAGTCCGCAACCCCCTCTTACCGGACACGACGGGGAGGTGCTGCCCCCTGCGCAGCCCCCCCCAACAAGAAGAGAGGAAGGTCATGGTGCGGCCAGTCCACCAGCTATGGACTTGGACAAACTCTGCCGAGCCGTCATGGCTCAAGTCTGTCCATACCTGGACGCCCACCTGGCTGGCATACAAGACCGGCTCCTTCCGGAGAAGCCTGTCCGTCAAGCTGCGGAGGATGCGGCTTCTGGCCAGGCCTCGGCTAGTCCAAGACGGAAGAAAGCAAAGAAAGGTCAAAAGGCAGATAATATCAAACGACCGCCCCCGCTGCCCCCACCGGTTCCGCCGCCTCCACCACCCCCACCACCTGAACAGCCTGACGGGTGGACGAAGGTGGAAAGGAGAAGAAGGCGGAGGAAAGTGAAAAAAGGGGAAAATAAGGAGGTCGACACTCAAAAAGGAAAACTCAAGAAGAGAGCCAAAAAGCTCCGTCCGCCTCGCTCAGCAGCAGTCATGATGACGCTGTTGGAGCCAAAGGCGACGGAAAGAGGGGCAGACTTTGGCACAGTTCTGGCGGACGCCAAAACTAAGATGAAACTGGAGGATCTGGGTATCTCGGGCCTCCGCCTTAGAAAAGCTCAAACCGGGGCTTACATCATGGAGGTGCCCGGTGCGACAAGTGGAGACAAGGCCGACGCACTGGCCAAAAAACTAGCCGAGGTCACGGACCCAGCACTAGTGCGTGTGTCGAGGCCCATGAAATGCGCAGAATTGCGTATTTCGGGCCTAGACGAGTCCGTCCTACGCACGGATGTAGTGATCTCGGTCGCACGCGCAGGGGGCTGTGCAGAGGCTGATGTCAGGCCCGGAGAGATTGTTTTCGGTCGCTCGGGCCTGGGAACAGTATGGCTGCGCTGCCCTATTCCGGCGGCCAAAAAGATAGTTGAGGCAGGAAGACTGCTTGTGGGCTGGGTGTCGGCGCAGGTCAAGCTGCTCGATGCCCGTCCCCTGCGCTGCTTCCGCTGCCTCGAGGTGGGCCACGTGAAGGCCAAGTGCAAGGCGGCGGTGGATCGCAGCCTGCTGTGCTACCGCTGCGGATGTCCGGGCCACGTGGCCAACGCATGTACAGCGGCACCACATTGCGTGCTGTGTGCGGAGGCCGGGCTGTCGGCCAACCATAAGGTGGGTAGCAAGACTTGCAACCCACACAAATCCAAGCAGAGCAATGTTGCCGATGGACCGCAACCCTCTTTGCAGCCAGGCAACAGGAAGGGCAGCATAACCGAGCCCCGAGCTGAGGAGGAAGGGATGGTAACCGAGTGATGGCTCCAACTCCAACTCGCTACCTACAGGCGAACATCAACCACTGCGCCAGAGCCCAGGATCTTTTGTTCCAGAGCATGGCGGAGTGGTTGATACATGTCGCTGTAGTAGCCGAGCCATACTCGGTGCCGTCCAGGGATAACTGGGTGGGAGACCTGGACAGCCTCGTAGCCCTGGCCACTCAACCATCGGCTGGCTCTGCGCCTCTCGAGAGAGTAGTGCGGGGCCATGGCTACGTGGCTGCCAACATTGGCAACATAACGGTGGTAGGGGCTTACTTCTCGCCGAACAGAGCTCTCGCTGATTTCGAGGTGTTCCTCGACGAAGTGCGAGCTCTGATCGTCAGAAATGACCCGGACCTACTGCTAGTCGCGGGGGACTTCAACGCCAAATCCGTGGTGTGGGGATCCCCCGCGACTGACGTGCGTGGTCAAGCGCTGGTGGAGTGGGCAGCGGCTACAGGCCTGACTGTCCTGAACCACGGGACGACAGACACGTGCGTGCGGCAACAGGGTGGCTCTATCGTGGACATCACGTTCGCCAATGCCGCCCTGGCGCGCCGTGTCCAAGGCTGGGAAGTCATGGAGGGAGTGGAGACGCTATCCGACCACCGATACATTCGGTTTAGCGTCTCCACTCACCACGTTATCCCGGACGGCCTAAGCCGTTCCCTGCAGGGGGATAGCCCAAGATGGGCGGTTAAAAGGCTTGACCGGGACCTGCTGCACGCGGCGGCCTTGGTCCAAGCCTGGCCGGAAGCGCCCGAAGCCCCAGCTGATGTTGAGGTGGAAGCAGCCTGGCTCAGCGAGGCCATGACGCAGATCTGCGACGCTGCAATGCCGCGGGTCAAGCCCAGTGGGCCGAGGCGGAACGTGTACTGGTGGTCCGCAGAACTAACGCAGCTGCGCAAGTCTTGCGTGGCTGCGAGACGCCAGTACACGAGGAGCCGAAGGCGGAGGACGCGAAATCTGGCGGCCGAAGAAGAGCTGTATGCGACGTACAGAGTGGCTAGCAGGGCCCTCAGCGTGGCCATTGGCCAAGCCAAAGACCTGGCAGAGCAGGAAATGCTGGAGACTCTTAACAGCGACCCGTGGGGGAGGCCGTACAAGTCGGTGAGGGGCAAACTCCGGCCTTGGGCCCCCCCACTGACGCAAAGTCTCCAGCCGGACCTGGTGAGCCAAATTGTGGGAGCCCTATTCCCACAGCGGGGCGAACACCTGCCCCCGCGAATGGCTCCAGTAAACCCGTCAGTGGACGAAGACATACCGGAGGTGACAGAGGAGGAACTGGGGGTGGCAGTCCTAAGGCTAAAGGCCAAAAACACTGCCCCCGGTCCCGATGGTACTCCGGGCCGCGCATGGGTTCTAGCGCTCGGCCCTTTAGAGCATAGGGTGAGGGCTCTATTCACCGCGTGCCTGACACAAGGTAGAATACCACGGGCATGGAAATGTGGGAAGTTGGTGCTTCTGAGGAAGGAAGGGCGACCGGCCGATTCCCCCTCGGGGTACAGACCGATCGTCCTTCTTGACGAGAAGGCCAAGCTGTTTGAGCGGGTAGTGGCTGCCCGTCTCGTAAGGCACTTGGAGGGCCAAGGGCCGGGCCTGAGCGCGTGCCAGTACGGATTCCGCCAGGGCAGGTCCACCATCGACGCTGTAGCGCGGGTGAGGGCCCTGGCGGATGAAGCGGTGTCCCGAGGGGAAGTGGTGTTGGCGGTGTCCTTGGACATTGCCAATGCCTTTAACACCCTTCCCTGGGAAACGATTAAGGAGGCGCTCCGGTACCATAACGTGCCTGAGTACTTGCGTAGGGTAGTGGGGTCATACCTCTCTGAGCGGGCGATCCGCTACCCTACACAGCGTGAGTGGGTGGAGCGGCAGATGTCGTGCGGTGTCCCACAGGGATCGGTCTTAGGACCACTCCTGTGGAACATCGGCTACGACTGGGTGCTGCGCGGCGCCAACTTGCCGGGGGTCGAAATAACGTGTTATGCGGATGACACCCTCGTCACAGCCCGCGGCGCCACCATCCGCGAGGCGTCCCTCCTGGCTACTGCCGGCGTGGCACTAACGGTGGATAGGATCCGGAGGCTAGGCCTCGAGGTCGCCCTCCACAAGTCCGAAGCCATTTGCTTTCACGGACCTCGGAGGGCACCTCCAATTAATGCCAGCATCATGGTGAGCGGAGTTTCCATCGGCGTCGGGAAGACGATGAAGTACCTGGGACTCGTCCTCGACAGCCGGTGGAACTTCGAAGAACACTTCCTGCGCTTGGCTCCGAAGCTGGTGGGCACGGCATCGGCACTGAGCCGACTGCTCCCGAACGTGGGCGGGCCAAAGGCGGGCTGCCGCCGACTGTACACAGGTGTTGTGCGGTCGATGGCCCTGTACGGGGCACCCATATGGGTAAATGCCCTCTCCGCCCGGAACAAGACCCACCTGCGTCAACCGCAAAGGGTCATGGCGGTGAGGGTATCGAGGGCGTACCGCACCACCTCGTTCGAGGCGGCCTGCGTACTGGCGGGAACCCCACCGTGGGAGCTGGATGCCGAAGTCCTAGCTGGCGTCTACCAGCAGGTAGCCGAGGCGCGCGACAGAGGGGAACGGCCCTGTCCGGAAGAGATAAGGCGGTGGAGAGATATCTCCCGCCAAACCCTCTTCCGGAAATGGCTGGAGGCTCTGGAGCGGCCGAGCGCCGGCCACTGGACCATATCGGGTGTTCGGCCCGTCTTGAACAGATGGGTCGAAAGAACATGGGGTGTTGTCTCCTTCCATCTAGCGCAGGTACTGTCGGGGCACGGCTGCTTCGGCAAGTACCTGTGTAAGATCGCAAGGAGGGAGACAACACCAATGTGCCACCACTGCGGCGGGGCGGAGGACACCGCGCAGCACACGCTGCAAGTGTGTCCCGCCTTTGACGGGCAAAGAGCCAGCCTCAAGGCAGTGATAGGGAACGACCTCTCGCTGCCGGCCGTTGTTAAATCCATGACCGACAACGAGAGGTCGTGGATCGCCATGGCCTCCTTCTGCGAGGAGGTGATGGCGATAAAAGAGGGAGCGGAGCGCGAGCGGGAAGAGGACCCGACCTCTCAGCCCATGCGCCGCAGACGAGTCGGGCGACGGCGGTTAAACCATAACCGCGCAATCCCGCCCTAATAGGGACTGCGGGTGACGGGCACGGGGATGCCCGTCCTCCGCTGGTAAGGTCCCTGAGCTGGTAGGTGCGCCAAATGTTCCGGCGTGCCTACAGCGGTGGAGGAAGGAGGCTTATCTCCTGGGCTGGGTCCAAGAAAGGACAACTGTCGTGCTGCCGGGCCATGGATGCAGAAAGTTCCCACAGCCCGGCTGCAAAGGCAGCAAAAGGGAACATGCTGGGGTTTTTAGTGGGTACACCGCCCCCTTCTGGGGCGGGATTCCCACATGCCCACCGGTCTCCCCGGGCCGGTGGAGTCCGTAAAGGATTTTCCCCAGGATAAAAAAAAAAAAAAAAAAAAAAAAAAGGTTAGGTTAGGTTAGGTTAGGTTAGGTTAGGTTAGGTTAGGTTAGGTTAGGTTAGGTTAGGTTAGGTTAGGTTAGGTTAGGTTAGGTTAGGTTAGGTTAGGTTAGGTTAGGTTAGGTTAGGTTAGGTTAGGTTAGGTTAGGTTAGGTTAGGTTAGGTTAGGTTAGGTTAGGTTAGGTTAGGTTAGGTTAGGTTAGGTTAGGTTAGGTTAGGTTAGGTTAGGTTAGGTTAGGTTAGGTTAGGTTAGGTTAGGTTAGGTTAGGTTAGGTTGGGGTGCAATGTCGTTAGGGGTGCAATGTCGGATTCCTCCTCGCGTGCTCGGGTGTTACAACTTCCCTCTATCCGAAGCTTTGGCTTCATGGGGTGGGAAAGTGTAGCGTCTGGGCCTGGTGCATCCTGGGCAACGACGGCTAGTAAATTCATTAAGTGGATTTGCTAGCCGGCGGCTAATATCCGACCGGGGGGGAGGGGTGTTGGCTTGGTGGGGGGAGCCCAAAGGCAGAGGGCCACCGGGTGAACCCTGCCAGCCAACGGGCCTGCGGGCCTGAGAGGGCGGCGTCCGGCCTTCGGGCCGACGCCTTTTGACGGAGGCGAGCCTGAGCGGAGTACCTGACCTTAGGGTCGGGGAAAAGCGAGGGTGAGCCCATCGGGCGGAGGGCGTAAGCCCAATGATGCCGGGGCGGCGCAGCCCTTTTAAGGGCTGCGGTCGCTGGACGCGACGACTGACTTCTGTGACACGACTGGGGTGGGGGGGTGTTGGTTTGGCGAGGGGAGCCCAAAGGCAGAGGGCCACCGGGCAAACCTTGCCAACCAACGGGCCTTCGGGCCCACAAGAGGGCGGCGTCCGGCCTTCGGGCCGACGCCTTTGGACGGAGGTGAGCCTGAGCGGAGTACCTGGCCTTAGGGTCGGGGAAAAGCGAGGGTGAGCCCATCGGGCGGAGGGCGTAAGCCCAATGATGCCGGGGTGGCGCAGCCCTTTTAAGGGCTGTGGTCGCTGGACGTGACAGACTGACAGACATGACATTTGTTTGGCGAGGGGAACCTAAGGCAGAGTGCCGCGGGTGAGCTTCGCCAAACCCAAGAGGGCGGCGTGCGGCCTTCGGGCCGACGCCTTACAGACGGAGGCGAGCCCTTACTTTTGCTTGTCTTAAATGATGGGTATTAAGTAAGGGTGAGCCTCATCGGGCGGAGGGCGCAAGCCTGATGATGCTGGGGCGGCGCAGCCCTTTTAAGGGCTGTGGTCGCTGGACGTGACTGACTTTGACGTGACTGGGGTGGGGGGATGTTGGTCTGGTGAGGGGAGCCACTGGGCAAACCTTGCCAGCCAACGGGCCTTCGGGCCCTGAGAGGGCGGCGTCTGGCCTCCGGGCCGATGCCTTTATGAGGGGGGCGAGCCCAAGCTGAGTACCTGTCCTCATTAGACAGGGAAAGGTGAGGGTGAGCCCTATCGGGCGGAGGGCGCAAGCCCAATGATGCCGGGGCGGCGCAGTCCTTTTGAGGGCTGTGGCCGCCGTTTGACGGGGGCGAACCCGAGCTCAGTACCTGTCCTCATTAGACAGGGAAAGGTAAGGGGGAGCCCTTGGGCGGCCCAAGCCCTGTCGGGTTTGTGGTCGCCCGGACACGACGACGCGACATGAGAGGACTTAACTGACTGACTGACATGAGAGGACATCGACCGACTTGACACGACAGACGTGACGTGGCGGCACAGCGGGCGAGGGCGAGGAATCCCGGACCCGCATTGCACGTGCCGTCCTGGCCGAGCGCCCCTAAAACCCTAGGGGTGCAGCGCCCCAATACCATCTTGGGGCGCAGAGAGGGAGCCCATCCCGGGCTGGCCTGCGGCGTCGCGGTGAAATGTTCGCGATCCCGTGGCGTCCGCACAAGGGCCGAGAGGGTAAGGTCGTGTGGTTTTTATTCGGTATGCCTCCACTTTGGGGGTGAGCCCGAAAGACCCCACCCGCTGCCTCGAGCGGGGGACATGCATAAGGCGCATTTTCCACACGTAAAAAAAAAAAAAAAAAAAAAAAAAAAAAAAAAAAAAAAAAAAGGTTAGGTTAGGTTAGGTTAGGTTAGGTTAGGTTAGGTTAGGTTTTTTTTTTTTTTTTTTTGGTTGGAATGGGAGGCTGTGACTTTTGGGCTTGTGCCTTTCCTGTCTCAGCGTCCCATTTTACAGGGTCCACAGACGCGAGGTCCGTGCTCTATTTTACATTATGCGATTTGTGTCAAGGGCGCGATCCGGAAAAATCCTCATGGACACTGGGAATGGAGGGCCCAGTAGTGCCGGACTTTTACCGGCTAAAACCGATTCGCGCCCCTTTAATTTCTGTGGTTAGCGCCCGAACAGCTCTGAGACTGCTTCCAGTGTTGAGAATCCGGCTCATAGCGATTCGGATGGCAACCGCAAAAACTTTTCTATTGGGTTATTTTACATGCAATTTGGGGGGGGGGGGGAGCTTATTCTACGCACGGGTCTTACCTCAGCCAGTGCTGGAAGGCCGGAAGAGAAGCGTGCATTCTCCCGTTTAGACCCGTGGGGTGCTTAGGTCGGTCTTTCTGTTGTTTTTCCCTATTGGTTACTTCATTGACCGACCCTCGCCCGAATCTTAATTCTAACTTATTTTTAATGTCTCTATACATCTTGGTAATGCTAGGTGCGCATAGCGCGATGCCTGACGCATGCATGACTTATGACTAAGGGCTGCCTTTCTTTTGCCCTGCGATGGAAGAGTGGGTCGGAGATCTTTTGTTGACCGCTTTTGTGGCTTTGGCTGCCATCTTTTAGGGTGGGGTTACCCTTGATGCGTGATGTTTTGCATCATCGGTCTTTTTTTTTGCGCTTGTCTCCTAGCGCTGCCCTTCTTTTCGGTTCTGCTTCCACCGCTTAGTCTTACTGCTAAAATAATTGGGGGGGGATGAGGAGTGCTTCCCGGACGGCTGGACGCTCCAGTCTTTATGGCGGTACCCGCGGGGCCCCAGCGGATCCTTGCCTCAGCCAGTGCTGCAAGGCCAGGAAGAATCTCAATTCTCAATTCCTGTTTAGGCTTCCGCTGTGGCTTCCGCAGGCTTCCGTTGGCTGTCTGGATGCGTCCTCCGTCCGGAACTCACCTGTCATGTGGGCGGGAGATGCATGCGTCAGGGATACATGATATTTATTTGCAGTGGGGATGTATAGAGACGAATACAGAAATTTTACATGCAGGTTAGCCTCAATTCTTAGCATTATTTTTGGTGGATTTTTATTTGTATAAGGGTTGATTTATTTATATATTTTTATTTTATTTTTGAAAGTACGACAGAGCGTCGTCTCTGTGATTTCCGGGGCATAGTGTTGCCCGATGTTTTTACGGGAGGATGATTAGGTGGTATGTGTGTATGTAGGTGTGCGTGTATTTCCCGATGTTATGTGTGTGTATGAGTGTTGGTTTGTGTATGTGCTGTGGTTTTTTTTTTTTTTTTTTTTTTTTTTTTTTTTTTTTTTTTTTTTTTTTTTTTTTTTTTGTGTTGGGGCATCCAGGTCCGCCCCTCAGAGGATGGCGCACTCGGGATCGCACCCAGCCGGGGGGGCTGACTGCGGTCGCGAGCCCGCACCTCGGTTTAGGCCGTGGAACTCGTCAAAGTTTCTCTTGGCTGCGTTCTTTTGGGCTAGGCGTCTCGAACTGAGTTCCGCCCTGACCCCAGCCAGATCTGCCTCGACTTCTTCCCGGCCCAGACCCTTTTCCGAGGTGAACCTGAAGTAGATCTTTTCTAGGTTGTCGTCGTCTCCTGTCAGACCGCTGTTTGCCAAGAAGATCCGACCCGCTACGTACGAGTTTAAGCCTATGACGGCGTCTTTGTGGTGCCTGAAGTAGGCCAAGTGAAGCCTGGCCCTTTGAAAAACTTCATTTTTTGATAAGTAGCTGAAGGCTATCCTATCCGCGAAGTCGCCGTCATAGTCCATATGGCTGTCGTGGTTCCCGACGACTGAGGGTTCTCCAAGGTCCGCCTCGCTTGTAGTTGTGCTGACGGATCTTACCATTGTTGGCTCCTGGAGAACCCTGCCGTCGAAAATCACGTCCCTGGTGGCCCTTAGATTCCTTGTGACCTTCCTGACTCTTCCTCTAGAGTGGACTTTTGCCACTTCGGAGCTGGTTTCCGTCCGGTTCCCTTTTGGGCTCACCTGGGAGGCCGAGTCTCGCACAAAAATGATCTCCTTTTGATGGTGTTTATTTTTGCTGGTGCGTGTTGATTGCGTGGATGACGAAGACGACATCTTGGTTTATTTTGCCTGTAAAGTAGAGATTTGATTGTCATTCCGGGTATAAAGGGGTTTAGGGTGTTCTGTGTATGTATAGGTGCTTGTGGGTGAGTGTATGTGTGTGTGTGTGTGTGTGTGTGTGTGTGTGTGTGTGTGTGTGTGTGTGTGTGTGTGTGTGTGTGCTATTTATTGCGTTTGCACGCCGCCAAGACTACTTTCTCGAGGAAAGCCTTTGTGGGATCCCTGTTCTTAGCTGATCCGAGCAACTGCTCCCATGTTGAGCTATCTTGAGAGACCTTGACTCCGGTCTTTTGCTCTAGCTCAAATCTGTCCGGGCCGAAGCGAGGGCATTCACAGATAATGTGCCAGATGTCTTCGTCTATGGTCGGGTCACAGATGCACGAGGGTGTATCCTTGACTTTGAACCGGTGTAGATACGCTGCGAACCCTCCGTGTCCGGTAAAAGCTTGAACCAAGAGGTTTGTGAGTTTGAGTTTCTTTATGATGCTGTTTGCATCCCTCACTTGTGGAAAGAACTTCTTGGTTGTCGCACCAGTCTCGGAGGCCTCGTAGCGGATCTGCCATTTTTCGACCGTTTCAAGTCTTATCGACCTTTTGACGTAAGACACCGGCACCGCATCGTAGTTCGGAGCGGTCTTTTTCTTCAAAGCTGCCTGCTTTGCCAGTTCGTCTGCCCTCTCATTTCCTGGCGTTCCAATATGAGCTCGCAGCCAATAGAAGTTTGGGACCACTCCCGCTTCCCTCGCCTGCTCGGTTTGGGTCTTGATTGCCTGGACCAGGGGATGTGTGGTATATGGCGTTTTGAGTGCCTCCAGCGAGGACTTGGAGTCGCTGAGAATGCTGACGCTTGGCACTTTTTGTTTCATCGCGACCTGCACTGCTCTAAGGAGCGCGTACAGTTCGGTTTGATACACGGTGTTGTAGGGTGCCAACTTGAAGGTGGAGTGTCGGATTTCTCCTCCGTTTTCCCACCATGTGAGTGCCGCTCCCGTTTTGCCCTCAATTTTACTCCCGTCGGTGTAAATTTGGGGGCCATCCAGATCGTATCTGTCGACCACCTCCTGGTTGAACTCTTCCAGGCTAACGTAGTCGACAGAGACGGTCTTTGACGGGTGCGGTCTCTTCAGAGCGTCCGTCCGGCTCTCAATTTCCCTCCCCGGTGGTACGTAGTCCTCGCTGATGCCCCTCTTTGCCTCATACAGCTTTGCCGACTCGTGGATGCGCAGATCCAGTGGGAGGGTTCCCGATAGGACCAGCGCTGATGTTAGAGAGACAGTCCTGTACGCCTTGCAGATCTTCTGGGCGAAACCTCGCTGAATTGAATCCAGCTGATTCCGCACCATCAGTTTGTTGGCTGCCTCGTGCCAAGCACTTGCAGCGTACAGGACTATCGGCTCTATCACCGCCACGTAGATGGTTTTGACGATTTCACTGTTGAGACCCCATGACACCCTCGCCGCACACGCAAGCTGCTTGTAGATGTTGGCAGCCTTTTGGCAGGTCTTCGCCACGTGTGAGTTAAAGGTTAACTTGCGGTCTATGGTGAGTCCCAACAGCTTCACCTCGTCGACAAGCTGCACTTCGGTTCCGGCCATTTCCACGTGAATTGGGTCCCATTTGAGTCTGCGCGTGATTACCATGGCTGATGTTTTGTGTGGTGCGAAATTTAGTTTGTTGTGAGAGCCCCATTCGACAACTTTTTGGAGTGTCCGATTTGCTCTTGCTTCTATCTCCCCTGAGTTTTTGCCCGAGAACGCTATGGTGACGTCGTCAGCGAATGCCTGGCAATGGGTACCTGTGTCGTCGAGTTGCTGTAGGAGGTCATCTAGAATAACATTCCAGAATATTGGACCTCCAATAGAACCCTGGACACATCCCTTCGTCGTTTGCTTTTCGCTGACCTCGCCCGCGTAGTGGACCTTTATCGAGCGATCCTCTAAGTATGAGCACACCGCTCGATAAAGGTTTCTCGGACACCCTTTTTTTGCCAGTTGGGTTTTCAATTTAGGCCACCAGGCGTTGTCGAAAGCACCCTCTATATCTAGTGAGACAAGCAGAACAATGCGCTTCTTTGTTTCCACTTCTGTCCTCACGTGTCTCAGTAGATCATAGAGGGCGTCTTCCGTCGACTTCTGTGGCATGAACCCATATTGGCGTTCGTTCAGGGTTGGGAGGATGTGCCACTTGATCCTGTTTACGATGAGCTTTTCCAGGATTTTCCCCATCACCGACAGTAGTCCAATCGGTCGGTGAGATTTGGGTTGTGTATAATCCTCCTTCCCGGGTTTCCGCAGGATGCAGACGTGAGCTGACTTCCAGGCTCTGGGGAAGTGGGCTAGCCTAAGGCAGGTGTTGGCTAGGCACAAAAACACTTCCCTGTTGCACTGGATGGCCTCTGCGCAGATGTCCGCTGTGAGTCCGTCCGGTCCTGGGGCCTTTTTCGGGTTCATACTTTTGACGACTGCCTCCAGTTCCGTTAGAGTGAACGGGGGGTCCTCGTCTGTGAGGTTCAGCTCCACTCTTGGGGCTTCCCCTTCAGTATCCTCCCTGATGCGCCTGTGATGTTCGGACTCTCCTTCCCTGCTGTCGTCCGGATAGAAGCATTGAGCGAGTCGCCGGGCCGATTGTTTTGGTGTTAAGGTGTGCCCCTGTTCGTCTCTGAGCAGCGTGTCCTCTCGACGTCTAGCCGTTTTCCGAATAACTCGATAGATTCCGTCCCACATTGACTCCCTTTCCTGTGTGGTACAGAATTCTTTCCAGCTAGTCGTCTGAGCCTCCGCCGCTCTGGTTGTGTAGTCTACCTTTGCCTGCTGGTATTGATCGACTACATGCTGCCTTCGGCTTGGGGCCGCGTTTTTTATACGCCTTTTCCTTTTTAACACCTCCTTTTGCAGTCGGTCCAGTTCTTCGGACCACCACGGCGGTTTGGCTTTTGCTTTCGGAGCTTTGGACCTGGGGATACTTTCCTCGCATGCTTTTGAGACCGCGCTGATGTAGGATTGTACTACCCCTTCCACCTGCGCTGCGTCCCTCACATTGCTTATGGAGTCTACCGTGAGGTCTTTTGCTAGAAGCTCCTCTGACAGAGCCTGCCTGAACTTGGGCCAGTCAGCTTTCCTGGTGTTGTAAATCCTGGTTGTGTGTTTGGGTGCTGGTTCCGGGGGAGTCTGGCTGTACAAAGCGAAGCTTATAGCGTTATGGTCTGAAGTAGTAACACCTCTGTCTACTTTCCAGTTATGGATTTTCGACAGGATGCTCTCACTGCACACCGTAACGTCCACTATGCTTGTGTAAAGCTTTCCTCCCCGATACGTCTCGAATGTGGGAGTGTTCCCTTCGTTGAGGATATGCAGATTTTGTTCATTGAGGAAACTATTGTAGGCTGCGCCTCTGTGGTCCTCCGATCTGCTTCCCCACCAGTAGCTCCAGGCATTTACATCCCCACCCACCAGGTAGCTGTCTGCTCCAAGTCTGGGCATTATCTCCTTAAGCTTGGCAATATATTCGTCTATGTCTTGGTCTCCCTCGAAGTAAATCGAGATTATTCCAATTGATATATTGCCAATCTTGAGAAGGGCCGCCGCGATGTTTTCCGTTACCAGTTGTGGGTCGTGTTGGATTTTGACCCGGTCGCCTAGGACCACTATTGCCGCTTTTATGGGCTTCGTGCGGTTCAGCGTGCACTGGACCACTCTGAAGCCTGGTGGCGCCACCATCTCCCCTCCCCTGCCTACGTACGGCTCCTGTAGCAGCGCTACTTCGGTGTTGGTCGTTTGCATGGCCTGATGAATTTCTGCCGTCACCAGTTTCGCCCTTTGCAAATTAGCTTGCAGGAACCGTGTTTCATGACGCAGGATTTGGGTAGGGGAAGACGGTCTCGTTTGTGCCGGCACCACCGTATCAGCAACAATATGCTATTCTAGACCTTGCTAAAGCGTCCCACTTTTGTCTCTCTTTGCATTCTTGGCTGAACGCCTCGTGCCACGTTTCCGCCTGGTCCCTGCCTGCCCTGGTGCAGTTGATACACACCGAGTTTTCCTGTACGCATTTGTGTGGTCCGTGGCATTGCAGGCAGAACCGGCAGCTTGTGTTCTTCTCCTTGCACAGTGATTTGGTGTGGCCGTAGGCCAAGCACTTTGTGCACTGTACGAGGGGTGACTGGTCTTCCACCCTCTGCCTTTGGAGGCCTATGTAGACCTTTTCGGCCTCCACAAACCTCTTCCAGACAGCGGGTGGAAGCTCAAACACTGGGTGGCAGCACAGTGGGTTCCTAGCTTTCTTGCGGTATTTGAGTTTCAGTTCAGAGGGCTCGATTTGCAGGCCTCCCAGTAGGTGTTTGTTTTGTGACAGCAGCATCTGCGGTAGGTCCTCGTCCTTGTGGTAGCTTAGGACGTCCCTTATACAGATGAGGGGGTTCTTCATTTGAGGGTACTCCGCGGTTAGTTTACCTTCTGCTGCTTTTTTGACTAGCTCCAGGTCTTGTTGGCTAGCACAATTGACAACCACCTTCTGGTTTCTTGCCTTCCTTACCTTTTCGAGCCTCACTCCGGTGTTCTGAATGTTGAGAGCTATACCGAGTTCTTGTAGGACGCCCTCGCTGGTCTTTTTTGGGTCCTTAGATGACACGATGACGGTGTGGCTGTTGTTAGGTGTGGGGGCTCTCTTTGGGTTTGCCGCCATTTGGGCGTACGTCACCGGCCCGTGCTGGCGCTGCTGCGCGACCTCCCTGCCTATCTCGTTGATTGAGTCTTTGAGTTCGGCCAAAGCCAACTCAGTGTTTAGGGTTGATGATGGGGCTGAGGCTCTCTCTCTTTCTGTGCGGACCTCCTCCGTGAGGGTTCTGATCTCAGAGCTTACAGCCTCAAGCCGCTCCCTAAACTCGCTCTCCGATTCAGCTGGGTCCGGTCTCGGATGCTGCACTTCGCACTGGCTTAAGCCCTTTAGTTCCTCCGTGGTGGTGGCAAGATGGTCGATCCTCCGGGTAAGCGCGCTGATTGCTTCGGCCAGTCCAGTATCTTGGGGTGTTGGTTGTGGCGTTTGCGTTGCTGCTGGTATTATTGCCTCGATGGTCTGAGGAACCCTTGCCGTCGCGTCGGCCAGCTTGTCCAGAGTCTTCCTCATCTCGTCCAGTTGGTTCGAGACTCGGGAGACCCGGGACTGCAGTTGCAGGACGTCTTCCGCCACCCTCCTGACCTGCGCGCTATCCTGGGTGTTTTCCTTTAAACCCAGCTTGATCACTTCCGCCCTGATGTCCTCCACGGAAGCCCTGATTTCCCCAATGGTGTTAAAGGGGGTGGCTGTCTCGTAGCCGAGCCAGTTTCGCACGTCGTCTGTTTGCTTTGCTGTTTTTTCTGACAGTGCCATAATGCTCTCCAGTCCTTCCACCACTCTCTCCCTGACGTCCGCCATTTCCCTCGCGTGCAGCCTCTCCAATCGGACAATCTCGTGCGCGTTTCTTGTTCTTTCGCGCTCGAGGTTATATTTGTGTCGCGATCTGGAGTCCGACAGCGATAGCGTTGTCTCGTACAACACCTGCAGGCAGTCGAGGCATTTCACCTTACACTCCCTCTTCATGTTGCCTGCTAGTTCCAGAGCAGTCTTCCCCTCCTGGAGCATCGTGTTGGCTAGCTTTGTCGCATGGTCCATCTCGACTCCTGGACCCTTGCGATTTGAGGTCAACAGGAAGCTCTTCCTGGACGAGGTCGAAGACGCCCCCGGCGACATGGAGCCATCTGAGGCGGCTGGCGACTCTCCTCCGTCGGACCTCGGGCTGAGCGGGCAGTTACTTGGTCCGACAAAGGATTGCAGCGTCTCCATGTCGGGGACAGCGTCTGGGTCCTGTGGGGGGGGGGTCAGGCGTGGGTCATTTGCCGCTGCTTTCGCGGTTTCCTTTTCGAGAACCGAGTCCCTGAGTGATTTGGTGGCGGTGGGGTTCCCTGCAGGTGTTGGCCGAGATCCACGAGCGGTCTTAGATTTCTTGGTGTCCGGTTTAGGAGGCATTTCGGTTGCGGTGTGGTTGTTAGCTTGTGTGTGTGAGTGTATGTGTTTGTGTGTGTATTTTGGTTGGTGGTTTTTGTGTCCCGATTTCCGCTGAAGCCGGTTAACAAGTATCTCCTCCTCGAGCCCTGCACGGGGATACCACTCCCGACCCGCTAGCTCTAAGGAGTCCGGAGATACGGCCGGTTTCAATTTCCGGTACCGGTACCAGGTCACGGAACCTCGTCTCAGAGATCCTCCTCCTCGAGCCCTGCACGGGGATACCAATCCCGACTCGCTAGCCTCAAGGGGTCCGGAGATACGACTGGTTTAAATTTTTGGTACCGGTACCAGATTTCAAAAACCCACCCCAGTGATTCCTCTCCTCAAGCCCTACACGGGGATACCAATCTCGACTCTCTAGCACCAAGGAGTCCAGAGATACGGCCGGTTTCAGTTTCTGGTACCAAAAATGGGATAACCGGTACCAGGCCGTATCTCGAGAACCAGTGGTCCGATCGAGACGGGGTTTTGGGTTCCGTAAAGGGCTCGCCGAGACGCACCGTTTGAGGCCGGTTTCAGCAGGATTGGGTGTCTGAGTTTTTTGGGGTGAAAAGTTGTTGATTTTGACCTCGTGCTGGTCCCGTTGGATAGGGCTTTGCTCGGGCCCCCTCCCAAAGAAAACCGCGCTCCTCTACGACGCTCCGTTCCGGAGATATGGGAGCCGGAAGTTTTCCAAGATGGCGGCCCGAACTGTCAAAGTCGAACTTTGACTGCCTATATCTCCGGACCCAGTGGTCACAGAGACGTCGCGCTTTCACCCTTCTTCTTCCCTCTATCTCCTCCCGCTTCTGGGCTCACTTTCAGGAGTGGAGTTTACAAGTGCCTGGATTGGCCTGAAAATGGGGGGGACGGGTAGTTGAGAGTCTCCCGATCCCTACACTGAAGTCCGCAGGTCGCTACGACTCCCGGTCTCGGAGTTATGGCTAATGAAAGAAATCCAAGATGGCCGCCGAGCTGTCAAACTCCAACTTTAGGAGCTTATATCTCCTCAACCAAGAGTCGCAGGGAGCTCGGACTTTCAGTGCTGATATTCCCCTGATCTCCTCTTCCTCCCAGAAGTGGTCCCAGCTCACAAAAATTTTTTGTGCCGAATCAGCAAAATTCCTGCGGGATGGGATAGAGGGCCGAAAAAGATGACTAAAGCAGTTTTTTCCCGATTTCTAGGGCCAAGGGTTCGAGAGCTATTGAAGATTTAAGATTTGGTACCTAAAAACAAGATGGCGGAAAAAGTCCAACTTTTTTGTTTTTGAAGATTTTTGACCCGCGTCGGTGCCTCAGCCGGTGGAAATACCTTACCTAAGCACCGTCCCGGTGTCAGAACGAGACTATTTTTGACAGTTTTGGATTAATGGATAAATTTGGATAAGTTTTGATATCTCCCGAACCAGTGGGCCGAAAAATCGGAAAAAATATGCATAAAATGCAGAAAAAAGAGGCGCTTCGAGTACAATAAAAATTTTAAGCAGAATTATTTTTTGTAAAGAGATATTATTGAAATGCTAAGTTTTTGGTTTTTTGAGGATTTTGCCGAATTGAGTTGTCTAAAAATTTCTTAAAACTAACAGTTGTGTTCCTTGACGGTCCACGCAGAACGCTGTGCGGTCAAAACCCGCGCGTCGCTGATGGGCACGACGTGGTGTTTACCTAAAGTTATGAGTTTTGATGATTTTTAACTCTATGGTAAATAGGTATAAAATTCTGCAACCTGCGCTTTCCGTATGCTGGTGGTGTAGTCCTCCCCCCTGCCGCGCGGCGCCGTCCTGGGACTGCTCCTTCGATGACCACGCCTCCACGTGGTTTTTGGTTTTTGCTGATTTTCTTTGGTTTTTTCAGGCGGAAAAATCTGGGAGTAGTGTCAGCGTGTAGAACGTGCTGAGGCGCGTGCAGCGATGTGCCGCAACCTATAGGTCACAGCGACTAATCGCAAGCCGCACGCGGTTTTAGATGGTAAAAAACACTTTTAACCTCAAAAATTGCACGTGTTTCACTGAAACTTTCACTGCTTTCACTATTGGTCCACTATTTCACTTTCCCCACATAGGGGCGAATTTTTGAATGCGGAGCGGCGCAATTTCGTGGCGACCAGGGGGGCGGATGGAACGTAACTGGTTAGGTTAGGTTAGGTTAGGTTAGGTTAGGTTAGGTTAGGTTAGGTTAGGTTAGGTTAGGTTAGGTTAGGTTAGGTTAGGTTAGGTTAGGTTAGGTTAGGTTAGGTTAGGTTAGGTTAGGTTAGGTTAGGTTAGGTTAGGTTAGGTTAGGTTAGGTTAGGTTAGGTTAGGTTAGGTTAGGTTAGGTTAGGTTAGGTTAGGTTAGGTTAGGTTAGGTTAGGTTAGGTTAGGTTAGGTTAGGTTAGGTTAGGTTAGGTTAGGTTAGGTTAGGTTAGGTTAGGTTAGGTTAGGTTAGGTTAGGTTAGGTTAGGTTAGGTTAGGTTAGGTTAGGTTAGGTTAGGTTAGGTTAGGTTAGGTTAGGTTAGGTTAGGTTAGGTTAGGTTAGGTTAGGTTAGGTTAGGTTAGGTTAGGTTAGGTTAGGTTAGGTTAGGTTAGGTTAGGTTAGGTTAGGTTAGGTTAGGTTAGGTTAGGTTAGGTTAGGTTAGGTTAGGTTAGGTTAGGTTAGGTTAGGTTAGGTTAGGTTAGGTTAGGTTAGGTTAGGTTAGGTTAGGTTAGGTTAGGTTAGGTTAGGTTAGGTTAGGTTAGGTTAGGTTAGGTTAGGTTAGGTTAGGTTAGGTTAGGTTCCACGGACCTGCTTAGCTGTCTAAGTGGGCGGAGAGGTGAACTCCGACGTGGCGCGTCCCCGGGTGGTGGATAGGGGAATGCCTGCCTAGCGGCGGGTAGGGGCTCTTAGCAGCTCCCGCGAACCAAACACTGGGGGGGGGAGAACTGGGAATTTGGGTGACTGTCGGGCGCGCGCTCCTCTGCGACTGCCTTTGCTGGGTCCTATTGTCAGGCACGGAAGCGCCTGGCGTTGGGATCTGGCGGGGTTTGCCTTGGGGGCGCGCGCGTCGGATAGCCACCCAAAACGGGGGGGGTGGGTTAAAAGGAGAGGAACAGCTCCGGCTGTCTGTGAGGGGGGAATAGCCTTCTTAATCGAAGGCCTTGTGGAGAAGCCTACGCCACTTCTCCTTCCGTAGCCCGCGTATCCATTTCAACGACCCCAGTCGTGGCGTTAATGGGGTACGTTATGGATACTGCGGAGCGGAGGGCTTGCCTTAATTGGCCGGCCCACGAGAAGGTCACTCTTTAACACCCGACAGTGAAGTCGATAGTACCTGTGGATACCAGGCGACCTCCACAGTAAATAGCCGCACTACCGGAATGGGCGTCACCCGGTAGTGGACCACATCGGCCCATACTCGTGGGAACAAAATGGAAGACAATGATAAAAAAAACCAAATCCCAAATTCCATTCCAACGGCAGCGGCGTCTGTGATGCCTGTGATGACGCAGCCGGAGGAAGAGGCCGAGAGGCTCGTGGTCTGTCTAACAGACACGTTGGACTCGGAAAAGGAGAGAGGGCAGCCGTCCAGCCGAAACATGGCGCTGGAGACGGAGCTGCCAAAAAACAGAGCACGGGGAGATGCTGCTCCAGGTGACGAGGAAGACGGGGATGGGAGGGGTAGCCCTATCCTGATCTCCTCACGTAGAGGGTCCCTCGCCGAGAGTGGGTCCCGAATCCAGACTGGACCCTACCGCCTGGACTTCCCTAAGCCTCAGAGGCTGAGAGGCATACCTGGGAAGGGAGGGAAAGGAGGGGAACATGCTGCCTGCAGAGCCATTCCAGATATGGAGGTGGCAGGAGAGGCAGAAGAAGAGGGCGGGGTCCACATGTCGGACGTGTCTGACGACGACGAGGACGATTTTGGGCGCCAATCAAATGCTGGCAGAACTCTGGGAGCGTCACTACGGGGCTCTGTGGTTGACCTCACGGAGACGATTGCCGAAGATGAGGCGGTTGCGCGACCCCTGCGGAACCCGTGTAAGGACGCCGATCACTCCGTCCCGGGGCTTGCCCTAAGGTTCCCCTTGGGTGCCTTTTCAAAAAAGAGGCCCCTCAAGATATCGTCCGCCGAAAAGGCAGACCCAGCCGTGGCCCAGAAGGTGGCCTCTTCATCATCGAGGGGTCGCATTAGGCGCCCTATGGGTGCCTATAGCTTCCTCAAAGAGGCAAGGGATTGCCTGGCCGGGCTGGGTATGAACACCGAGGGGGAGGAGAGCGAGGGAGAGGACACTGACCCCATCTACCGGCCATCCTACCGGAAGATGGCGAGCCCAGTTAGGACAAGGGAGCTGCTGGACGGCGAGGCCCATAGCTCCCCACCAGTCGCAACTGTGGAGACCCTCGCCGCGGAGGCCCTAATGAATGTGGCGAAAATCCGTGGCGAGGTTAAAAAGAGCGGCCACATCAAAGGCACGGTGTGGAGCCAGATAAATCAGGCCGCACAGGGGGTAGTCGACGCAGTAGAGGGGTTGCGCTCGATTACCCCGGAGGAGGAACAGCGCCGACTCCGCGCGGATAATGCTCGGCTTGCGAGGGAGCTTGAGCTGGTCCGCGCCGAGCTGCGCGCTTTTAAGGAGGCCTACTCTGAGTCACAGAAGAGATCGGCTGTGACTCCGAAGGCTGCACCAAAGCCACAACCTGACTTGGAGGAGATACTGAAGGAGGCCATGGAGGGGATGAGACGCGAGCTCCTGCAGTCAGTAGGCGGAATGGTCAACGCCCGCCTCCAAGACCTAGAGACGCGCCTCCCCCCAGAGCCGGTGATCAGACCACCCCTCAGTGCCGACAAGCGGCAGCCGCCGCCGCCCCGCCCCAGACGCCAGTCTGGCCTGGTGGTCGGCGCCATGGGAGGGGATACAGGATCAGCCCAGGCCCCCGAACCGCCTAAGGCTAAAGCGCCTGAACAAGGGCCCAAGAAGGGCTCCAAATCGAGCACAGCTGCCCCTCCCCCTCGTCCTCCCCCACCTCAGCACAAGGGAGGACGGAGAGGAGGCGACATAGAGAAGACTCCCACACCCAACACCGAAACGGGCCAGCAGAAGCAGGATCCCCAAGCGCTGGGAGATGGGACCCCATGGACCGAGGTTGTCGGCCGGAAAGCCAGGAGGAAGGGCAAGGGACCCAAAACAAAACCCCCTCCAACTGGCGCAGCCCGGCAAAGTACCGCGGCCCCCCCAAAGGCCATCAAGATCGTGGCCCCCAATACGGCGGCCATAGTGGTGACCCTAAAGAAGGGGGCAACCACCACCACAGAAGGCAAGGAGACTGAGGCCAAATATTCTGAGGTCCTGGCTAAGGCTAGGGCCTCCATCGCGCTCAGCGACTTTGGCTTGGAGTCGGTCAAAATAAGAACAAGTATGACCGGCTCCAAACTGATGGAAGTGGGGGGTGAGACCCCAGAAGAAACAGCTGACCGCCTAGCCGCAAAGCTGACCGAAGTCATTGGGGCTTGGGCGGACATTGCCCGCCCGTCCAAATCGGTTGACCTTAGGGTCACCGGCCTGGACGAGTCGGTGAGCCGTGAGGAGCTGGCGGCCAAAGTGGCGACGGCTGGGGGCTGTTCTCCCAGCATGGTCAAGGTGGGCCTTATCAGGCCTAGTTTCTGGGGCGGTAGCTCGGCTCTTATTAGGTGCCCAGCGGCGGCCGCTAAGGCAGCCGTAAAGAAAGGAAAGGTGGCCATTGGATGGTGTATGGCCACCATCAAGGCGGTGAAGGCCCAGCCACTGCGCTGTTATAAGTGCATGATGCTGGGCCATACACGAGCTCTCTGCCCGACGGAGGTAGAGAACGGGAAACTCTGCTTCCGTTGTGGCAAAGAGGGGCACATGGCGGCTGCGTGCAAGGCCCCTGCCAAATGCGCGGTATGCGCAAAGGCAAGTCGTCCACACGGGCACGTGATGGGGGGTGCTAAATGCACACCCCCCACTGTGAAGGGTAAGGCCTCTCCGAACAGGCCATCCCCAACTCCGCCCCAGAGCCGCCAAGCGGCTGAGGAGCTCGTTATGCAGGTGTCGTAATGTCCAGACACCTGTATACCGAGTTCCTACAGACGAACGCCAATCACTCCGCGCGCGCACAGGACCTGCTCATGCAGGTTCTTGCGGAGTGGCGCATTGACGTGGCAGTGGTCGCCGAGCCCTACTACGTCCCTCCTCAGCAAAACTGGGTCGGGGATACTGAGGGCTTGGTGGCCGTCGTGGTGCCCGCGGCTGGCACCCAGCGCATCTCCCTCAAGGAGAAGGGTGCCGGCTACGTAGCAGCGAAATGGGGGGAAGTAGTGGTGATAGGTGTCTACTTCTCCCCAAACAAGCCCCTCAGGGAATTCGAGCGCTTCCTGGGAGGCTTGGAGCCCGTGGTACAAAGAGCATCACCGGCTCAGGTGGTCCTGATGGGGGACCTCAACGCCAAGTGCGCGGCGTGGGGTTGTCCCATCACAGACCAGAGAGGGGCGCTTCTGCGGGACTGGGCGGCAATGGTCGGCCTGGTTCTGCAGAACCAGGGGACGGCTAATACCTGCGTTCGATGGCAGGGGGGGTCGATAGTGGATGTAACGTTCGCTACTCCTGCCATCGGCGCCCGTATTGGCGATTGGCGCGTCCTAGAGGAGGTGGAGACCCTGTCCGACCACGCCTACATTCGGTTCAGGGTCTCCAAGGCGCCCATTGGGCCTCAGACCCGGACGACGGGTGGGCGAGGCGGAGACTTCCCCAAATGGGCAATCTCCCGCCTCGACCTAGAATTGGCGGAAGAGGCTGCCATTGTTCGGGCATGGAGCGCCGATCCCCCGAACACCTTGGGGGTCGATGAAAGAGCTGTCAGGTTCCGCGATGACCTGACAGCAATATGCGACGCAGCCATGCCGAGGGCGCGCCGAGCCGCACACAGACCGAGGGTCTACTGGTGGTCGCAGGACCTCGCAGAACTGCGAACCGCCAGTGATGCTGCCCGCCGTGCCTTCACCAGGTGTCGAAGACGGCGCACACGGGTGCCAGGCGAGGAGGAGAGGCTGCTTGCCGAACTCCGGGCAGCGAAAGGCGCCTTCCAGACGGCCATCGCGCGGGCCAAGGACTCTGCTCACACTGAGTTCTTGGCCTCGCTAGACGACGATCCGTGGGGGCGCCCGTATCGAATGGTACGGGCTAAGCTCAAGGTGTCCCCCCCCACTGAGGACTTTGAGCCGGCGCTCCTGGCCGCAGTGGTGGAGGGCCTCTTTCCACCCAGCCCGCCCTTCGAACCGCCGCGTATGGCGCCGCCTACGGTCGAGCCTGAGGTGCCCCCTGATATTCCCCCGATAACGGGCGAGGAAATTATCCGGGCGGCGGGTCGGCTGAAGGGATGCCGGAAAGCGCCTGGCCCAGACGGAGTGCCGGGGAAGGTGGTGCTAGCAGCCACCAAGCACCTGGGGGACCGCCTTGTTAGCCTAATGGACCAATGTCTGGCCACGGGGCGGTTCCCCCGAGCATGGAAGGAGGGCCGCCTGGTCCTCCTACGGAAGGAGAGCAGACCGGCGGACTCCCCTTCCGGATGGCGGCCACTTGTCATGCTGGACGAATCCGGGAAGCTCCTCGAAAGGATAATTGCTTCCCGGATCGTCTGCCACCTGACGAGCGAAGGGCCGGATCTTGCGGAGAACCAGTTCGGGTTCCGGGTAGGGCGTTCCACGCTGGACGCCCTATCCGCTCTGAAGAGGTTCACCGAAGATGCGGCCAGGAGGGGCCAGGGAGCCATGGCGGTGTCTCTAGACATCGCCAACGCCTTCGGGTCTCTCCCCTTCGGAGTCATAGGGGAGGCGCTCCGTTATCACGGGGTGCCCTTCTACCTCCGGAGGATTGTAGAGCACTACCTGATGGACCGGGTAGTGCTTTACATTGGGAGAGGGGGGGTACGGATGGCCAGGGCGGTAGCCTGCGGCGTTCCGCAGGGGTCCGTGCTAGGGCCCCTACTTTGGAACGTCGGCTTCGACTGGGTCATCCGCGGGAGGGTGCTGCCTCGGATGGCGGTCGTCTGTTACGCAGACGACACGCTCGTCGCTGTCCGAGGCACCACGTACGAGGAGGTGAGGAGGAGGGCGGAGGTGGGAGCCACTCTGGTGATCCGACGCATCGAGGCGCTGGGTCTCAGGGTGTCCCTCCCTAAAACGGAAGCCCTCTGCTTCCGAGGGCCTAGGTGGAGGGTGCCAAGGGGCTCTACCCTACGCCTCAATGGGGAGGCCGTCGAGGTGAAGGCCCACATCAAGTATCTGGGCCTTACCCTCGACGGGAAATGGGAGTTTGGGGAGCACTTCCGCAGGTTGGCTCCCCGACTCGTAGGCGCGGCGGGAGCATTGGGGCGGCTCCTGCCCAATGTAGGCGGACCGAATGCCCCCTGCAGACGACTGTTTGCAGGGGTCATTCGAAGCATGGCCCTATACGGGGCACCGATATGGGCAGAATCCCTTACCGCCACCACCAAAGCGTTGCTACGCAAGCCTCAAAGGGTGATGGCGGTAAGGATGTCCCGGGCCTACCGGACTGTGGGCTGGGCGGCGGCTGGAGCTTTGGCCGGGTCTCCCCCCTGGGAGATTGAAGCGGCCATGCTCGCCGATGCCTACAAGGCGAAAGTGGAGCGCAGGGAACGTGGAGAATCCCTGGCTCCCGAGGAGCTGGCCCGGGCCCGAGAGGCCCAGAGGGAAGAGGTGCTGGAGCGCTGGGCGGATGAACTAGCGGAGGTTGAGTACGGCCTCCGCACGATCGAAGCCATCCGCCCGGTGCTCCAGGATTGGTGCCGAAGGGACCACGGGTCCCTGACCTTCCGCCTTGTGCAGGTACTGTCCGGGCATGGTTGCTTCGGACGGTATCTCCACAAGGTCGCCGGAAGGGAGGCGACGGCGTCGTGCCACGAGTGCGGCGCCGATGAGGACACGGCACAGCACACCCTCGAAGTGTGCAGCGCGTGGGCCCAGCAGCGCCGCACTCTGGTGGCGGTGATCGGTGGCGACCTCTCGCTCCCCAGCGTCGTGCAAGCCATGCTGAGGAGCGAGAGCTCCTGGGAGGCAGTCGCCTCCTTCTGCGAAGAAGTCATTTCGCAGAAGGAGGTGAAGGAACGGGAGCGCGAGAACGATCCCCTCGCGCACCCGCTCCGGCGCAGACGGGTGGGAAGGAGGCGGCGACAATTCGCCGCCATTCTTCCCTAGTGGAGTCGGCTAGTGGGGGATAGGGGCTCCTCTTCTAGCCAGAACGACCCACAAGGGTAAGGGGGGAATCGAGTATTCCTGATTCCCCCCTCACGGAGAGGAGGACCCGGCTAGACCGGGCCGGCCAGCGGATGTTGTGGTGTCTCCCAGTGCTCCCATGGCATCCGCATACTTGGCTGGTGAGGGAATACCGGTGGGTTTTTAATGGGTAGGCCTCCCCCCTTTCTTCCTTCCCAATTGGAAGCAAGGAAGGGGGGATGAGAGTCCCATACACCCCCTGCGTCGTCCCCACGGCGCAGGGATAGTGCGTAACGCATTTTCCCACCGAAAAAAAAAAAAAAAAAAAAAAAGGTTAGGTTAGGTTAGGTTAGGTTAGGTTAGGTTAGGTTAGGTTAGGTTAGGTTAGGTTAGGTTAGGTTAGGTTAGGTTAGGTTAGGTTAGGTTAGGTTAGGTTAGGTTAGGTTAGGTTAGGTTAGGTTAGGTTAGGTTAGGTTAGGTTAGGTTAGGTTAGGTTAGGTTAGGTTAGGTTAGGTTAGGTTAGGTTAGGTTAGGTTAGGTTAGGTTAGGTTAGGTTAGGTTAGGTTAGGTTAGGTTAGGTTAGGTTAGGTTAGGTTAGGTTAGGTTAGGTTAGGTTAGGTTAGGTTAGGTTAGGTTAGGTTAGGTTAGGTTAGGTTAGGTTAGGTTAGGTTAGGTTAGGTTAGGTTAGGTTAGGTTAGGTTAGGTTAGGTTAGGTTAGGTTAGGTTAGGTTAGGTTAGGTTAGGTTAGGTTAGGTTAGGTTAGGTTAGGTTAGGTTAGGTTAGGTTAGGTTAGGTTAGGTTAGGTTAGGTTAGGTTAGGTTAGGTTAGGTTAGGTTAGGTTAGGTTAGGTTAGGTTAGGTTAGGTTAGGTTAGGTTTATAGGATACGACTGGGCCATCCGCGGAGAAGTGCTGCCCCGGATGGCGGTCATCTGTTACGCGGATGACACACTGGTGGCTGTCCGGGGCACCACTTATGAGGATGTCAAGCGCAGGGCTGAGGTGGGGGCTGAGCTGATCGTGCGGCGCATCGAAGCTCTGGGCCTCAAAGTATCGTTGCCCAAAACCGAAGCCCTGTGCTTTCGAGGGCCCAGATGGAGGCTCCCGCGAGGAGCGCACCTCCGTGTGGGCAATGAGGCCGTGGCCGTGAAGGCCCATATTAAATATTTGGGCCTTCACCTCGACGGGAAGTGGGACTTCGGGGAGCATTTTCGCCAGATGGCTCCCCGACTTGTGGGTGCGGCGGGAGCCTTGGGCCGGCTCCTGCCAAACATAGGCGGACCTGACGTCCCCTGTAGACGATTGTTTACAGGGGTCATAAAGAGCATGGCCCTCTACGGGGCCCCAATATGGGCGGATTCCCTCACCGCCACTAACAAAGCCCTTCTTAGGAAGCCCCAGAGGGTAATGGCGGTGAGGATGTGCCGCGCCTACCGCACGGTGGGCTGGGCAGCGGCCGGCGCTTTGGCTGGCACCCCTCCCTGGGAGATCGAGGCAGTGGTGCTGGCTGAAGCGTATCGGGATCGAGTGGAGAGGAGGGCCCGGGGTGATACCCTCGCCCCACAAGAACTGGCCCATGCGCGAGGGCTGCAAAAGGCCGAGGTAATTGTGCGGTGGTCAAGCGTGTTAGCGGAGGAGCAGTATGGCCTCCGCACAACACAAGCCATCCGACCAGTGTTGGCGGAATGGGTCGGAAGGGAGCATGGCTCCTTAACTTTCCGCCTTGTGCAGATACTGTCCGGGCACGGTTGCTTCGGGCGGTATCTGCACAGGGTTGCCGGAAGGGAGGAGACGGCGTCGTGCCACGAGTGCGGCGCTGACGAAGACACGGCACAGCACACCCTAGAGGTGTGCGCCGCCTGGACTACGCAGCGCCGCGCCCTGGTGGCGACGATCGGCGGCGATCTCTCGCTTCCCAGCGTCGTCAATGCCATGCTGAGAAGCGAGAGTTCTTGGGAAGCCGTAGCCACCTTCTGCGAGGACGTGATGTCGCAGAAGGAGGAGAGGGAGCGGGACCGCGAGAACGATCCCCTTGCGCACCCGCTCCGGCGCAGACGGATGGGGAGGAGAAGACAGCAGTTTGCTGCTCTCCGCCCCTAGTGGTGCCAGTCGGCGGGGGATGGGGATCCCCTGCTGGCTGTTGTGTACCACGAGTCTAGGGGGAGGACTAAGTATTCCTGGTCCCCCCCCTCTTGGCGCGGAAGCCCCGGCATAGGCTGGGGCGGCCAGCGGATGTCGTGGTGTCACTCAATGCTCCCATGGCATCCGCAAATGGCTAGAGAAGGAATACCGGTAGGTTTTTAGTGGGTATGCCCCCCCCCCCTTCTTCCGCTATTGGAAGGAGGTTACGGGGGAGGTGAGTCCCACATAACTTCCGCGCTGTCCCCACAGCGCGGTCGTATGCGTAAAGCATTTTCCTACCGTTAAAAAAAAAAAAAAAAAAAAAAAAAAAAAAAGGTTAGGTTAGGTTAGGTTAGGTTAGGTTAGGTTAGGTTAGGTTAGGTTAGGTTAGGTTAGGTTAGGTTAGGTTAGGTTAGGTTAGGTTAGGTTAGGTTAGGTTAGGTTAGGTTAGGTTAGGTTAGGTTAGGTTAGGTTAGGTTAGGTTAGGTTAGGTTAGGTTAGGTTAGGTTAGGTTAGGTTAGGTTAGGTTAGGTTAGGTTAGGTTAGGTTAGGTTAGGTTAGGTTAGGTTAGGTTAGGTTAGGTTAGGTTAGGTTAGGTTAGGTTAGGTTAGGTTAGGTTAGGTTAGGTTAGGTTAGGTTAGGTTAGGTTAGGTTAGGTTAGGTTAGGTTAGGTTAGGTTAGGTTAGGTTAGGTTAGGTTAGGTTAGGTTAGGTTAGGTTAGGTTAGGTTAGGTTAGGTTAGGTTAGGTTAGGTTAGGTTAGGTTAGGTTAGGTTAGGTTAGGTTAGGTTAGGTTAGGTTAGGTTAGGTTAGGTTAGGTTAGGTTAGGTTAGGTTAGGTTAGGTTAGGTTAGGTTAGGTTAGGTTAGGTTAGGTTAGGTTAGGTTAGGTTAGGTTAGGTTAGGTTAGGTTAGGTTAGGTTAGGTTAGGTTAGGTTAGGTTAGGTTAGGTTAGGTTAGGTTAGGTTAGGTTAGGTTAGGTTAGGTTAGGTTAGGTTAGGTTAGGTTAGGTTAGGTTAGGTTAGGTTAGGTTAGGTTAGGTTAGGTTAGGTTAGGTTAGGTTAGGTTAGGTTAGGTTAGGTTAGGTTAGGTTAGGTTAGGTTAGGTTAGGTTAGGTTAGGTTAGGTTAGGTTAGGTTAGGTTAGGTTAGGTTAGGTTAGGTTAGGTTAGGTTAGGTTAGGTTAGGTTAGGTTAGGTTAGGTTAGGTTAGGTTAGGTTAGGTTAGGTTAGGTTAGGTTAGGTTAGGTTAGGTTAGGTTAGGTTAGGTTAGGTTAGGTTAGGTTAGGTTAGGTTAGGTTAGGTTAGGTTAGGTTAGGTTAGGTTAGGTTAGGTTAGGTTAGGTTAGGTTAGGTTAGGTTAGGTTAGGTTAGGTTAGGTTAGGTTAGGTTAGGTTAGGTTAGGTTAGGTTAGGTTAGGTTAGGTTAGGTTAGGTTAGGTTAGGTTAGGTTAGGTTAGGTTAGGTTAGGTTAGGTTAGGTTAGGTTAGGTTAGGTTAGGTTAGGTTAGGTTAGGTTAGGTTAGGTTAGGTTAGGTTAGGTTAGGTTAGGTTAGGTTAGGTTAGGTTAGGTTAGGTTAGGTTAGGTTAGGTTAGGTTAGGTTAGGTTAGGTTAGGTTAGGTTAGGTTAGGTTAGGTTAGGTTAGGTTAGGTTAGGTTAGGTTAGGTTAGGTTAGGTTAGGTTAGGTTAGGTTAGGTTAGGTTAGGTTAGGTTAGGTTAGGTTAGGTTAGGTTAGGTTAGGTTAGGTTAGGTTAGGTTAGGTTAGGTTAGGTTAGGTTAGGTTAGGTTAGGTTAGGTTAGGTTAGGTTAGGTTAGGTTAGGTTAGGTTAGGTTAGGTTAGGTTAGGTTAGGTTAGGTTAGGTTAGGTTAGGTTAGGTTAGGTTAGGTTAGGTTAGGTTAGGTTAGGTTAGGTTAGGTTAGGTTAGGTTAGGTTAGGTTAGGTTAGGTTAGGTTAGGTTAGGTTAGGTTAGGTTAGGTTAGGTTAGGTTAGGTTAGGTTAGGTTAGGTTAGGTTAGGTTAGGTTAGGTTAGGTTAGGTTAGGTTAGGTTAGGTTAGGTTAGGTTAGGTTAGGTTAGGTTAGGTTAGGTTAGGTTAGGTTAGGTTAGGTTAGGTTAGGTTAGGTTAGGTTAGGTTAGGTTAGGTTAGGTTAGGTTAGGTTAGGTTAGGTTAGGTTAGGTTAGGTTAGGTTAGGTTAGGTTAGGTTAGGTTAGGTTAGGTTAGGTTAGGTTAGGTTAGGTTAGGTTAGGTTAGGTTAGGTTAGGTTAGGTTAGGTTAGGTTAGGTTAGGTTAGGTTAGGTTAGGTTAGGTTAGGTTAGGTTAGGTTAGGTTAGGTTAGGTTAGGTTAGGTTAGGTTAGGTTAGGTTAGGTTAGGTTAGGTTAGGTTAGGTTAGGTTAGGTTAGGTTAGGTTAGGTTAGGTTAGGTTAGGTTAGGTTCCACGGACCTGCTTAGCTGTCTAAGTGGGCGGAGAGGTGAACTCCGACGTGGCGCGTCCCCGGGTGGTGGATAGGGGAATGCCTGCCTAGCGGTGGGTAGGGGCTCTTAGCAGCTTCCGCGAACCAAACACTGGGGGGGGAGAACTGGGAATTTGGGTGGCTGTCGGGCGCGCGCTCCTCTGCGACTGCCTTTGTTGGGTCCATTGTCAGGCGCGAAAGCGCCTGGCGTTGGGATCTGGCGGGGTTTGTCTCGGGGGCGCGCGCGTCGGATAGCCACCTAACTTGGGGGGGTGGGTTAAAAGGAGAGGAACAGCTCCGGCTGTATTTGAGGGGGGAATAGCCTTCTTAATCGAAGGCCTTGTGGAGAAGCCTACGCCACTTCTCCTTCCGTAGCCCGCGTATCCATTTCAACGACCCCAGTCGTGGCGTTAATGGGGTACGTTATGGATACTGCGGAGCGGAGGGCTTGCCTTAATTGGCCGGCCCACGAGAAGGTCACTCTTTAACACCCGACAGTGAAGTCGATAGTACCTGTGGATACCAGGCGACCTCCACAGTAAATAGCCGCACTACCGGAATGGGCGTCACCCGGTAGTGGACCACATCGGCCCATACTCGTGGGAACAAAATGGAAGACAATGATAAAAAAAACCAAATCCCAAATTCCATTCCAACGGCAGCGGCGTCTGTGATGCCTGTGATGACGCAGCCGGAGGAAGAGGCCGAGAGGCTCGTGGTCTGTCTAACAGACACGTTGGACTCGGAAAAGGAGAGAGGGCAGCCGTCCAGCCGAAACATGGCGCTGGAGACGGAGCTGCCAAAAAACAGAGCACCGAAAGATGCTGCTCCAGGTGACGAGGAAGACGGGGATGGGAGGGGTAGCCCTATCCTGATCTCCTCTCGCAGAGGGTCCCTCGCCGAGAGTGGGTCCCGAATTCAGACTGGACCCTACCGCCTGGACTTCCCTAAGCCTCAGAGGCTGAGAGGCGTACCTGGGAAGGGAGGGAAAGGAGGGGAACATCCCTCTGCCCGCAGAGCCATTCCAGATATGGAGGGGGCAGGAGAGGCAGAAGAAGAGTTCGGGGTCCACATGTCGGACGTGTCTGACGACGACGAGGACGATTTTGGGCGCCAATCAAATGCTGGCAGAACTCTGGGAGCGTCACTACGGGGCTCTGTGGTTGACCTCACGGAGATGATTGCCGAAGACGAGGCGGTTGCGCGACCCCTGCGGAACCCGTGTAAGGACGCTGATCACTCCGTCCCGGGGCTCGCCCTAAGGTTCCCCTTGGGTGCCTTTGCGAAAAAGAGGCCCCTCAAGATATCGTCCGCCGAAAAGGCAGACCCAGCCGTGGCCCAGAAGGTGGCCTCTTCATCATCTAGGGGTCGCATTAGGCGCCCTATGGGTGCCTATAGCTTCCTCAAAGAGGCAAGGGATTGCCTGGCCGGGCTGGGTATGAACACCGAGGGGGAGGAGAGCGAGGGAGAGGACAATGACCCCATCTACCGGCCATCCTACCGGAAGATGGCGAGCCCAGTTAGGACAAGGGAGCTGCTGGACGGCGAGGCCCATAGCTCCCCACCAGTCGCAACTGTGGAGGCCCTCGCCGCGGAGGCCCTAATGAATGTGGCGAAAATCCGTGGCGAGGTTAAAAAGAGCGGCCATATCAAAGGCACGGTGTGGAGCCAGATAAATCAGGCCGCACAGGGGGTAGTCGACGCAGTAGAGGGGCTGCGCTCGATTACCCCGGAGGAGGAACAGCGCAGACTCCGCGCGGATAATGCTCGGCTTGCGAGGGAGCTTGAGCTGGTCCGCGCTGAGCTACGCGCTTTTAAGGAGGCCTACTCTGAGTCACAGAAGAGATCGGCTGTGACTCCGAAGGCTGCGCCAAAGCCACAACCTGGCTTGGAGGAGATGCTGAAGGAGGCCATGGAGGGGATGAGACGCGAGCTCCTGCAGTCAGTAGGCGGAATGGTCAACGCCCGCCTCCAAGACCTAGAGACGCGCCTCCCCCCAGAGCCGGTGATCAGACCACCCCTCAGTGCCGACAAGCAACAGCCGCCGCCGCCCCGCCCCAGACGCCAGTCTGGCCTGGTAGTCGGCGCCATGGGAGGGGATACAGGATCAGCCCAGGCCCCCGAACCGCCTAAGACTAAGGCGCCTGAACAAGGGCCCAAGAAGGGCTCCAAATCGAGCACAGCTGCCCCTCCCCCTCGTCCTCCCCCCCCTCAGCACAAGGGAGGACGGAGAGGAGGAGACACAGAGAAGACTCCCACACCCAACACCGAAACGGGCCAGCAGAAGCAGGATCCCCAAGCGCTGGGAGATGGGACCCCATGGACCGAGGTTGTCGGCCGGAAAGCCAGGAGGAAGGGTAAGGGACCCAAAACAAAACCCCCTCCAACTGGCGCAGCCCGGCAAAGTACCGCGGCCCCCCCAAAGGCCGTCAAGATCGTGGCCCCCAATACGGCGGCCATAGTGGTGACCCTAAAGAAGGGGGCAACCACCACCACAGCAGAAGGCAAGGAGACTGAGGCCAAATATTCTGAGGTCCTGGCTAAGGCTAGGGCCTCCATCGCACTCAGCGACTTTGGCTTGGAGTCGGTCAAAATAAGAACAAGTATGACCGGCTCCAAACTGATGGAAGTGGGGGGTGAGACCCCGGAAGAAACAGCTGACCGCCTAGCCGCAAAGCTGACCGAAGTAATTGGGGCTTGGGCGGACATTGCCCGCCCGTCCAAATCGGTTGACCTTAGGGTCACCGGCCTGGACGAGTCGGTGAGCCGTGAGGAGCTGGCGGCCAAAGTGGCGACGGCTGGGGGCTGTTCCCCCAGTATGGTCAAGGTGGGCCTTATCAGGCCTAGTTTCTGGGGCGGTAGCTCGGCCCTTATTAGGTGCCCAGCGACGGCAGCTAAGGCAGCCGTAAAGAAAGGGAAGGTGGCCATTGGATGGTGTATGGCCACCATCAAAGCGGTGAAGGCCCAGCCACTGCGCTGTTATAAGTGCATGATGCTGGGCCATACACGTGCTCTCTGCCCGACGGAGGCAGAGAATGGGAAACTCTGCTTCCGTTGTGGCAAAGAGGGGCACATGGCGGCCACGTGCAAGGCCCCTGCCAAATGCGCGGTATGCGCAAAGGCAGGTCATCCACACGGGCACGTGATGGGGGGTGCTAAATGCACACCCCCCACTGTGAAGGGTAACGCCTCTCCGAACAGGCCATCCCCAACTCCGCCCCAGAGTCGCCAAGCGGCTGAGGAGCTCGTTATGCAGGTGTCGTAATGTCCAGACACCTGTATACCGAGTTCCTGCAGACCAACGCCAACCACTCCGCCCGCGCACAGGACCTGCTCATGCAGGTTCTGGCGGAATGGAAGATTGGCGTCGCGGTTGTGGCTGAACCATACCTGATCCCCCCCCAGCCAAACTGGGTTGGGGACACGGAAGGCTCGGTCGGCATGGTGGTGCCGCCAACGGGTCCCCAACGCCTTACTGTCAGGGAGAGAGGTGCAGGCTACGTGGCGGCAAATTGGGGAGGGGTAGTACTCGTAGGAGTATACTTCTCCCCAAACAGGAGCCTCCTCGAGTTTGAGAGGTTCCTAGATGGCTTGGAACCGGTGGTGCAGAGGGCACTGCCGGCCCAGGTTATCGTGATGGGGGACCTCAACGCCAAGTGCGTGGAGTGGGGGTCCGCCATCACTGACGTGAAAGGGGCGCTCCTCCGGGACTGGGCCGCAATGATCGGCCTGGCCCCGGAGAACCAAGGCAATGCCTACACGTGCGTGCGCGGGCAGGGGGGTTCGGTGGTGGACGTAACGTTCGCCACCCCTGCCATTGGAGCACGCATAGCGTGTTGGCGCGTCCTGGAGGAGGTGGAGACCCTGTCCGACCACATGTATATTCGGTTCAGGGTCTCCAACGCACCCCACAGGCCGCAGGTCCGGGTGGCGAGCGGGCGAGGAGCGGAGAGCTTCCCGAGGTGGCAGCTCTCACGCCTCGACGCAGATCTCGCAGAGGAAGCTGCCGTGATCCGCGCATGGTCGGTGGACCCCCCTCCCATGGTAGGGGTCGAAGAGAGGGCCGTCAGGTTCCGCCGTGATCTGACGGCCATCTGCGACGCCGGGATGCCCAGGGCGCGACGCTTCACGCCCCGCGAAGGCGTGTACTGGTGGACGCAGGACCTTGCGGTTCTGCGTGCAGCCAGCGACGCCGCCCGACGCGCCTTCACCCGATGCCGAAGACGTCGGCGCCGGGCAGCAGGCGAGCTGGAGCGCCTGCAGGAGGAGCTGCGCTCAGCCAGGAAGGCATTCGCTGCCGCCATTGGGGCCGCCAAGGACTCTGCTTATGCGGAGTTCTTGGCGACGCTCGATGCGGATCCATGGGGGCGCCCGTACCGCATGGTGCGCGCCAAGATGAAGGTGGCCCCTTCCACCGAGGAGATGGAGCCGGCTGTCCTCAGCGCGGTGGTCGAGGGGCTGTTCCCGGACAGCCCCCCTTTCGACCCGCCGCGCATGGCTCCGCCAGAGGACGAGGAGGACGACGACGCCGTCCTCGAAGCTCCTCTGGTTACTGAGGAGGAGCTAGACAGGGCAGTTGGCCGGCTCAGGGGGCTCCGGAAGGCTCCGGGACCGGACGGGGTGCCTGGCAGGGTGCTCCCCATCGCCCTGAAGCACCTTGGGGACCGCCTCCGCTGCTTGTTTAGTGACTGCCTGGCAGCGGGGCGCTTCCCCGGTGTTTGGAAGGAGGGGCGACTGGTGCTGCTAAGGAAGGAGGGGCGCCCCGCAGACTCTCCTTCCGGACACCGGCCGCTGGTGATGCTGGATGAGGCCGGGAAGCTACTCGAAAGAGTGGTGGCTTCCCGCATCACCCAGCATCTGGCAAGGGTTGGGCCAGACCTCTCCGAGAACCAATTCGGGTTCCGGTCGGGGCGATCCACCTTGGACGCCCTGACCGCCCTGAAGAGGTTCACGGAGGAAGCTGCTGGGAGGGATCAGGGGGCTATGGCGATATCGTTGGATATCGCCAATGCCTTCGGCTCCCTCCCCTTCGAGGTGATAGAGGAGGCACTCCGATATCATGGAGTGCCCCTCTACCTCCGAAAAGTTGTAGGGCACTACCTGCAGGGACGGGTAGTGTCCTACATGGTGAGGGGAGGAGCACGACAGGAGAGGCGGATGGCCTGCGGTGTTCCCCAGGGGTCCGTTCTAGGGCCCCTGCTATGGAACATCGGCTTTGACTGGGCCATCCGAGGAGAGGTGCTGCCCCGGATGGCGGTCTTCTGCTATGCAGATGACACGCTAGTGGCCGTCCGGGACACCACCTGGAGGGGCCTTAAGAGGAGAGCAGAGGTCGGAGCCTCCCTGGTGACCCGGAGGATCGAGGCACTGGGCCTCCGAGTGGCACTCAATAAAACCGAGGCCCTTTGCTTCAAGGGGCCGAGGTGGAGAGTGCCGGCGGGGGCCACTCTCCGGGTCAACGGGGACGTGGTCGGGGTTAGGGCCCAGATGAAGTATTTGGGCCTTATCCTTGACGGGGGGTGGCGGTTCGGCGATCACTTCCGGACGCTGACCCCCCGCCTCGTCGGTGCGGCAGCGTCGCTGTCAAGGCTCCTCCCGAACCTGGGTGGTCCGGGTGCACCCTGTAGGCGGCTTTTTGCCACGGTGCTCCGGAGCATGGCCCTGTATGGTGCGCCGATATGGGCTGAAGCCCTCGACGCGCCGAGCAGGGCCCTCCTCCGCAGGCCGCAACGCATTATTGCGGTGCGCGCATGCCGAGCCTACCGCACGGTGGGCCACGGAGCAGCCTGCGTTTTGGCCGGAACTCCCCCCTGGGAGATAGAGGCGGGAGTTCTGGCTGAAGCATATCGGGCGCGGGTCGAGCTGAGAGCCAGGGGCGACTCACTTGCCCCGGAGGAGCTCGCCCACGCCCGGGAGAGGAGAAACCAGGAAGTCATGGAGCTCTGGGTGGATGGCCTAGCGGATGCCGAATATGGCGCCCGCACTATAGAGGCCATACGCCCACAGCTCCCGGAATGGTGCGGGAGGACCCACGGGTCTCTCACCTTCCGAGTCACACAGGTGCTGTCCGGACACGGCTGTTTCGGGCGATACCTGTGTCGAATCGGAAGGGAGGAGACGGCGTCGTGCCACGGGTGCGGCGCCGTTGAGGATACGGCACAGCACACCTTACAGGTGTGCCCTGCATGGTCCGACGAGCGCCGCACCCTGGTGGCGACTATTGGCGGCGACCTCTCGCTTCCCGGCGTTGTATACGCCATGCTGGGAAGTGAGAGAGCATGGGAGGCCGTCGCCTCCTTCTGCGAAACAGTTATTTCGCAGAAGGAGGAGAGAGAGCGGGAGCGCGAGGAAGACCCCCTGGCGCCCCCGCTCCGGCGCAGACGAGCGGGGAGGAGAAGACGGCAATATATCGCCGCCCTCGCCCCCCCGTAGTGGTGCTAGCTGGTGGGAAATGGGGATTTCCTGCCAGCCTTAACAGCCCACACGTCTAAGGGGGGGACCAATGGTCGGTCCCCTTCCTCTTGGCGCGGAGACCCCGGCTCTATGATGCCCGGCCTTGTAGAGCTGGGGCCAGCTTGCGGATGCCGCGGTTGAAACACGTCAAGTGCGCCCGTGGCATCTGCCAAAAGCAAAGAGGACCATCGACAGGTTTTAGTGGGTAGGCCTCTTTTCTTCCTTCCACTCGGGAAGGGGGAGGAGAGGAGAGTCCCACATAACCACTCGCATCGTCCCCACGATGCGAGGGTATGCGTAAGGCATTTCCTGTCGTTAAAAAAAAAAAAAAAAAAAAAAAAAAAAGGTTAGGTTAGGTTAGGTTAGGTTAGGTTAGGTTAGGTTAGGTTAGGTTAGGTTAGGTTAGGTTAGGTTAGGTTAGGTTAGGTTAGGTTAGGTTAGGTTAGGTTAGGTTAGGTTAGGTTAGGTTAGGTTAGGTTAGGTTAGGTTAGGTTAGGTTAGGTTAGGTTAGGTTAGGTTAGGTTAGGTTAGGTTAGGTTAGGTTAGGTTAGGTTAGGTTAGGTTAGGTTAGGTTAGGTTAGGTTAGGTTAGGTTAGGTTAGGTTAGGTTAGGTTAGGTTAGGTTAGGTTAGGTTAGGTTAGGTTAGGTTAGGTTAGGTTAGGTTAGGTTAGGTTAGGTTAGGTTAGGTTGGGGTGCAATGTCGGATTCCTCCTCGCGTGCTCGGGCGTTACAACTTCCCTCTATCCGAAGCTTTGGCTTCATGGGGTGGGAAAGTGTAGCGTCTGGGCCTGGTGCATCCTGGGCAACGACGGCTAGTAAATTCATTAGGTGGATTTGCTAGCCGGCGGCTAATATCCGACCGGGGGGGAGGGGAGTTGGCTTGGTGGGGGGAGCCCAAAGGCAGAGGGCCACCGGGTGAACCCTGCCAGCCAACGGGCCTGCGGGCCTGAGAGGGCGGCGTCCGGCCTTCGGGCCGACGCCTTTTGACGGAGGCGAGCCTGAGCAGAGTACCTGACCTTAGGGACAGGGAAAAGCGAGGGTGAGCCCATCGGGCGGAGGGCGTAAGCCCAATGATGCCGGGGCGGCGCAGCCCTTTTAAGGGCTGTGGTCGCTGGACGCGACGACAGACTTCTGTGACACGACTGGGGTGGGGGGGTGTTGGTTTGGCGAGGGGAGCCCAAAGGCACAGGGCCACCGGGCAAACCTTGCCAACCAACGGGCCTTCGGGCCCACAAGAGGGCGGCGTCCGGCCTTCGGGCCGACGCCTTTGGACGGAGGTGAGCCTGAGCAGAGTACCTGACCTTAGGGACAGGGAAAAGCGAGGGCGAGCCCATCGGGCGGAGGGTGTAAGCCCAATGATGCCGGGGCGGCGCAGCCCTTTTAAGGGCTGTGGTCGCTGGACGCGACGACAGACTTCTGTGACACGACTGGGGTGGGGGGGTGTTGGTTTGGCGAGGGGAGCCCAAAGGCAGAGGGCCACCGGGCAAACCTTGCCAACCAACGGGCCTTCGGGCCCACAAGAGGGCGGCGTCCGGCCTTCGGGCCGACGCCTTTGGACGGAGGCGAGCCTGAGCGGAGTACCTGACCTTCGGGTCAGGGGAAAGCGAGGGTGAGCCCATCGGGCGGAGGGCGTAAGCCCAATGATGCCGGAGCGGCGCAGCCCTTTTAAGGGCTGTGGTCGCTGGACGCGACGACTGACTTCTGTGACACGACTGGGGTGGGGGGGGTGTTGGTTTGGCGAGGGGAGCCCAAAGGCAGAGGGCCACCGGGCAAACCTTGCCAACCAACGGGCCTTCGGGCCCACAAGAGGGCGGCGTCCGGCCTTCGGGCCGACGCCTTTGGACGGAGGTGAGCCTGAGCGGAGTACCTGTCCTTAGGGTCAGAGAAAAGCGAGGGCGAGCCCATCGGGCGGAGGGCGTAAGCCCAATGATGCCGGGGCGGCGCAGCCCTTTTAAGGGCTGTGGTCGCCGGACTTGACAGACTGACAGACATGACATTTGTTTGGCGAGGGGAGCCTAAGGCAGAGGGCCGCGGGTGATCTTCGCCAAACCCAAGAGGGCGGCGTGCGGCCTTCGGGCCGACGCCTTTGGACGGAGGCGAGCCCTTGCTTTTGCCTGTCTTAAATGATGGGTACTAAGTAAGGGTGAGCCTCATCGGGCGGAGGGCGCAAGCCCAATGATGCCGGGGCGGCGCAGCCCTTTTAAGGGCTGTGGTCGCCGGACGTGACTGACCTCGACGTGACTGGGGTGGGGGGGAGTTGATCTGGTGAGGGGAGCCACTGGGCGAACCTTGCCAGCCAACGGGCCTTCGGGCCCTGTGAGGGCGGCGTCTGGCCTTCGGGCCGACGCCTTTTTGAGGGGGGCGAGCCCAAGCTGAGTACCTGTCCTCATTAGACAGGGAAAGGTGAGGGTGAGCCTTATCGGGCGGAGGGCGCAAGCCTAATGATGCCGGGGTGGCGCAGTCCTTTTGAGGGCTGTGGCCGCCGTATGACGGGGGCGAACCCGAACTCAGTACCTGTTCTCATTAGACAGGGAAAGGTAAGGGGGAGCCCTGGGGCGGCCCAAGCCCTGTCGGGTTTGTGGTCGCCCGGACACGACGACGCGACATGAGAGGACCTAACTGACTGACTGACATGAGAGGACATCAACTGACTTGACACGACAGACGTGACGTGGCGGCACAGCGGGCGAGGGCGAGGAATCCCGGACCCGCATTGCACGTGCCGTCCTGGCCGAGCGCCCCTAAAACCCTAGGGGCGCAGCGCCCCAATACCATCTTGGGGCGCAGAGAGGGAGCCCATCCCGGGCTGGCCTGCGGCGTCGCGGTGAAATGTTCGCGATCCCGTGGCGTCCGCACAAGGGCCGAGAGGGTAAGGTCGTGTGGTTTTTATTCGGTATGCCTCCACTCTGGGGGAGAGCCCGAAAGACCCCACCCGCTGCCTCGAGCGGGGGACATGCATAAGGCGCATTTTCCACACGTAAAAAAAAAAAAAAAAAAAAAAAAAAAAAAAAAAAAAAGGTTAGGTTAGGTTAGGTTAGGTTAGGTTAGGTTAGGTTAGGTTAGGTTAGGTTAGGTTAGGTTAGGTTAGGTTAGGTTAGGTTAGGTTAGGTTAGGTTAGGTTAGGTTAGGTTAGGTTAGGTTAGGTTAGGTTAGGTTAGGTTAGGTTAGGTTAGGTTAGGTTAGGTTAGGTTAGGTTAGGTTAGGTTAGGTTAGGTTAGGTTAGGTTAGGTTAGGTTAGGTTAGGTTAGGTTAGGTTAGGTTAGGTTAGGTTAGGTTAGGTTAGGTTAGGTTAGGTTAGGTTAGGTTAGGTTAGGTTAGGTTAGGTTAGGTTAGGTTAGGTTAGGTTAGGTTAGGTTAGGTTAGGTTAGGTTAGGTTAGGTTAGGTTAGGTTAGGTTAGGTTAGGTTAGGTTAGGTTAGGTTAGGTTAGGTTAGGTTAGGTTAGGTTAGGTTAGGTTAGGTTAGGTTAGGTTAGGTTAGGTTAGGTTAGGTTAGGTTAGGTTAGGTTAGGTTAGGTTAGGTTAGGTTAGGTTAGGTTAGGTTAGGTTAGGTTAGGTTAGGTTAGGTTAGGTTAGGTTAGGTTAGGTTAGGTTAGGTTAGGTTAGGTTAGGTTAGGTTAGGTTAGGTTAGGTTAGGTTAGGTTAGGTTAGGTTAGGTTAGGTTAGGTTAGGTTAGGTTAGGTTAGGTTAGGTTAGGTTAGGTTAGGTTAGGTTAGGTTAGGTTAGGTTAGGTTAGGTTAGGTTAGGTTAGGTTAGGTTAGGTTAGGTTAGGTTAGGTTAGGTTAGGTTAGGTTAGGTTAGGTTAGGTTAGGTTAGGTTAGGTTAGGTTAGGTTAGGTTAGGTTAGGTTAGGTTAGGTTAGGTTAGGTTAGGTTAGGTTAGGTTAGGTTAGGTTAGGTTAGGTTAGGTTAGGTTAGGTTAGGTTAGGTTAGGTTAGGTTAGGTTAGGTTAGGTTAGGTTAGGTTAGGTTAGGTTAGGTTAGGTTAGGTTAGGTTAGGTTAGGTTAGGTTAGGTTAGGTTAGGTTAGGTTAGGTTAGGTTAGGTTAGGTTAGGTTAGGTTAGGTTAGGTTAGGTTAGGTTAGGTTAGGTTAGGTTAGGTTAGGTTAGGTTAGGTTAGGTTAGGTTAGGTTAGGTTAGGTTAGGTTAGGTTAGGTTAGGTTAGGTTAGGTTAGGTTAGGTTAGGTTAGGTTAGGTTAGGTTAGGTTAGGTTAGGTTAGGTTAGGTTAGGTTAGGTTAGGTTAGGTTAGGTTAGGTTAGGTTAGGTTAGGTTAGGTTAGGTTAGGTTAGGTTAGGTTAGGTTAGGTTAGGTTAGGTTAGGTTAGGTTAGGTTAGGTTAGGTTAGGTTAGGTTAGGTTAGGTTAGGTTAGGTTAGGTTAGGTTAGGTTAGGTTAGGTTAGGTTAGGTTAGGTTAGGTTAGGTTAGGTTAGGTTAGGTTAGGTTAGGTTAGGTTAGGTTAGGTTAGGTTAGGTTAGGTTAGGTTAGGTTAGGTTAGGTTAGGTTAGGTTAGGTTAGGTTAGGTTAGGTTAGGTTAGGTTAGGTTAGGTTAGGTTAGGTTAGGTTAGGTTAGGTTAGGTTAGGTTAGGTTAGGTTAGGTTAGGTTAGGTTAGGTTAGGTTAGGTTAGGTTAGGTTAGGTTAGGTTAGGTTAGGTTAGGTTAGGTTAGGTTAGGTTAGGTTAGGTTAGGTTAGGTTAGGTTAGGTTAGGTTAGGTTAGGTTAGGTTAGGTTAGGTTAGGTTAGGTTAGGTTAGGTTAGGTTAGGTTAGGTTAGGTTAGGTTAGGTTAGGTTAGGTTAGGTTAGGTTAGGTTAGGTTAGGTTAGGTTAGGTTAGGTTAGGTTAGGTTAGGTTAGGTTAGGTTAGGTTAGGTTAGGTTAGGTTAGGTTAGGTTAGGTTAGGTTAGGTTAGGTTAGGTTAGGTTAGGTTGGGGTGCAATGTCGGATTCCTCCTCGCGTGCTCGGGCGTTACAACTTCCCTCTATCCGAAGCTTTGGCTTCATGGGGTGGGAAAGTGTAGCGTCTGGGCCTGGTGCATCCTGGGCAACGACGGCTAGTAAATTCATTAGGTGGATTTGCTAGCCGGCGGCTAATATCCGACCGGGGGGGAGGGGTGTTGGTTTGGTGGGGGGAGCCCAAAGGCAGAGGGCCACCGGGTGAACCCTGCCAGCCAACGGGCCTGCGGGCCTGAGAGGGCGGCGTCCGGCCTTCGGGCCGACGCCTTTGGACGGAGGTGAGCCTGAGCGGAGTACCTGGCCTTAGGGTCGGGGAAAAGCGAGGGTGAGCCCATCGGGCGGAGGGCGTAAGCCCAATGATGCCGGGGCGGCGCAGCCCTTATAAGGGCTGTGGTCGCCGGACGTGACGACAGACTTTTGACGCGACTGGGGTGGGGGGGTGTTGGTTTGGCGAGGGGAGCCCAAAGGCAGAGGGCCACCGGGCAAACCTTGCCAACCAACGGGCCTTCGGGCCCACAAGAGGGCGGCGTCCGGCCTTCGGGCCGACGCCTTTTGACGGGAGCGAGCCTGAGCGGAGTACCTGTCCTTAGGGTCAGGGAAAAGCGAGGGTGAGCCCATCGGGCGGAGGGCGTAAGCCCAATGATGCCGGGGTGGCGCAGCCCTTTTAAGGGCTGTGGTCGCCGGACGCGACGACAGACTTTTGACGCGACTGGGGTGGGGGGGTGTTGGTTTGGCGAGGGGAGCCCAAAGGCAGAGGGCCACCGGGCAAACCTTGCCAACCAACGGGCCTTCGGGCCCACAAGAGGGCGGCGTCCGGCCTTCGGGCCGACGCCTTTTGACGGGAGCGAGCCTGAGCGGAGTACCTGTCCTTAGGGTCAGGGAAAAGCGAGGGTGAGCCCATCGGGCGGAGGGCGTAAGCCCAATGATGCCGGGGTGGCGCAGCCCTTTTAAGGGCTGTGGTCGCCGGACGCGACGACAGACTTTTGACGCGACTGGGGTGGGGGGGTGTTGGTTTGGCGAGGGGAGCCCAAAGGCAGAGGGTCACCGGGCAAACCTTGCCAACCAACGGGCCTTCGGGCCCACAAGAGGGCGGCGTCCGGCCTTCGGGCCGACGCCTTTTGACGGGAGCGAGCCTGAGCGGAGTACCTGTCCTTAGGGTCAGGGAAAAGCAAGGGTGAGCCCATCGGGCGGAGGGCGTAAGCCCAATGATGCCGGGGCGGCGCAGCCCTTTTAAGGGCTGTGGTCGTTGACGCGACCGACTGACAGACGTGACTTTTGTTTGGCGAGGGGAGCCTAAGGCAGGGGGCCGCGGGTGATCTTCGCCAAACCCAAGAGGGCGGCGTGCGGCCTTCGGGCCGACGCCTTTGGACGGAGGCGAACCCTTGCTTTTGCCTGTCTTAAATGATGGGTACTAAGTAAGGGTGAGCCTCATCGGGCGGAGGGCGCAAGCCCAATGATGCCGGGGCGGCGCAGCCCTTTTAAGGGCTGTGGTCGCCGGACGTGACTGACCTCGACGTGACTGGGGTGGGGGGGTGTTGATCTGGTGAGGGGAGCCACTGGGCGAACCTTGCCAGCCAACGGGCCTTCGGGCCCTGTGAGGGCGGCGTCTGGCCTTCGGGCCGACGCCTTTTTGAGGGGGGCGAGCCCAAGCTGAGTACCTGTCCTCATCAGACAGGGAAAGGTGAGGGTGAGCCTTATCGGGCGGAGGGCGCAAGCCTAATGATGCCGGGGTGGCGCAGTCCTTTTGAGGGCTGTGGCCGCCGTATGACGGGGGCGAACCCGAACTCAGTACCTGTTCTCATTAGACAGGGAAAGGTAAGGGGGAGCCCTGGGGCGGCCCAAGCCCTGTCGGGTTTGTGGTCGCCCGGACACGACGACGCGACATGAGAGGACCTAACTGACTGACTGACATGAGAGGACATCAACTGACTTGACACGACAGACGTGACGTGGCGGCACAGCGGGCGAGGGCGAGGAATCCCGGACCCGCATTGCACGTGCCGTCCTGGCCGAGCGCCCCTAAAACCCTAGGGGCGCAGCGCCCCAATACCATCTTGGGGCGCAGAGAGGGAGCCCATCCCGGGCTGGCCTGCGGCGTCGCGGTGAAATGTTCGCGATCCCGTGGCGTCCGCACAAGGGCCGAGAGGGTAAGGTCGTGTGGTTTTTATTCGGTATGCCTCCACTCTGGGGGAGAGCCCGAAAGACCCCACCCGCTGCCTCGAGCGGGGGACATGCATAAGGCGCATTTTCCACACGTAAAAAAAAAAAAAAAAAAAAAAAAAGGTTAGGTTAGGTTAGGTTAGGTTAGGTTAGGTTAGGTTAGGTTAGGTTAGGTTAGGTTAGGTTAGGTTAGGTTAGGTTAGGTTAGGTTAGGTTAGGTTAGGTTAGGTTAGGTTAGGTTAGGTTAGGTTAGGTTAGGTTAGGTTAGGTTAGGTTAGGTTAGGTTAGGTTAGGTTAGGTTAGGTTAGGTTAGGTTAGGTTAGGTTAGGTTAGGTTAGGTTAGGTTAGGTTAGGTTAGGTTAGGTTAGGTTAGGTTAGGTTAGGTTAGGTTAGGTTAGGTTAGGTTAGGTTAGGTTAGGTTAGGTTAGGTTAGGTTAGGTTAGGTTAGGTTAGGTTAGGTTAGGTTAGGTTAGGTTAGGTTAGGTTAGGTTAGGTTAGGTTAGGTTAGGTTAGGTTAGGTTAGGTTAGGTTAGGTTAGGTTAGGTTAGGTTAGGTTAGGTTAGGTTAGGTTAGGTTAGGTTAGGTTAGGTTAGGTTAGGTTAGGTTAGGTTAGGTTAGGTTAGGTTAGGTTAGGTTAGGTTAGGTTAGGTTAGGTTAGGTTAGGTTAGGTTAGGTTAGGTTAGGTTAGGTTAGGTTAGGTTAGGTTAGGTTAGGTTAGGTTAGGTTAGGTTAGGTTAGGTTAGGTTAGGTTAGGTTAGGTTAGGTTAGGTTAGGTTAGGTTAGGTTAGGTTAGGTTAGGTTAGGTTAGGTTAGGTTAGGTTAGGTTAGGTTAGGTTAGGTTAGGTTAGGTTAGGTTAGGTTAGGTTAGGTTAGGTTAGGTTAGGTTAGGTTAGGTTAGGTTAGGTTAGGTTAGGTTAGGTTAGGTTAGGTTAGGTTAGGTTAGGTTAGGTTAGGTTAGGTTAGGTTAGGTTAGGTTAGGTTAGGTTAGGTTAGGTTAGGTTAGGTTAGGTTAGGTTAGGTTAGGTTAGGTTAGGTTAGGTTAGGTTAGGTTAGGTTAGGTTAGGTTAGGTTAGGTTAGGTTAGGTTAGGTTAGGTTAGGTTAGGTTAGGTTAGGTTAGGTTAGGTTAGGTTAGGTTAGGTTAGGTTAGGTTAGGTTAGGTTAGGTTAGGTTAGGTTAGGTTAGGTTAGGTTAGGTTAGGTTAGGTTAGGTTAGGTTAGGTTAGGTTAGGTTAGGTTAGGTTAGGTTAGGTTAGGTTAGGTTAGGTTAGGTTAGGTTAGGTTAGGTTAGGTTAGGTTAGGTTAGGTTAGGTTAGGTTAGGTTAGGTTAGGTTAGGTTAGGTTAGGTTAGGTTAGGTTAGGTTAGGTTAGGTTAGGTTGTGTGGGGTGCAATGTCGGATACCTCCTCGCGTGCTCGGGCGTTACAACTTCCCTCTATCCGAAGCTTTGGCTTCATGGGGTGGGAAAGTGTAGCGTCTGGGCCTGGTGCATCCTGGGCAACGACGGCTAGTAAATTCATTTAGTGGATTTGCTAGCCGGCGGCTAATATCCGACCGGGGGGGAGGGGTGTTGGCTTGGTGGGGGGAGCCCAAAGGCAGAGGGCCACCGGATGAACCCTGCCAGCCAACGGGCCTGCGGGCCTGAGAGGGTGGCGTCCGGCCTTCGGGCCGACGCCTTTTGACGGAGGCGAGCCTGAGCAGAGTACCTGTCCTTAGGGTCAGGGAAAAGCGAGGGCGAGCCCATCGGGCGGAGGGCGTAAGCCCAATGATGCCGGGGCGGCGCAGCCCTTTTAAGGGCTGTGGTCGCCGGACGCGACGACAGACTTTTGACGCGACTGGGGTGGGGGGGTGTTGGTTTGGCGAGGGGAGCCCAAAGGCAGAGGGCCACCGGGCAAACCTTGCCAACCAACGGGCCTTCGGGCCCACAAGATGGCGGCGTCCGGCCTTCGGGCCGACGCCTTTGGACGGAGGTGAGCCTGAGCGGAGTACCTGACCTTCGGGTCAGGGAAAAGCGAGGGTGAGCCCATCGGGCGGAGGGCGTAAGCCCAATGATGCCGGAGCGGCGCAGCCCTTTTAAGGGCTGTGGTCGCTGGACGCGACGACAGACTTCTGTGACACGACTGGGGTGGGGGGGTGTTGGTTTGGCGAGGGGAGCCCAAAGGCAGAGGGCCACCGGGCAAACCTTGCCAACCAACGGGCCTTCGGGCCCACAAGAGGGCGGCGTCCGGCCTTCGGGCCGACGCCTTTGGACGGAGGTGAGCCTGAGCGGAGTACCTGTCCTTAGGGTCAGGGAAAAGCGAGGGCGAGCCCATCGGGCGGAGGGCGTAAGCCCAATGATGCCGGGGCGGCGCAGCCCTTTTAAGGGCTGTGGTCGCCGGACTTGACAGACTGACAGACATGACATTTGTTTGGCGAGGGGAGCCTAAGGCAGAGGGCCGCGGGTGATCTTCGCCAAACCCAAGAGGGCGGCGTGCGGCCTTCGGGCCGACGCTTTTGGACGGAGGCGAACCCTTGCTTTTGCCTGTCTTAAATGATGGGTACTAAGTAAGGGTGAGCCTCATCGGGCGGAGGGCGCAAGCCCAATGATGCCGGGGCGGCGCAGCCCTTTTAAGGGCTGTGGTCGCCGGACGTGACTGACCTCGACGTGACTGGGGTGGGGGGGTGTTGATCTGGTGAGGGGAGCCACTGGGCGAACCTTGCCAGCCAACTGGCCTTCGGGCCCTGTGAGGGCGGCGTCTGGCCTTCGGGCCGACGCCTTTTTGAGGGGGGCGAGCCCAAGCTGAGTACCTGTCCTCATTAGACAGGGAAAGGTGAGGGTGAGCCTTATCGGGCGGAGGGCGCAAGCCTAATGATGCCGGGGTGGCGCAGTCCTTTTGAGGGCTGTGGCCGCCGTATGACGGGGGCTAACCCGAACTCAGTACCTGTTCTCATTAGACAGGGAAAGGTAAGGGGGAGCCCTGGGGCGGCCCAAGCCCTGTCGGGTTTGTGGTCGCCCGGACACGACGACGCGACATGAGAGGACCTAACTGACTGACTGACATGAGTGGACATCAACTGACTTGACACGACAGACGTGACGTGGCGGCACAGCGGGCGAGGGCGAGGAATCCCGGACCCGCATTGCACGTGCCGTCCTGGCCGAGCGCCCCTAAAACCCTAGGGGCGCAGCGCCCCAATACCATCTTGGGGCGCAGAGAGGGAGCCCATCCCGGGCTGGCCTGCGGCGTCGCGGTGAAATGTTCGCGATCCCGTGGCGTCCGCACAAGGGCCGAGAGGGTAAGGTCGTGTGGTTTTTATTCGGTATGCCTCCACTCTGGGGGAGAGCCCGAAAGACCCCACCCGCTGCCTCGAGCGGGGGACATGCATAAGGCGCATTTTCCACACGTAAAAAAAAAAAAAAAAAAAAAAAAAAAAAAAAAAAAAAAAAAGGTTAGGTTAGGTTAGGTTAGGTTAGGTTAGGTTAGGTTAGGTTAGGTTAGGTTAGGTTAGGTTAGGTTAGGTTAGGTTAGGTTAGGTTAGGTTAGGTTAGGTTAGGTTAGGTTAGGTTAGGTTAGGTTAGGTTAGGTTAGGTTAGGTTAGGTTAGGTTAGGTTAGGTTAGGTTAGGTTAGGTTAGGTTAGGTTAGGTTAGGTTAGGTTAGGTTAGGTTAGGTTAGGTTAGGTTAGGTTAGGTTAGGTTAGGTTAGGTTAGGTTAGGTTAGGTTAGGTTAGGTTAGGTTAGGTTAGGTTAGGTTAGGTTAGGTTAGGTTAGGTTAGGTTAGGTTAGGTTAGGTTAGGTTAGGTTAGGTTAGGTTAGGTTAGGTTAGGTTAGGTTAGGTTAGGTTAGGTTAGGTTAGGTTAGGTTAGGTTAGGTTAGGTTAGGTTAGGTTAGGTTAGGTTAGGTTAGGTTAGGTTAGGTTAGGTTAGGTTAGGTTAGGTTAGGTTAGGTTAGGTTAGGTTAGGTTAGGTTAGGTTAGGTTAGGTTAGGTTAGGTTAGGTTAGGTTAGGTTAGGTTAGGTTTTTTTTTTTTTTTTTTTTTTTTTTTAAGTTTTTAGGGAGAAGGGGGTGTTGTAACAGCCGCCGTTACTAGTGGCAGCCGTATCTCCCTTCTCCCCTGTCATTTACCACGGATATCAATTTCCGTGTTTTACTCTTTATACAAATTACTCATTATAAGTCAATTACTTAGGTTTCCCGATTTCACTCTCCCCAGTTAGCTCTCCTCCCACCCATTTTACAATCTTGGGGTGTTTCTATGTTTTCTTTTGTTCATTTCTTTTATTTTCCCATTTGATTTCTTGTTTTTTGTCTTTTCACCCATCTTTTATGACTCTTTTATGGGTGGGGTAGAGAGCCAACCCGGGAGCCATCGGGCGGATTCTTATAGCTACTTATAATAAACTTATACTAACTTATATTTAATTATAATACTAACCTAGTTAAGAAACAATAAGCTTGCTCCCGCTAATTCGCATGTTGTATTGTATTTATTAAATTAAGTTCAGTTGGATTATATAGAATTGCACACTTCTATAGATCATATCACTTACACTATATTTACCTATTAAATCAAAACAAATTTCAAGCCTTCTTTATATAACTATGCGTCAACCAAAAATGTCATTGAGATCGAGTTACATTAAGTTGAAACATATTGTATTTATTTTAAGTTCTTAATTATTTTATGGTATAACAATTCATATTAAACCAAATCAAGAAATATATATTAAGTTCAGTTGGATTTTATCAACTTACACTTTTATAAATCATATCACTTACACTATATTAGATTATTAAATCAAAACAAATTTCAGGCCTACTTTATATAACAATGCGTCAATCAAAAAAAAGTCATTTAGATTAAATTACATTAAACTGAAACATATTATATTTATTTTAATTTCTCATATTATTTTTATGGCATAACAATTTATCTTAAACCAAATCAAGCAATGTATGTTAATTCAAGTTACATTACATAAATACATTATACCAACCTATACTATCCAACTAAAACTAAGGCATTCTTTGCATTTCAGTTTTACACATTATATTACATCTCTACTAATATTTTTAACTATTCCTACCTACCATCCGGGAAAAACCCCCCCAGCCCCATATGCATTAACTAAACTATATTAATTAAACATACAGGTATTGTTTGGAAGGGTACTAAGTGAGTATGTTGGTGTGTGTAGTGTAACGTTTGGTGTAGGTGTCTTGTGTTTGTTGTGGATGTGTGTGTGCTAGTGCGTGTATGTCAGATGAAACCCCGAAACAGATTAAACAAATGAAACAAATGAAAAACAGATAAAACAAATTAAATTAAATTAAATTAAAACAAATTAGACAAATTACAAATTACAAATTAAAAGACCAATCCAGAAAACAGACTAAGAATTCAGAAAAATCCGACTCTCGAAAAATTTTTCCCGCGTAAAAGGGGGCGGAGCGGAACCCGGCCCCTCAATCCATCGTCTTTGACCCATTTTGTACTCCCACCTTCCTCATTATTTCCAACGCGTAGGGCAGGAATACGCCCCTCGCCCGGTCATCTCCGATCAGCGCCCCCAGGTTCTCCCTGCTGATCTCCATACCCGTACCGTGTCTGCAATCGAGTCGAGCGCCCGCGAATCTCGGGCACTCAGTGAGGACGTGTGTAACCGTTTCTTCAGATTCATCGTCGCAGACACAATACGGGGACGGGGCCAGTTTAAACCTGTGGAGGTACTGCCGGAGTCCTCCGTGGCCCGTAAGCAGCTGCGCCACCATGTTGCTGAGCTCCAGCTTTCCTAGCACTTTCCGGGCTGTCCGCACATCCTTGAAGAATATCTTTGTTCCTGCGCCCGTGGTCGCTTGCTCGTATCTCTTTTGCCACTCGTCCAGGGTCTTGGCCCTACAGATGCGTTTTGCGTAAGAGAGCGGGAAACGATCATAAGCTGGTGCCCTCTTGTCACGCAGTGCGGCATTTTTGGCCAGTTCGTCGGCCCTTTCATTTCCAATAATGCCCGCATGCGCCTTGATCCACAAGAGGGTCACCGGATCCCCCGCCCTTTCCGCCGTACGCAGCTTTTCTTGAATCCCGCCTGCTATCGGGTTTTGGGTGGTGGGGCAGCAGATGGCCTGCACCGAGGACCTGGAGTCGCTTAGGATCTTAGCTCTGGATCCCATCCTCAGCGCCATATCCACCGCCCTGTCGATGGCCACCATCTCGGCCTGGAATACCGTGCAGTGGGGCTCCAGTCTGAAGCCCGCACTTCGGATTTCTCTTCCATCCTTCCAGATGGTGACTGCACCGCCCACCCTACCCTCTATTTTACTCCCATCTGTGTAGCAGGCCAGGCATTCCTCCTCCGCCTGTAGGGCCTCCTCCTGTGTGTTGATTAGGGCATACTGTATACGTTTCCTGTCCGCCGGGTGCGGCAGCTCCGCCGGGGCTCTCCTCGGCTGCAGCTCTCTCCCGGGCAGCTCCTCCATAGGTCTACCTCTCTTTATTTCGTAGACCCTCAGATTTTCCCTGGCCCGCAGGTCCAGGGGCAATATTTGGGCCAACAAAACCGCAGAGGTGTACGATACAGTCCTGTGGGCCTTTGCTATTTTGATGGCGAACATCCTAGTCAGCTTATCCAGCCTTTTCCGTATATGTACTCTATCCAGCACCACCCCCCAGGCCCCCACCGCGTATAGCACTGTAGGTTCGACAACCGTTTGGTATATGGTCCTAACAATCTCTGGGTTAAGGCCCCACTGCGCTCTAGCCATACTGGCTACCGACTTATAGAGCGCTATGGCCTTACCCGTAACCCTATCTACATGTCGACCAAACCCCAAACAGCTGTCGATTGTTAGGCCTAGGAGGTGAACGCTGTCGGCCAGCTCTATTCTCGTCGAATCCAGAGTAAACGAAGGCCGGTCGAACTTTAGTCTCCTGGTTACAATCATGGCCTGTGTTTTGTGAGCCGCAAACTTCATTTTGTATCTTGATCCCCACCTGGCGATGGCCCCGAGCGCCTCCTCCACCATGACCTCCAGCCCCCGGGTAGTGTCAGCCGCAGCCAGGACAACTATGTCGTCGGCGAACGCCTGGACCTCCGCTCCCAGGGAGTCCACCTCCTGCAGAAGAGGGTCCAATTGGACGTTCCAGAGGAGGGGACCCCCTATGGATCCCTGGACACATCCGCGCGCCGTCGACACAGTTCTCCCCACCCCCATGTACTTGATGCTGACCGTCCGGTCCTCCAAGTAGCTAAAGATCATACGGAGGGCATCGCACTCTCTTGTTCTTGCGTGTAGCTCTCTAATCATCGCTGGCCACCATGCCCCGTCGAATGCCCCCTGGATGTCCAAGGACACCACAGCGACGATCTTTTTGCGCTGTACCCCCTCCCTGATGTAGGTCATCACATCATATAATGCGTCCTCCGTGCTCTTTTGAGGCGTGAATCCGTACTGTCTCTGACTAAGTCTCCTCCCAGTACACATATCCCAGGCAAGTCTATTGAAAATCATTTTTTCAAGAATCTTGCCCGGGATAGGCAGGAGACCAATAGGTCGGTATGTTTTAGGGGACGTGAAGTCCTCCTTCCCTGGCTTAGGGACAGTACGGATTAACGCCTCCTTCCACACCTTGGGGAAGTATCCCAATCTGAGGCAGCAATTATAGATGGCCAACATCAGGGGGGAGGCGTCAAACGCTCTCGCGCAAATGTCGGCCGTAAGGCCATCCTGACCCGGGGCCCTCTTGGGGTTCATGGTAGCCAGCACCGCCCTACACTCCTCCTCAGTAAAAGGTCTCACCGCGATCCCCTCCGCCCGTACCTCTTCGACTATGCGACCGGCCTCCCTCCTGCATTCCGCTTGGTCAGCCGTGTCCTCCTCCGGCAGGTCTTTGGGGAAGAAGGTGTCAAGCAGTAAGTCAGCCGATCCCCCAGCGTCCAGCAAGGCCCCATCTGAAGGACTCCGTAGCAGGCATTCCCTATTTGTCTTCGGTTTAAGGGAACTCTTTACTACTCTGTACGAAGTCCTCCAGATGTCCTCCCTTGTCTGCACGCTGCAGAAATTCCTCCAGCTGGAGGTAACGGCCCGCTCTATCGCCGTCTTGTAGGCCTCACGGGCCTCCCGGTACTCCTGGACGACAAGCTCTCTCCTCCTCGGGTTTGCGCCCGCTATCCTTCTCCGGAGCCTCCTTGTCTTGTCTTTGAGCTCACTGAGCTCATCCGACCACCACGGCGCGGGCCTGGCCCTGCCCCGCCGCCTAATCTTCGGGATCGACGCATCGCAAGCCCGCCGGATTGCACTGGTGAAGGTGGTCACAATAGTTTCTAGGTGCTCCACCTCCTCCACTTCCTCCATGGCCTCCGCAGTCAATCCCTCCTCAGTCAGACAGCGGGTCAGCGTCTCTGCGAAGACTCTCCAGTCCGCCTTCTCTGTCTTATAAATTCTGGTGGACTCGCTCTCCTCCTCATTCCCCCTGGCCGCATCCATCTGGATTTTGAAAGTTAGTCTACGGTGGTCAGACAGACCCGCGTCATCCGTGACGACCCTCCAGTCAGTCACTCGGTTCAGCATAGCGGCCGAGCATGCAGTGATGTCTACTATGCTTGCGTATACCCTGTTTCCCCTATGGGTGTAGAATGTTGGGGTGTTCCCACGATTTAGGATCTCCAAGCCCGCCCCGAACATGAAATCCACCAGGTCCGCTCCTCTCCGGTCCTCGGTCGCGCATCCCCACCAGTGGCTGGCCGCGTTGACGTCCCCCGCCAGCACTATGTTAGGAGTTGCTATGCCATCCAAGGTCCTGCTGAGGTCAGCAAGGTGCCCGTCCATGGGTCGGTCGCCCTCCATGTATACTCCCACAAATGCCACCGCAGCCGTCCCGAGATCCACCGTTGCATGGACGATGTTCTTCGTGAGAAGGTCTTCATTCAGGGTCACCCTGAGGGAGCTGTCCATAATAACAATAGCCGACTTCACCGGCCCATCCCCGCTAGATTGCTGTATCACTTGGTGGGCCGCAGTGAGGACCCCCCTGGAGCCCACGTATGGTTCCTGGAGGATCAACACCGCCACCCCCCCAGCCTCAGCGTCTCTTACAATTTCTTTCGTGGCCGCATAGCCGCGCCCCAGATTGGCCTGGAGAACACGGACTCCGCGCCGCCTCTGGGTCCCCGGGGTGCCCTTAGCAGTACCTGGTCTGAGACCTCGCTATTCTGTCCCATTTCAGCCACTCAGGGCACTCTCTGGAGTAGGCCGGGTGGCGCAATTCGGATCCATGTCTTCCCGCCTTCACACAGTTCGTGCATCTGGCGACAGTCCGGGCTTCGCACTTTAGGGTGTCATGCTCACCCGCACATTTACCACATGTACGGGTCTCAGAGCACCCCTTTGCAAAATGGCCATAGCCCAGACATCTGTAGCATTGAATAACCGGTGAATGGTCCTGGGCCAAAAGTCTTTGGTAACCCAAACGGATCTTTTGGTCCTTGAGGCGGTTCCAAGTAGCCGCATCGACCTCCAGGATCACGTTTGTGACTTCCGGCACCCTTCCCTTTGTCCTTCTCAAGACTCTTATTTCCGGCTGGGTGCCCTCCCTTATTCCCAGGAGCGCCCCATTCTGTTTTACCAATGCTACAGGTATCTGAGCGTCCGTCATGTCGCCAGCCGCACCCAGCAAGCGGAGCAGGGGTTTTTTCATGGCAAGGGCGCCCACACTCAGGTTACTACACCTAAGCTTGATCGCCCCCGCCATGGTTTCCCTGTCCTCCTCCGAAGCCAGACCGATAACCGCCCTCTGGTTTCTGAGGCCTCTCACATAGTTAACCCCCACCCCAAGGTCCGAAGCGTCCACGCTTCCCTTAAGTTCCGAAATTATGGACGCGCTAGTGTGGCGCGGGTCCCTTGATTCTAATATAAGCGGGAAGCTCGGTCCCGGTGGTGGATTCTCTTCACGATCAGCCCGTCTCCCGCTCCTCCTCCTCGCAGCAGACCTGGACTCCACCCTGATCCATTCCGATCCCTCCTCCTCATCATCCCCCGAGCCCCCCAGCGCATCCCCCCCCATCTCCTCCCTGAGTGTGGTCGCCCCCAAGCCTCGGCCCGTCGCGAGAACCGCCGCAGACGAGATCTCTTCTTTTAAGTCTGCTATTCCGTTCACAGCCACAGCATGTACCTTGTTTATATTGGTAGAGATCTTCGTTTCAGTTTCCTTGATGGTGTCGATGATCGCTGTGGCTGTTCCCGGAGCAGCCGCCATACTGCAGATGGAGGCCTTAATTTCTCTTACATCTTTTGCAGTCCCCTCCAAGTAGCCCTCAAGCCGGTCCCCGCTCTCCAGCACCCGCCTCCCCGTTCCTGCAATCTCTTTGAAATCAGCTCTCGCGGCCCCAGTCTCGGATGACATCTGACGCATGTCCGCCCGCAGCTTCGATATCTCGAGTGTCAGTTCCGCGGAGCTAACCCTTTCACTCGCCCCCGCAGCCTCTCTCCTCGTCAGGCCGTCCAGTGTTTCGGAAATTCTGCCGAGCAGCTCCGCGTTCCCGACCCCTCCACATCCCCCCCCACTCCGGGCCCCAGCCGCCACTACGGAGTCCCTAATTTTTCCGAGGACGTTCTCCAGGTCGACAATTGCGCCGGTCTGCACAGCCAGCCCATCAGCGACCGCTCCAATCCTGGTCACCGCCTCCGCCCTGGCTTCTCTCTCCGCCGCGATCACCGCCATTAATCTATCCGCATGGCCGCGCTCCACCGTCGCCATGCGCTTTGCAAAGGCAGCTCTCTCCCTCTGCAGCTCCGTCATATGGCGGGTACGTGAGTCCGCCAGTCGGAGTACCATTTGGTACATGGCGTGCAGACCCTCGACCACCGTCTCTCTCACAGCCCTACGCACATTACCCGCTCCCTCGATGGCCGCCTTCGCATTCTGCAGGATTTCGTTTGCTCTCAGCGGTAAGTCGCTGAGCAGCCCGCACCCCCCAGCCACCGACGAGCAGGTGGACACGTCCACGAAGCCCCCCGTTCGGTCACTCGCATCCTCCCGGTCCCTCGGCTCACCAGCCGACAGCGTTCGGTTCCGGACCTCCACCTCCCTGGCCATCCGAATCTGCGTCCTTATTCTGAGCAGGGCAGACTCAGATCTGGAGGCGGACGCGGGCCCCCGCCCGGCCGGTCCCTGAGACCCCCCACAAGGGGTCGACGCCGCATTAGGAGACCCGGCCTTACCTTCCTCGACAGACTCCTCAAGAGGAGCCGCAGGAGGCAAGCCGGCAAATTCCTCCTCAGAGTAGGTCCACCCCTCACTCCCCTCATCGGGGACCCCTTGGGGTTGAGCCGGGAGTTCCTTTAGTTCCACAGCGTCATCCGGTATTACGATGATCTCCTCTTCAACCTGCGGGGGCCTCGCCCCCATCCGCGGCGTCCCCATATCCCCCCGGACAGGGACCGGTGCCGAGGGCCTCGATCCCCCAGGGTCACTTCCGCACTTAGTCCGGCCGCATTCTCGATCCCCTGTGTCCCGTCCATCCGCAGGGGAGCCGCTCTGGGCCCGTCGCTCTGCACCGCTCGTGCCTCTCTTGCTCCTTTGGGTCTTTAGGGTCGGAGGCATTTTGAGTTTCAATTTTAGGCCTGGTCCCTTTGCTCCCTGCGATCTTTGGGACATTTTGGGGCAATAGATTTGGGTATAAGAGGGTATAAAGCGTGAATGCGCGCGCACAATGGGTCCGCTAACAGAGTCGGACACAGGAGAGGCGAACGCACCCGTAAATAATTAATCAAAAATTAGACTGAATTAAACCAACCAATCAAAATAAATCGAGTCAATTACATTAGAGATTTATAAATAGAATGAAAATAAAAATTTATAAATAAAAATATTAATAGAAAGAGAAATACAATCTAAAATAAAATATTAAACAAATCAGATTAAATTAAATTAAGTCAAAATTTCAGATTAAATTAAACAAAATTGAGTCAAGAATTAAATCAAATTAAGTCAATCCAAGTGTAATTAAACCAGATCAATTCAAACTAAAATAAATCAAAATTGAATCGAATTTAGTCCAAAAACCAAATTAAATTAAGTTAAACCAAGTCGATTTAAATTGAATTAAATCAAATTAAATCAAAAGCGGATCAAAAATAAAATAAAACAATTGATTCGGTTATATCTAGGGTACGATAATCCTCCCCCAAAACAGCACAGAATCGGCCCCAAAACCACCCCAGCTCTATGTAGTCTTTTCGCTAGGTTGCTCTACCAGAGTCGAATCAACCAGGCCAGCCGGCACGTGCCGCGGGGGTTAGGCTATTAAACCCACTAAATCCCGAGTCACAAATAAAAATTTTTTATTTTTGCTCTATGTAGAGCTAATCTCTGTCCGGGTCCCCGCCGTCCCCTCTTCAGATGCCTCCCCCGAAAACCCCGTCCCGATACGAGCTCCCGTTCCGGAGCTATGGGCCTTTGAAGTTTGTACCACCAGGGGTCTAGTTAAACTGGTCGATGTGCTAAAAGTGGGGGGAGAGGTGTGAAATTTTGGGGTTGGGTCCGGAGTAGTCTGGTCTGTCCGTAGGGGGGGGGTGGGTTTGGGAGGGGGGGTCGAAAATTTGACTATTTCTGAGCTAGGACGCACCGTTTTCGAGATATTAAAGGATTTTGGGAAAAAATTTTATCCTTGCAATCTTATCCTGTGCGTCTAAGGGAATTGTTCTAAAATTTTGGAGGATATTGTGGCTCCTGGACGGGTGGTCTGATCTTCTTAATAGGGGCCCGATAGCAAGGTTAATTCTTGCCTCGGGGGCTGCTGATCTGGGGCACTACAAACTTATCCCGTGCGGTCGATTTCTTAACCTTACGGCTTGTGCGGGGCGCGGTCCGCAAGGTTTTTCCAGAAAAGAACTTCCTTTTCGACTTTTCAGAGAGGAAAATACACAGGCCACCCAATTCTGAATTCAGAAAACCTTGCCCTACTGTAAACCTCCAACAAAACTAGTCTGAAAAAAGTCAACTCATTTGGTCAGCTGTAAATAGCCTGCGTAAGGGCTTCCCCCGGTCCGATCCTCGCCGGGAAAATTGCTCCAGGGAGGCACCCAATCCCACTCCACTGCCTATTTTATGACACCACGCCCAGAATTATCGTGCAGTCCGTCACTGAGCTATTTCGAGCCAAATGGATTGCTCATAGATTTCCCATAGGCACCGATCAGAGAAAACTTAAAATTTTCAATCAAAATTAAAATATATCAAAATTAAATTAAATTAAATTAGATCAAATCAAATCAAATCGAATAGTATTAAATTAGAAGTTTATAGACAAAATGGAAATAATCGTAAAAATAAAAATAATAAATAATAAATAATAAGTAAAACAAAATGTCAAAAATAAATCAAAATATTAGATCAAATCAAATTAGGTTACATCAGATATTAAATTAAATTAAGCCAAATTAAGTCAAAAATTGATCTGGGAGTACTACAAACTTATCCCGTGCGGTCGATTTTTTCACCTTACGGCTTGTGCGGGGCGCGGTCCGCAAGGTTTTTCCAGAAAAGAACTTCCTTTTCGACTTTTCAGAGAGGAAAATGCACAGGCTACCCAGTTTTGATCTCGGAAAACCCTACCGCACTGTAAGTCTCCAGCAAATCTAGTCCGAAAAAGGTCAACTTATTTGGTCAGCCGCAAATAGCTTGCATAAGGGCCTCCCCCGGTCCGATCCTCGCCGGGAAAATCGCTCCAGGGAGGCTCCCAATCCCACTGCACTGCCTATTACTCTGACGCCACGCCCAGAATTATTGAGCAGTCCGTCACGGAGCTATTTCGAGCAAAATGGATTGCTCATAGATTTCCCCTAGGCGCCTGATCAGAGAAAACTTAAAAATAAAATTTTTTAATCGGAATTAATTTGTATCAAAATTAAATTAAATCAAATTAGGCTAAATCAACTCAAATCGAATAAAATTAAAATTAAAAATTAATAGACGAAATGAATTAAAAATAAAATAAAAATAAAAATAATAAATAATAAGTAAAACAAAATAAATCAAAAGATAAAATATTAAATCAAAACAAACTAGGTTACATCAGATATTAAATTAAATTAAACCAAATCAAGTCAAAAATTGGTCTGGGAGTATTACAAACTTATCCCGTGCGGTCGATTTTTTCACCTTACGGCTTGTGCGGGGCGCGGTCCGTAAGGTTTTTCCAGAAAAGAACTTCCTTTTCGACTTTTCAGAGAGGAAAATGCATAGGCTACCCAGTTTTGATCTCGGAAAACCCTACCGCACTGTAAATCTCCAACAAATCTAGTTCGAAAAAGGTCAACTTATTTGGTCAGCCGCAAATAGCTTGCATAAGGGCCTCCCCCGGTCCGATCCTTTTTTTGCCGGGAAAATCGCTCCAGGGAGGCTCCCAATCCCACTTGACTGCCTATTACTCTGACGCCACGCCCAGAATTATTGAGCAGTCCGTCACGGAGCTATTTAGGGCCAAATGGATTGCTCATAGATTTCCCATAGGCGCTGGTTAGAGAAAAACTTAAAAAATTTTTCAATCGGAATTAAATTAAGTCAAAATTAAATTAAATCAAATTAGACCAAATCAATTTAAATCGAATAGAATTGAAATTAGATATTCATAGACAAAATGAAATTAAAAATAAAATAAAAATAATAAATAATAAGTAAAACAAAATAAATCAAAAAATAAAATATTAAATCAAATCAAATTAGGTTACATCAGATATTGAATTAAATTAAACCAAATCAAGTCAAAAATTGATCTGGGAGTATTACCAACTTATCCCGTGCGGTCGATTTTTCCACCTAACGGCTTGTGCGGGGCGCGGTCCGCAAGGTTTTTCCAAAAAAGAACTTCCTTTTCGACTTTTCAGAGAGGAAAATGCACAGGCTACCCAGTTTTAAACTCGGAAAACCCTGCCGCACTGTATATCTCCAGCTAATCTAGTCCGAAAAGAGTCAACTGATTTGGTCAGCCGCAAATAGCTTGCATAAGGGCTTCCCCCGGTTCGATCCTCGCCGGGAAGACTGCTCCAGGGAGGCTCTCAATTCCACTACGCTGCCTATTTTATGACACCACGCCCATTATTATTGCGGAGAAAGAATTATTGAGCAGTCCGTCTCGGAGCTATTTCGAGCCAAATGGATTGCTCATAGATTTCCCTTAGGCGCCGAACAGAAAAATTCTGTCAGGCGCTCCGGAATTTTCTACGAGCTTTTCAACAGTGAGGTTAAAGATTAAAAATTTAAATTTAAATCGAAATTAAATTAAATCAAAATTAAATTAGACTAAATAGAACTAAACCAACTTAATTGAATCGAATTAAATTAGATTTATAAATAAAGTGAAAATAATAATAAAAATAAAGAATAAAACATAAATAAAAACAAATCAAATTAAATTCAAAAATCAGATTTAATCAAACTAAGCTAAATCGGATCAAATCAGCTCAACCAAACCAGATTAGAAATTTAAAAGTAGATAAAATAATATAAAATAAGTAAAAAATTAAGACAAAAATATTCCAATGTAGGTTTAGTATTGGGGATGTCCGGTCTGCAAATATCCAATGCCAAGGTTTAATATATTTTCCTATTGGGGCATCTGAGAATGTGAAACGATGATGATGATGATGGCATGAGATAAGTGTAAACTAATTTAAGTGTGTATTTAGCTATGAAGATAATGAAGATTATCCTCCTTCCTTCAATGCACCTCGGGCACGTTACTGGCAAACACCAAGTTGGTGACCCCTGCCAGTTCCTAATTTAAGGTGTTTTAACAGGAATGTACAGCAATGTGTTCGGTAGTTATTAGATCAGTGCTATTCGATGGTCCCAGTATTCGATGATGAAGACTGTTTCTACTTGGTAGTTATTAGACTAAAGCCATTCGATAGTCTCAGTATTCAACTATGATGATGACAGTTTTTTATTTGGTTCAGAAATGGCAACCGGCCCGCACCCGGTTGTCGACCCCTGCCGATATTTTATTTGTGGGTAGTTTATTCTGTTACTCTTCAGCAGGGCCGGTCAATGTTACGGCCCGCTAGCCGATAGCTGTTTTGTTGAGAACTTTGCTTGATTAGCGGCCCCCACGGTTGACCACCCCTGTCGATAAATAATTTTAGGGTAGCTATTTTAATGTCCCTGCGACAGGGCTGGTCTATGTTACGGCCCGCTTTTCAACAGTGAGGTTTTACTTTTGCAAGATAGAATAAAACCAAGTGTAAAGTGAAATAAAACAAAACAAAACAAAATAAGATAATCAAATTTAGGGCTATATGCATATAAAAGTAGGAGGCTATCCCGGATGATCACAGGCTTAGCTATAATTAATTATAGTCGATCCTTACGTGGAAGGTTGCAATATTCAATTTAGTATGTAATAATTATTCACCTAAGTAACAATGATACATGAACAGGACTAAGACAAAAACAAAACAGAATAATAATAATAATACGCTGCAACGGGAGCAAAATCATAAACAATCAGTGCAAAGCATCCAGGATTCTGGTCAGATGATCCTTTTTTAAAATAAACAAAATAAGATTCAGTCAGCATAAAATCAAGATATTAATTAAATAACTATTTATATAACAAAACAGAAACAGGAAGCAAAACAAAGCAAAATAAAATAAGGTTCCTACTTGGTGCTTTGTCCGGAGTCAGCTGGCAGCAGGTACTTCGTCGCGTTCACGAAAACAGGGCCTCGAGCAGGCCGCAAGGTGCAACTCCCCTGGCCGAATGTCTACCCTCCTTATTTTTATACGGAAAAAACTGGGTCGCTAGGTCACCCGAGCTGGCGCCGGCGAGCGATAGGTCTTAAGTGTTCAGCGGCAAGGTCGATTTTCCTGTAGGTCATGCGTAGCGAGGTTGCCCCCTTAACGACTCATCGACCAGTACTTATCATTCAAAGTCCCCTGAAAAATCTAATTTTGGGAAATCGATGTTCGTTTTTCCTGAGTCGTGTGAAGATCCTCGGAGACTACTCTGCACGCACCAATCCAAACTCCGCTCGCTATTTTTCGAATCGTGTAAGTCGTTTTCCTCCTCACCCCGGGCGCCCCAAGCCCCTGCACCACCACTGGTTATTCGTAGTAACCCCAAAACACTACCCACACCACTTTTTAAAATTTTTAATTTTTCAACTTTTGTGGGAATTTTGCTGACAAAATCCTCTCCGAGGGTAGCACTTATATCCACTTATCACTGGGTTCACCAACGGTCACTTTTAAGATAGTTAGTACACTATGACCCTGTAAAATTCCGGCAAAGGGTCTCGGCCGTAAAGGGTGTTAGTTTCACGGTCCACGATGTACTCAAAACAGATATGCGTATAGCGAATAAAAAGCGCGTCTCAAAAAGCGTGCTCCCCCTCAGAGGTACACTGACCGTACTGGGTTAGGTTAGGTTAGGTTAGGTTAGGTTAGGTTAGGTTAGGTTAGGTTAGGTTAGGTTAGGTTAGGTTAGGTTAGGTTAGGTTAGGTTAGGTTAGGTTAGGTTAGGTTAGGTTAGGTTAGGTTAGGTTAGGTTAGGTTAGGTTAGGTTAGGTTAGGTTAGGTTAGGTTAGGTTAGGTTAGGTTAGGTTAGGTTAGGTTAGGTTAGGTTAGGTTAGGTTAGGTTAGGTTAGGTTGGGGTGCAATGTCGGATTCCTCCTCGCGTGCTCGGGCGTTACAACTTCCCTCTATCCGAAGCTTTGGCTTCATGGGGTGGGAAAGTGTAGCGTCTGGGCCTGGTGCATCCTGGGCAACGACGGCTAGTAAATTCATTAGGTGGATTTGCTAGCCGGCGGCTAATATCCGACCGGGGGGGAGGGGTGTTGGCTTGGTGGGGGGAGCCCAAAGGCAGAGGGCCACCGGGTGAACCCTGCCAGCCAACGGGCCTGCGGGCCTGAGAGGGCGGCGTCCGGCCTTCGGGCCGACGCCTTTTGACGGAGGCGAGCCTGAGCAGAGTACCTGTCCTAAGGGTCAGGGAAAAGCGAGGGCGAGCCCATCGGGCGGAGGGCTTAAGCCCAATGATGCCGGGGCGGCGCAGCCCTTTTAAGGGCTGTGGTCGCCGGACGCGACGACAGACTTTTGACGCGACTGGGGTGGGGGGGTGTTGGTTTGGTGAGGGGAGCCCAAAGGCAGAGGGCCACCGGGCAAACCTTTCCAACCAACGGGCCTTCGGGCCCACAAGAGGGCGGCGTCCGGCCTTCGGGCCGACGCCTTTTGACGGGAGCGAGCCTGAGCAGAGTACCTGTCCTTAGGGTCAGGGAAAAGCGAGGGTGAGCCCATCGGGCGGAGGGCGTAAGCCCAATGATGCCGGGGCGGCGCAGCCCTTTTAAGGGCTGTGGTCGCTGGACGCGACAGACTGACAGACGTGACATTTGTTTGGCGAGGGGAGCCTAAGGCAGAGGGCCACGGGTGAGCTTCGCCAAACCCAAGAGGGCGGCGTGCGGCCTTCGGGCCGACGCCTTTTAGACGGAGGCGAGCCCTTGCTTTTGCCTGTCTTAAATGATGGGTATTAAGTAAGGGTGAGCCTCATCGGGCGGAGGGCGCAAGCCCAATGATGCCGGGGCGGTGCAGCCCTTTTAAGGGCTGTGGTCGCCGGACGTGACTGACTTTGACGTGACTGGGGTGGGGGGGTGTTGGTCTGGTGAGGGGAGCCACTGGGCGAACCTTGCCAGGCAACGGGCCTTCGGGCCCTGAGAGGGCGGCGTCTGGCCTTCGGGCCGATGCCTTTTGAGGGGGGCGAGCCCAAACTGAGTACCTGTCCTCATTAGACAGGGAAAGGTGAGGGTGAGCCTTATCGGGCGGAGGGCGCAAGCCTAATGATGCCGGGGCGGCGCAGTCCTTTTGAGGGCTGTGGCCGCCGTATGACGGGGGCGAACCCGAGCTCAGTACCTGTTCTCATTAGACAGGGAAAGGTAAGGGGGAGCCCTGGGGCGGCCCAAGCCCTGTCGGGTTTGTGGTCGCCCGGACACGACGACGCGACATGAGAGGACCTAACTGACTGACTGACATGAGAGGACATCAACTGACTTGACACGACAGACGTGACGTGGCGGCACAGCGGGCGAGGGCGAGGAATCCCGGACCCGCATTGCACGTGCCGTCCTGGCCGAGCGCCCCTAAAACCCTAGGGGCGCAGCGCCCCAATACCATCTTGGGGCGCAGAGAGGGAGCCCATCCCGGGCTGGCCTGCGGCGTCGCGGTGAAATGTTCGCGATCCCGTGGCGTCCGCACAAGGGCCGAGAGGGTAAGGTCGTGTGGTTTTTATTCGGTATGCCTCCACTCTGGGGGTGAGCCCGAAAGACCCCACCCGCTGCCTCGAGCGGGGGACATGCATAAGGCGCATTTTCCACACGTAAAAAAAAAAAAAAAAAAAAAAAAAAAAAAAAAAAAAGGTTAGGTTAGGTTAGGTTAGGTTAGGTTAGGTTAGGTTAGGTTAGGTTAGGTTAGGTTAGGTTAGGTTAGGTTAGGTTAGGTTAGGTTAGGTTAGGTTAGGTTAGGTTAGGTTAGGTTAGGTTAGGTTAGGTTAGGTTAGGTTAGGTTAGGTTAGGTTAGGTTAGGTTAGGTTAGGTTAGGTTAGGTTCCCCCCCGAGTGTCGCTACCTTGTCGTGGTGGGGGGGCTTGAGCCCTCAATCTTCGGGCTTGCATAGCTCGAAGGGCGAGGGTGACCAAGAGCGGCACAGCCCCGGTTGTGCCCAATATGGGCCTGGCGGGGCAGGCGCGCCCTAGTGAAAGGGTGCGCCACAAACTGCTCCCTGTCTCCCCTGCAGCAGGGGACTACGGGGATGCAGCGACGGGGGTCGGCTTCTGGTTATGCTCTCATCAGAGAGCGCACCGGAAGGCCGACGAGGTGCGGGCAGCAGCGCATCATCTGCGGGGGAACTCACCCCTAACCAGCGGAGAGGAGCTCTACTCCCCAATTGAGCAGGAGGAGCTCTACTCTCCAATTGAGCAGGAGGACCACACCTCCCTAAACAAGGAAAACGATGATGATGGAAAGTCCGATAAAAGAAACACTACCCCAGGAGGGTACCCTAACGGGAGAATCCCTCACCGCCACCGCGCGGTCAGCCCCACCGTATTCTGGGGGGGGCAAATTGGACTTGAAGGGCGAATGCCCTGCGCCTGGGAGCCCAGACTCCCACCCGACGACACAAAGCGAATTGAACAACGGATCGAACCTGCAACATGATGAAAAAAGAGGAAAGGGGGCTGTCGCGCGCCATACGGCGCGAGACAGTCATGGGCGTTTCACGCGCCGAATAGCAGTTAAATGTGGAGAGAGCGAGCGGGAGGGGAGGCCGGAGGAAGCCGGCACTCCGGAAACCACGGCTCCTAACGCACCCTCAGAAGACTGCACTGGGAGCGAGAGGGCCGGCCCCCAGAGTGAGTTAGCTCTGGAGGACGGCTCTCTGGCTGCGATGGCACGAGATGAAAGAGATGAGCTTTTGGGGGATCGACGCACTTGCCCCAGTGGCGACTTTCTGGGACAAGAAAGTCCTACAGACACGGCCAGTCTCCGCCTCCGGTTCCCGGCCCCACAGACGAAAAAAAGGGTGGAAGCGACGCATCCTGTTGAGATGACAGATGCGTCCGATTCTGAACCCGATTATGGCCGAATGGAACTGGATGCGGACCTACCTGAGGTCTTCCTAGGGGGCACGCCGCTGGTGGGCCCCACGAGGAAGAGACCTCCAGGACCATTAATGGAGGGACCCGAGGCGCCTAAGGTTGGCTCTGCACGGAGGGGCGGCACCATCAGACGCCGGACGACGCACAGTCGCTCCTTAAACCGCCTGACGATGCGAGACCCAAGCGTGGTAGGTATGGGTGACTCGGACGAGGGTCTCGCCCATCACCCGAGTTACCGTACCACAGAGGGGACCCATGCGGCTGGAGGGGGCGAAGAACCCCTGATACCACCGGCAGAAACGAGGGACACTCTAGCGGCCACGGCGATCCGGAATGTAGCCAAAATTCAGGACGCCGTAAATCGAAGTGGCCACATTAAAGGCACCATTTGGGGTGCTATAAATGACGCCTCCAAAGGAGTGATCGAAGCAGTCGAGGCACTGCGGACCATCACTCCTGGAGAAGAGCACCGTCGACTCCGCGCGGACAACGACCGACTCGCCAGAGAACTGGATATTGTCCGCGCGGAGTTGAGGGCCTTTAAAAAGGCCTATGAAGAATCGCGGGTGATGTCCGCCAGAACCGCCGGAGCGCCAGCAGCCGCCGACTTCAAGGAAGCAATGGACGAGCTGCGACGCGACTTACAAACATCCCTGGGTGGGATGATTAACGCTCGCCTGGGGGAGCTGGAGGCGCGCCTCCCACCGGAGCCGGTTCTCAGGCCTCCCCTCGCGGCTGACAGGCGCCAAGAGCCGCCTGCCCGCCCGAGAGCTCAGCCGAATTTGGCTGCTGGCGCAATGCGCGAACCGGAACCGCAGCCAGAGAAGACCTCAGCGGGGGCTGCTGCTGGGCAGCAGCAGCAAAGAAAGACGCCGACGGCCCCTACCTCCCAGACCCAACAGCGTAAGGGAGCCAAGAGACCGACAAAGCCGGGACCCAAAAAAGGGCCAACTGCCCAGCCCCAGGGTCAGACAGCAGCGGGTCCTATCCAGCGAGAGCAGGCGGCCCCTCAAACCGAGGATGCCACGCCGTGGACTCGGGTCCTCGGGCGTAAGAGGCGTAAGAAGAAAAACACCGCCTCAACCCAACCTCAGCCTAAGAAGCCGCAGCCACGCGCAATTAAAATCACCGCCCCGCGCACGGCAGCAGTGGTCCTCACACTAAGGGAGGACTCCCAGACCACCTACGCTGAGCTCTTAGCCAAGGCCAGAGCCCGTATTAAACTGGCAGAGATCGGTCTGGCGTCGGTCAAGGTGAAAACCACCATGACCGGCTCCAGGCTGATGGAGATGACAGGTGAGGAGCCGGATAAGCTCGCAGATGTCCTCGCGGATAAACTGCGAGTGGTAATTGGCGACCAAGCGGAGATCACTAGGCCAATTAAAACAGTTGATCTAAGGATCACTGGCCTGGATGAAACCGTGACTCAAGGAGAGGTGGCAGCCGCCATTGCGGCTATGGGAGGCTGCCCCCCCGAACAAGTCAAAGTTGGGGCAATAAGGGCTAGCCTATGGGGGCAATGCTCGGCCCTTATTAGATGTCCAGCGGCGACCGCTAAGGTCATTGCCAACCTGAAGAAGGTGACAGTCGGCTGGAATACGGCCACCATCACGCCAGTACAGGCCCTGCCCATGCGCTGTTTCAGGTGCATGGCGCTGGGCCACACGAGAGCGCTTTGCCCATCAGGGGCGGAACATGGCGCAAAGTGCTTTCGCTGCGGTGGCGAGGGCCATCTAGCGGCCGCATGTAAAGCCCAACCAAAGTGCGCAGTATGCGCGCAAGCAGGGCGCCCACATGCACACATCATGGGAGGTACAAAATGCGCCCCCCCTTCCGTCAGAGGGAAGGCCCCTGCGAACGGGCCCCCCTCTCGTGTACCTAGCCAAAGTGCTGAAGAGGAGCTCGAGATGCATGTGTCTTAATGCCAGCACACCTCCACTTCGAGCTCCTTCAGACGAACACCAACCATTGTGCCAGGGCGCAGGACCTTCTGGTACAGGTCATGGCAGAGTGGCGTGTGGACGTTGCGGTTGTTGCTGAGCCCTACGCCGTCCCCCCCCAGCCAAACTGGGTCGGGGACACCGAGGGCTCGGTGGGCATAGTGGTGCCGGCGGCTGGTACCCGGCGCCTCTCACTGAGGGAGAGAGGCCCCGGCTACGTGGCTGCTAACTGGGGAGAGGTAATTGTCATTGGCACATACTTCTCCCCAAACCGGCCCTACGCCGACTTCGAGGCGTACCTGATCCGCTTGGAGCTGGTAGTGCAGAGGGCGGCACCGGCCCAAGTGATCCTGATGGGGGACCTCAACGCCAAGTGTACGGCGTGGGGGTGCCCCATCACGGATCAGAGAGGGGCACTTTTGCGAGACTGGGCCGTCATGGTCGGCCTAGTACTGCAAAATGTGGGCACTACAAATACCTGCGTTCGGTGGCAGGGAGGATCCATAGTGGATCTGATGTTTGCTAGCCCTGCCATCGGCGCACGTATTACCGACTGGCGCGTGCTCGAGGAGGTGGAGACCCTGTCCGATCACCTCTATATAAGGTGCAGGGTCTCCAAAGCCTCCACTGGTCCACGGGCCACACGGACGAACAGAGGAGACCGGGACTTCCCAAGATGGGCTGTTTCCCGCCTCGATCGAGACCGAGCCGAGGAAGCTGCCATTGTGCGGGCGTGGTGCACGGATCCTCCCCGGGAACTGGGGGTCGATCAGAGGGCCGCCGGTTTCCGGGAGGACCTCACAGCCGTCTGCGACGCAGCGATGCCAAGGGCGAGGCGCTTCACACCCAAGACCTGCGTCTACTGGTGGTCGCAAGACTTGGCGGACTTGCGAGTCGCCAGTGACGCTGCGCGCCGCGCTTTCACGCGTTGCCGCCGACGTAGGACCAGAATACCTGGAGAAGAAGAGCGCCTTTTGGCTAATCTCAGAACGGCCAAGAAGGCCCTCTCAACTGCCATCGCAGAGGCCAAGGATACTGCCTATAAGGAATTCTTGGCCACTCTTGATGCAGATCCGTGGGGGCGGCCGTATCGCATGGTGCGAGCGAAACTCAAGGTGGCCCCCCCGACGGAGGACTTCGAGCCAGCCTTGCTAAATTCTGTCCTGGAAGGCCTGTTCCCGGACAGCCCTCCCTTTGATCCGCCACACATGACAGAGCCCCGAGCGGAGCCGGAGATGGCCCGAGACGTTCCCCCGGTAACACAGGAGGAGATCTTCCGGGCAGTGTGCCGACTTAAGGGCACCTCCAAAGCGCCGGGGCCGGATGGGGTGCCCGGTAAAGTCCTGCGCATTGCCCTGAAGCACCTCGGGGGCCGCCTCAGTGCGCTATTCGACGAGTGTCTAGCGGTGGGGCGGTTCCCGAGATGTTGGAAGGAGGGAAGATTGGTCCTGCTCCGGAAGGAGGGTCGACCAGCTGACTCCCCGTCCGGCCACAGGCCGCTGGTAATGCTGGATGAGGCGGGAAAGCTGCTTGAAAGAGTCTTATCCTCTCGTATCAACCAGCACCTAGCGGACGTAGGACCAAACCTTTCGGAGGGCCAATTCGGGTTTCGGGTGGGGCGCTCCACCTTGGACGCACTATCTGCCTTGAAGAGGTTCTCTGCAGAGGCAGCCGAGAGGGGCCAGGGAGCGATGGCGGTATCGCTAGACATCGCCAACGCGTTCGGGTCCCTCCCTTTTGAGGTGATAGGGGAGGCACTCCGATACCACGGGGTGCCCCTCTATCTCCAAAGGATCGTGGAGCACTACCTGACGGATCGGGTAGTGCTCTACACAGGGAGAGGGGGCTTGCGGATGGCGAGGCCAGTGACCTGCGGTGTTCCACAGGGGTCCGTTTTAGGACCCCTGCTCTGGAACATCGGATACGACTGGGTCGTCCGCGGGACGGTGCTGCCCCGAATGGCGATAATCTGCTATGCGGATGACACTCTTGTCGCCGTTCGAGACACCACCTATGAGGAGGTTGCCAGAAGAGCAGAGATTGGCGCGTCAATGGTGGTCGACCGGATTGGGGCCTTGGGGCTCAGGGTGAGCCTCAGTAAGACGGAGGCTCTGTGCTTCAGGGGCCCGAGGTGGAGGCTTCCGCGAGGCGCATGCCTCCAAATCAATGGCGAGACCGTCGAGGTGAAGCCCCACATTAAATATCTGGGCCTTACCCTCGATAGCAATTGGAAGTTTGAGGAACATTTCCGTCAAATGGCTCCTCGACTGGTAGGTGCAGCGGGAGCCCTCTCTCGACTCCTACCAAACGTGGGGGGACCTGGTGCCTCCAGCAGACGACTGTATGCAGGGGTCATCAGGAGCATGGCACTGTACGGGGCACCGATATGGGCTGGCGCCCTCACTGCCAGGACCAAAGCCCTACTCCGAAAGCCTCAAAGGGTCATGGCGGTGAGAATGTGCCGGGCATACCGCACAGTGGGCTGGGCGGCGGCCTGCGCCTTGGCCGGCACCCCTCCCTGGGAGATTGAGGCAGAGATGCTGGCCAACGCGTATCGAATGCGCTGCGAGAGGAGAGATCGCGGTGAGGTCTCCCTGGCCCCTCAGGAGCTAGCGAGAGCCCGAGAACTCGATAGGGAGCGGGTCATGGAGCGCTGGGTGGATGAACTGGCGGATGCTGAACACGGCATCCGAACCATTGAAGCCATCCGCCCAGTGCTCCCAGAATGGTGCAGGAGGGGCCACGGGGCCCTGACGTTTCGCCTTGCGCAGGTGCTGTCCGGACACGGTTGTTTCGGGCGGTACCTTCACAAGGTGGCGCGAAGGGAGACGACGCCAGCATGCCACGAGTGCGGTGCCGATGAGGATACGGCACAGCATACTCTCGAGGTGTGCCCGGCCTGGTCGGATCGGCGCCGCGCTCTGGCGGTGGAAATTGGCGGTGACCTCTCGCTTCCCAGCGTCATAAATGCAATGCTGGAGAGCGAGAGTTACTGGGAGGCTGTCTCCTCCTTCTGTGAAGAAGTTGTCTCACAGAAGGAGGAAAGGGAGCGGGAGCGCGAGAGAGACCCCCTTGCACTCCCGCTTCGACGCAGACGAGCGGGGAGAAGGAGGCAACAATTTGCCGCACTTCTACCCGACGGTGGCGCCGGCTAATGGGGGATAGGGGCTCCCCTATTAGCCAAAATGGCCCACAAGTGTTAGGGGGGGATCAAGTATTCCCGATTCCCCCCTCATGGAGAGGAAGACCCGGTTAAACCGGGCCGGCCAGCGAATGTCGTGGTGTCTCCTAGTGCTCCCATGACATCCGCATACTTGGCTGGTGAGGGAATACCGGTGGGTTTTTAATGGGTAGGCCTCCCCCCTTTCTTCCTTCCCAATTGGAAGGAAGGACGGAGGGATGAGAGTCCCATACACCCCCTGCGTCGTCCCCACGGCGCAGGGATAGTGCGTAACGCATTTTCCCACCGAGGAAAAAAAAAAAAAAAAAAAAAAAAAAAAAGGTTAGGTTAGGTTAGGTTAGGTTAGGTTAGGTTAGGTTAGGTTAGGTTAGGTTAGGTTAGGTTAGGTTAGGTTAGGTTAGGTTAGGTTAGGTTAGGTTAGGTTAGGTTAGGTTAGGTTAGGTTAGGTTAGGTTAGGTTAGGTTAGGTTAGGTTAGGTTAGGTTAGGTTAGGTTAGGTTAGGTTAGGTTAGGTTAGGTTAGGTTAGGTTAGGTTAGGTTAGGTTAGGTTAGGTTAGGTTAGGTTAGGTTAGGTTAGGTTAGGTTAGGTTAGGTTAGGTTAGGTTAGGTTAGGTTAGGTTAGGTTAGGTTAGGTTAGGTTAGGTTAGGTTAGGTTAGGTTAGGTTAGGTTAGGTTAGGTTAGGTTAGGTTAGGTTAGGTTAGGTTAGGTTAGGTTAGGTTAGGTTAGGTTAGGTTAGGTTAGGTTAGGTTAGGTTAGGTTAGGTTAGGTTAGGTTAGGTTAGGTTAGGTTAGGTTAGGTTAGGTTAGGTTAGGTTAGGTTAGGTTAGGTTAGGTTAGGTTAGGTTAGGTTAGGTTAGGTTAGGTTAGGTTAGGTTAGGTTAGGTTAGGTTAGGTTAGGTTAGGTTAGGTTAGGTTAGGTTAGGTTAGGTTAGGTTAGGTTAGGTTAGGTTAGGTTAGGTTAGGTTAGGTTAGGTTAGGTTAGGTTAGGTTAGGTTAGGTTAGGTTAGGTTAGGTTAGGTTAGGTTAGGTTAGGTTAGGTTAGGTTAGGTTAGGTTAGGTTAGGTTAGGTTAGGTTAGGTTAGGTTAGGTTAGGTTAGGTTAGGTTAGGTTAGGTTAGGTTAGGTTAGGTTAGGTTAGGTTAGGTTAGGTTAGGTTAGGTTAGGTTAGGTTAGGTTAGGTTAGGTTAGGTTAGGTTAGGTTAGGTTAGGTTAGGTTAGGTTAGGTTAGGTTAGGTTAGGTTAGGTTAGGTTAGGTTAGGTTAGGTTAGGTTAGGTTAGGTTAGGTTAGGTTAGGTTAGGTTAGGTTAGGTTAGGTTAGGTTAGGTTAGGTTAGGTTAGGTTAGGTTAGGTTAGGTTAGGTTAGGTTAGGTTAGGTTAGGTTAGGTTAGGTTAGGTTAGGTTAGGTTAGGTTAGGTTAGGTTAGGTTAGGTTAGGTTAGGTTAGGTTAGGTTAGGTTAGGTTAGGTTAGGTTAGGTTAGGTTAGGTTAGGTTAGGTTAGGTTAGGTTAGGTTAGGTTAGGTTAGGTTAGGTTAGGTTAGGTTAGGTTAGGTTAGGTTAGGTTAGGTTAGGTTAGGTTAGGTTAGGTTAGGTTAGGTTAGGTTAGGTTAGGTTAGGTTAGGTTAGGTTAGGTTAGGTTAGGTTAGGTTAGGTTAGGTTAGGTTAGGTTAGGTTAGGTTAGGTTAGGTTAGGTTAGGTTAGGTTAGGTTAGGTTAGGTTAGGTTAGGTTAGGTTAGGTTAGGTTAGGTTAGGTTAGGTTAGGTTAGGTTAGGTTAGGTTAGGTTAGGTTAGGTTAGGTTAGGTTAGGTTAGGTTAGGTTAGGTTAGGTTAGGTTAGGTTAGGTTAGGTTAGGTTAGGTTAGGTTAGGTTAGGTTAGGTTAGGTTAGGTTAGGTTAGGTTAGGTTAGGTTAGGTTAGGTTAGGTTAGGTTAGGTTAGGTTAGGTTAGGTTAGGTTAGGTTAGGTTAGGTTAGGTTAGGTTAGGTTAGGTTAGGTTAGGTTAGGTTAGGTTAGGTTAGGTTAGGTTAGGTTAGGTTAGGTTAGGTTAGGTTAGGTTAGGTTAGGTTAGGTTAGGTTAGGTTAGGTTAGGTTAGGTTAGGTTAGGTTAGGTTAGGTTAGGTTGGGGTGCAATGTCGGATTCCTCCTCGCGTGCTCGGGCGTTACAACTTCCCTCTATCCGAAGCTTTGGCTTCATGGGGTGGGAAAGTGTAGCGTCTGGGCCTGGTGCATCCTGGGCAACGACGGCTAGTAAATTCATTAGGTGGATTTGCTAGCCGGCGGCTAATATCCGACCGGGGGGAGGGGTGTTGGTTTGGTGGGGGGAGCCCAAAGGCAGAGGGCCACCGGGTGAACCCTGCCAGCCAACGGGCCTGCGGGCCTGAGAGGGCGGCGTCCGGCCTTCGGGCCGACGCCTTTTGACGGAGGCGAGCCTGAGCAGAGTACCTGACCTTAGGGACAGGGAAAAGCGAGGGCGAGCCCATCGGGCGGAGGGTGTAAGCCCAATGATGCCGGGGCGGCGCAGCCCTTTTAAGGGCTGTGGTCGCTGGACGCGACGACAGACTTCTGTGACACGACTGGGGTGGGGGGGTGTTGGTTTGGCGAGGGGAGCCCAAAGGCAGAGGGCCACCGGGCAAACCTTGCCAACCAACGGGCCTTCGGGCCCACAAGAGGGCGGCGTCCGGCCTTCGGGCCGACGCCTTTGGACGGAGGTGAGCCTGAGCGGAGTACCTGACCTTCGGGTCAAGGAAAAGCGAGGGTGAACCCATCGGGCGGAGGGCGTAAGCCCAATGATGCCGGAGCGGCGCAGCCCTTTTAAGGGCTGTGGTCGCTGGACGCGACGACTGACTTCTGTGACACGACTGGGGTGGGGGGGTGTTGGTTTGGCGAGGGGAGCCCAAAGGCAGAGGGCCACCGGGCAAACCTTGCCGACCGACGGGCCTTCGGGCCCACAAGAGGGCGGCGTCCGGCCTTCGGGCCGACGCCTTTTGACGGGAGCGAGCCTGAGCGGAGTACCTGTCCTTAGGGTCAGGGAAAAGCGAGGGCGAGCCCATCGGGCGGAGGGCGTAAGCCCAATGATGCCGGGGCGGCGCAGCCCTTTTAAGGGCTGTGGTCGCCGGACGTGACTGACTTCGACGTGACTGGGGTGGGGGGGTGTTGATCTGGTGAGGGGAGCCACTGGGCGAACCTTGCCAGCCAACGGGCCTTCGGGCCCTGAGAGGGCGGCGTCTGGCCTTCGGGCCGACGCCTTTTTGAGGGGGGCGAGCCCAAGCTGAGTACCTGTCCTCATTAGACAGGGAAAGGTGAGGGTGAGCCTTATCGGGCGGAGGGCGCAAGCCTAATGATGCCGGGGCGGCGCAGTCCTTTTGAGGGCTGTGGCCGCCGTATGACGGGGGCGAACCCGAACTCAGTACCTGTTCTCATTAGACAGGGAAAGGTTAGGGGGAGCCCTTGGGCGGCCCAAGCCCTGTCGGGTTTGTGGTCGCCCGGACACGACGACGCGACATGAGAGGACCTAACTGACTGACTGACATGAGAGGACATCAACTGACTTGACACGACAGACGTGACGTGGCGGCACAGCGAGCGAGGGCGAGGAATCCCGGACCCGCATTGCACGTGCCGTCCTGGCCGAGCGCTCCTAAAACCCTAGGGGCGCAGCGCCCCAATACCATCTTGGGGCGCAGAGAGGGAGCCCATCCCGGGCTGGCCTGCGGCGTCGCGGTGAAATGTTCGCGATCCCGTGGCGTCCGCACAAGGGCCGAGAGGGTAAGGTCGTGTGGTTTTTATTCGGTATGCCTCCACTCTGGGGGAGAGCCCGAAAGACCCCACCCGCTGCCTCGAGCGGGGGACATGCATAAGGCGCATTTTCCACACGTTAAAAAAAAAAAAAAAAAAAAAAAAAAAAAAAAAAAAAAAAAAAAAAAAAAAAAAAAAAAAAAAAAAAAAAAAAAAAGGTTAGGTTAGGTTAGGTTAGGTTAGGTTAGGTTAGGTTAGGTTAGGTTGGGGTGCAATGTCGGATGGGGTGCAATGTCGGATGGGGTGCAATGTCGGTTGGGGTGCAATGTCGGATGGGGTGCAATGTCGGTTGGGGTGCAATGTCGGATTGGGGTGCAATGTCGGATTCCTCCTCGCGTGCTCGGGCGTTACAACTTCCCTCTATCCGAAGCTTTGGCTTCATGGGGTGGGAAAGTGTAGCGTCTGGGCCTGGTGCATCCTGGGCAACGACGGCTAGTAAATTCATTAGGTGGATTTGCTAGCCGGCGGCTAATATCCGACCGGGGGGGAGGGGTGTTGGTTTGGTGGGGGGAGCCCAAAGGCAGAGGGCCACCGGGTGAACCCTGCCAGCCAACGGGCCTGCGGGCCTGAGAGGGCGGCGTCCGGCCTTCGGGCCAACGCCTTTTGACGGAGGTGAGCCTGAGCGGAGTACCTGACCTTCGGGTCAGGGAAAAGCGAGGGCGAGCCCATCGGGCGGAGGGTGTAAGCCCAATGATGCCGGGGCGGCGCAGCCCTTTTAAGGGCTGTGGTCGCTGGACGCGACGACTGACTTCTGTGACACGACTGGGGTGGGGGGTGTTGGTTTGGCGAGGGGAGCCCAAAGGCAGAGGGCCACCGGGCAAACCTTGCCAACCAACGGGCCTTCGGGCCCACAAGAGGGTGGCGTCCGGCCTTCGGCCGACGCCTTTGGACGGAGGTGAGCCTGAGCGGAGTACCTGACCTTCGGGTCAGGGAAAAGCGAGGGTGAGCCCATCGGGCGGAGGGCGTAAGCCCAATGATGCCGGAGCGGCGCAGCCCTTTTAAGGGCTGTGGTCGCTGGACGCGACGACTGACTTCTGTGACACGACTGGGGTGGGGGGGTGTTGGTTTGGCGAGGGGAGCCCAAAGGCAGAGGGCCACCGGGCAAACCTTGCCAACCAACGGGCCTTCGGGCCCACAAGAGGGCGGCGTCCGGCCTTCGGGCCGACGCCTTTGGACGGAGGTGAGCCTGAGCGGAGTACCTGTCCTTAGGGTCAGGGAAAAGCGAGGGTGAGCCCATCGGGCGGAGGGCGTAAGCCCAATGATGCCGGAGCGGCGCAGCCCTTTTAAGGGCTGTGGTCGCTGGACGCGACGACTGACTTCTGTGACACGACTGGGGTGGGGGGGTGTTGGTTTGGCGAGGGGAGCCCAAAGGCAGAGGGCCACCGGGCAAACCTTGCCAACCAACGGGCCTTCGGGCCCACAAGAGGGCGGCGTCCGGCCTTCGGGCCGACGCCTTTGGACGGAGGTGAGCCTGAGCGGAGTACCTGTCCTTAGGGTCAGGGAAAAGCGAGGGCGAGCCCATCGGGCGGAGGGCGTAAGTCCAATGATGCCGGGGCGGCGCAGCCCTTTTAAGGGCTGTGGTCGCCGGACTTGACAGACTGACAGACATGACATTTGTTTGGCGAGGGGAGCCTAAGGCAGAGGGCCGCGGGTGATCTTCGCCAAACCCAAGAGGGCGGCGTGCGGCCTTCGGGCCGACGCCTTTGGACGGAGGCGAGCCCTTGCTTTTGCCTGTCTTAAATGATGGGTACTAAGTAAGGGTGAGCCTCATCGGGCGGAGGGCGCAAGCCCAATGATGCCGGGGCGGCGCAGCCCTTTTAAGGGCTGTGGTCGCCGGACGTGACTGACTTCGACGTGACTGGGGTGGGGGGGGGTGTTGATCTGGTGAGGGGAGCCGCTGGGCGAACCTTGCCAGCCAACGGGCCTTCGGGCCCTGAGAGGGCGGCGTCTGGCCTTCGGGCCGACGCCTTTTTGAGGGGGGCGAGCCCAAGCTGAGTACCTGTCCTCATTAGACAGGGAAAGGTGAGGGTGAGCCTTATCGGGCGGAGGGCGCAAGCCCAATGATGCCGGGGCGGCGCAGTCCTTTTGAGGGCTGTGGCCGCCGTATGACGGGGGCGAACCCGAACTCAGTACCTGTTCTCATTAGACAGGGAAAGGTAAGGGGGAGCCCTGGGGCGGCCCAAGCCCTGTCGGGTTTGTGGTCGCCCGGACACGACGACGCGACATGAGAGGACCTAACTGACTGACTGACATGAGAGGACATCAACTGACTTGACACGACAGACGTGACGTGGCGGCACAGCGGGCGAGGGCGAGGAATCCCGGACCCGCATTGCACGTGCCGTCCTGGCCGAGCGCCCCTAAAACCCTAGGGGCGCAGCGCCCCAATACCATCTTGGGGCGCAGAGAGGGAGCCCATCCCGGGCTGGCCTGCGGCGTCGCGGTGAAATGTTCGCGATCCCGTGGCGTCCGCACAAGGGCCGAGAGGGTAAGGTCGTGTGGTTTTTATTCGGTATGCCTCCACTCTGGGGGAGAGCCCGAAAGACCCCACCCGCTGCCTCGAGCGGGGGACATGCATAAGGCGCATTTTCCACACGTAAAAAAAAAAAAAAAAAAAAAAAAAAAAAAAAAAAAAAAAAAAAAAAAAAAAAAAAGGTTAGGTTAGGTTAGGTTAGGTTAGGTTAGGTTAGGTTAGGTTAGGTTAGGTTAGGTTAGGTTAGGTTAGGTTAGGTTAGGTTAGGTTAGGTTAGGTTAGGTTAGGTTAGGTTAGGTTAGGTTAGGTTAGGTTAGGTTAGGTTAGGTTAGGTTAGGTTAGGTTAGGTTAGGTTAGGTTAGGTTAGGTTAGGTTAGGTTAGGTTAGGTTAGGTTAGGTTAGGTTAGGTTAGGTTAGGTTAGGTTAGGTTAGGTTAGGTTAGGTTAGGTTAGGTTAGGTTAGGTTAGGTTAGGTTAGGTTAGGTTAGGTTAGGTTAGGTTAGGTTAGGTTAGGTTAGGTTAGGTTAGGTTAGGTTAGGTTAGGTTAGGTTAGGTTAGGTTAGGTTAGGTTAGGTTAGGTTAGGTTAGGTTAGGTTAGGTTAGGTTAGGTTAGGTTAGGTTAGGTTAGGTTAGGTTAGGTTAGGTTAGGTTAGGTTAGGTTAGGTTAGGTTAGGTTAGGTTAGGTTAGGTTAGGTTAGGTTAGGTTAGGTTAGGTTAGGTTAGGTTAGGTTAGGTTAGGTTAGGTTAGGTTAGGTTAGGTTAGGTTAGGTTAGGTTAGGTTAGGTTAGGTTAGGTTAGGTTAGGTTAGGTTAGGTTAGGTTAGGTTAGGTTAGGTTAGGTTAGGTTAGGTTAGGTTAGGTTAGGTTAGGTTAGGTTAGGTTAGGTTAGGTTAGGTTAGGTTAGGTTAGGTTAGGTTAGGTTAGGTTAGGTTAGGTTAGGTTAGGTTAGGTTAGGTTAGGTTAGGTTAGGTTAGGTTAGGTTAGGTTAGGTTAGGTTAGGTTAGGTTAGGTTAGGTTAGGTTAGGTTAGGTTAGGTTAGGTTAGGTTAGGTTAGGTTAGGTTAGGTTAGGTTAGGTTAGGTTAGGTTAGGTTAGGTTAGGTTAGGTTAGGTTAGGTTAGGTTAGGTTAGGTTAGGTTAGGTTAGGTTAGGTTAGGTTAGGTTAGGTTAGGTTAGGTTAGGTTAGGTTAGGTTAGGTTAGGTTAGGTTAGGTTAGGTTAGGTTAGGTTAGGTTAGGTTAGGTTAGGTTAGGTTAGGTTAGGTTAGGTTAGGTTAGGTTAGGTTAGGTTAGGTTAGGTTAGGTTAGGTTAGGTTAGGTTAGGTTAGGTTAGGTTAGGTTAGGTTAGGTTAGGTTAGGTTAGGTTAGGTTAGGTTAGGTTAGGTTAGGTTAGGTTAGGTTAGGTTAGGTTAGGTTAGGTTAGGTTAGGTTAGGTTAGGTTAGGTTAGGTTAGGTTAGGTTAGGTTAGGTTAGGTTAGGTTAGGTTAGGTTAGGTTAGGTTAGGTTAGGTTAGGTTAGGTTAGGTTAGGTTAGGTTAGGTTAGGTTAGGTTAGGTTAGGTTAGGTTAGGTTAGGTTAGGTTAGGTTAGGTTAGGTTAGGTTAGGTTAGGTTAGGTTAGGTTAGGTTAGGTTAGGTTAGGTTAGGTTAGGTTAGGTTAGGTTAGGTTAGGTTAGGTTAGGTTAGGTTAGGTTAGGTTAGGTTAGGTTAGGTTAGGTTAGGTTAGGTTAGGTTAGGTTAGGTTAGGTTAGGTTAGGTTAGGTTAGGTTAGGTTAGGTTAGGTTAGGTTAGGTTAGGTTAGGTTAGGTTAGGTTAGGTTAGGTTAGGTTAGGTTAGGTTAGGTTAGGTTAGGTTAGGTTAGGTTAGGTTAGGTTAGGTTAGGTTAGGTTAGGTTAGGTTAGGTTAGGTTAGGTTAGGTTAGGTTAGGTTAGGTTAGGTTAGGTTAGGTTAGGTTAGGTTAGGTTAGGTTAGGTTAGGTTAGGTTAGGTTAGGTTAGGTTAGGTTAGGTTAGGTTAGGTTAGGTTAGGTTAGGTTAGGTTAGGTTAGGTTAGGTTAGGTTAGGTTAGGTTAGGTTAGGTTAGGTTAGGTTAGGTTAGGTTAGGTTAGGTTAGGTTAGGTTAGGTTAGGTTAGGTTAGGTTAGGTTAGGTTAGGTTAGGTTAGGTTAGGTTAGGTTAGGTTAGGTTAGGTTAGGTTAGGTTAGGTTAGGTTAGGTTAGGTTAGGTTAGGTTAGGTTAGGTTAGGTTAGGTTAGGTTAGGTTAGGTTAGGTTAGGTTAGGTTAGGTTAGGTTAGGTTAGGTTAGGTTAGGTTAGGTTAGGTTAGGTTAGGTTAGGTTAGGTTAGGTTAGGTTAGGTTAGGTTAGGTTAGGTTAGGTTAGGTTAGGTTAGGTTAGGTTAGGTTAGGTTAGGTTAGGTTAGGTTAGGTTAGGTTAGGTTAGGTTAGGTTAGGTTAGGTTAGGTTAGGTTAGGTTAGGTTAGGTTAGGTTAGGTTAGGTTAGGTTAGGTTAGGTTAGGTTAGGTTAGGTTAGGTTAGGTTAGGTTAGGTTAGGTTAGGTTAGGTTAGGTTAGGTTAGGTTAGGTTAGGTTAGGTTAGGTTAGGTTAGGTTAGGTTAGGTTAGGTTAGGTTAGGTTAGGTTAGGTTAGGTTAGGTTAGGTTAGGTTAGGTTAGGTTAGGTTAGGTTAGGTTAGGTTAGGTTAGGTTAGGTTAGGTTAGGTTAGGTTAGGTTAGGTTAGGTTAGGTTAGGTTAGGTTAGGTTAGGTTAGGTTAGGTTAGGTTAGGTTAGGTTAGGTTAGGTTAGGTTAGGTTAGGTTAGGTTAGGTTAGGTTAGGTTAGGTTAGGTTAGGTTAGGTTAGGTTAGGTTAGGTTAGGTTAGGTTAGGTTAGGTTAGGTTAGGTTAGGTTAGGTTAGGTTAGGTTAGGTTAGGTTAGGTTAGGTTAGGTTAGGTTAGGTTAGGTTAGGTTAGGTTAGGTTAGGTTAGGTTAGGTTAGGTTAGGTTAGGTTAGGTTAGGTTAGGTTAGGTTAGGTTAGGTTAGGTTAGGTTAGGTTAGGTTAGGTTAGGTTAGGTTAGGTTAGGTTAGGTTAGGTTAGGTTAGGTTAGGTTAGGTTAGGTTAGGTTAGGTTAGGTTAGGTTAGGTTAGGTTAGGTTAGGTTAGGTTAGGTTAGGTTAGGTTAGGTTAGGTTAGGTTAGGTTAGGTTAGGTTAGGTTAGGTTAGGTTAGGTTAGGTTAGGTTAGGTTAGGTTAGGTTAGGTTAGGTTAGGTTAGGTTAGGTTAGGTTAGGTTAGGTTAGGTTAGGTTAGGTTAGGTTAGGTTAGGTTAGGTTAGGTTAGGTTAGGTTAGGTTAGGTTAGGTTAGGTTAGGTTAGGTTAGGTTAGGTTAGGTTAGGTTAGGTTAGGTTAGGTTAGGTTAGGTTAGGTTAGGTTAGGTTAGGTTAGGTTAGGTTAGGTTAGGTTAGGTTAGGTTAGGTTAGGTTAGGTTAGGTTAGGTTAGGTTAGGTTAGGTTAGGTTAGGTTAGGTTAGGTTAGGTTAGGTTAGGTTAGGTTAGGTTAGGTTAGGTTAGGTTAGGTTAGGTTAGGTTAGGTTAGGTTAGGTTAGGTTAGGTTAGGTTAGGTTAGGTTAGGTTAGGTTAGGTTAGGTTAGGTTAGGTTAGGTTAGGTTAGGTTAGGTTAGGTTAGGTTAGGTTAGGTTAGGTTAGGTTAGGTTAGGTTAGGTTAGGTTAGGTTAGGTTAGGTTAGGTTAGGTTAGGTTAGGTTAGGTTAGGTTAGGTTAGGTTAGGTTAGGTTAGGTTAGGTTAGGTTAGGTTAGGTTAGGTTAGGTTAGGTTAGGTTAGGTTAGGTTAGGTTAGGTTAGGTTAGGTTAGGTTAGGTTAGGTTAGGTTAGGTTAGGTTAGGTTAGGTTAGGTTAGGTTAGGTTAGGTTAGGTTAGGTTAGGTTAGGTTAGGTTAGGTTAGGTTAGGTTAGGTTAGGTTAGGTTAGGTTAGGTTAGGTTAGGTTAGGTTAGGTTAGGTTAGGTTAGGTTAGGTTAGGTTAGGTTAGGTTAGGTTAGGTTAGGTTAGGTTAGGTTAGGTTAGGTTAGGTTAGGTTAGGTTAGGTTAGGTTAGGTTAGGTTAGGTTAGGTTAGGTTAGGTTAGGTTAGGTTAGGTTAGGTTAGGTTAGGTTAGGTTAGGTTAGGTTAGGTTAGGTTAGGTTAGGTTAGGTTAGGTTAGGTTAGGTTAGGTTAGGTTAGGTTAGGTTAGGTTAGGTTAGGTTAGGTTAGGTTAGGTTAGGTTAGGTTAGGTTAGGTTAGGTTAGGTTAGGTTAGGTTAGGTTAGGTTAGGTTAGGTTAGGTTAGGTTAGGTTAGGTTAGGTTAGGTTAGGTTAGGTTAGGTTAGGTTAGGTTAGGTTAGGTTAGGTTAGGTTAGGTTAGGTTAGGTTAGGTTAGGTTAGGTTAGGTTAGGTTAGGTTAGGTTAGGTTAGGTTAGGTTAGGTTAGGTTAGGTTAGGTTAGGTTAGGTTAGGTTAGGTTAGGTTAGGTTAGGTTAGGTTAGGTTAGGTTAGGTTAGGTTAGGTTAGGTTAGGTTAGGTTAGGTTAGGTTAGGTTAGGTTAGGTTAGGTTAGGTTAGGTTAGGTTAGGTTAGGTTAGGTTAGGTTAGGTTAGGTTAGGTTAGGTTAGGTTAGGTTAGGTTAGGTTAGGTTAGGTTAGGTTAGGTTAGGTTAGGTTAGGTTAGGTTAGGTTAGGTTAGGTTAGGTTAGGTTAGGTTAGGTTAGGTTAGGTTAGGTTAGGTTAGGTTAGGTTAGGTTAGGTTAGGTTAGGTTAGGTTAGGTTAGGTTAGGTTAGGTTAGGTTAGGTTAGGTTAGGTTAGGTTAGGTTAGGTTAGGTTAGGTTAGGTTAGGTTAGGTTAGGTTAGGTTAGGTTAGGTTAGGTTAGGTTAGGTTAGGTTAGGTTAGGTTAGGTTAGGTTAGGTTAGGTTAGGTTAGGTTAGGTTAGGTTAGGTTAGGTTAGGTTAGGTTAGGTTAGGTTAGGTTAGGTTAGGTTAGGTTAGGTTAGGTTAGGTTAGGTTAGGTTAGGTTAGGTTAGGTTAGGTTAGGTTAGGTTAGGTTAGGTTAGGTTAGGTTAGGTTAGGTTAGGTTAGGTTAGGTTAGGTTAGGTTAGGTTAGGTTAGGTTAGGTTAGGTTAGGTTAGGTTAGGTTAGGTTAGGTTAGGTTAGGTTAGGTTAGGTTAGGTTAGGTTAGGTTAGGTTAGGTTAGGTTAGGTTAGGTTAGGTTAGGTTAGGTTAGGTTAGGTTAGGTTAGGTTAGGTTAGGTTAGGTTAGGTTAGGTTAGGTTAGGTTAGGTTAGGTTAGGTTAGGTTAGGTTAGGTTAGGTTAGGTTAGGTTAGGTTAGGTTAGGTTAGGTTAGGTTAGGTTAGGTTAGGTTAGGTTAGGTTAGGTTAGGTTAGGTTAGGTTAGGTTAGGTTAGGTTAGGTTAGGTTAGGTTAGGTTAGGTTAGGTTAGGTTAGGTTAGGTTAGGTTAGGTTAGGTTAGGTTAGGTTAGGTTAGGTTAGGTTAGGTTAGGTTAGGTTAGGTTAGGTTAGGTTAGGTTAGGTTAGGTTAGGTTAGGTTAGGTTAGGTTAGGTTAGGTTAGGTTAGGTTAGGTTAGGTTAGGTTAGGTTAGGTTAGGTTAGGTTAGGTTAGGTTAGGTTAGGTTAGGTTAGGTTAGGTTAGGTTAGGTTAGGTTAGGTTAGGTTAGGTTAGGTTAGGTTAGGTTAGGTTAGGTTAGGTTAGGTTAGGTTAGGTTAGGTTAGGTTAGGTTAGGTTAGGTTAGGTTAGGTTAGGTTAGGTTAGGTTAGGTTAGGTTAGGTTAGGTTAGGTTAGGTTAGGTTAGGTTAGGTTAGGTTAGGTTAGGTTAGGTTAGGTTAGGTTAGGTTAGGTTAGGTTAGGTTAGGTTAGGTTAGGTTAGGTTAGGTTAGGTTAGGTTAGGTTAGGTTAGGTTAGGTTAGGTTAGGTTAGGTTAGGTTAGGTTAGGTTAGGTTAGGTTAGGTTAGGTTAGGTTAGGTTAGGTTAGGTTAGGTTAGGTTAGGTTAGGTTAGGTTAGGTTAGGTTAGGTTAGGTTAGGTTAGGTTAGGTTAGGTTAGGTTAGGTTAGGTTAGGTTAGGTTAGGTTAGGTTAGGTTAGGTTAGGTTAGGTTAGGTTAGGTTAGGTTAGGTTAGGTTAGGTTAGGTTAGGTTAGGTTAGGTTAGGTTAGGTTAGGTTAGGTTAGGTTAGGTTAGGTTAGGTTAGGTTAGGTTAGGTTAGGTTAGGTTAGGTTAGGTTAGGTTAGGTTAGGTTAGGTTAGGTTAGGTTAGGTTAGGTTAGGTTAGGTTAGGTTAGGTTAGGTTAGGTTAGGTTAGGTTAGGTTAGGTTAGGTTAGGTTAGGTTAGGTTAGGTTAGGTTAGGTTAGGTTAGGTTAGGTTAGGTTAGGTTAGGTTAGGTTAGGTTAGGTTAGGTTAGGTTAGGTTAGGTTAGGTTAGGTTAGGTTAGGTTAGGTTAGGTTAGGTTAGGTTAGGTTAGGTTAGGTTAGGTTAGGTTAGGTTAGGTTAGGTTAGGTTAGGTTAGGTTAGGTTAGGTTAGGTTAGGTTAGGTTAGGTTAGGTTAGGTTAGGTTAGGTTAGGTTAGGTTAGGTTAGGTTAGGTTAGGTTAGGTTAGGTTAGGTTAGGTTAGGTTAGGTTAGGTTAGGTTAGGTTAGGTTAGGTTAGGTTAGGTTAGGTTAGGTTAGGTTAGGTTAGGTTAGGTTAGGTTAGGTTAGGTTAGGTTAGGTTAGGTTAGGTTAGGTTAGGTTAGGTTAGGTTAGGTTAGGTTAGGTTAGGTTAGGTTAGGTTAGGTTAGGTTAGGTTAGGTTAGGTTAGGTTAGGTTAGGTTAGGTTAGGTAGGTTAGGTTAGGTTAGGTTAGGTTAGGTTAGGTTAGGTTAGGTTAGGTTAGGTTAGGTTAGGTTAGGTTAGGTTAGGTTAGGTTAGGTTAGGTTAGGTTAGGTTAGGTTAGGTTAGGTTAGGTTAGGTTAGGTTAGGTTAGGTTAGGTTAGGTTAGGTTAGGTTAGGTTAGGTTAGGTTAGGTTAGGTTAGGTTAGGTTAGGTTAGGTTAGGTTAGGTTAGGTTAGGTTAGGTTAGGTTAGGTTAGGTTAGGTTAGGTTAGGTTAGGTTAGGTTAGGTTAGGTTAGGTTAGGTTAGGTTAGGTTAGGTTAGGTTAGGTTAGGTTAGGTTAGGTTAGGTTAGGTTAGGTTAGGTTAGGTTAGGTTAGGTTAGGTTAGGTTAGGTTAGGTTAGGTTAGGTTAGGTTAGGTTAGGTTAGGTTAGGTTAGGTTAGGTTAGGTTAGGTTAGGTTAGGTTAGGTTAGGTTAGGTTAGGTTAGGTTAGGTTAGGTTAGGTTAGGTTAGGTTAGGTTAGGTTAGGTTAGGTTAGGTTAGGTTAGGTTAGGTTAGGTTAGGTTAGGTTAGGTTAGGTTAGGTTAGGTTAGGTTAGGTTAGGTTAGGTTAGGTTAGGTTAGGTTAGGTTAGGTTAGGTTAGGTTAGGTTAGGTTAGGTTAGGTTAGGTTAGGTTAGGTTAGGTTAGGTTAGGTTAGGTTAGGTTAGGTTAGGTTAGGTTAGGTTAGGTTAGGTTAGGTTAGGTTAGGTTAGGTTAGGTTAGGTTAGGTTAGGT